>JABSTQ010010198.1:0-652535 GCA_013358835.2 Ixodes persulcatus
TGTACAATATGCTAGGCTACCTGTGGTTTCTTTTGTATGCTTGTCTAAACAAATGATTTGATGCAGTAATGAAACCGTAGTCAGCACCATGAATTCATTGAGTGCATTAGTTATGACAAAGTGTGCCTACTGGTTAAAGAAGGATTACGTGCTTTCAGACAAATTCGAAAAAAATCCAAAAATGACTAGCCGGTAAAGATCCGTCAGATCGTATTTCTTCAATGAATTTCGATTGTGAAGCTTGTACATGGCCAAAAAATAAAACCACTGGGCGACATTTTTTTTCCGCTAGACTACTCAATACAGGCTCTGACTTACCAAGAAAAGATCTCGCTTCCCTTTTAAAATATTGACCAGTTAAAGAAAAGGGGAATTATTCTGACACTCTGACAGCACTGGCAAAACTCTGACAGCACTGGCAAAACCTTCTCAAACAGCCTTTTTGAAGGCCAACCATATCCGTTTTCGAGATGCCCACTTATGGAAGCTGCCTCCCGCGTCTCGGAAACTTTGTAGTTGAAACCATTAAAGAAAAGTGTCCAAATTACCTGGAATATGCCAAGATCTACATAACATCACTTTTACTGTGCTCTCCCTTTGCAGAACAATCTGCATAGTGGTGGAACCATAGAAATTATAGCATCTTTTATGTGGGGATGCTACAAACGTTTTAGGAGCCTTTAAGTTAAGACACAAAACACAGAAGTTAGAGAGGTACAAAGTTTAACATTTATTACCTTGAAAGCGCAATGTTTCAGCCAAGTATGCCATTGAAATATAAAATGTGCCTACCATTTAAACATAGAAACACACTTCACTCAATTTAATCACGCGTCAATCTATTTTGTACCGAATAGAGCAGCATGTCGGCAGCCCCGGGACAAGTTGTGTGCAGTCTGCAGTCTTTCTAGTCTCCAAGAAATGCTGGCACTTCCATCATTACGTGCACCGAAAAATCAAGGGAAAGTAAACAAACAAGAAAGTAACTGCATGGAAAGGTCTTTAATCCGTGCTGGTCTTGGGGGGAAGAAGGAGGGGGGGGGGGCACAAAGTTTTCTTTTGCAAGCGGGGATCACAATGACGTCGCGGCAAGAGTTGTAGCAGAATGTGCATGCCTGTTGGTTTGCGGGTGCAAGCACCATGTCTACCAAAATGGAGTTCCGGTTCATTTTGTTGTGCGGCAAACATTTCTGGTTCATTTGTTGTGCGGCAAACATTTCTCGCACTGCGAACTTTTAGTCAAGGCAACAAATTCTTGGCCACAGTGTGTACACCCATGATGCTCGATAAAGATGGATCTCCATTGTGATAAACAACTCCTATCCACCAAGCAGGAGACACATTCTCTAGCAGTCAGGCTCTGCCGAGAGCCCCAGGCCCGTACCTGCAAGATACACACACAAAGAAAAGCAAGCATTAGACACACAATACAGAACTGAGCAGTCGACAAAGTGCTCAGTTCTCTTACTCGGTTACTCGGCCAGAGTAACCCAAGCTGACTAAACCCATGCTGCTACCAAGAAACAGCTGCAACTGAAGTGCCTAGACATTGTCAGGGAACATGAGTGCATGCATTTTAAGGCAAACACTCAAGCCCAATACAGCTGTGATCAAGTAAGATCCCTGTCGCACTGCAGCACAGGAATCTTCGAACAGCACAGTACCTCGGCGAGATATGCAATGAGCACAAAGAAAAAAAACTGATCTGAAACTGTCGACACGACGCTCACAAGGAAGCTCGCAATGTCTTTGCCCACGTGCAGAACAAACATCATACCTAACTTACCTGCAAGCACCCTCAGACCCACAACCAAGACACGCGGTTAGAAAAGCAAGCATGCCATGTGGCTCAAGACAACTGTGAGCAAGGAACACCCCTAACGCTTTCAGCAACGAGGCAAACCAAGGAGCACAGTGCCCCGGCCAGCTGGTGTTTTTCAGTGAAAAGAGAACATCTTGGGCAGCAAGCAACAGATGCTGCATACAGTGCATGCACGAGATTTATTATGCAGTGAAAGCAGGTTGAATGTCTGACAATCGGAACATGCACTCTGAGCAAACGCCTGTTAGTAAGAAAGGAGGGGACAGAATAGTTAGCACAACGTGGACCTCCTCAAACTGTGTCAGGGTGGGATCCGGAACCCACACTGGTGTTGCTGCAGAAAGTATGTGCGCCTCACTCGGGGTTCACATGGAACATAATTACAACCCTGGCTGGCTTCGGAAGTGTTAGCTAAATATTAACCGCTCCGGCTTCGCAAGTGTTAGCTAAAGGGTATTTGACGGAGCATGTGGATATATCTCTCCGTGTACTGTAAGGACCATACGCTGCATACAGAGTTTTATTGCATCTGAAAATGCTATATGCAGTTAACGGGAAAGATGGCATGCCTATGACCTATGACAAAGCTTGGCTTCTGATAAAGATCCTTGAAATTTGTGATTTAGGTGGAATATGGAAGAACGCTTTACCGTTGCAGACCGCATAGCGCCTCTCCTGCAGAGATAGTGTTGTCGGCGCTCGTAGTCTCCTTGGTCAGCAGCGGAGCAACGAGACAGGAGATGCTCAAACCTTGAAAATACACAAACACAACTGGCTACATGCACTATTGAACAGATGGGACTCAGGAAAGCATCTATACACACATGAACTGTTGACATACAGCACTAGAAAAAAAGTGCAAAAAAAAATGACCGATTCTTACACATCGTTACATGCACTGAAAAGGCTTGCACCTGCACAAATACTATAAAGGACTATTTGCAATAGCTCGATACTTGACGAATTTCTCAAAGCGACCCGTTCCATCGGGCAGAAGCTTCTGGGACCAATTCACGAAAATTCAGTCGTTTGCGTTAGGTGTGACAAAAGTAGTGATCCCTGATTGTGATTATTCACCTGTACAAAGCATGCCAGACAGCTAGTGTAGCGAGTATACCTGCGGTGTTCAGTGCAAGGAGCCTTTAAACCCACCTGATAGTACCTATGGTAGTACACACCGCTAAAGGCAAAGACAGCGCTTGTTTTTGTCTCGCACGCGATCGCGAGAGCTGGGGGAAGCAAGGTACCTTCATGTAGTCAGCCAAGCGTTTAGACGTTAGTATTACAAGACTAAACCTTGTGAATTTGCCGTCTAGCGAAAGTACAGTACCTTAATTCACTGATATGGTGCACGCTTCACGTTTATATTTATGCGGTGGTACATATTGTCACGAATGACAAGTGATGAGGCGATAATAACTGATTAAACTGAACGTTTAATGGGGCGAACTTGTGCCCGAAAATAAAAATGAAACAGAAGATAACAAGAGAGCGTCGCGGGCGTCGAAGGCGGCGAAGCAGCAAGATCGAACGCTGAGGCGAAACTGACCGTGGCTCGCTACGCGAAGCACCTTATGTACACGCGTGAGCTTCTGGAATAATCGGCGTAGACGGTTCGGCGTGTAGAACTTTCTAAACTCGAACAAGCAACACGGTCCTCGAATTTACCAGAACATTAGATTAGATGTCAACAAAAAGGCGTCCCCGCGGCCAGGAGTCGAACCCTGGCTTTTCGCGTGGGAGGCAGGCGCTATAACCGTTAGGCCACGCGCCCGCTTCCTACTTGGCAAGCTGCGCGCGCGGCAATATGATGAAAAATATACTAAACATACCAAATAAAAGCTAGCATAACTTACTTGGTTCTTGACATACAGAAGGACTCTAAGAAGTCCCGGCCGTCGGGTCCTGGTACATCTGTCGCACAGTGGCGGCGTACTCGCCGAGCGTCTTTCTAGACCTCAACAGTGTGCGGATGGCCCTTCGCTTCTTCTTCTTCGTACTCCTCAAGTACTGCTCACATGCAGCCGCGAAAGCAGTCAGCCGAGTCATGTTGACGGTTCTTGCATTGCTGACGTACCTTACCACACAAAGGTTCATTAATGCTCAGCAATTCCAGCTTCGTACGTGGGATCCACACGAGATGCCATCACGAAAGCAAAGGAATGAAGACGGCGCGGCGTAACCAGCGCAACGATCCCACAGATTAATTTTCATTGGGCACCAGCTTGGGACCAAAGCTGCATTTTGATTGGTCGTCACGTCACCGCCAGAGTGCGCTCGTGCCTGCGTGCACGCTCGCCCGAAGCTGACACCGTCCAAACCAAAGCGCACGGTTCTGACTCAGAGAGCGCGCCCGGAAACAGCAAAAACGACGCGAAATGCGTCACATCCGGAGGCGCACGACCAATGCCGTAGATTCACGGGACATCTCCGTGTTTTGCGGCATAGACACCACTGGCGAAACCGTCGGCGTGTCTGGACTCGTGGCGCCTTCACACTGGGAGCGGATCCGCAAACGCGAAGCGGATCCGCGCGTTCTCAACCGCAAAGCGGCTAGGATCGAGCGGTTTGGGCGCGTTTTTGCCAACCGCTTCGGGACCGACTCTCTCAACCGCTTTCACGAACCGCAAAGTGGCAACCAATCACAACGCGACGCTGACGTGACGTCAGTGACTTTCAAAACAAGATGGCACCTGTCGCTGGTGAGGCGTTCAAGGCGCTGTAGTCCTAGCGTTGCAGCATACAAATCAACGCAGAAACGCGATGTTCACGTCCGTCACTTGAATCCACCGCGAAAAGAATTGACTCGTAATTTTAACGGGCTTCGCACCGGTGATTTGGCTCGGGTAAGCGTTTGTTTATTATTCCGGGAGCCATGGACAGCCCGAAGCTTGCTGCCTTGTCAGTCTCTGCCCGTAGAACGTTGGAACCCGCCCCTGATCGACCGAAATGTCAGCTTTTGTACCGACTAACGCAGTCGCGTGAACTATTTGAAAGCTTTCGACGCCGTGCATGACCACCGCGAAGGCCGATAGAGACGTCGTGAGCCTGATTGCGTAGCCAACGCACTGCCGCGTTGCGGGCAGGGTACCTGCGCTAGCTCGACCTGTAAAGTTTACTACTAACAAAACAAATAAAGGGAACCTACTCAAGGAATAAAGTGTACGTACCAGACGTTGCAGAGGTAATCAATACGGCGTTTATTTGAGCTTAATGTCAAACAAACAGTAGACTCGATCGACGTGCGAGTGACGAAAGGAGAGTCCGCCACCAACAAAGCCACGACCGGCTAGCACCGAACACATTCCCCCGCACCACGGTCCACCCCACGGCTCACAACTTCGAAAATGATAAGAGCGAACGAGGGAGGAAAAGTGGCCCTCTATCCCGAAAACAAGGTCAGCTATTCATGCGGGAAGGGTCCACTTCGAAGAAAAGGTCGGGGGCATCCTGTTCTGAGTCAGCAAGGCGCACCTAGCTGGGCTTTGCTTGTGGGCGAAGTCAAGGGAATCACAGGCGAGTTTGGCGGGTCCATGCTTCTTTTTTCGCTGCCTGAACTCGTGATGCGTGCGAACATCCACGAGAAAAATCTTCAGTGCCAAAAGTGCAAAATTTTGGCTTTGGATCGTCGATTAAAGTAGATTTTGGATTGTAAAACAGGGTTGCCAAACGAAAGTCTCGAAAGATCACGGCGTGATCGCCGAGAAACCGCCAACCGCCTCTCGGTGTGTCTGAACGGGGTCGCTCGCGAACCGCATCCGGAATCGCTTCGCGAACGCGGATTCGCTTCCAGTGTGAATGCGCCATCAGTGCTGCGGTCACCGCCGTGGCGTTCCGCTCCGCCAGCCCCGTCGCCGTCGTGACGTCGGCCAAAAGCATTAAGTCCGTGAGGGCGGAATTACCCGTGGCCATCTCGAACACTTGTTTGGACGTACCCTTCCCACCTTCGCCGTGCGGCGGTGTAGACCCGACAACCAGGGGGACCGCCCCGCGTGAAATTTCACGCCGTGTCGTCGACGGACGTTGCGACCGAAATTACGGCTCGCCTGCCCCACGTTGGGCGCCATTTGTAGGAAATCGCGTGCCGCTGCCGATTCGCCATTTCCCACGTGGTCCGTCAAGAACCCGAGTCCGGCCTGGTTCTTTCACGGGAGCGGGATTCCGCTCCCCGTTTATTGGTACAAAAACACAACGCTACAAAACACTCAATCTACACTACAAATACACGCGACATTACACAAATATTTACAAACGCACGTTAAGCCCAAAGCTAAACACAAAGAGGGCCCCCAGGCCTCGTGTCCCACGATTACCCTAGATCCGGTCGCCCTCGCACTTGCCTGCTGGTTTCGGTGCCGTCTCGAATCCTAAGAGACTTTTGCCTCCCGGTTACCCGACTATCTCGATCGATGGGCGAGGAGGTTTCTCCTCACCCGCCACGGGGCGCCTGCAGCGCCATCCAGTGGCTAGGAGAGAAAGCGGACCGTCGGGAGCCGAATTCGAGATCCCGATCGACCCCGCGGCGACACGACCATGTGATCGTGTCTGAGGCGAGGCAACTGCATAGCTGCCCCGCGGCACCTATGCCAGGTTGGTTTGATGGACGCCCTCGTGAATGCACGGTGCGCCATACTATGGACGCTAAACCTTGAGCACGTACAATGGTCTCCGTAGTCTTCCTCGTCGAAAACTCGAGCTTCTGCAGGTGGCCAGAGGAAAAGAGCCGCAGGCCAGCCTCCCTCTGCTTTGTTGTCTCTTTGCTTTCCATGTACCTGCATAATAAATATTGCGATCAACATCTTGCGCAAATGCATAGGTCATGGCATTCAGAAGTGTTAAAATTGAAGTTATCATGTGAGAACAATTTCCATTTTAAAAGTTTTGTAAACCACGTAAGACTAAGAAAAGGTGGCACAACTTGCGAGTTTCAATTTAGTATATTGACGAGCACGTTGGTTGAGTTGAGGAACACAGAAAAAATAAGGCACACCTGTGCCCTATTCTTTTAGTCCCCCCCTTGCGTCATCTATAGTTGTCTTTTGTATACCTTCTTTGTTAATTTGTAATCACATCACCAATGCTCTCAATGATCTAAGAAACTGGGGCATCATAGACTCCCAGATGGCATTTAGAGAGAACCGGTCAAATCAGGTGACAAGTTGCGAGGAAAATTAAGGACAGAGGTGTTAACGCGCTCCTCAAAACCTTGCTGATCATTTGAAACGTCTTTGCTGCTTTTCCAACATTAAGAAGAAGAAAAAAAAGTGTTGATAGCGCGCGGGCACCTATACCAGCATTGCCAGAAACGAGTCTTCGGTTACCGAAGCGAGTGCATAAGATGCATGCTGCCGGTGACTCACCTGTAGCTACCTGAAGATTAGGCTTAACAATACAAGTGGCACAGGTGCCGGAACTGGCAGTTCGAAGTTTACTCGGGTCAATATTTAGAAACCTGGTCCAATTTTGCACGCTGTTGCTTTGGCCTGGGCCAGCCCGCGGCCCGCTATTAAGTTCTGAGAGTCGGCCCGGTCACGTTGCTGAACCCCGCTTTCTTTTCACCCTTCATGTAGCCGAATCTAGAAGTTTAGAGGCACAACACGCCATGCGTGTGGCGCTAAGTTTGAAAAGTTAGAAAAAAGAAAGTGTCGCAATGGGCTCGGAAAAACCAAAGTGGCCACCCCTGCTGTGCACACACGAACAAAAAATTAGGTCTGTGCGTTGATTAAAAATTTTAAACAAATTAATCGCCACCCTTTAATCGATTAATTAACCGATTAATCGGTCTCGTTCACTTCCATGCACAATATATTAAAAATACACCTTTTTACCTTCGCTGAATATGTGACAGACAGCACAATATACAATTTTTATTTGCAAATGAACCTCGATGTGTAGATAAGGACAGTTAAAATGCACTCACCACAGTCACAGTTTATTACTTCAGCTGCATGGGACAAAGAGGTTCGTTCATATTCTCCGTCAAGAGCGACATCCCTTGATTGTTTACAATAGTCTCTGCGGCGCTAAACGGGCACTCGAACGGCGTTGAAGTCATGGCCGAGAAACACTTAATCGTCTGCTATTGTCTGAAGTTACAAATTTCGCCTCTACAGTTTACTGTAGGCAGAAATTTCACCTAAAGTTTGCCCTTCATATAGGTCTACTCGTCCACGTCTGCATAGTGAAAGCGTTGAATGCTTACTTTTTTTTTTTGGTTCGTAAAAATGTATTACTTAAGCGGTTAAAAAATTAATCTCCACTTAAGCATTAATTTATTAATCGGTAGGTTAATTGATAGACTACCAAGCCCTAAAAACAATTGAAAGTCACACAAAACTGTACCACCGTCTCTTGCGGGGGTTTGCGAAAATGCGCTTCAGAAAGAAAATAAGCAACAAGCTAACAATCTTGACAAAAGCGGCCCCTCTCTCCAAATACTGTGGCCGCGGACACACGCAGGATGTTCCTGCGAGTGTCCACGTATACATTTGTGCCTCAGGGAAAAGACCAGGCCATACAATGGTGGCACCACCGATGACAAACGTTACCACCACGCCACTATGGTAGTCGAAAACCAGTCGACGACCCATACGAACCCAGCTGCCTTCTGCACGTAAACGTACCGTGCACCTTGAAAACGAACACTAAATGGTTTCAGCACAACATTAACTTTTTCCACTACCCATCTCCTCCAAAGAGGTTTTCAAAATGTTTGTTCTCGTAAGAATACCAGGCCCGCCTTGTAGTGAACACAAAGCTCGGCCCTGACCCATGATGGCTGCAGCTCTGAAGTACGAGCCTGGCCCGCGGGCATGGTCCAAGATGTTTTCTTTAGGTGCGGATGCTGCGAGCTCGCCCGTACCCACGCATGCAGACCTCTACTGGCAGTGTCATCTATATACTTATTGCTAAATTGCCCAAGCATCAAGGAGAATGCAGGGAATGGTGTTCCTCGCGCCGCACGTGCTGGCTTCTGCAGCAGTAACTGTTCTAAAGCAAAAGCCTAAAACAAACGACATCTTGCACGTGCGTTCGTCAACTCATTATTTTTCTTATTTACTTCGAATATTTTATACCGGGAAGGCGTGCGCGTGCGGCGCGTGGGACACCATTCCCTGCATTCTCCTTGATGCTTGGGTAATATAGCAATATGGAGTATTCACTGGGCGCCATATTTGTGGGTGCAGTCTAGAGCGCATGCTCAGAACGAGCCCACATTAATAGGCTGCTAAGACCGGCAATCTTGAGGGTGCGGAATGCACGTTACAAAAGAACTGTGGAAGCTCGCCATCAGCACGCGCTCAGCAGTCGCGCACACAGCTATGGCCGCCAGTGAATACTCCCTATAGACCTTTCCAATGTTTACAAAATCACAGTCCAGCGTGCGATCTTCACAGCCCAGCACGTGCGTGTTCGTCGCTTCGGAAAGCGAGCAAAGCACGCGCCATACGCACGAACGCTCAAAATGGCACCGGCCACAAGCTCGTTTTTGGAAAGGTCTATAGACCTTTCCAATGTTTACAAAAATCACAGTCCAGCGTGCGATCTTCACAGTCCAGCACGTGCGTGTTCGTCGCTTCGGAAGGCGAGGAAAGCGCGCGCCATACGCACGAACACTCAAGATGGCACCGGCCCCACGCTCTTTTTTGGAAAGGTCTATAGGGAGTATTCACTAGCGGCCATAGCTGTGTGCGCGAATGCTGAGCGCGTGCTGATGGCGAGCTTCCACAGTTCTTTTGCAACGTACATTCCACACCATCAAGATTGCCGGTCTTAGCAGCCTATTGATGTGAGCTCGTTCTGAGCATGCGCTCTAAACAGCACCCACAAATATGGCGTCCAGTGAATACTCCCTATAGGTCTATTGCAGCAACCTGTATTTAAGCTTTCATACCAGAGGCACCCATGGACCATGAACACACTAGAACCCGAGACTGAAGACGACACAAAAAGTGGAGACGCATAACACGCATGACATCTGACCGTCGATGCCGTCCTTATTCTCTCTTCTGATATCTCGATAGGAAGTCGCGTTTCAAACATAGATAACCATTTGTCACTTTGGTTAGTCTTCTTAGTGTTTCCCATGCTGTAGAAAAGAAAAGCATTGGCGATGACTCTGTCCACTGTCCTTGGGAAGGACTGGGGACAGGATGTGTTCTGGGTGGTATATATCCACCTTTTAACGAAAAAAAGTGCCTCGCATGCGCGCAATCCTCGGCGCGCCTAAAGTCACCTTGGTTCAGCAGTTTGCGACACTAAACAAATCCTTAAAATGGACTGCAGCCAATACTGCGAAGGATTCCAGCCAGTCAAACTTGGCGAACAATACCACGTGACTTCACGTTTTGCTCAGCCCACCAGCAAGGTCAAGTGTCACCCTCCCCGCACTTGATTGGCCTCGATGGCTCGTATCATTGGCTACGGTTTATTTGAAGGTAAAATGCAGTATTCTAAAGTGTGTGCTGTGCCTGTTTCTCTCTTCCTTCTCTGCAAACAGAGAAGTGGTTCTTTTTTGTGTCAACTTCGGGGTGCAAGGTAACTTTCAAGGGGCACAAAAGTCACATTTGGGGCAGCTTTCTGTCACAGCAACAAATGGGCCAACATCCTATATGTATCTAACGTGCCTGCCGTCAGAATGCACTTGCTCTGTACCGTGTAATTTCGAACCAGTAGTTCGAATAAAAGTGCCTGTAGGGCGCCAGCACATATTCCAGACACGGTGGATTGAACCAGGGCTGGCTCGTTTCGTGGAAGGTGCATTCCATTTCCACACCAACCAGGAAAGCGAAAAAGCTACCGCTCCCGTGAGGCAATCGCGGCTATCAAGTAAAGCGAGCGATAACTCTGCACATGATGAGAGCACATTAACAGTATAGTATACATTGTTACATGACTCTCTCCAATGCTTTGATTGGCTTGTTTTAGGCCGCAGTTTTTTCTGTTAACGAGATATAGCATGCGCAGCGACAAGAAGACCCAAAGAAAGCAGACTCCATGTTGCTGTCTCGCTGGTGCCGCATTTGTTGTACTCGGTGGAGGGGGTCGAGATGGACCTGTCGGGCGGTCCGGTGTTGAGATGCCCGCGCACATTGAGTTTCGCCTAAATTGCGAGGGCGACGAAAACGTTGGCACGTATCATTCGCATTGCAATTCTGTGCCCTCTCTGTGTAGTGAGGGGGGAATGGGGTCATTGGGGTCCTGGGCCTCGAGAGTCTCGCATTGCAGTCTCCTTGCCAGGGAGAGGAACACGGGGTTAAAGGGAGCGGAAACGAATGACACCTTCATGACTTGTTTCCTGTAGATCCGGGGCCCAAGCCTAAAGCCTGCGTCAGTCCTGAGCCATCAACGATGCATTGGGTCTTCTCAGGCGCCGCAGTGAGGCCTGAACCAAGTGGGCAGGCAGGTCCGCCATCATAAGTTTGAATAGTGTCGAGGACAGTACTGTCCTCTGCTGCATGCCATCTGAATTAAAATTAAAGGCCATTGGCAGAACGCAATTCCGGCTTAACCGGCGGAGCGTCAGTCGGGCCCCATGCAGTTCGGCGCATCCTGTACTTCTCTCGCATGTGGATAGATGGCATTTAGACAAGAAGACCCCGCTCTGCGCAAAACATAATCTGGACCGCTCCATCAGGACATGAGTGGAAACATAAATATGTCTCTTAAATCGTGACTAAGAGTTGCACACCTGTAAATCTGTTCTGTGCCGAAAAACGGACTCAGAGACTTCGTCTCGGGGGTCCATACCTGCTGGCTTGGTTGGCTCACTGCCCACGCCATAGTGGTTTTAGATAGACCTGAAAATAAAATGGATTGTTTAATCCTGAAAACTAGTTTCGGTGGGCTATCTGTATTAGTTATTGCGATAACATGTTGCAAGCATCACTACGCTTCAAAAGATCAGAACTAGTGCTATAGCTACGAAGTTGATCTCCGATATCCATACTTCGAAAGGCGTATTCACGAACAAAAACATTTCTGTTGCGGAACAAAATATATCGAAACACCGCGCAACGGAATCTTACAGTGCAACTCGTACCGCCAAAAAAAGCGGCACAAAAGACTTCCTCCACGTGTGCATTTTTTTTAATAAGTATTACGTCACAATTTGATGTTGGCTGTTATTACAGGTTGCATTCTGCCTCCGCAACGGCAAACCGAGATCACAGCGAAAAGCTGATTCTTTCAGGAGACTGTCTGCTGTCCAAGCTCCACCGAAACCGAAAAAAGAAAGAACACAAATAAAAATTGTACATGCAAACACATTTCATCCACATTTTTAATATTCAGGACATATACTGTTGCTCCTTTTACGACACATGCGAGTGTTCATGACGAGGCATCTTGCACTGTTTTTGCGAAGAGTATCGCTTGTTCATATCATATGCATGCTTCCCTTCTGGGCAGCAGTTTGCTTGTGCATATAGAAAGGCATCCCAGCTGACCAGCTTTGGAGAAATGGCACTGCCGTTAACTAATCAAACGAATTCCTTCGTAGTACTCAGGCATCTTCCGAGAACTCTGGTCTTGCTGGCAGGTGATCAACGAACCAATCAATCACCTTCTTGTTATTGCTTGACAACACGCTCGTCACTCAAAGAAGGTCCATTACTCTCGCTTCTCACAGTTACATTTGACTGGTTGCAACGGCATGCGGTTGTCTTGCTGCTGATCCTGGTGCCACTGTCGTTTGAGGTCTTCAAACGCAACCGTCCCAAATCTATGAACAAGGCCGAGCCTTCAATCGCAGACATGTTCGAATTACAAGCCGCGTTTACATGAATGCGGCTTAGGCGCACCGAATCCAGTTGTCGCATCCAATGCGGTCATGTAAACAGCATAATGGGCACGGGAAGGGCATCGCATTTAAGTTGCTAGACAGAGGTGGGTCGAGACGGCGAATAGGCATTCCTTCAGCCCATGTAAACGGAGTTCGCATAGCATTTTGGAACGGGAAGGATTATGGGAACACTCTAAAAAAAGGGGCGTCGTCTTACACTTTCTGCGTCCCATATTAATGCCACTCCAAAAGTTGATGTTCGACGTACAGCGCACTGACGTTGAACATACTGGCCCCACGTTTTACGAGAAGCCTTGATAGCCGAGTGGTACAAGTTAATAACATAGCTAATGTAAGTTATCACTGACTACGAACTAAAATCATCGGAGTTTACTGGCCATACTGCAAAGATCAGTGTCTTTTATGGAGTCTTGATACGTACCTTAGCTGTGTAATAAGTTATATCGCACCGTTATCAACCCCCCTCTTAAAATTTGGGGCGTCTGTTCGACGTCAGTGCGCTGTAAGTGGAACTGAAGTTTTGGGGTGCATTATACGGGACAAAGGGTGTAAGACGACCCCTTTTTTTTTTCAGAGTGAAGGGCGCTCGCTGTGGGAGCGATGTGAACAGCTGAAAACATGGCGGCGGCCAACCTCGTAGGCGGCGCGGAGTTCGGGTGCTGTGTGGTCGCCCGCAGTTTTTCTACCGAGAAGAAACGTGAGCTTTTAGTGCAATCGATAAGTGAACGGAATATAGTGAAACTGCTCGGCGAGGGCGGCTACCGTCCAAGCCTTGCGAAGTACGGACATGCGGGTTCCGAAGGGAGTCCCTAAAGGCTTCGCCTGCAAGCACGAACGACGCCGAGAGCTCCGAGCGCTGAATGATAGCGCAGAACGAGCAGCTCCTACCTTGGTGCCGGTCCTGGCTGCGCCGGAGCCTTTTGGCCTCGGGGTTCGGTTGAGGCGGTCGCGGTCGGTGAGCTTTGGCGAGGCGAGCGCGGTGGCGTCCTCAGAGCGTTCGTAAACGATCTCGCTCGCCAGGGCTTGCGCACTCACGGCGCCTTTAATTCAGAGGGGCCCGGCGGCCGGCCTCGGAGCCCAGAACGCTTGGGTTTTGATGTCTCTTCCGTCTCGTAACTTCTTGCACAGCACCGACCGAAGACAACGGGCACGATCTTTACTCTCGCTGAAATTGTCGAAAGGCCTTCACGTGCGATGCACCAGAAAACGGGGTCACGTGATGCGGCTGGTGCCAGAAAAGCAGCTTTAACTTTGAGCTTTGACACGGCTTCAACGGGGTGGCGCCACCTTCACGTAGGGCTTGCTGCGCATTCATGTAAACGTTGCCGCGTCGGCTTCATTTGAAGGACGATTGGAGTCGATACGCTGAAGTCGCATTCATGTAAACGCGGCTCTAGATGGTGAGGCAATAGCGCTGCATCTTATACGTCGCCTATGGCGGTTCAGTGTGAACCGCCTGTAGATACGGGTGCTGCGTCGGCGGCGTTAACTGGAAGTCATTAAGTGCTTCAGTCCGACACTCACACAGAACTCGTGTTCAATTCGTGCTGGCCGGCGGTAGGTGAGTTAGAAACTCTGGCGCTATAGCCTTGCTATCACACTTTAAAACGCTACCGGCCCGCGAAAAAAAAAAAAAGTTCAGTTAGGATTTACGGGATATATTGCTCCGACAAGCGCACGAGCGCTTCAAGACGCGCACACGGCATGCCGGAGCAATTTACTGCTTGATTTCGAACTCCCTCGTGATCGCGTATGGCGGTTTGTAGCGGTGGCTGTAGTCAATCGTGTTACTAGAGGAAGTGTGTACTCGTGTACCATCCCAGAAATTGCATTCCGCACTCCACGCGCTTCGTCTCTTGGGCTGCAGTGCGGAAGGACAACACCTTTTGAAGGTGTGCTGTGGCTATTTCATTCGGAATATTGAACGCCCCAGATGTGGCCACAATTGAGCAACGTGGCATTTTTCACCTGGGTGACAGGCGACGGAAGGTTTATTAGCGGCGCTGCCCCAATTCCCGCTAGCGCTATGAGCAGTTGCTGCCGCTCCCACCGCAAGTGATGTACAACGCATTTGAGATGAAAACAGAACAAAAAAACGGGGTAACAAAAAATATCCCCCCCAAAATGGGCGCACACTACGGTGCTTGTAAATTGTAACGGTCCCTGCCCTAATTTAGCAGGTTGCTAGTTTTTTTGTTTTTTTTTGATGGCATGATTTAAAACGTTTGGCGCTCGGGACAACTGTAGTCAAACTTCTGCCGACAGCATTCCAAAATGCGCTTGTTTCTGATTTTCTTTTTCGCCGGTTTAGGCGTTTACGCAGCAGGTATACTTTTGAGGGAAATATGTTCAAGTCAGTGAACTCTTACCGCCAACAGGAGGACTGTCTCCAGTACATGAAGGAGGTGTTAGAGAATGGACACGGGACGACGGAGAAGTGGGCAACGGGGTTACGCGCGGGAGAAACCCGCCATGTTCTCATTCTGATAAACCGCTACAATCACGTCAATCGGGTCGTACTTTCTTCAGATCCCAAACATCTGGTACTCATCACTCCATATATCACGCCATCGGTGGCAACTTCAGCTGCATGGACGGACGAGAAAAAATAAATACTGAAGAGAGACGGCCGATGTTTCAGGTGCTGCAAAAGATATCATCGGGCAAGAGATTGTCGCAACGCCAGATTTCTCCGCTGCGCCAACTGCCAAGGAAGACACATGACTTGCCTCTGCGATCCTGACCTCAAACCCACGAAGGACAGCCCTCATTCATCGTCACAGCCAGGCACCTTGGAAGTGTCAGTAACGAGTGCTGTGTCTAACAGCGTCGAAGCAGTTCTTTTGCAAACCGCCACATTCTGTGTAGAAAGGGAAACTAGCGCCACCTCTTCCGGTGCTTACTGGACGGAGGGAGCCAGCGGACGTTTGTGACGTCCAGGCTTGTCAACGAGCTGTCTTGTAAGGTTCTAGGAAAAGAGGCTTTGAGCATCACAGTCTTCGGCGATACTGCACTTGGTAATGCGAGTAAGCTCCGCGAAGTAGAGGTATGGCTCCAACGCCAACACGATCGGAGACGGGTACGAATTGAGGCTCTGGAATTTCCTGCCATTTGCCATTCTTCTTCGTTCCCTGTAAGTCTCTGCAGGACAGCTCAAACGTGCACACTCGCCGCTCTTTCGTGCTCAGGGTCCAAGAGAAACATTGACATTGATATACTGATCGGAGCGGATAATTACTGGAATGCTGCCACTGGGTCTATCAAGCGACTTGACGGAGATTAGACAGCGGTAGAAACAATATTTGGTTCGACACTGCAAGGGCCAATACGGTAATTACCGGAAGTGGGCTGGCACGAACCAACTGTTATGCAAGTAATGACTCGACATCAAAGCGACCAGCTTTCTCAACAGCTACGGGCGTTCTGGGAAATCGAAACCTTTCGCGCCCTGGAAAGAGAGCAACACGACGTATGCACGGACGAAGCCCTTCAATGGTCTCTTTCCCCTATTAGGAAACGTTCTAACTATTATGAAGTCTGCGTTTCTTGGAAGGAGAATGTAAAAAAATTGGGCACCAATGAAGATATAGCCCGGAGACGGCTGGAAGGACTGACCATGCGCCTCCTGAAAAACGGGAAACAGTTGATTCAGTATGGCAGAGTCATTCGGAAGTACCTGGAAGATAACTTTGCCGAGAAAGTCGAAGATAAACATATGGATGGTCCATGGTGCTATATGTCACACAACGCTGTCATTACAGATGAAAAGGAAACTACTAAAGTGCGAATAGTCTTCGATGCCTTGTCTAGTGGTTCCGGACAGTTGTCACTAAACGACACTTCACAAGGGGCCAATTTTGAATCCAGCACATTCTAGACCTTCTGCTTAAGTTCCGTACATACCGGATTGCGATTACGGCAGATATTGAGAAGGCGTTCCTCCAAATCAGGTTGGCTCAACAAGACAGAAACGCTCTACGGTTCTTATGGTACAAGTCTCCGCCTGCTTGCGGAGATGACCTGCCACCTATTGAAGTCTGGCGAATGAATCGAGTACCCTTTGGAGCAACCTCAAGCCCTTTCCTCTTGGCGGCTACCCTGCGGCATCATATTGAAAGTGTGAAGAACCGGTTTCCAGAAACGGCAAGCAAAATGGGAAACCGATTCTATGTAGACGACCATGTGGCAGGAGCGCAGACCGTCGAGAAAGTTCAGGTTATGTGTGATACAGCGGCTACGATACTGAGTGAAGCGGGAATGCGTCTTCACAAATGGACAACTAATAGCCGCGAGTTACGTCGAAAAGCGGACGAACGTCAATGCACCCTGGCATCCACTTCAAACCGGCGAACGCGAGGAAGATGTTGGGCGTGCTCTAGAACCCAGAAACCGACACTTTACACTTCGAAGTGCTCAGCTTGTTTCTGTTCATCCTGTAAACAAAATGGACTCAAAGACTGGTACTTTAAGCGACGTCGCGCATTTATGATTCCTTTGGGCTTATATCGCCATTTGTAATCAAAGCCAAAATATTGTTTCAAAGTATAGGCAACGCGGTCTAGAGTGGGATGACCCGCTACCCGAAGACATTCAGCAAGAATGGGAAGGCTGGTGTGGAAATCTCGCTTTACTAGGACAACTTCAGATTCTCCAGGTGGTACCCCTTTATGATGGCACGACCTTCCACGTCTTTGCAGATGTCAGCGAGGTAGCTTACGGAGCTGCTATTTACGCCAGGGCCTAAGATGGAAATGGAAATTTGGACGTCAGACTCGTCATCTTGAAGTCACGAGTGGCCCCAATAAAATATCTATCGTTGCCAAGATAGGTGCTACTAGCAGCCCTTACAGCGACTCACCTTATGAATAACGTGAAGAAGAAGCTATCGTCGAGTGGTGACATATGCTTTTGGTCAGACTCCACGGTGAACCTCTATTGGATCAAATCTGTAGCAAGCAGATGGAAACCGTTCGTTTCGGAAAGAGTTGCAGAGATTCAATCTCTATTCTCGCCTCCAATGGCATCACTGCCCATGGTGAATCAAATACGGCTAACCTGTTCACGCGAGGAATGACGGCGCAACATCTAGTTCTGAATACGCTCTGGTCTAGAGCACTGCACGGGCCCGGGCCAGCCCGAAAGCCCGAGCCCAGCCCGGCCCGCGGGCCGGGCTCGGGCCGGGTAGCACGTATTTTCTCGGGCCCGGGCCGGGCTCCGGCTTGAACAAAAAAGTTTTCGGGCCGCGCCGGCCCGGGCTGGCCCGGGCCGTGTCTGTGCAATCTTGTGCGTAAATAATAAATTGTTGATAGCAAAAAGTTTGTTCATTAATCTTTTAGGTTCATTGAAAACAAAAAAAAGCGAAGTGCAGAGTCACTACAGAGTCGTTAAAAATAATAACAAAAAGGCGTCTTGCAGTTAGAAAGCAAAGGTTCAGTGTTGGAAATTGTAAACAAAATAAGTCACAGTCATAGGCTTGTCAACCTGTCTGATTTATCGCTCTCAAAAATATCTAGTTCAATATTATGAAGATTTATAAAAACGTACGCAAGCGCTTTGGGTACCCTAAAAATAGCGTCGCGATGTAAAACCTATGGCGATGCTAATTTTATCTTGCCCTGAGTGCTTGAGTACGTTATTCTAAGACTCCCTTATTGTACAGAGCGCGACACTACATTAGCCCGAACAAGCGATCGTCGTTTTTTTTTTTTATATTTATCTCATATAATTAAAAGGCTCTCATCAAAACTATTAGCGTCTTTGGAAGTGCTCATCTGGGCCACAAACCTAAACGTATACTTTGGTACCTACTAACACCGTTTCGAAGTAAAATTCGAAAAGAGCCAACGTCGTTTTCGCGGTATCAGTGTCGCGCAGTGTACATAGTCCGTTTCGCGCTTGCACAATTTGGAAACCATCTTTAAAAAAAAAGAAGAAGAAGTTTTGAGCGGTTAATTTAAAATATATTACGTTTAATCTTGTCTGAAAGGGTTGTATATTTTAAAAATACGTTGACATGTGAAGCTATTTCACAACATATCCTTAAATAGAACAGGTGCGCAGACCAGGGTTAGAACGATGGAGACTTTTTGCGAAGAGGTTGCGGTTGAAACGGGACGCGTTCAAACGCAAAGGGTGTTTCGAAAATGGGTCCAAATAAGAAGGGCGTTTAGGAAATGGTCGAAATAGGACAAATTCAAACGGGAAGGGCGTTTTGGGTACGGGTCGAAACGGGAATGGGTTGTTTCGGGCTACAACCACCGGGCCGGGTCGGGCCGGGCCTAGAAACTAAAATTTCTGTCGGGCTCGGGTCGGGCCCGGGCCGTGTCTCTACCGGGCCGGGTCG
Source organism: Ixodes persulcatus (assembly GCA_013358835.2). Lineage (NCBI taxonomy): Eukaryota > Metazoa > Arthropoda > Arachnida > Ixodida > Ixodidae > Ixodes > Ixodes persulcatus. Next base: position 18,970 of record JABSTQ010010198.1, read on the forward strand.
GGCCGGGCCTAGAAATTACAAATTCTGTCGGGCTCGGGCCGGGCCCGGGCTGTGTCTCCACCGGGCCGGGTCGGGCCGGGCCTAGAAATTCCGGCCCGTGCAGTGCTCTACTCTGGTCGAATGGGCCGGCATGGCTAAGCTTAGCTGTATCTGCTTGGCCTCAGGAAATAACGAAAGAAAATGAGGAGAGCAACGTAGAAGAAGACCCAAGTACTTCGCACTGCCCAAAGTATGAAGCCAGGCTTATTTGACTTAGGCGAGTTTAACTGCCTCCAGAGGGTTCTTCGCATAACGGCCTGGATACTTCGATTCTGCTTCAACTCAAGGAATCCGGACAGAAGAGCAGGACCACTGTCAACGCCCAAACAGCAAGAAGCGTTTGGAGAGCAGTTCATTGAAAATTTAACAATACGGAGCTTCGCACCGTTTAAAGATGAACAAGATATCGTCAGGCTGGGAGGACGGCTGCAAAACAGCAACTTGAAGCGAAGCGAACAACACCCAATTATCCTACCTTCGGATCATGCCTTCACCAACTTACTAATCAACAGCGAACACCAAAGAATACTACACGCTGGAGTAAGGGAGACGTTAACACAATTGCGAGACCGATTCTGGATACTACGAGCACGCCAAGCGGTCAAGAAGTCAATTAATTGGTGTTTGATTTGCTAGCGGTTCTCTGTAAAAGCGGCAAGCGAACGGTATGCACACTTACCTAAAAATCGAGTTGCTCCATCGGACCCATTTTCAGTTGTAAGCATTGATTTCGCAGGCCCATTGTTTCACCGCTCCTCCACAGGAGCAGAAAAAGCCTACATTGTAAAATTTACCTGCGCAGTGACCAGTGCTGTCCACTTGGAATGGACCTCTTGGCGAATATGTGCTGCCACCTAGACACGCGAATCGGTTCGAGACTAGGTGACTGGAAAACAACGCGCGCCCAAGGCCTCTCCCACCCGTTCCACACCCAAAAAGTCAGCTACATCCTGTTCACCCATTGAGGCGATGTGACCTAGATACGGCTCCCCCAAGCTCACCTTTGTCCCCATCGTGCGTAATCTTCCGCCCCGAGGTCGACACAACGAAACCGCTCAAAGGCGAGAAATGCAAGATGGCGGATTGTTTGGAACTAGATACTCTCGAACCCAGGCGCATGAAATACTCCGCGCATGCGCACCGCGTATTTCTACAAAAGGTCCATTGACAAGCAGTCTAACGACGCCAGATTTTTTGGCGCCGTTCCGACGATTCGCGGCTAGAAGAGGTATCTGCAAAACCATCTACTCGGACAACGGACGAACGTTTAAACGTGCTTCAAAGGATTTGAAATTGATATAGAAGCTCAACGCCGAGGAAGACGTATTAAAACACTTTCGACACAACAGAATGCATTGAAAGTGTTCAGCAGATAGAGCCCCATGGTGGGGCGGCTTCTGGGAAGGTTAATAAGATCTGTCAAAACAGCGTTTTGGAAGACTTTGAAGCAAAGCTGTCTGAGGTATGAGGAACTGCTGACCGTGCTCATAGAAGTGGAAGCGGTAATTAACTCACCACCTGTAACAAAGGTCACCTCATCTGCCAATAAAGAGGTTCTAACACTTGCGCACTTTCTAATCCGCCACTTTCCGGGTTCCCGGTTCGAGAGTTTGGATTTGGATTTGGATACGACTGAAGTGTCAATTAGCCGGATCCAAATCCAAGTGTATGACTTGGCAGGAAAGCTTGGGAAAGCTTCACGCTTCATCGCCATTTTGCGTAAGTGAAGGCGGACATAACCTTCTTCCTTGAAGGCCCATCTTCGGTTGCCATGCCGAACCGAGTCCGACTTGCTGCTCAAGTATCGCCACACTTCGTCTTGCGACAAGTTGGCGCACTGCGGAGGGTTTTCAACCCAGCCGTCGGCTTGAAACGAGAACGGGATGTTCTCGTCTTCGGCCATCGTCACCGGTTACCGAAAAGTAGCGGAGCCGCAAACTCTAGACTGAACCCAGCAACGTGGAGAAGTCAAGTTGTTGTTTTTTATACCTTTATTTAAGACATAACAGGTACAGAGATGTCTCAGGGGACATGGCAAAAGGCATAAATGCCTGACGGGGCCATGCCACTCTTTTGGCAGCAATGGTAGCACAAACATGAAAACAAATGAGGAGTGATACAATTTCACTCCTAACTGAAAATCTATACAAAACAAAACAAACACATCACAAAACAACATAACATGAAAGGACAATTTTTTTAGTTTACATCCTAAGCATTTTGCTTAAAACACATCCGGTTTTATTCCCCTGTGAGTAAATGTTCTTTTATAATATTTTTATATTGATAAAGTGATCGTACGCAATCCAATGAAGCTAAAATATACGGGTACTGGTTCAAATGGCGTTCCTATCATAATGGTGTTCCTATCATAAAGTCTAATGGCGTTCCTATCATACCCAGTATCCTCGATACCAGATTTTTTACTAGTTTACATTTCTGCCGCCAGGTGACGCCACATCCGCGGAAACCGGTGGATTGAGCGATCCACTCAACAAAAATTATCCAGGCGGTGGAAAATACGTGAAGCTCTGCTAGGCGTATTCTGGACCAGATGGCGGAAGGAGTATCTTTTGGAGCTGCAATCTGTGCACACGGTAGGCTCATCTGACTCAAGCGGCATCCAAGTGGGAGATGTGGTGCTTCTCAGGAACGACCATCGCCCAAGAACATTCTGGGATCTGACCGTCGTCGACGAGACATTCCCTGGGCGAGATGGGAAAGTGCGTGCCTGCACTATTCGACTCGGAAGGGGCGTGAAGGTAGAAGGTCCATTCAGCTTCTTTACCGCCTAGAAATTCCGGCAAAACAGTCTGTCTGACTTTGTTGGGTGGGAGGATGTTGGAGAATGGACACGGGACGACGAAGAAGTGGCCAACGGGGTCACGCGCGGGAGAAACCCGCCATGTTCTCATTCTGATAAACCGCTACCATGCATCACGTCGATCGGGTCGTAATTTCTTCAGATCCCAAACAGGAGGACTGTCTTCAATGCATAAGGAACTAGAAATCTTGCGTTTTTGGGACCAGAAGTAGTATGATATTATAAAACATTCTTTTTTTCACAACAAACATAAAGTGGAAAATACAAACGGAACAACGTTAAGACCGAATAGAAAGGTTATTGAACCATTTATTTATGCCGAATATGGCGAGGCCGCAAGAAATTATAATGTAACTAACATTTTAATGAATTATCCGGAGGGTTACTCAAGATAAAATCCCCAAAATAAAAAAGCTGTCAAAAGGCCTGTTCACACATGCAGCGGAGCGCTACAAGCATAGCGCTAACCTCGCGCTAAGCGCGTGCTGACCGCAGCTGTTCACCAGCTTTGTATCGCACCGCCAAAACTGTTGCTCGTGGCAGGCGATAAGTAGCTGACGGCACGTGAGGAGCGCTATATCAGCGCTTCGCTCCATGTGAGAACCGGCCTAAAAACGTGCATATTTGAACAAAGTAAGAAACAACCTAGATAATTAATTCGCATCGAGTAGTTCAATTGTAGTTAATGGCGTGACATTAGTAATGCCAAACTTTAAGGTATATAATACATTACTGCTGTTTAATGAACTAGTGGAATAGCCTGTCGCTATAATTTTCTGGAGATAGAAGCTCCATTTATTTTGCAACGGTATGCTCTAGCGCAAGTTTCATCATTCTCTAATAAAAATGGAGACGCACCTGTCGCGTCCCACGCATAAGCCAGTATTGGCTTATGTTGGATTTGGATTGAACTGTATTTTAAGAAACAAATAAAGATTGTTTTGTAGTGCATTGTATTGTACACTCTAAACAAAAAGGGTGTCGTCTTACAGCCTTTTGTCCCATATAATGCACCACGAAGCTTGAGTTCGACGTACAGCGCACTGATGTTTAACAGACGTCCCCAACTTTTACGAGGGGCTTGATAATGGTGAGATATACCTCATTAAACAGCTGAAGTACGTAACAAAGACTCGAGAAAAAGAAAAAAAAAAACACTGAGGTTTTGCAGTAGGGCCAAGAAAACCCCGGATACTTTTTTTTTTTTGTAGTCAGTGACACGTACATTAGCTATTTTAATAAGTTGTACCATACGGCTATCAAGCCCCTCGTAAATTGTGGGGCCGTCTGTTCGACTATAGGGCGGTGTACGTCGAATTGAAGTTTTGGGGTTCATTATTTAGGACAACGGGTGTAAAAATATACCCTCTTTTTTTTTTTTCTGAGAGTGTACTATATTGTATTATAAGTGTTACAACCGCTCATCGGGCCCAGACGACGCAAATAAATACCAGGGATGAAGTCTCCCCTGAATGTCAAGCATACGTCCCAGGGGTGCCCCAAACTCATCCTCAAACTTTCCCATTTACATCCCAAATGAGACTGGGCCCAATGGGACGGGCAACTCCCCCGAATACTCAAGTATTCCGTTTACAGTTTAGAGAACTGGAAAGTTCCAGCCTTAAAAGGTGTGTCGCCTGAAAGGCCGATGAAGGTTCCGTTATTTTAACTTTTCAGGACCAGCTTAAAAGGACAAATATAAAAATAAATTGAGTCATATGTCTGTTTATTCCTTTGTTTGCAAATGGTCACGTGTTTTCCTACCCAGTCAGATGTCGGATAGATAGCTAGATATTTATTGAAGCATGGAGAGGTAAGCCGGAGTTCGTGCTTTCTCTGGCTGGCTACTCCATGGGGAAGGGTAGAGGGGAATAAAGACGATTAGAAGAAGAGTAAGTCACGCGCACATAAACACAACACACACACGCACACACTCAAAGTTGATCGATCAGTCCGGTGTCTTCGACATACTTTTGTAGAGATTTTAAGATGATGCGTTGATGCCGCTTGTTTTTCCATGGGCCTAGGATTTTTTTTTTCCATTGAATGGTCTGGGGTCCAGCTGGTGAAGTATTCTTTTCATGGATTCGCGTTGAGTTTGGTACTTAGCGCATGCGGACAATATATGCTCTACATCCTCTTTGCAGTTGCATGTGGTGCAGATTGGAGTGTCACTTCGGCCAAAAAGAAAATTATAGCTGCCAGTGTAAGCCACCCCGAGTCGTAGCCTGTGGTACAAAGTTTCGAGTTTTCTAGGTAGGGTATCTGGTAGTTGCGTAGTCAATTCTGGGTCCACTGAATGTAATTTGCTATTTTGATGAACTGATGAAGACCACGACTGCATAATCATAGTGTTAATTACCTTCTTTATGGAGCATTTTATGTCGTATTTGGTGAATGGAACTTTTTGAAGCTTTCTGAGTTTGTGTCCGGTTTTAGCAGCCCTGTCAGCTTGTTCATTTCCGCTGATGTTGCTGTGACCTGGAATCCACTGCAGTATTATGTGATGTCCTATGTCAGCGGCTTTAGCGTATACTTGTCCCACCTGTAATTGGGGAGTCTTATTGCTGCATAATTTCCCAAATATCATAAGGCTTTTAAGAGCAGCAATGGAGTCGGTTAGGATGACCCATTTTTGTATATTCGTTGATTTTGAAATATAAGTAATCGCCAACAGAATACCATGTAGTTCGGCTGTTGTAGATGCTGTTCGGTGGGATAGCCGTGCGGTCTCAAGTACAGGGTGTCACAAAAGAAAATTTACAGGGTTTTTATTTCCGCAAAAATAAACTAGGCATCGCCGAACGCTCATTCTCCGCCCAAAGGTAGCCCTAGAGGTCACAACCAGATGGAAAAGTTTCAGCCCGATCCGATAACTTAATCAAAAGTTATAAGTGATTTTCTGAAAATTTCAATGGGAAAATGGCAGCCGACGGAGTTTTCGAACACATGGGGCTCTATGGCACCAGAAACCGAAAACGGGCGAAAATGGGCTCCATTTTCCCATTGAAATTGTCAGAAAATCATTTATAACTTTTGATTAAGTTATCGGATCGGGCTGAAACTTTGGCATCTGGTTGTGACCTCTAGCGCTACCTTTGGGCGGAAAATGAGCGTTCGGCGATGCCTAGTTTAATTTTGCGGAAATAAAACCCCTGTAAATTTTCTTTTGTGACACCCTGTACATTGTTCTGGGGAATTACGAAGGCAGAGGAAGATGATGTTTCGGTAGTGGATCCATCAGTATATACTAATACATGGTCTTTGTATACGTTAGATACGTGAAACATTGTTTGTTGAAATCGCACGGGTATCGCTGTGTCCTTGATTGCCCCCATTCCAGGTATCTCGGTATTAATTCGCATAGGAGGGCATAGTCCAATACGGTGGCGGAGTTTCTCCGCTGTGCTTGGTCACCGAAGAAATTTCTTTATGCCACTTTTGTATTTCTTGCCCAAATGTGGAATGTGGCGTTTTTCTGACAATATTTCGCATATAGTGTCTCTTATGCTGAGTAATGTGGCGTAGGTGTACTCGTAAAGATTCTTGCGTTTTCATAGTGTTGACAGATACTGTTCTCGTTTCAGCCAGCGTATCACAAGTAGACGTGCCCCTAGGAAGACCGAAGCAGATTTTAAGTGCATTCGTCTGCGCTGTTTGCAGGTTTTTGATGGTAGTTTTGCTAGCACCATGAAGCATCGGTGCACTATATCTGAGAATTCCGTCTACAAGAGAGCGTTCTAGGGCAAGCATTGCGGAGCACGAGCATCCCCAAGCAGTGCCAGCTAGGCACCGTAATACTCCGATGACTGCGCCAATCTTTTTTCTTATTCGGTTTGCCTCGGCCGCCCATGTGAGATTTCGATTAATGATAACCCCAAGATACTTGTAAGATTTTATATATGGCAGAGGATGTCCAGCTAATAAAATAGGGTACCGTCGCATTAATTGTTTTGTGAATGCCATTGCCGTTGTTTTTTCTGACGACAAAGTGAGTCCCAGTTTCGATAATGTTGGCTAATCAGGTGCAAAGCTTTCTGAAGCCTACGTGGTGGTACGTTTCGCTGAACACTACTGGACCACAGGCAGATATCGTCAGCATAAAATGTGGCCATGACATTTGCAGGAATGACATCTGCTACCGATATTAATGCGAGGTTGAAAAGGGTCGGACTAAGTACCCCACCTTGCGGAACGCCTCTTGATACCGTGTATTTACTTGTGCAGGTATTATTTGTTTTCATAAAAATTGACCTATCACTAAGGTAGTTTTGTATCCAGCGGCGCATCTTTCATAAAATTCCAATCTTTTTTAAAGCGGTAAGAATGGCATCGTGTTCAATATTGTCAAAAGCTTGTTTGATGTCAAGAAAAACTGCAACAGTGATTTTGTTTCCTGCGTGGTTCTCTTCTATAGAACTAACCAAATTAAGTATACTATCACTTGTAAATCTTCCTGAACGAAATCCACTCATTGCCTCTGGAAGTATATCGTTCGTTTCAAGATACCAATTTAGTCTTCCTTGTATAATTTTTTCGAACGTTTTTCCAATACAACTTGTCAATGCAATTGGACGGAAAGAACTATAAGCAGTTGGTGGTTTCCCTGGTTTTAACAAAGGTACAATTTCAGCTTCTTTCCACGCTTTTGGAACGTTTCCTGTCTCCCATGATCTATTCAGAAGCTCTAAAAGTCTCATTAGGGAATTTGTATTAAGATGGGCTAGCGCCATATACGTTACACCATCCGTTCCTGGCGATGACTTCTTATTCGTTGATGCTAAAGCTATTTTCAGCTCTGAGAGTGTTAAGGGTGTATCCAATCTCGTGTCTTGTGGCAGAACTAAGGTGTCATTCTGCGTGTTTTGGGCATTATGACGAAGGCATTGTTGTTTTTCTGCTATCATCTTACAAAACTTTTCAGCTACTTGTAACTCTGAGCATTTTTTTTGTCAGAGACAATGCTCGAAAAGGATGTAATTGCTCCGGTGTTTTTCTCAGTCCCCGTACAACTCTATATACTTGTGATATGGGACTTCGAGGGTCTAATCTTTCACAGTAGCTTATCCATCTGCGTTTAGCCAACACGTTCAAATGACGTCTTACGTGACGCTGTGCTTTACGTGCCTCACGGAGGTCGTTGGTACTGTGAGTTCGTCTTAGCCGTCGTTCCGCTCTTCTCCGTATTGCTCTTAACCTTTCATATTCCGCATCGAGTTCTGTTTTTCCAGTGGGCATACTAAACAATCTAGTAGATTTGTTTAAAGCAGAAGCAATAGTTGGAGCGATAGCTTCATCCTCCGTGGCAGCTGTTATGGCATTTTTCGTAACAAACTGAAATGCTTCCCAGTTCGTTTTTCTTGTTTTACTCCGCGATTTACGTGCTCCGAAACCACTTATAGATATCATAATGGGTAAATGATCACTTCCCCATGTGTCGAGGGCTGGCTGCCAGGTGCATTTTCGTATTAAGTCTTTCGACACAAAGGCCAAGTCTAAACAACTGCTTACTCTTGTTCCCTTGAAGAATGTGGGTCTTCCATCATTGATGTTGACGAGATCGAACTTAATGGCAACCTCAAGAAGTTCACGTCCCCTACGAGTGTTTTGTAGGCTACCCCAGAGTTCATGATGAGCGTTAAAATCCCCCAACAAGCAGCATGGCTTTGGTACTGCTAGAAGGATATTTTCTAACCTTTTAACATCAAATGTTACGTTCGGAGGTATGTAGGTAGAGATGAAAGTTATTGTGCTCGTTCCATTTCTGACAGTTGCAGATACATATTCGTTTTCGTCATGTGGGCAAATATCCTCTTCAACGTAAGTTAAATCATTTCTGATGGCTAGTAAATTTCTGCTGTTTCCAGTGTGCTTTTTTGAGTAAAATATTTGGTATCCTGAGATCCTAAAGCGGTCTCGAACGCCATGTTCCGATATAGCTAACACGGGACAAGAGTTATTTCTAAGGTATTGACGAAGGTCTGATGCTTTTGACTGAAGGCCTCGTGCATTCCATTGTAAAACAGAAAGTATTTCCCACACTCTAAGAGTGTGGGAAATACCAAGTTAAGTATTTGTACGATACCTTGCATTACTGGTGAAGTGAACTAAGAAAGTTTGTGATAGCCTTGATTACAGTTCTAGATATCATTTTACAATCAAGTGCAGCAGAATCGTCTGGCTTTGAAGTTTCATTTCGCTCTTGGCTTTGAGGCCTTCTTTCGGGCTTAGTTGGGGAAGGTTCCGTATGTGGGTTTGTAATTTTTTTGTATGTTGCCTTCAGGGCATCTACGTAGGTATACTTCCTTGTCTCAGGTGACGCGTTTTCACCATCCACTAGGACCGATGGCCCCGAGCGGTGTTTGGATTGCATATTGTTCACTGTTTCATCTGGTTGCGGTTTCAGAGTTTCTCTTTCTTTGCCGTAGTTATCTTTTGCAAGTTCTGCTTTTGGGGGTCTTTTTGTTGGTTGTTCGCTGTTGCTGTAGTAGCAAGGTTCTCACGTTGATGTGGTACTTTTTGTGGGTGGTTTTGAGGCAGTGAATCGGTGTGGCGCACAGCTGCGGTTTTTACATTTTCAAGCCTTGAACGCGCTTCTTGGGCATCGCCAAACTTTTGTTTTGGGCATTTCGGAAAGAAAGCCTCATGTTCCCCTCCGCAGTTAGTGAAAAGTGGGGTCTCGCGCTGCATTTGTCTAGTGTGTGATCCCCAGAGCATCGGGTGCAGGCCTCTTTGCGCTTGCAAGCAGCAAGGACATGACCTAGCTTTCCACATTTTTTGCACTGCGCATGCCTGTGTACAAAGGCGTCTACTTTGTGCCTAACGCACCCGACAAGTGCATGACCTGGTAGCACGGGAGAACCAAATGTTATACGCACAGTGTGTGACGTTCCCAGACGTCATATTTGTGCAACTGTTGCGTTGCACTTGAGTTGCTCTCGAAGCTGTGGCATCGTGATGTCTGGGTCAATGTCATGAACGACTCCAACAGAAGTGTTCTTGTTTTGTGGTTCATATGCGTAAACCGGTGTTCCAAGAAGCTCTGTCAGTGTCAGTAGTATTGACGTGGTGTGCAGATTTCGTGTATCCACTGCGATCAGGTTTAGTTTCTTGTTTATCTTGATCTCTAGGATGCAGGAAGGGGCAATGTTTTCGAAGAAAGATGTCAAGCGAATGCTGTTCATGTTTCCCAGCTGCTTTGAGGCATCTTGTGGTGTAAATATTACAGTATGTCCAATGCAGGTTAGAGCGGATGTGGACGAGATAAGTGTTTTTACTCGAAAAATTCGTTCCTGGTCGTTGGCGTTTCCAGGACCCCACTGTGCTGAAGGACTTATCATTTGAAATAATGGTAACTTCTTTTATGTCTTCATGTTGCATGTCCGTGTCTTCTGCCTCAGTGCCAGTTGGTCGTTCATTGATTGACAGATGTTGTTCCGTTAACAGGATTCCGGAGGCCTGGGTTGTAGGTGGATCTTTTTGGCCACATGTCGGGAGTTCTTGGTCGGTGGCATCCGAAAGCTCGTTATATGGGTTGGGATGGATTGGAATGTCCATGGCTTCCATCATGGGCTACGTTGCACGCTCAGTGTATTTTCCAAGCACAGTGCTAGCGACCGACCCTGCCGGGAGGCCGGGACATGCAATATTTTTAAGTCGCGTTGCAGGATAATACAGATGTCGCTAAGTATATTAAGCAACGCGAAAAAACTGGAAAGCTAGCGAGAGCTTTCAAAGAACAGCCTCACCAGAGCTCTGTCGGATGCTGTGTTCAGATTCAAACACGAGACATTTATGATATATAGTAGAAGAGTATACGTCCCCTTGAAAAAAATAAACGTCGCCTATTTTATTTCGTTTTTCAAACAACACGCACAGCCGTAAATATATATTTACGAAGTCCATGGGCGTTCCCACACACGCGTACGCGCACATACACACTTACAAACTCCTTGCTAAAGAAAGTCTTTTGTTAGTATATAAAAAATATTTTATGGCACACCATGCAAGGTCTTCGAAGGATCTTTTTAAGTTTAAGGGGCTGTGCAACGATATTCGCTTGGAATGTCTTATTTCACTTTACTCGAGCTTACTGGCACTAGTGGGACCTAAAGTTCCTGTATAGGCTCCCTACGGGAGAGCCGGATCAAGTGCCGTGCAGGCAAGTAGACGTTGCGCGCGCCCCGCCGAACGTTCCCCTGCTTTTGAGCGCGCCACGCGCCTCGAACGCGCGGCGCTGCTATTCGCCGAATTCAGTCACGTGAGGAGCTGGATCAACATGCCATGCAGGAAAGATGGCGCTACGGGGATGCGTTCCATTAGGGTTATAGCAGAGTGGGTAATAGAGAGAAAAAATGCCCTCCCCCTCTCACCCGCATGTCGTCTGCTCCGCCGAGTGGGCAGTACCTAGCATCCGGCTGGCGTACAAACTCTGTTTGAAAACGCGTCATTTTGGAAATTTCAAGCGCAGATGCGCAGATTTTGGTATACCAGTTATCGTGTAATACTATGCTAGATAAAAAAAACTAACAGGGCCCAATTGCGCTGTTAGCTGCGTGCAAATAAAAAAGAAATAGGGAAAACTGTGTCAGATTGGCCGGTCTCTCCTGCGAAAAGTAAATCCGGTTGCTGTACCTTTTTTACTATACAAAGTTCGTACTGGTGTAGGGCTTTAGCGACCATGAGTGGAAGTCCGAAATAATAAATAAAAACGTGCTCTCCTGCCACAATATACGCAGTAGTTGAGGGTAGTACTGCCGGCTGACTCAACTGCTATTTAAGTAACGGAAAAAAGATATGCTAGTTGATCATTTACCGAACTAGAACAACAGAGAGCTATAGGCTGATTTTAGAGTAGCCACAACTATTCTAAGAACGCGAACCACTTCATAACGGCAGCTACGGGCGAGAGTTCGATGTTCCGTAAAGCCCGCCGCTACACCCCAAAGATGGAGAATGGCAACTTCCCAGTTTGTCGTCTGCTAGCGGAGTCGGGCGCGTGCCCCCTCTCTCGTTTTACCCCGCCGAACCCGCTGAATTTCCCGGATGTGTGGAGAGGGCGCTGCTGTGGAACAAAATGGTGCCGCCCAGAGAGCGCTAAATGGAATGGTCTATACAGGAACTCTAGTGGGACCGATACTCCGTTTCATACTTAGCGTGCAACGCTGCCAAAGCTACTGGCGCGAGCGTGGGGCTTGATCTCGTTGATCATTTGCACGCGTTCTCGCGCAAACAAAACCATACACGAAGTCACGCGCTCGCGCTAGTAGCTTTGACAGCGTTGCACGCTAAGTATGAAACAGAGTATAAGTATACGCGCACGCAACGCCACTGACCAAGAAACGCCATTGTTGCGGCGTAATTTCAAGGACAAAAGCGAGCGTTTTTTTCAATCTTTCCTTCGCAAAACTTGATGGCGTAGCTGTAGGGTTGCAGTGCCCTCAGTGACGATATTTGAATGCGGCTCATAGATTGGACCCGAGCATTGCGTGAGCACTCAATTTGGCCTCGTGATAATCGATAGGTCAACTAGCATTCGTGTAGTGGTCCGTGTCCAATCGTTGCAATGGAGACAATAGCCGAACCATAACAATGTCTGGAACTCAGCGCGTGTCCTGTGGTTTGCAAATCCCAGCGCGTGGCTATAATCAGCATTGGCGGCATATAATCGGCTCCAGATTACGTGGCCTCTTGTTCTGGCTGCGAGCTGAGGGGATGAACGCTGCTCGTTTTTTTTAAATTTTTTCTGTGACTTCCCTTGCGTGTGGTGATAAACGAACATGTGTTTCATAAATCATTAACGTCAAGGATTCGTTCTTGACTATATTAGCCGGTGTTTGAATGGTTATTGTAACGCCTGGTTGGTCTTTAAAAATATTTTTTTATATACCGCTGTATAGAAGAGAAAATGGTCTTCTTCCTTATATCAAATACGTATGAGTAAATGAAATTCAGCTCGGTGGGAACATGTGAAAAGTGGCGTTTCCGGCCGTACATGGTTCGGTAGTACAAATGAGCAGAGTTTAGTGTTGGACCGATTTCTTTCCTATTCTTAAAATGCGTAGATTAAGTATGTCTGCTCTGCATTTCATGGCTTTTTTTTTTTGTTTCTATTGTCACCTTTGTTTGAGATATATATATGTATATCTTGCAAAATAGCATTATTGGATGGAAATGCACGATCAATTTCTATGACAACTGTTCGGTTTTTGCTTCTGAAACTTGTAACGGTTATTTATGAATGTAGTTGCAAAATGTGTAAACGTGGAGTACTTGGGCACAAAGGGAGAAAATCTGGAAGGGTGTTTTCCTCAAGGCGGACACCCTGTCGGACTATAGGCATCCTGCGCTGAAGCTTTGAACAAATTGTGGCGCTTTGATATTGGGTAGTACAAGCTCACCTGATTGGGTCTCGCACTATTTGTGGCGCCTTCGCTGAGCTTTTTTTTTTTTTCTTTCTGTGTAGTGCTGAAAAACGGAAAAACAGCTTTCGACTTCCGAAACTGGCGAGATTCAACCTCGCGAGACAATCGAAAGTTCGAAATTCATTACCTCTGGGTGGTGACGTCAGAACATCTGGTGTTTCGACGTTTTTTTCTTTGGAACATGTGACACGTCGTTTCTTGGTTCACTCTCTTATCGTCTCAGCTTTGACCTGTGCTTCGACGGGGTTAGAACATTTTTGGTTCTTTGTTATTTTCTTGGTTATCGCGTCGCGTCCCAAAGCAAATCCAAATAAGTCCCTTTTTGCAGCGCCTCCTGGACAACGCAGGAGGCCTATAGCAGTTGTGCTAACCAGCTATCCAGCCATCAACGCTTATCTCATACTCCGTTTCACTTCAACCCTTTCCTGACCGCTCCATAGGCCATCGATCTCCGGTGATCAACGGTTTCCAAGCGCCGTCAAGAAATTAAATCTAGTACGGAGACTTATGTTCCACAATCTCGGGAATAGCCGAAGAACTAGTAGTTTCAATCTCAACGTTGGTTTGAGCTGTATCACAAGCTGGTGAACTGTGAAAAATAGTCTTGGGAACAGTGGTTGCACTTCTATAACACTGCCAACTACTTGCATCAGACTTCGTAACAAAGGTGACATTATTTACTTAAACCAACTGTAGTGTGGCATATCGGTTAGACCTCAAGAGCTCTGGGGTCACTTTAAATGATGTTATGGGCATCGCTTAACACAGTGATTCTCAGCCATGGATGTGTCGGGGACCCCTTGCGGACCGCTGGCAGTGATGGGGGACCCCTTCCAGCGGGGGGGGGGGGGGGGAGGGGGGGAGGGGGGGGGTACGTAAGTAAGTTAACACGTCTGGAGCATGAAACAGGTGCCTTTTATTGCTGTCGTAGTTCCGGAAGCAGGTTGCAAATTAGTCACGGCCGGACTGAACTACAAAAAACGTGCCAAATAAAAAAAAATTGTGTTGCGGATCCCCATTTGAGAACCACTGGCTTAACAGATGGTTGTCGGTAAGCATCACCTCACAGTCATGTCTCGTTAATATGGACACCGTTAATATGGATACCCCGCTATATGAACATCATTTTCAGGGACAAACTGGAAAAATACATGCATTTTTGTCTCGTTATTATGGACAACTCACATTATGAACGAATTTTTGGGGGAACGGAGGCGTCCCTATTTAACGAGACATCACTATAATTTTCAATGCTGTCCTGAGCCGGCGTGCACGTTTTATGTTCCTAAGAAAGAGGACAAAAATGCTCAATACGAAGGAACTGTAATTGAGGCTATGACAAAACCAAGGTAGAACACAAAGAAAGCATTCTGTTGGGGATGTGAGGTCTACTGTCTGTGTTTCACCAATATAAGCATTCCTTCGTTGAAGAGCACATGTGTTGCGGTGGCTAACCCTCCGATGAACCAAAAATAGACAACACCAGTTAGAGTAAACTAACTTTCAGAACTAATAGCCGTGGGTGTGGGGGCACATTTTGTATATTCTGAATTTGTTTCTTATTGGTCGTTTAATTTGAATAGCTGTAGAAGTTTCGGCATTTATACGCCTTTCACACTTAGACTGAATTTTCAAACAATAGAATTTTAACAATTTTCCCACCTTATGTACCAACCTCAGTTTCGTCTGAAAGAACGACTAATTGGCCACACTTTCATATTGCTCCACACGCGAATTAGTTAGGAAAAAAAAAGCGTTTGCACGGATCCTGTGAAAACTGTTACCTTTCCCGAGGTCAGAGTTAAGGCCGCGTTCACACTCGCGGAAAACTCCCTTGCCGCCGATCGAATTTACAGAGTGGAAAAAGACGACGCCGTTTACATTAGTTGCCACGCGCCACGTTCGCGCGTCTCTCTCGCGGATATCAAAGCAGATAAAAAAAAAATTGACCGCATCTCCACGTGGTGAATGATGTTGATTGGGGCGAAGCTCTGGTGGTGCTTGTCTGCGTAGACGCTGAGCCGCAGCATGCCGAGCCTTTCGTTCGTTTTCATCCATGTCAGAAAGAGAATGTGTGGTATGGAACGTGGTTATATACGCATTTGAGCATTTGACCGCAGCGCCCTCTCGTCTATAAACGTTGAGCCAATGCATGCAAAGTTTAACGCGATTATATACGCATTTGACCGCAGCGCCCTTTCGTCTATAAACGTTGAGCAGCTACATGCAACGTTTCATCCATGACATCCCCAGCTCTTGAGTTACTACTACATCTCAGGGCCCCCTACTCGTCCCGCATCCGTGGCCGAGTGGTTAAGGCGATGAACTAGAAATCCATTGGAGTCTCCCCGCACAGGTTCGAATCCTGTCGACTGCGCAAACATATTACATCATTTTTTTTCATCAATTTTTTTTCATTTTTTTTTACACGAGCCCGTGAGCACGTGCTCACGTGTTCGTGAGCACGTGAGCTTACGAGCAGGAGCACGAGCACCGGACGCCAGACGGACATACGGACATGGCTATACTTCGTCTCACCTTAGCATGGACTATTGTTAGCCGCGCATGCTAACAGCGCGAGCTATTTGCTTTGGATCGCGCTTGGGCTGCTGCACAAGCGCTCGTGCAGCGGGTGCTCCAGTCAAGTCAGTCGAGGCTACCCGCTCGCGCTTGTACAGCCTTCGCAGTTAGTCCATGCTAAGGTGAGACGAAGTATATATAGCCCCTAAGGAGCTCGCCCCTAAACATTGGGGTGTGTGTATGTTTCTAGTCTCCCAGCTGTATAGATCTCCCAGCTGGGAGACTAGAAAGTCTCCCAGCTGGGAGATCTATACAGCTGGGAGATCCGAGTCTCCCAGCTGTATAGATGAGAAATTTAGCCAGTGCAGTACAACCGCTAGCCTGGAGACTGTCCCTGGCTCGAGTGTTGTTGGAAAAAACGCTGTCGCACATTTCCTCTTGCAGTTAACGCTAATCCGCAGTGCCGAGAAAATGCCCAAAATTCTCTCGGTGATGCGAGAAGGCGATAATGAAATAAGGAGCAAACGGACACAATGTGTGTCCGTATACCACTCACGCCAGTTTTATCCCGTGGACACTGTCTTCGTTGCTCGGGTGCCTCTCGTCGAACAGGCTGGAATAATTTACTCTCGATCAGAATTTCTGCCGACACAGCGATACCAGCAAGACGGCGCCATTTGCACAACTTGGGAACTCCCAGCTCCATGGGAGCGTGGGGACAGCCGCGGTCAGCCGACGAGGCAATGGGACCAATCGAGCAGCCTGAAAAACAGCGCGAGTCGCTAGGCCTATTCTCTTTATGATAGGTTCGGCGATGATTGAACACGTATACGGTAATGTGATGAACACCACGATGGCACGCTTTTAACGCGGACCGATTGGTCACATCACCTTGTAGTGTCGGCTGCGTGTGAACTCAAGGTGAAACGAAGAATAGGGTACGCGCGTCCCCGTATATAGAGACTGATGGGTGCACGTATCCACCAATAGGGACTTTTCGTAGGTCGTTCTCGCCTTCCCGCAAGGCCCTCCGCAACCCTCTACAGTAGCGGGAACTCCGCAGTCAAGGCTATCGGCGCAGTAGCAACTTCTTCGTTGCGGAACGCTTAGCGGAGGGGACAACGCGGTGTACGAAAAGTCCCTAGTGGCAGCGCACAAAGTAATCTGCGGAAGTTTCGGAAACGTCTGCTTTCGTATACACCAACTCAGCGTTTGCAAACAGGCCCGCTTTGCCCACACCAGGTGTGGGCACTGCGCGTGCGCAGAAACCAAATTCTGGAGGAGTGAAGGGTTTGAGCATGTGCAGTACCGACAGCAGCGCCACCACAGTGACGTGACATCAGTGAGTTGAGTTGGTCTATACGTGGCTTGCACATGACGTCGTTTCCGATGACCTCCAGAGAAAAGGGGAAGAAGAAGCTCCCCTCTTATCGGGATCCTCCTTTGTGCCTCCCGGATATGCACAGACGTCGCTATTCGCCTGCCAGAAGATTATAGAAGATTAACCTGTCACTCAAAATTCTTACAAAAGCAGCTTCCTTCTCCTCTTACATGGTGGTCAAAAGTATGCGATGTGACGTTAGTGCAAGGAGCCTATACGTTCCTTTCGCCATCTATTAAAATTTAGTTTTGGAGAAGCTCTCACGCAACTTTATCTCGTATATGGGACACAACTGCGAGGCGTGTGGCCCATATTCCAAACGGAAAGAGGACAACAAACCTAAGCAGAAAAGGGTGACCTTTTTTTTTTTTTTGTGAAGTGAGTTGTTTGGATAAAGCAGAGGTATGATGTATTATTTGCGGAACATTTTCTGCGGCGAACGGTGAATCGGCAGTATAGTCGGGGACAGGTTCAGAGGAAAGTGGAAGCTCATTCCGCCTCTTTCCACTTTAGCGGAGCGAACACAGGAGCGGAGGTCGCCTCCTTTCCGGCGTTCGCTCTTCTAAAGTGTAAAAGAGGTGGAGGAGCTTCCACTTTACGCTTAACCTGTCCCCGACTAGAGCTGAACTTGCCTTTAACCGAGTCTGGGTCGATGATCTGCGTCGGACTAATTAAAAAATATGTGACGAGACATAAAAGATATGTTAAGAGTATACAAACATATTTGTTTCCATTCTCGGCCAGTGTTCGAAAAAGACATCTAATTCGGCTTCGTATTTCATATTTTATAATGTACCAATGCGGGGAAAGGAAACCTATGCCCCAAATCCTCATGCTCTACGTCGCCATCTGAGTTCGCCAAAGAGGAACATATAAAATCACACGCTCGTCTTGAAGATAGGAACTGTCTGTTAGATTTAATAGCTCGCTCCATCGCGTCTATGGCCTTTTCTGGGCAAGCTAAAGGGAGTATCAATATCTTCGCAAGAAAATTAATCTCTACATTACTCTAAATGTACCGAAACCGCCTCGACCCAGCCGGGCATATCACGATAAAATATAATCTCAAACGAAAGAAAGCAAACAAAAACAGTCGAATGGTATTTGCTATGGTTTCATAGCGGAAATTACGTTTTTGGCTCCTTACTCTCATCTGTTAGTTTACTTGTGTCCCACTGCGTGAGAGAGAGATAGTGAAATTCGAATATGTTTCATTGTGGCTCCCTTAAAGGGGCTATGCAACAATTTTCAGACTTTGGCCAATTAACTGCGGAAATTAATCTGCGTCACCTATGGAACGAAACGTAGAACACCGTATTTTCTTGCGAGCGCTAGTTCTTATTTAAAAAAAAAAATGAAACAAATTGAAGGTCAAAGTGCCTCTCAACTCTCCACGTCGACTTTCGAGTGACGTACTCTGGGGGTTCACGTAGCTTCCCCTTGGGTCCTCTCTTCAGAGACCCCCGCCGCTTCCTCCGCGATTATCGACTTTTAAAGGATTAGCCTCGTCGAAGGTCGCGGCGATCTATCGACACAAAGGACGGTTCGCCACGGAGCTGACGGCGAGTGTAGCAGCGGAGGGGGACAGTTTTTTTTTACTTCCGCACATCCCCCAGAGACGCCGTCATTTTAGTTCCCGTAACCCCGACAGGCGTCTGCAGATCGGCAAATAATTCGTTTTTTGCTTTGCGATTACGCAGCAGAATAGCAGTTTTTCGGGGAAAGGTGACGCGTTTTTGGTCACTTGGGCTTGCATGAACAGTATAAAAAAGGCAAACTGCCAATTATTTCAACATTAAAATCATTGCACTGCCCCTTTAAGGCCACGGTCCCACTGAATTTGGCAGTTTAGGTACTTTTTGGCAGGTCATTACTCATCTTCTTTTGAATACTGCTTTATGGGATTGATGTCGTCCGAAAGGCAATATAATCCTCTTTCATTTGCTATTATGTATGTATTGGTTTATATTGTTCATGCGCATTTGTAGCGTTGCGAATATGATGGCGCGGAACCTCACTTGCTTTGCTGGTTCATATTTCATGAACGATCTATTAAAAATAACCCGGTTCCAATAGAGCAATTTTGTTAAGATGATGTCTGAGCAGAATGTGACGATATACTTTTTTGGTATTTGCACTACTTTGTTTTGTTCATCTCTCCAAATATAGCCCTAAAATTGTAATTTTTCAGCACAAATACGTTTTTAATGACATGCGCTAGGGCAATGAAATCAGCTACAGATGTAGTGCTTATAATTGGTAATATGCAGAAGAAAATTTGAATGTTGTGTAAGGTTTTTTTGTTTAGATATTTTATATCAAGCGTAACACTTTTTTGTGCTTCGCGTCACGGTGCTTCAAATGCCGCTGAGGAAATAATTAAACTATGGTGAAATCGTTTATAACATTTATAGCTACAATGGTTGCCCAAGAAGTAGACGATGGCTTTTTTTTCATTTTCAAAGTCATAACGCCCCAGGAGCCCTTCAAAATTACCTGTTTTTGATGCATTTCTTTTATGGACATCAAACAGATTGATGGGAATTTAATAACATTTATTGTATGGAATAGAAACACATTGCGATGTATTCGATTTTCACAATGATCTTGCTTTGGTTTCTTCATAGGTGTAGAGCTTAGCTAATTTTAAGAACTATAAAAACTGTTTGGGTGTTTTGTTGCGCTACCTTCCGGATGGCAGACAAAACTGCTGATTTCTAATGTTCAGAAAATCGTCGAGGCGGCGTTGGCGTCTGCATCATCATCCATGTCCGTGTCTTTTTACTTTCACAGTTAGAAAATATATTGGAAGATTTACTATCGACAAATGATTGGTTTAAGTACTGGGTCAGGTTAATAAATCTAAGATAAATAATTTCACAAGCGTAGTGTGATATAATGTGTTCATTATTTGTTATGATTGAAATCAATAAAAATAAAGAGGAAAAAGAAAATAATACACCCGAGTTCACTTCGTGCCTAAAGCCACTAAATGAGCTGCCCTTATAGAATCGGCACTCCGTTTTCCGACATTGTTGTGGGCGCCGCCATTCTGGGTCTTGTGCAGAGCAAACGCAACTGCCGATCGTCATGATTCAAAAGTGCGACTTCCTCAGCATTAGATCCTGTGTTAGGAAGCTGATGCAATATTGCTTTGCTCTGTCGCGGACTGTTTAAACAATTGTGGAGGACGGAAAAGCGTTTCCTGTGATTTCAGATAAAGCTTCAGATAACTGGCAACCATGATTCTAAGCCCCGTGGTCAAGTGTCGTTACTCTGAAGCGTAGCTTAATAAATGACACTATTCATGCCCTTGTTCAATGAGCTTGTAATACCTGGAGGGGCCATGACGTAAGCCCCGTGGGTTTCACAAGTCACTACCTTTTGACGCCTGCCACTTCCTCATTGTTCCCGCTTGTGCCACTAATACCCGCGAACCTCCTTTCCCCTGACTAAAAATGAAACGAAATATGAATAAACCATTATTATAGCTTATTTAGTTATAACCAACTACACATAAGGAGAGGAGGGAGCGGCCGGGTACGTGGTTTTTATATGCGACCGTTCTAACCTTCTCAGAAGAGAGAACACGCCGAGCTGGCTCTGATTTCAAAAAGGTGATCCAGAAAAAAGGGGCGGTACGCTGTGTTCTTTGTGATTGTGCGTTTAATTTATATACAGGTATATTTGAAGATCGACGATGGACGTCGATCGTCTCGAGATAATGTAACCAGTGTTGTACACGTTCCTCAAAGAGAGGAACGGAAGCTCGTTCCTTCTGATTTTTGAAAAAAGTTCCGGTTACAAGTTCCATATGTGAAAAAGGAATTCGTTCCCGTTACAGTTAACTTAACGGAACGTACCGTTACTTAAACATTACATTCCTATTTTGCTGATTCTCATATTTAGTTAAATCGAGCAAAGTATTTTTTAATTTATCCATTAAATGGCAATATACGAATTCGAATGCCGTGATGGAAGGGCACCAGGAGAAGAAAACAACCGAAAGCAGTTTCACTTCTTGATATAAGTATTCACCTTCGAAATATCAGCTTTTAACCATATTCATGCTTGTGGTGGGCGATTCAGACGAGCCAAATCAACTGTTACCCAACATTGTACGAGCGTTTTACAACAACCTCACGCGTTTCAATCTAACAAAGTAACTTGTTCGAACTTAGCAACAGTTGCTTCTCGATGTTGCTGTCCACAAGACGAGCAAGTGAAGAAGGTAGGGCTTTTGGAAGGTCAGTCTTGAAAACTGCAAGTCCTTCTTCGTGAAGGTTGGATTCGGTGTTCAGTTTGAAGGAAAGGGGGAATAAAGTTTAATTTTTGTGTATCTTTCAAGTGACCGATGTTCGGGATACAAGGGGGCTTGATTAACGAAAAGTAAAACAGCGCCAAAACAACGGAAGACAAGAAGGCGAAGTGTACAAGTGTACAAACCGAGCGCACTGACTCTCAATGATTAATTGAAAGAACACACAAATCGACAAGCATCCCGATCATAAAAAAATCAAGTCACCGCCCCCCCCCCCCCCCCCCTCCCATGTAAAACTTGCTCAATAATGCCAACCCTTTGTCATATAATGCGATGAAAGGCAAATTCTGACGCACCTATCTTTTTGCTTCAAAATATAAAATGCCTCTAAATTTTTTCGAGTCATCTGTTGACTGTGTCGTCCTAAGATACTTGTCTTTTTAAGAACGGGTGTGCAACCGCACCTATCACAGTGTACTGCCAAGTTGACTGCTGGCGATGATCTAACCGAAAGAGCATACAAGGGTGCGTTCGATGTCTGGTAACCTGTTATTTTGTTGTAGCTGTAGGTCTCTCTGTGGAAGTTCAGCGATGGCTGCAGTCGGGCTTAAATTTCTGGGTGTATGAGGTTTCGTGGAAGCAAAGGAAGTAGCTGAGTTTGAAATGTCTCTCACTCTGTGTCTTTTCCTTCGACTAAAAGTTTTGCTTTTTGTACCGCAGTCTCGGGCATTGAAAACATATTCGATGTCCGCACGCCCTCGTGCACTCGACTGTTGCTAAGCGAGTGCCACACAAAATAAACCCTAAGTAACAAAAATGTTAACGAGATTCTGCTCTTTATAAAGATATTGTTTTTTATACTTTTAAAATTGCCCTCTTAGAAATTAAAAAAAAATAAAAAATTACCACACTGGACGAAAAAAAGGAACGCCGTTCCTCTTTCTGTTCCTGTAAACATTTAACGAGTTCCCGTTCCAGTTCCACCAATTAAAAATGGAACGGTGGCATTCCTTCGTTCCTCCTAAAAGGAACGCGTTCCAGGAACGCCTTGGAACGCCATTCCGTACAACACTGAATGTAACGTAGTAACATTGTATAAATAATAAACATAATGAATGACTGAACGACTCAATTTTTCAATTCTTGGATTGTAATATGGCGGTAGCCTATGTAATTACTATTGATGAAAAGCGATATGAGGTGACGAGGTAATGATTAAATGATGAGGCTCTATAAAGACGACGACATTAGTGGTTGTCGAACCACAACGTACAGTGCCAGACTTGTTTCAAGTATCGTGTACCAAAAGATTTTTCTCTACCCGCAACAGAATATGGTAAAATCAACGAGGATGCTGCTTTACAACTGTACGTGGAGCAGGAAAACTGCACTGTGCAAAAGTGCATCTTATTCATTAATATGAAGCACAGATTTCTAGCAGCATCTCCTGATGAACTGCTTGGAACAAATGACCTCGTTGAGGTAAAGTGTCCCCGTTCCAAAAGATTTTTATAGCCTACCGAAACCGCAAAGGAGCATAAGGCGAAAAAAAAAAAAAAAAAGCCGTGTGTGAAAGGTCTAAATCACCACCATAGCTTCTACTACCAAATACAAGGGCAGTTACACAACACACAAAGAGAGTTCTGTGATTTCGTTATATTTACACTCAAGGGCATGGCTATTTAACGTATTCAGAGGGATGACACCTTTTGGTCAACCAACATACAGCCTTTCCTACTGAAGTTTTACATGGAAGGCCGGACTTCCGCTGAAATTCCTCGCGTAGACGAGTTGTCCGATCGAATAAACTGCCATTACTCCCTATCTGGGAATCTCGATCTTCGTTTGTAGGCCATAGTGTCATGAGATCGAGTGGTGTGGCTCTTCGTCCGCTGAACATTGCTTCGGCGGGTGTTTTTCCTGTGGAAGATGAGACCGTCGCGTGCTGCCGGAGCAAGAACCTGGCAATTGTTCACTGAACTGCTTCTTCCGTATAGCTTCAAGAGGGCTTTCCTTCGTTTCGCACACCATCTGTTCTGCTTGTCCGTTAATTGCAGGATGGTATGGTGCACTAATGTAGTGCCTGATGCCGTGTTTTCTTTTTAAACTTGTTTATTTTATTTGAAACAAGATTTGGAGCGTTATCAGAGAAAAGTAGTTTCGGTATACGGCAAAAGTAGCGAAAAAAGAGCGTAGAACGTCAATGACGCGTTTAGACGTTGTGACATGCATCTTGTAAACTTCCAATCACCTAAGGCCCGTTCGCACTCTTGCGACCGAGTTAGACCGAGAGAGACGAGATCTCTTAAAACTTCTTAAATTTTTTTAGAACGAGGGAACACACCGGCATTGTGGCGCCATCTATGCGGTGACCCTGGAACTGCATTTCACAAGAGCGAAGGTTTTGCGGGATTTCCGAGGTCAAATGTGCGCAATACGTATAAGAAAGGCTCGTTTATAACATCGATAAAAGTTTTTCGAGCCAAGAAAGAAAGGATAACGCGCGAGAGAAATAAAAAATATGCCGGACCGCCGAGTTTACACTGCTACCCAATAGATGGCGCCAGTGTGTCCTTAAGGTACCCAGGTTTAAGAGGTCGCAAGAGTGTGAACGGGCCTTTAGAGTACGCATCGACCATGACTCCGCAGATGCGGATACGTTTCGCCACTCACCGAATGAATAGTGGATCGTTTTCAGTTACTGTTCATGATGGCGCTGGGCTCGAGGAAGACTTCGAGTCTTTCCGCAAAGTTAACCCAGGTGCCAACACTTTTGTCGAAAGCGGTAAGTTTTCGAAACGTCGACGACGTCGGTAGCGACGTGCCGTGCTTGACACTGGACGCTTACCATTCGCTGAGAAGAAACTTGCTTGTTCGTCTGCCACGAGTCGTCCGATATCAGGTCATCACCGCAACTCCATCTCCCGTCAAAACAGGTCTTCATTGTCCGCATGTTCATATTTAACAATCACGTGAACTTATAAATTCCCGAACGCTCATCGCTTGCCGTCGCTAAACGCCACTCATTCATAGCGTCTTCATAGCAAATAAACGTCTTCCTATTTATTCTGATGCTTTTCATTATATTCCTCCTAAGCTGTACTTACAACAATGTGTGTGTCGGTACTTCCGAAAATATTGCAACGGCGTTTGTTTTCTGGGAACTATAATGTAACAACCTTTACAACATCATCCGGATCCCGCGAAACACAATATTTCGTGACGTCACTTTTCAGTCGTCATTATAATGGTGAGGTGAGTACCGTAAACCGCGAAGCAGTTTACAAGACGTCCGCTTCCACTGGTGTCTTGGAAGATTGAGTCTACTGAGCGTGCATTCCTGCAGAAGAGTGTTTCGTTCACAGAATATTGACACCTCAATCAACAATTGATTCCTTCTTGGTAAGATTTATTCCGAAAGCCCGTGACAACCGCTGAACCGCACGTCCCTATGAGGAGTATTCACTGGGCGCCATATTTTTGGGTGATGTCTGGAGCGCATGCTCTGGAAGGAGCCCACAATAATAGGTTGCTAAGACCGGCAATCTTGAGGGTGCGGAATGCACGTTACAAAAGAACTTTAGAAGCTCGCCATCAGCACGCGCTCAGCAGTGGTGCACACAGCTATGGCCGCCAGTGAATACTTCCTATTAGCCCCGTGCGCGACCGAAAGCGTCGCTGTGGTCGGCCTTCCACGATTGGCCGAACGCTGACTATGACGTCGGAAAGGGGATTTATCATCGACAGAAATAAGAGGAATGAAAGAACTTTAATTTTGACGGTGTTGGCAGTGTTCCTTTGAGAGCGCAATGATTTCAAGCTTCCACCATGCTAATAACAAACACCATCGAACTTGTTATTTGCAAGGTAATGACGTCACAAGGGGGAACCACAGGAGGGCGCCACTAAAACATCTCGCCGCTATACAGCCATAGCTGTGTGCTCGGCTGCGGAGCGCGTGCTGAACGCGAGCTTCCACAGTTCTTTCGCCACGTGCATTCCGCACCACCAAGATTGCCGGTCTTGGCAGCCTATTAATGCGAGCTCGTTCTGAGCATGCGCTCTAAACAGTGACCTGAAATATGGCGGCCAGTGAATACCTCCTATATCAGAGAACCATTACTACCCAGCCTGACATTCTCGCATACATCAGTTTGCTGGGCCACGCTATTGAGCCAGTTGAGCACAGCTGGCAGCGGCACGAGCAAGGCCACGATGGGAACGTGATGGTGCTCGAGCCATCCCACCGTGAACCAATATTTCGGCCACTCCACGGGTGCGTGTCGCCATCTATTGGTTGAACTAACGCCTCGTTCAAGGTGGCATCCGTGGGACCGCAGCCTTAAGAAAGATTGACCAGAAAAAATATTATGTGCGATCCGTACTTGTTTCATTTTGGCTCCCTTAAAAAAGGTTGACCAGAAAAAATATTATGTGCGATCCATACTTTTTGCATTAAAGATTCTGTCCGCGTTCGAAGAACACCCTCTATACTTACCTCCAAGTGTAGAGTCAGCGGAAATACAAGCCGGCCCAGTTCAGTGCTATCCGAAACAAGTAAAATGCTGTATGCGGTGCCTCCGGCGTCCAGCTATGAAGCCGACTGCCACACCGCGACAATGGGAAATATGTTAGTCCATTCCAGCGTCTTTTATACAGCATAACGTACATAGGGTTCTCCACATGGCCTTTGTGCCTGTCCGGCCTAAACGCCGCTGGGCCAGCTCATACTGCCGCTCTCTGTACCTAGGTGCCGGTACAGCTACGTCCACGGTAGCTTTTCTATTCACAATTTGTTGAATATAAATGACAAAGGAGAAGCATTCTTATGAGAGCGATTGTACGGCTGATATCCTCGTAATATGTTTAGCTGGAAAGGATAACGAGGAATGTGACATTTATATCATAGACAAAACCTGTCGTATTAAAGTATTAATTCTCAAAACCATTAACTTCCGGAAACACTCTTCGTCGGCCCTAGAGATGGAGCCTAATAATGAAACAGAACCCGAGAGATGGATTTGTAAATCGCCTGCTTGGAGGGCAACGCCCAGCCTCCCTGCTGGATTCGCGCACTTCATTTCAAGTGGCTACTCTGAGTAGGAGAAGGGAATGGTGAGGTGAAAGGAGAAAAAAGAAGGTACACGAGACGATCGAACCTCTTGCTATCACCCCATCACCCACGTTAACACTGCGAGCGCAGAATATTGCACGTGTATAATCATGCGAGTGCCCAAGTATCGAAAATGATATAAACTCCTAATGAAAAACAGCGAGTGTGAAGGCGAGATGGGTATAATCATGGTGGACATGGTCATAGAGCATGGTGATGGTGGGCACAGCGGTAGGGCCACCCTGCAAGATGCCGCTTAACACACTTCTGTTGTTCACGCAGCTGTTGCTGTTTCTCGGTGCTCCCGCCGCCTCCAGCCAGTTCAACGGTACCGATTACAGCAGCAAAGGTTCTTCGTCATGTTACTTCTTACAGACTGCCACGTGGACGTTGTCGTTGCTGGGGGAAGCACCACCCACCACTGAGCCAGACCAACCACGCATCGACACGTCATTCTTCGTCTCAGCACCATCGTCATCAACGGCAGGCTCGGAGGGGATAACCAGTTGCCCGCCATCGGATCCCCTCGGTGGGCACAGCGGCAGGGCACCCTGCAAGATGTCGCTTAACCCACTTCTGTTGTTCACGCAGGTTAGTAAAAAAAATTGTATCGGTTTTTCGAAGTGATGATCAATGTCTTGTTCTGCTGTTGTGCCCAAGCAGTGTGTTTTGTTTTTTGTCAGACTGTAAAAAAATGTTGCTAACGCTAGAGGGGGACATCGAATCTAACCTGAGTCCTCTGACGGAAGATCAGCAACAGCTTATCTTGCAAAGTCTGGCTATTTTGCCTCAACTACAGGTCGGTCAAACGGCGCTTTTTAACGAACTAAAAACAATTCAAAGCAACCAGAAGTCGGTGGACGAAAAGCTAGCAGCATTAGCAACCAGGCTCACATCAGTAAAGGCTAACTTGGAGTCTGTTTCGCAACTGCGGTATGATGTAAATTGTCTCCTTACTTCTACAGCTGAATTGGCTTCTCAGGTTAAAAGCTTGGCTTCGCAGTGTGAAAATCTTGAAGGTCAGTCAAGGAGGTCGAATTTGATTTTTTATGGGATACCTAACAGCTCTGGAGAGAATTGGACTGCCTCTGAAGCTAAGGTCATTTCGCTTTGCCAGGAGACTCTTGGTATGAAGTTTGATGCCTCGTTTTTCGAACGTTCCCATAGGCTAGGAGCGTTCCAACCTAATAGAAACAGGCCTATTATCGCGAAATTTACATCATTTAAGCTAAAACAAGACGTTTTGTTCAGCGCGTCCAAATTAAAGGGTACAGCCTACTCGCTCAGCGAGGATTTTTCGTTGAAGATCAGAATTGAACCCAAAAAAACTTGGAATTTGCCACAATCCAAAACGCCAAGTTTCAACTTCGGTATAATCGCTTATAGATAGGTGACCGAATGTTTTACGTCGATCCAATCACACTTTCTGTAAAAAGTAATGACACTTAACATTTAAAGAAATCTAGACTGAACAATGCAGCTATGAATGATATAGAGGTTTTGAACGTCAATTGTAGAAGCATTAGGAACAAAATCGACGTCTTTGCCGCTCTCATCTCGGTCACTAATCCAAGCATTGTCATTGGAACAGAATCTTGGCTCGAGGAGTCTCTCTCCGATCTGGAAGTTTTCCCGCCGCACTTCGCTGTTTATCGTAAGGATCGGAATGGCAACGGCGGGGGTGTGTTTCTGCTGATTCATGAAAGATTAAAAAGTTTCTTAGTAGAAATCAACGGCTTATCGTGCGAATCCGTTTGGTGTCGAGTCTCCCTTGCTAACGGTGATAATCTTACTGTGGGTTCATTCTACAGATCGCCATCAAGCAACATAAACTCTATTTTTTTTCTTTGTATAACGCTTTATTTCTGGTAGAAGGAGGTTTTTTTTCTTATTGGTGGTGATTTTAATTTACCGGATATTCAGTGGACAGAACTCAAACCGTCTATTTATAACTATACTGGTATATACTCAGCATTTGTTAATCTTGTCAATGACTATGACCTTCATCAGTTTGTTACAGAGTCTACGAGGATCGGTTCTAACCGTTCAAGTGTCCTCGACCTTGCGTTCAGTAATCGCGCTTCGGCGGTCTCCGCTCTTGCCGTTATCCCGGGAATTAGTGGCCAGGCTGTTGTTGCAAATTTGTCTTGTTCATTTGATCCCACTGCTTCCTTACGTCCTAAGAGAGTGTACTTTTTCGACAGGGGTGATTATGCTGGTTTGTCTAGTAGACTTGAAGAATTTTACTCGGAGTTTGAGGACATGAGCGTGTCAGGTGACATTAATTTACTGTGGAACAAATTTAGGAATAGAATAAACGTAATTTTAGGATGGCTCCCCCATCTTTGAAAGAGACATTATATTTTTCTCATGTGCGGTTTGTCCTTGACTACGCCAGTGAGCTATGGGATCCGTTCAGTCAGAACCTTGTAGATCAAATCGAAAAGGTACAGAATCGTGCTGCGAGATTTGTTACCGGTAATTATGATTTTAGAGCTAGCATAACTGAACTTAAATCGTCTCTAAATTGAATGCCTCTGAGTCAACGACGGAATTTGTTCCGTCTCAAAATGTTACATAGAGTGTTTTACAACAATAGTGCAATTGGTAGGTCCACGTATATTTTTGAGCCTGCCTATGTATCAGAAAGAAGAGATAATTCAAGAAAAATTTGTCCATTTCACAGCAGAACTGATGTTTTCAAATGCTCTTTTTTCCCGCGGTCCATTGAGGATTGGAATAACCTGCCAAGTGACATTGTTGAAAAG
The DNA here is from genome assembly GCA_013358835.2 of Ixodes persulcatus. NCBI lineage: Eukaryota > Metazoa > Arthropoda > Arachnida > Ixodida > Ixodidae > Ixodes > Ixodes persulcatus. The sequence continues at coordinate 48,300 of JABSTQ010010198.1, forward strand.
GCATTGTCAGAGCTGTTTTTTCAAAAGATTCAATGACTCTTCTAACTACCGTTGTGCATTATTTCTTGAATAATTGTGTTTCACCTTGTGTTTGTAGTGTACAAATTTTATGTGTGTGCCCCTCCCTACTATAATGCCTCTTCAGGCGATTTAGGTATGCAAATAAATAAATAAATAAATAAATAAACAAATAAATAAATAAATAAATGTAACACCTAAACCTGTGGTGTGTAAAAATGAAAAAACAAAATCTTAATTTTTTTTTTTTTTTTTTTTTGCACCAGACTTAGGTGTTACAATATAATAAAAAAACCTAAACGCTGAAACTACGTTGTTTGTTTGAAACAAATGGTCTTCGAAAGTTCTGTTGGGAACATCAACGCTTAGCGTACATATATAATGGAGAATCTTTCAAACGGACAAAAATGACGGTTAATGGAGCACATTTACAAACAAGCGTGCTTCTGATATATGAATGGAGGACAGCTTTTATTTCGACCCCAATGTGCTTCACAGAAGAACACTCTAAAAAAAAAAAAAAAGCCCGTGCGTCTGCTTTCCCGCACAGCACGCGGAGAGCCAATCACCGCAACTTACGTTGCCAGCTCAGGGAATGACGATGCCGAAACCTATGTTTAGACCAAAAAGCCCAGTTTGAGTTGTGACATTAAGCAATGCAAAACGTTACGCTTGCATTGCTTAATGTCACAACTCAGACGGCGTTTTTTGGTCAAAACATATGTTTCGGCATCGTCATTCGCTGAGCTTCCTCCGTAAGTTGTGGTGATTGGCTCTCCGAGTGTTATGCGGGAAAGTAGACGCACGGTATTTTTTTTAGAGTGAATGCTTTGTCCCAGATATATTATTCAAAGTAATATAATAATCATCTCTGCTTGCGTTGTATGAAGTGCTTGCCTGGAAAAGTCCGAACCGGAGTGTCCTAGAATTCTACATCTTTAAGAACTCGTAGGCAGGTGGTGTATGTCCTCCCTCATTCCTCTGCATATTTAAAAAAAAAGTACATACAGAATAGTGACTGTGTAGTTACAAATTACTACAAATCGCCTACTATGCAGTTAGAGCTGCCGAGACAAAAAGAAAATACATAAATTGCCTACGTTTGTCTTCCCTTGCTAAATGCACCTAGGTTCCAATTTAATGTGTCTTGTACCTAGGTACCTGGCCGCACTGTCGAGGACCTTCTAGCATACTCGAAAGGCATTCACGGACATCCACGAATTAACCCAGTGCAAAATAACCACGAATTTACGCGAAAAAAATAAAATAAAAAGACTGCTGAAGAAACAAGGCCAAAAGACAGTATCACAAACTTGTATTCGTATATATGGCCTGACCCCAAGTTGGTCAGCTTATCATGAGCAAGTAGGGTGGGTCCGCCACTTGAACGAGAGTTTCAATCGATGTGAAGAGTGGAGCTGCATGTGGAGCGTCAAGGTGCTTACGTCAGGTACAGTTGGCGAGCGTCAAAGTCGTAAGGGTGGTTCATCAGCAATTCTGTTTCTTGTCTTGGATTCGAGTCATTCGAAGCGTGAAGGCACGGAGAAGAAACACCAGTCCAACTCGGGAAAGCCGAATGAGACGGCAGCGACTTTCGGTATTTATGATCAGATTTTTGTTGTCTACAATACTCAGAGTCCACCCCCAAGCCAGATAACGTCGTCAGAAGACATTGCTAGTACATCCGTTTCAGAAACGTCGGGCGAGATTATTCGATGAACACTACTACCTTCAAAAGAGCGCCTTCCTTATCGGTGCGGAAGTCGCTCTTCGTTCGCACAAACTCCTGCAGTCCGCTGCCCGAAGTTTAGGAAGCGCTGCTCTAAGATGTGATGCGCTGGATACGATGACATAAATATTGCTTTATTGTTACTTCGTTGCCTGCCCTCACTTCAATCTTTCGTTAGAACATCATATCAGTCATACACTTACCGCCGGATTCAAAATGAACGGGAGTTGTACTGGCGTGTGCTTTATACCTCGTTGCAATCAATGGAAAGGTTTCGGTATGACTGCACTAAGCGAAGAGCCCTGTCCTACAAAGACACGATTTACTGCAAATTATGGTGGACTATACTACCGCTGCTTAAGCGTTTAAGCTATGACGCCTAAAACGCTTCTCCAATTGGTGCGTTTACAGTTTCTTCACTTATCTCTCCTCGACTTCCGGCTGGGATGTCATAACTGTTCCGCGCCGCTGCTCCACGAGTTCCTGTGGTGGCACAACAGCAAACGTGGATGTGGCAGGCGCTTGTTCTGCAGTAGCTAGCTATAGAAACGTCCAGTCGACGGAAATCCCAACAGCCATCAGTTGGGACATTGCCATGACAGCGATCTTGCGTCTACTTGCCGTCTTCGCCCGCACTTCCATAGCCAACCGCCAGGATTGTGACAACCGATAGCATGAGGTTGCACGTGAGACGCGGGCTGCTTCTATGTACTTTGTTACCACTTCGAGGACGCTGCGATGGATGGGCGGTATAGGGTGGTAAACATTTTGTAGACATGTTTAGGCATCGTGCCCATTGAACCAATTTTACTTGACTTTCTTTTATAGGCTTTAACCAAGTTGGAAGGTCGGATGTACGCAGCTGTTTAACATCTTAGGAGCTTGGCAATTTTCTTAGAAAGATAACGCATACCATTGCCAGCAAGGCTTTTTACCAGAACCACAGCCGATCGCCGGTATCGGAGAAAATGGGCAGCAGCCCATTTGGTTAGGGAACATGGTCGAGGACAGCAATCTCTCGTAAATGTCACGCATACGGTTAACCGCACGCCTTACATCGAGCAGAAGGCTATTCCGAAGACCATCTTGCTGATATTTACACATCCAAGAAATGTATCTAGGCTCGATGAGGAACGACCACAAGTGGCGCAGCAAAGTTCCATGGGTGACGACGGTCGTTCAGGGCGGCTTGGGCGGTATGGCCATGTGCAGAGTGCCGTAGTCCTTGACGGGCAAAGGCCCAGTCGCGTTGTCCGCGCCAGGCTCGTTGCCCGTCAGCTTCTGCTTCACATCCGAGCGCTCGAACCTCAGGTTTGAGCAGACAACGGCCGCCACAATGAAGGCGGCGCCCACGAGGGCCCAGACCGTGGGTGCTTTGAGTTGAACGGCGGCCTGGAGGGCGAACGAGAAGACGACGCTGGACGTTGTGGCGATGGCCACCCTGCCTGCTTCGGCCATGGTGCACGCTATGGCCGGCAGAAGCGCAGAGAGCAGGCCCGTTATGCCGGAACCGGCCACGTAGGCCAGGTCCACTGGGAGTGTGTCGATCTGGCTGAGCTGACCCATGACGCCCGCCGGAGGAAGACACAGCACGGACGTGATCAGCAGAGTCCAGATCGTCACGGTAAGGGGGGACACCTGCAGGCGTAAGGGGCGGGGGAGTGGGAACAACGAGTTTGTACTTGGTATGGCATGAGAGTGCGCAGCCTTCTACAGGCACACGCTTTCGACTGCTTACAACCGCGTGTCTTTAAACCTCTTAACAGTATCACACGACTCTAACCGAAGACGAGGGACGACAAAGCGGGCAAGGGACAAACACACACGTGTCAGTCGTTCTCCGGTTCAAATCATATGTAACGTTAACCAGCACGCCTGTTTATCAATATTATCTTATCTTAACATCCATCACACCTTCCGAAGAATGACATCCCTAGCGCTTTAGAACAGTTACTGCTGCGGACGCCAGCACATTCGGCGCGTAGACCCATATTCCCAGCATTCTCATTGATGCTTCGGTAATTTAGCAATATGTTCATTGTGACAAAAGGATCCGCCTCTCGGTTATTTTGGATAAGCATATATCAATAATATGCTCTACTGAATGCTCTTTTTTTCGAAAGTGGAAATATGGAGAGCTCGCTCGCCACTTCGACGATGGACAAGCAGCGGATCTACGTCGCCGGCCATTGCTAAAACATGCCGTTTGATGATTTAAAACGCGCCACACTATTTTTAATGGCACTTCATTTTTCTTTGAACATAAAGTTTTTGGTTTTTTTTATATAAAATAGCTTTTTAACGGGGGCAAACCCAGATTTCGTGTCGTCCGAAGGCGTGCCTTCGGATGACATGGAATACCTGCGCCTCCAAGCGCATCTCCGGATGCGTCGCGTGTCAACACACCATGAGTCACCACACGCAATGCTTCCAGTCTTTAGTCTGCGCATTCGTGCACCCTCGGTGTCGTCGCAATACAGAAAAAAAATAAAAACAGGAAAGAACGACAAAGTGACGCGTCGTAAAAGCACCACAATTCTGCATACGACGGTTTGATCTATTGGCGACACCAGCGAAATCGACGCCGCGTAGCGGGAATGCTGAGAAGCTCAAGAGAGGGGGTCGTTTCGACTCTGTCGTCTGCTATCGCAGCTTGGTTCTCGTAGGAAGCATAGAAACATTCATCGTTTCCAGTTATTATTTTTATTCTTCCGCCGTGTCATTCGTACGCACTGACTCGAAGGCTTCTACCGTCGAGAAATCGCTTCGCTTTTATACGTAACACCAATTTTACGCTGCAGTGCACGAAATTTATGATGATTCGCATGCCGAACGACGAAAACGACCTCCTTGTTTCCGCCATTTTGCCTGAGCAGCGCGCCCCCTATAGTTCGCTGTAGTCGAGAGTAGATGGATATACAACTGGAATCCTTTTTTTTTTTAATTATTGTTCTTTTCGATGTTCGCCGCTATACACGATACCTGGTCAGACAGCTTCCTTAGGATGACAAAGGACAGCGCTTGGCAGAAAGCACAACCCAGCGTGACGACGATGCCCACCGCCGACGTGGTCGCGTCCGGGGACATTATGAGCGTGGGCAGGAACGCCACCGCGGCTCCGAATAGAACCAGGAGCCCCGATGCGATCTCGCGGGGACCGCATTTCTCGCCCAGCAAGCTGCAGCCTGGAGCAGTAAGAGGAAGCGACGCACTCGATGAATGCCACCTTCACCGCCATGTTTGTATACAACACCACGTAGAACAATCAATGCCCGTGAAAAACATCAACGTCCACCAAACGTAATTATATTCGGATGGTACCAACCAACGTTACTCGAACAACTCAGTTGGGAAACTGCCGTAGGAGCCTGCTTTGAAAAAAGGGGCTCCGTTCCCTATACTCGAGAACCGAACTAGACGCGATCGCATCGCCGCCATTTCTCCTGCAGCGGCCACTCCGGGAACTGCACGGCTGCACGTACGAGTTCAGTCGAGTCGCGCAGGGATCGGTGGCGCCATCTCGCAGTAGCTATAAAAAGCAACTTTCATGTTTTGACTCGCCGCTAAAAGGCGGCGCTGTAATCGTATCTCGTTCGGTTTCGGTGGACGCGAGCGGTCCGGGTTTTAAAAGTGAATTAAGAAAAATAGTGTTTTAGTAATGTTGGCACCAACATTAGCGGTTGGTCTCGAGTCCTAGGCCGATCGTCCTTCGACGCGCTGATTGGACACGAGGCCAAGCGAACGCGGACGCAACACTCCTGTTCAACGTGTCTCTTCGCTCGATCTCACTGCGATGCTGTCACAATTCCGGTGCTTCGACTATTCTAAGCGGTGTCGGTTTATATACCGTACAATGACTGTTTACAAACAAGCCGCAATTTTTTTTTTCTATTTTGAGAGCATCTTGGTGCATTGGCGCCATTGGAGGCTGAACACAATAGTCGAGGGCACTTTCCAGGCACCATACGGTCAGTGTCGGTTACGTACCGAATACTCTGCATGCACAGCTCGATGCGAGTCGTCACTGTAATGTGTGTGCGCTCGTTGCGGCAAACTAGTGCTAGTCGCAACTCCAGCTCGACACTCGCACTCTCGCGGACGAACGAAGAACCAAGTGAGCGGGGACGGCGGCGGAGAGGGTGGCCGGGACTATCGATCGTGTTGCTGCCGTTATCGCATAATTGTGTTCGGCCTGTTCGGGCATCATGCAGTTTTAAGGAGGAAAACGAGTATACGTTAAAATAGAAATCGTTCCACTTCGCAACTTCTAAATATCAGCACGCTCATTTTATTAACCCACGTCAACATCTCCGCCACGTGTGATATGCTCCTAACCCTGACCACGTCGTATTTGTTATCAGGTAATTAATTTTAGCACACTGACCAGCGTCAGCGAGCAGGCACACGGGAAATACTGGACAATCTAGCCCCATCCCTTCCGCTACCTTGGAACCATTGCCCCGCCATCTATAGGTTGTTGAAGTTGCGAATAGTATCGAGGCCGATTCACGGTTCCTATGGGACACTGTTAAGAGGCGTCACTGTTTCTCTTTATACAGTGTGTGACACAGTTAACACCAACACGCGATCGACTTTTTTTTTACCACAATGTTTTGTCTTTTAGCAGTTTTCGGTTTCCGTAGGTCCCTATAGAGTAGTCAAAACGTAGTGAAACCATATCGTGTGGATCAGCTCTTACCTAGTAGGTGCCAAGCTAGCGCGCTCGGCCACGTTGGGAGTGTGCCCAGGCGACACGAGGGAAGAAAACAGGCACCATTTCGAGGGAAATGAGGAGTAGCAAAATAGAAGGATCAGAACTAGGTCTGGGAACTTGATCGATTAACCTAGCAATTAATGCTTTAATCGCGTTTCAATTGAAACTCGTTTCAAAATGAAGGTGGCTTTGTCCTAGCTTCCAGAATGCAAGGAAACAAGACACTACGCTCCAATTTTTTATTGTAGAAATCCAGTTAGCACAACAGGTTCTTCTATCCGGTAACAAAACCAGATCACCTGAGGAATCTTCCTCGCTGTACTCGTTGTCCCCAACCATGTTTTTTTAGTGCTTACTGGTAATCCCCAAATGTAAAAAAAGGTTTCTAATAAGTAGCACCCGTCATTTCCGCGAGGAGACTCGGCTGCTTGTCGCCCTAGTGGGGCAAGGCCACGCGCAGCTCTCTGATTTATATGATGCCGAAATCGGTGGTGTCGCTACGCTGATTCTCGACGAAATGTGTTAGCATTTGGCGCACGGGTTCCGACTCAGCGAAAGATGGAAATTTCGGCCTCGCAACGGTCCGTATAGTGTTGTTTTCGAAGGGACATTCTGTTCTCCCGGGCTTCGGCGGTGTCGGATGCAGCCAGCACAGCTTCCCTCGATCGCCGCCAACGGTCCTCATACTGTTGTCTTCCAAGAACCAATCCTTTCCTCCCGGGTGTCGGCGGTTTCGCACAAACTGCGTCGTCGCTGCGCATTGGTTTTCTTTTCCCGCGTACGTTCTGCCACCGCCACTGTCGCTCGATTCCATCCTCTCCCGCTCCCGCGTCATTATAAGCGTGCCAGAAGACCCTTTCCCTTTTGTAAGACGGAAGGTGGACGTAACGAGCTAACGAAAGGAGCGAAAGAGCACGGCAGGAACCGCGCCGCAGCCTCACGAAAGCACTTCGGTCCAGTCCAGTTCAAACCACGACCGTCCAAACGAAAGACGGCTGCATGCACAAATAAACGCTGATACATTTAGAAGCTAGTCTGGGATAGCGTCTGGATGATATTTGCTCGTTTACGATTCGTTCCTTATGTCAGTATATCATGGTACTTCAGTTTGTTTCGCGCGGGCAACACCGTGTACATTCGAGGTTTTGACGCTGGGTTACACGTTGGACTACCACCGACATTCTGCAAAACATCGTAGCCTACTTGGAAAGAAGATGTTACAGTTGAGGCAACAATGACTACCCTTTCATTGCTACCTAGGAACCGCGCGCTAGATCCCTGCGGCTTCAACGCGCAACCCAACAGGTGACCGAAAGGGGCGCTCGTGTCCCGTCTTCGCAGTATATCCAATACCGCCTAAAGCACGAGGCCTGTATATGACATTATATTCAGAAGATATCCCCGACCCGCCCCACGCGAGAAGCACGCCGAGACACTACGAGAGTACACGGCAAGGCGGCAGACGACTGCATCTTGGCGTCACTACGTACTAAATTTCTTTCCACCTTACGTCCGGCCGCAGCGGATGCTATATACGAGCCATCGGAGCTAATCCAAGGCTTTGGGTTTCCCGTGACCTTTGAGAACGAGTGTCTTGACACGCAAAAATTCTGAAGACATTCCTAAGCGCCTCTTATGAGTTGTGAATGCGAAAGCATGAAGGCCGTTCTTCCACTCCCTTAGTTCGCCTATGGCGTACTGGCGTGGACGACCACGTTTCGCTACTGTCGAGGTAGCGGCCGACGGCCGAGTGCGTGCTCTCGTGAAGTGGCCGCGCCGCGCTGAGCTCGGCCGTGCAGCGTCTCCGGAGTTTAACCGTGTGGGCTTTGCGGCCAGCTGCTCCCTCTTAGGGTGCCTACATGTTTCCGCTCCGCTTTAGGGTGGCGCCAACTTCTTGTTACCCTTTCCCAGATCCTCTCCCACCACCATTTTTCCCACTTCTTTTTTCGCTAAACGTACACAACGTTGAGTTTCTGTAGTCTCGACACACCGGCAACACTGTGATGCCACTTCCGTTTCCGTTCATAAGAGGAGTCGGAGGCTCAGCGGAATGGCAGTCGTCGTGGCTGTTGCTCTCTTTATTCGGGTGTTTCATATTTTGAAGTTGCGAGCAGGAAGTGTGCGTTGCTTTTATCGAAACGCGAGTTCCCGCGACAAAATGGAACGCCACAGACCGGCATTGAACGCCGAAACCTCGCCGTCGGAACGACAGCGGTGAGCGCTGCCTAGCCCTAACGAGGATTAGCGGCGTAGTCCGAGCGCACGACCGGCGAGTGTGACAAAATGGTCGACGAAAACAGCGAAGGTTGCCATGGTAACGAGGTAGGCAACACTGGTTTGTCGGCAACAGGTATCACAAACGTTGTCGCCACCCTAAACAGCGGAGCGGCGGAAACATGTAGGCACTCTACTCCCTCTTACCGGCGGCCGGGCCGCTGCGTGCGCTGCGCCGCCATGGAGAAGTTTTCCCTGGTGGCGTTCCTTGGAACTATGCCGCGCGAAAAAACAATGGGAGCCTCGTTCCTTGAAACTATGACGCGCGCCAGCCAATGGGAGCCTATTCATCAGATTTCTGCTACAGACGACAGGCTCCGCTCCATTGGGACAAGAAAAGTTGCCGTTTGGCGTGGTTTCAAAAGCTGGTGACGTCAGCACGCTCCATGGGACAGTTAATACTTTCGCATTAAAATCATAGTCACGTGCTACACTCATATAACTGGTTTGGCTGGGATGGCTCCTACCATCTGCTGTGGCCGGACGGAAAGTACAAAACGGAGTAGTGAGACGCCGCGCTCGCGGCGATGCGGACAAAACATAGACGGCGCTGCTCGAGTTCCCTAGCTAGAGTAACTATATATTCCCTGCTTGCGGAGCAAAGTGCAGGGGCTCTATAATTGGTGACAGATTACAGGGGCACTGACAGGGTATTTACGCTTGCCGAGGATTTTATTCGAACATGACCTGTAACAGCCCAAGTAGACCTAGAACGCAGGTTGCGGCTGGAAATTCGTTTTATTTCTGCCCGAAAACAGCCCCCCAAGAACTTGCCGGTTTCAGTCGCGCTAACTCTCTTTTTTATGGTCACGTGGCGTTTAAGCCATGCGCACCATATATATTCAAAGGCTTGAGTCATCTAAGGCACACTTTCGATATTAAAAATAAAAAAAAAGATTATGAACCTAATTTTGTGGCCTCTAAAAAACTGCAAATACGTTGATCGAAAAAAAAAGAATTTGGATACCTAAATCACAGGAAGTACATGAACTACGTTATTCTCAATATGGCGACGTACCGCGGGCTGGACGACGCGATGGCGGCGCACGACGAACCACCGTTGCGACGGACGGGGTGCCGCTTCTTCGGAACTGTCGTTCGTGGTGCCGGCCAATCAATCTACAAGCGCAGAACATCGGGCGGAAGGGATATAAGTTAAGTGCGAAGCAACCGCACGACAAACGGTACACGCAACTTCGTCGTTGCCATCGTCTGCTTCACACGCCGGAGAAACGGAGAAAAACAATATGCAGTCGGGTGTAGCCACGTGACTTCCGGCCATGAGCTTCCGTGCTCGTGTTTTAATTTCGGTTTCGAACAGTTGATTTCTTTTGGGTTTATTAAAAATATACGTGATTCCGTATCAAAACACGGATTGGGTAATATATCCTTACAGCATAGTAAATCTTATGGCGCAAAACATTTTATTTTTTTTGGGGGGGGGGGGGGGTGTAATAATGTTTTTTAAGAGTGCAATTTGTAATGCCCCTCTCATCTCCGAAATATTTGTGTCTGCCCAAGGTGTCTTTACTATGTTACTTAACCATGTAGACAACAAAAAGCATCTGCCCCTGATAAAATTCCTGCTGCATTTGTCAAGAGGTATTCCGAACAAATTTCTATGTTCTTATGTGTCATATTTAAGTCCTCCTTGCAGGATAAGATTTTTTTGAGTAACTGCCTTTATGTGCGCGTGGCACCAGTTCATAAGGCCGGTGATAAGTTGTGCATCTCAAGCTACCGACCGATATCCTTAACATGCCTATCTTCCAAGCTCCTCGAGCACATAGTGAACAAGCACATTACAGATTACCTCGAAAGCAGTACATTTTCAACCGATTTCCAGTATAGTTTTTGACGCGGTTGCTCTACAATCACCCAGCTTATTTTGACTGTGCATGATTTGCCCAATGTTATTAGGCATAAAAGGCAAAGCGATGCGGTCTTCATCGATTTTTCAAAGGCCTTTAATACCGAACATATGACGCATTTCTTGTGAAGTTAAATGCAGCCAGAGTTCAAGACAATGTAACACAATGAATGACTTAAGCAGCCGAAAGCAATCTGTTAAAATTGACGGTTCTCGTCCCCCCCCCCCCCCCCCCCACCTGGATGCTATTTTCTGAGTCCCCCAGGGATTTGCTTTAAGCCCGTTGTTTTTTCTTGTCGATATAAATGATAATGTTAAGAAGGACCGCCAGGGATCTACTTTAGGCCCGTTGTTATTTCTTGTCGATATAAATAATATTGTTAAGGACAATGATCAAAGAAGTGAAAAGTGTCGATGATCAATCTATGCTCAATAACGCTCGTTTTGTGATGTCTAGTTCGTGCGAAAAGTGGAAAATGCAACGTAATGTTCAAAAACCTGTCTGCATTACGTTCACTAAGAAGAAAATTAGCCTCATTCGTGACAATGTTTTTAACAAATATCTAGTTTTCAGGGTTTACCACGTAAAGCACTTGGGTCTAACGCTCATTCCTAGCCTTATCTGGAGTATGCACATAGGTAATATATGTTCATCTGTCTTTCGAACACCTTGTTCTATGAAGAGGAAACTTAGACTGGAACCAGCACCAACAAGGTTGACTCCATACAAAACTCTGATTAGACCAGTGCGCCACTGTGGTATGGTATCCGTGTACCAAAATCGACTCTTCTAAAATTCAACATATTCGAAACCAGTGTTTAGGCTTATGTTTAGGCAGATGCTTTTAGGCAGATGTTTATGTTTATGTTTAGGCAGAATTTAGGCAGATGCAAAAAGAACCGCTTTTATTTATTAATTGTCATCGTCAAATCATGAGCCGTTGTGTTCCCGATCTAAGCTATCTAGACTAAAGCTTTTGTTTTCTATTGTGGACTGCCAGACTGGTCTCGACCCTTCCACGTACTTGCTCCCTCCGTTCAAACACTCCATAAGAACAAACAATTCGCGCCATATCCAATCCTTTCGATCGTCGTCAAATGTGTTTAAATATTAATTTTTTTCCTAGAACAGTAAATGTTTGGAACATTTTACAAAGTGAGGTATAGTTGAATGTGCTACTGTTGAAAAATTCGCCGATCCTGTTTATTTTTTTACATTCATAAATGTGGTGTGATCGCACAAATTCTTACAAGTCATTGTTTATAGCATATACGTTTTTGGTTTTTGTTAGTGCTTATAAAAAATGTCACGAGTCATCCTGTGGTGTTCTCTCATTATTCTGTTTCCCCAGTGCTTATTCGGGTGGGGACCGAACAGTTACGCGTCTAGCGGTGCGTTTCAGCTGTGGAGACAACAAACCGAATTTTCTTGTTTGCTTTTTGATCGGAGAATTCGAAGGCCGCCCCTCGTGCGGCCAAAGCATTGGTCAGAGCGAAGCGCTCGTGCCCAGACCGTGCTAGGCGAGCTTCAATTTCTTTGTTGTGCTGTGTTAGTAAACACCCACCGGGCTGTGGGGACAACAAGCCCGATAAAGCGCCCCCCATAGTTCGATCTCCTGCCAAATAGCGCCGGCTATTTGTTGCTCGCTTCTGTCACTGTGCTACTTTATATTGTGATTTATTGCCTCGCGATTTGAACGTTAACGGTAGCAAACATTGTCCGCAGTGTCACTTTATATTGCAGCACCTTGCTCGGGCCTGCAAGCGACCTGCAGTATATTGTAAATTAAAAATAAATAAATAAATGGAAGCTCCTCCCACGTCTTACCACTTAGGCGAATTCTGGAGAGGAGGTCGCCTCCTCTCCGGCGTTCGCTCTGCTAAAGTGGAAAGAGGGGAGAGGAGCTTTCCTTTCTCTCGTAACTTGTCACCCACTATAATCTGGCCACGTGGCGGAAACGTCGGCGCGGAGTCCGGCGGCCATGATTGGTCGGTGCCGCGCTTGAACTCTGCGCCGGCCAATCACGGCGGTCGAATTCCTAGCCGACTTTTTCGCCAAGCATCTACACATTCTGAAAAAAAAGCCCGTGTGTCTACTTTCCCGCACGACATTCGGAGAGCCAATCACCGTAACTTACGGAGGCAGCTCAGGGAATGACGATGCCGGAACATATGTTCAGACCAAAAAACGCAGTCTGAGTTGCGACATCAAGCAATGCAAGCGGGACGTTTCGTACTGCTTAATGTCAGAACTCGGACTGTGTTTTTTGGTCTAAACATAAGTTTCGGCATTGGCATTCGCTGAGTGACCTCCGTAAGTTGCGGTGATTGTCTTCCCGACTGTTGTGCGAGAAAGTAGAAGCACGTGCTTTTTTTTAAAGTGCAAAACAGAGCCCCCAGGAGACGCGACGGGCGTGACATAAGGCGTCACGCATACGTCATCGTACATCTCGGATCCCTCGGGCGCTTGGTCATCGTCGTCAGAGCGTGTCATCGAATCGTCTGCTTGCTCACGGCCGCTTTGCAGCTGCGCTCGCGATAAATAACGAATATACACATATCTAAGAGGCCCGCACGATTTCCTAAAGTTCAAGAAGCTTCCTGCTCCGAATACTTCAATGGAAGATGTACAGTCAGAGGCAATTTGACCTGCGACAACGGAGCGAGCGGCCTCGGGGAACAATTGCCGTATGCAGCGCTGTGTTCGCTTTTTCGCGCTGAGGAAGAGGCTACGGGAGCAGTCCACGTTTCGCTGCCGGGGGAGGTCGAGAAAACAAATGCCCCTCGCTCTAGAATGGCCTTCTGTCATATCAGATAAGCTCTTTTTTGCACAATATTTTTCCTGCGTTTTATCTTTCGACTTCTCTTTGTAAATTTTGACAGTAGTTCCTCAAGGGGTCAAACGCTCCGCTGTTTCATTTTGATCATGGAAAGTAAGCTAAGAATGACTAATAGTTCATTTATAGGCGTGCGCTCAATATATGGTACCATGGAAGTTTGATACGTTTACTTTTTGTTATATATTTGTTAGACTGAACCGCGAATCCGTAAACTGTGATCAAGTTGGAATCATTACGTGCGAAAGAACTGATAGTGATGCCCGACGGCTTTACAAACTCATGCTAAGATATGAGCGCCAGAACGAAAGCGAACCGAGATAGCCTTGCCAAGGGAACAATAAAAATACTTAAAAATATAATTTTGCGTATTTTGCTAACCACTTCGAAATGCCGCGCCGCATAGCCCGCCCTTCGTCATGTCTCCCTTCCGTCTTAATCTCCACCCGCTTCTTCAGAGTGGACCAGTCCGCCGAGCCTCGTTCCCAGAACGCCGTGGCGACCGCTGCGCCCCATGCGGCATTTTGCCTGCTCCGCCAGAGTTCACGTTGTCGCAGGTCAAATTGCCTCGGGCATTCTACAATGAGGAGTTGGTGGCGAAAGGAAAGCGATATTTTGGCTCCGCCATTTAGTTACTCTACCACCAGATGCACAGTTTTTGACTTCTAGATGGCAGCGCTGGTATCAGCTCAAGAAGGTAAACCCAGACCGAGATGAACTTGCAGTGTTGTACACGTTCCTAAAAAAAAGTAACGAAATATTGTTCCTCGTTCCTTCTGATTTTTGGAACGCGTTCCCGTTACATGTTCTATATGTGAAAAAGGAACTCGTTCCCGTTACAGTAAAAAAATGGAACGTATCGTTACATATACGTTACATTTGTATTTTGCTGATTATCACATTCAGTTAGATCAAGGCAAGTTTTTTTTTATATATCTTATTAAATGGAAACATACGAATTTCAATGCCGTGATAGAAGAGTACCAGCGGAAGAAAACAAGCGGAAGCAGGATTTCATTTGTTGATATATTCACCTTAAAAAAATCTCAGCTTTTCACCATACTGATGTTTGTGGTGGGTGATTCAGGTGAGCCAGATGTACGGTTACTTCACAATGTACGAGCGTTTTACAACAACCTTCCATATTTCAATCTAACATAGTCCCCTGTTCAAATTTAGCGACAGTTGCTTCTCGATGTTGCTGGCCGCAAGATGAGCAAGTGAAGAAGAGGGTAGGGCTTTTGGAAGGTCAGTCTTGAAAACTACAAGTCCGTCATTGTGAAGATTTATTCGTTTTTTTCAGTTTGAAGGTGGGGGACAAGGGGAGAAGGAATAAAGGTTAATTTTTGTGCATCTTTGAAGTGACCAATGTTCGGGATGCAAGGGTGCGTTCGATGTCGGGTAACCTGTTATTTTGTTGCAACTGTGGGTTTCTTTGTGGAAGTTCAGTGATGACTGTAGTCGGCCCTATATTTCTGGGTGTATTAAGATTCGTGGAAGCAAAGAAAGTAGCTAAGTTTGAAACGACCCTCTGTTTGTGTCTTTTCCTTCGACTAAAAGTGTTGCTGTTTGTACCACAGTCTCGGGCACCGAAAAAGGAATCGATGTCCATTAGCTCTCCTGCACCCGACTGTTACCAAGCGAGGACCACACAAAATGGACCCTAAGATAAGTAACCAAAAAGGTAACGAGATCCTGCTCTTCGTTAAGATATTGTTTTTCTACTTTAGGACTTTCCCTCGTAGAAATAAAATAAAAATTCCCCCAATGAACGAAAAAAAAAAACAGAAAGCCGTTTACAACTCCCTGTAACGCCGAATTAGAGCGCAGCTCTTGAGGAGGAGGAGGGGAAGGTACGGAGTGGAGGCTATGCCCCTCCTCCTCTCCTGCTCGCCTCACATTTAGGGAAAATTTTTTCACTAAATCTAGCGGGAATATTTTTCCGCTAAATTTAGCGGAAAAATATTTCCGCTAAATCTAGCGGGAAATTTTTTTCCGCCAGATTTAGCGGGGAAATTTTTCCACTAGATTTAGTGGGGAAATTCTTCCGCTAGATTTAGCGGTAAAAATTTTCCGCTAAATATAGCGGGGAAAGTTTTTCCGCTAGATTTAGCGGAGAAAATTTTCCGCTAGATTTAGCGGGGATATTTTTCCGCTAACTTTAGCGGGGAAATTGTTCCGCTAAATCTAGCGGGGAAAATTTTTCCGCTAATCTAGCGGGGAAATTTTTGCGCTAGATTTAGCGGGGAAATTTTTCCGCTAGATTTAGCGGGGAAATTTTTCCGCTACATTTAGCGGGAAAAGTTTTCCGCTAGATTTAGCGGGGAACGTTTTCCGCTAAATTTAGCGGGGAACTTTTTCCGCTAAATTTAGGGGGGAAATTTACCCATAATGCACCGCGCGGTTACGCCGACGCCGACGCCGCTCAAGCCGGAAATGGGCGCCTAAGAGCTGCGCTCTAAAAGGAACGCCGTTCCTCTTTCCGTTTCAGTAAAGATGTAACGAGTTCCCGTTCCAGTTCCACCGTTGCAAAATGAAACGGCGGCGTTTCTTCGGTCCCCGTAAAAGGAACGCGTTCCAGGAACGCCGTTCCTTGGAACGCCGTTCCGTACAACACTGGGAAGCACTCACCGAGTATGGCCGTGAAAAGCGGCATCGTGTTGAGCAGCAACGAGAACTCGGCCAGCGGTAAGGCGACACTGCCCAGCGTGAACGTGAGCGCCCGGCACGACAGCACCACGGCGACGGCGACAAGGCCTAACCGGTAGCCCGGGGCGGGCCATAGACGAGGTCTCCAGAAGGCGAGCGCCGGCAGCAGGTAGAACACCGCGGCCAAGCTCCGCAGTCCGGACACCGCCAGCGGCTGGATCATCAGCACCATGCTGATGAGGAGGCCGCCGACGCTGATGGCCAACCCCGTGCCCAGGGCGGCTAGGATGCCGCCGGCCTCGCGACGGGCTGCGTTGGCGACCTGGTGCATGCTGCTGCGCCGCCGTAGCAGGGCCCGGGGAAGGTTCGTCGACTTGCCGGACGCCTCCCTGAAGGATTCCGGCGTAGGGCCTGCTCAGGCGTAAAGAGGCGAACGCAACTAAACGCCATGCTCACCGTCTCTACAGTCTGACTGCACTGTGTGTTCAACTGGTAAATGAACACAAGAGTGTCTGCCGGAGAGACTGCCTGCATCGTCTTCTGGCGCAGTCTGGCAGCTCACGCCGGTTTTTTTTTTTTTTTTTTTTTCAGGTGCTACGTTCTCAGTATGAACGCGGTAACCGATGTTTGTAAAGGAGACAGTATCAAAAGCGAACGGTATCTGCTGACTTTTACACTGTTTGCCGGTGCCGGACAATGTTCATTCAGCGGTGCAAGATGCGCCGAATACAAACACCACCTTCTGCTGTGGTCCGCGCCATTCTATCACGGGTGATAACAGCAATGAAGTTGTAATCAAACGCTAGTAGGGTGGCAAAAATTGAAAAAAAGAGGAAAAACAAGCAAACAGGAGTTCATGTAACTTATACTGAGGAGTGGTCTTTGAAAGAGCCGCTTTATCTCTCCAGCATCAGCGCTTTCATCGTTAGTCAGTGATGATATTAGTTTGGGCCACTGCTCGCGTGTTGTATTCAACAGTTGAGCGCACCGTACAGTCATGGCCAATGCAGGCCGAAACGATCGTGCGACGACCGAACGATGCCGGTGGCGCTGCCACGACGGGATAAGTTAAACTATCAACGAGATATAGTATGCGGACGAGAGTGTGCGGTGGCCACTGCCATCTGACGCAACCTGTTCATTTTCCGCGTTGTGGCAGCGCTTCAGTCTGTCTGGCCACTTTTTGCTGCCGCCTACTATGGCTCGACGCTGCCTTCATTATCTGGGCGCGTGGTCCAGGCCACGGTGGAGCAAGTAGAGATTTCTGAAGGGTGTCGCTTTGCCATGGAACAAGTGTGACAAAGGTTCGCTCGCATTTCTGACAAACTCCGTGAAATGCGCAGCATGACTAAGGGATCGAGGAACTGTCCTTATTAGCGCACACGTTTTCAAGGCCACGCGGCGCGCGACCGCGTCTACGCGGGAGCCCTAAACCGGCGTGACCCTGCCGGGAGATGAGCGAAGCCCAGATGTAATTCCAACCCCATTTCTTGTCTTGTTAAAAAACCTTTCTCTTGTTCCATCGAGGGTACGACTCTAGCTAAACGCTTATTTTACAAATGTACGAACAAGCAAAATTGATGATAACACCGAACGCGGATGGTAGCGGTACCTGCACAGACATGGCGAGGAACTCGCAAGCATGATTCGGATATGAGCAATACCCCATTCGCACGGTTAGCATAAAAGTACCTTTAAAGGGGTACGTAAACAAAAATGTTGCACTCATTCCTTTGTTTATAAATGTTATCTACGTTGTTCCGACAATCCAAAGAAACTAGTCAAGACTATAGTGTTTCGGGGCTACCGGAAGAAAAGTCAAGAAAGTTAATTTTAGAACGAATTAACAGATTTCAAGATTGCGCCATGGAGGCGCTCTGTAAAGCTCCCTTGGAATGCAATCACGTCACGGACCTTTAAATGCTCTGTTTTGTTATACTCCGACATCGAGCGTAGCAAACGCGGCGTAGTGCAGCGCACATAGATGTTGATTCGTTTGTTTGTTTGTTTTCTTATTTGCATCAAGTACAACGTACAGGTCGCAGATATTGAGTTTCTGCTCGCCGGCCAATGAAATGCGCTCGTTCTGCGCTACGCTGCGTTCGCTGCGCTCAACGTCGCGTACACGATTGGCTCTCACTTTTCTCCCTTATTTTCTTCTTAGAACGCCTACACACACACACACACACGTTCAACGTCGGAGTATAGCAGACCCTAAGCAGCGCCAGTTCGCGGCAGTATGGCTCGCTCATGGAGTTACTTAGTCCTGAATGTGACTTGGCGGAGAGCGCTTCCGCAACGTACTTTCGAAACCATCAAGATTGCCGTCCTTTGCAGACAACAGGCAGGAGCTTGATCTGGGGATGCGGGGACCTCTGAAGGTCAAATAAACTTTATTTGTTACTATAGAAAGTTTAAGAAAAATGCCTGACAACATTTCGGGTGGCGAGTGGTGTTGTTTTTAAATAAAAATGTTATTAGAGAAACACTTCCCGAAAACAACTGATAGTGTTTGCTTTTCACAAAATGTCAACAGCGCTTTGTTTTGAACTTCGTGCGTTTATTTTGTTTGTTTGTTATACATAGATGGTTGATTGGTGACTGATACGCACCAAAAACGTTTTAAGGGCTCGTCAGATATTGCGCCTGCCTCCCATCCGGATTACACGCAACAAGCAACAGTGCAAAAAAAAAAAAGTAAAGCTGAAGCATGTGCGAAGTATCTAGGATACGACGGGGATCGCTTTAAATCTCTAAAAAGGAGAAGAAAAAGCTAATTAATTTCTGTTTGAGGTACTTTTGTTAAGCTACTCTACAGAATAGAAAAATTACATAAACGATAAAAATGAGTTTTCGTTGTATAGGTACAAATTAATAAATTTCACACACAGAACAATAAGCGCAAAACAAATCGATGCTGAAGTATTGTGGGCCTGGAGTGTACTGTTCACAAAACTTGTATGGGCATTATTCAGTGACGTACGTACAGCCGCAGTTAACTGTATCGATTTCAAGACGTCATGGTTTATTTGCATAACAATTTTTATTGGTTAAATAAATTCCCAACAGGTCTGTAGTATAATTAAATAGCTCGTTTACAAACCGCTCCTACAGGCAAAAAGTCGACGAGTTTCTGTTGCTGGTTGAACATAGATGCAGCTAATAAAGCAAGTCCAAACCAATTGTGATTTTAATAAATTAACAATTTGCTTAAGTACACGACGCGTTCGTTGCACATTTTTCACATGGTAAACAAAAATAATATTTCACAGTGTTCTACAGGATGCTCGTAAAGTGCTAGATGGGCACGACGCGCACACTTGCCCCGCATAAACCAGCGGTTTTGGTCAGTATTTCTCTTTTCCCCTCGCGCGACTATCCGTTCAAAAAATTGTTGCACATGCTCTAGTCTACAGTGTGCTCCGTTACGGTATTACCGTGTATGGTCATTGTGCTCTCCGTGGGCAAATTAGAATTATTTCGATTCTGCGTTCTTTGTTAAAGAACATTTCCTATGATTTATGCCTTGGTAAGGATATTGACATGTTTAAACCACTGCATTTGCCTGATTTTAACTCGCTATTGATGGAAACTGTTGTTCATAGGCATTTTTGGGATAGTCAATTTAAAGTTTTATATGTACCTTCTCGTATTTTTAAACCCTAAGAGCGTTACCGGATACCTCGATGTTCGACAAGATTTGGAAAAAGAGCTCGTAGTTACTATGTTCCAGCATTTCTGAACAAACTACCCTCTAGTATTCTAAATTTAAGAACAAAATACAAGCTCAAGAAAGCCCTGAGAAATTTCAGTTCGTAAAGTGCTCACTAGTTTGCTTTTGTTATTCTAATTTCTTTGTGTGGATTTTATTTTACATGTTTTCTTTTGCATTCGGCTGGTTTGACTAATTGTAAGACGCTGCCAGTCAAGCCCAATGTGGCTTAGGTAGGTCTGACTTAACATACGTTTTGTTCATTTGCAATAAAATTATTATTATTATTATTATTGTTTTATTATTATTATTATTGTTATTATTATTATTATTATTATTATTGAATACATCGCTTGTTCCCGTTTTTATATAGGCGACGATTTCTCGCACGCTCCTTTTATGCGAAAATACATCGCTTGTCCTGTGTGCACTTAATTTACTTTATCGCTGTTTTTTGCGGTCTGTTTGCCCAGCTGTCATGATTAACTAACTAACCCACATCACCTCTTTTACCGTCGCTATTCTACCCAAAGACGGTGTGAATCTACAGTGACCTGCAACCAAAGACTACTAATTGTAACATCCTTATGCATTCAAAACACTCCGCAGAGGTCACTACTTGCCTATCCGACCGACTAATTTATAACATGCCACTTTCTACTCCTGCTACTCGTTAAGAAGATAATAATAAAAAAACAAGAAGATAAAAGCCGATTTGACGCCGACTTTCTTCCCAAGGTAATCACCCAAATAACTATGACTTTTTTTCTTTTTTTAAGTACTGTGAATAATAAATCGGGAACATATACACTCTTAAACAAAATCGTTCTTTAAAGGTTCTTCGACGCTTCAAGACCTCTTTCAGCTTGTGAAGAACGGATTCGCCTGAAGCACTTTCGCCCCCTGGCGCATTAGAAAGGCAACTGGGCGATGAACAACTCTTTTGCCTAAAAAAAGGAGCTTAAAAGAACCCCTAATAGGTTTTTCAGTAAGTACTCCTTTATGGGGTGCTTAAAAGTACTGTTTAGGGTGCAAAATAAAGACAAGCCGAAGAACCCCTATAAGTTCTTTTACGACCAGATTTGTTTACAGTGTATAGTTCGGGAACATCTCCTATAGTCATTCTTACTGCCAGTGACCTTCACCTCAGATAATATTAAAGGAAATATTCTGACTTTTATTCACAATGGCGGTGTAGCGTCTCCGCTGCAGCCAAAGTTGGCTACAGCACGCTCTACGTGGCGAACAAGCCTAATGCGCTTTGCGTCGACCGCTAGGATCATCGAGCGGGGCTATACTCTGTTAAGCTGAGAATGCAGGCAAAGCTACATGTCCGAGCTAGTCCGCTCTCCTGGCTTTGAGGTATGCGTTTCTAACGCGAGCGCTCGTTCTGCGGAAGGACGCTTTAAAACAGCGACGTCGAGGTCTCGTGCTTGTGGCATTGGCTGCGTGTCAGCTTAATCGTGAACAGAGTATAGACTTTTCCCAAAAAGGGACTCTTGGCGGCTTCCATTTTGACTGTTCGTGCGTATGGCGCGTGATTTGCTCGCTTTTTGAAGCAACGAACATGCGCGTGCTGGGCTGAGGAGCTGACACGCTGCGCCGAGAATTGGATAGCGGCGAGATGTTTTGGTGGCGCCCTCCTATGGTTCCCCTTGTGACGTCATTACCTTGCAAACAACAAGTTCGATGGTGTTTGTAAATAGCATGGTGGAAGCTTGAAATCATTGCGCTCTCAAAGGAACACTGCCAACACCGTCAAAATTAAAGTTCTTTCCTTCCTCTTATTTCCGTCGATGATAAATCCGTTTCTGACGTCATAGCGTTCGGCCAATCGTGGAAGGCCGACCACAGCGACGCTTTCGGTCGCGCACGTCACCAATAGAGAGAACAGCTCGGGCATTCGGGGCAATCCACGGGCAGAGCTGGCTGGCTCCTTTTTCAACAACCTCCTTTATAAATAGTGCACATAAATATGGGGTTCGCCATTCAACTGGCCTCTACACTCTAAAAAAAAAAATATGTTTCTAAGAGGTTCTTCGTCGCCATAAGAACTCATTCAGCTCGTGAAGAACGGTTTTGCCTCAAGCGCCATCGCCGGCTTGCGCACTAAAATGGCAACTGAACGATGAAAAACTTTTTCGCATAAAAAAAAAGGAACAGAAAAACAAAAATTCTATAGGTTTTTTTACTAGGAACTTTTTAGAACCTTTTAGGGTGCAAAAAAGGGAAAAGCCAAAAAACTCCTCAAAGTTATTTTACGATCAGATCGTTTGTTTTTAGTGTACAGCGGCTTGCGCATCACGCAACACCAGACGAAACAACCCAGAACATATTTGCAACTTTCAGCGATGGTGGTACCGCGGTGTGAGAATCGCGCTCCCTAGCTCCTGGATGATTGGCTTCACAATGAAGGTGCGTGCCAACACCTTTCTGACGTGAAAAAATAAACTAAGGCTCTAATACTGCTCGTATATAGCAAAACTAGAATTACTCACACGTCGCAAACCCAGCCTCGTACTGCTGTTCTACGACGATCATCCAGATGACAGCCATTTTGATAGGCACCAGTGCGCCTCCTATAGGTCGTGAAAGTTTCGAATGAACGCGGCCCTCCGGCGCTCACGTTGATGTTGCTGTCTTTCTGCGCCACTGTGTAAAATGTGTGCGAAAAGAGCATAACAAATCTCCAGAAGGGAAAAATTTTTTCTCCTGTCTTATCAACGAAGATAACGAGAAAATGCATTGGCACTTTTGGTCTAGGTTAGATAAGCGCTTGAGATTTTGCTTGGCATAATCTCTCACATCCACCCTGTTCAAGAATCGCTGGTTCAGGAGGTTCAGGTATGATAATGCGGGAGCACTCGTGCTCAAACAAGTGCAGGCACTCCCTCAACCAAGAAAACTAGACCATGTTGGCTTCATATTTAGCTGCAGTAAACTCGGCCGAGCCCCCCCAACACGCCTATTGTGGCTTATCTTTTGTCCTCATGTTTCTTCGAAGAAACCTCTTGTCTATCTTTTCTAATGGCGCATGATGTTTCATCTTCAGGATCTTTGAACCTAGTTTTTCGCCAGCTAGGTGCCGCCAGTGAATTTAAAATTGGTTCGTTGCAACAGGAATATAAGTTCGGGATCTAAGCTTACATTTGCTTACCATCATAATACCACGGTCCTTAAATGACCTGCTTTGACATTGTTTGCTCTGGGAAAGTTTTCCCCAGGATAAATTGAAGCACCAGAGACACGCTGCTAACATTAGGGGTCAAGCAGTCAGGCAACTTGAAGTACCTAGTGTACGTACGTGGGATCGGAGAATCCATCCTAGAGAAAGTCGCTGGATCTGTCTACTCTTTCATAAACCACCACGGACCCGCTTAAAAAATGAACGATTGGAAACGCTATCTATACTTGAAACCTATGGGACATATTGTTCGGAATATCTGAAGAGCCACGTAAAAGCTGCTTAATTCGCTTAAAATATCATCACAATGTTTTCAAAACAACTTTTTTTCCTTTTAATATACTGTTAAATTCTTGTATTGCTGTAGGGGTATTCACACGAGGGAGAAATCCCAGGGATTTCTCCCCGGCACGCGCGCAATACGAGACGAAAACGCGAGGCTTTCGCACATCGCAAAGCTTAACGTTTTCGTCGAGAGATGTGCGTGCCGCGGAGAAATCCCCGGGATTTCTCCCTCGTGTGAATACCCCTTATGACGCCGTTTGTAGTGACTACATTGTTCTAGAGAGTTGTAGTGGCAAGAGCGGCGGCCGCCCAGTGAAGAGTTTGCGCATAGACGACACCGAGGCGCTGCTGTGCTGAGCCCTATAGACCAACTCAACTTGCTGACGTCATACGACCGCGGTGGCGCTGCTGTCGGTACTGCGCATGCGCTAACGCTTCATTCCTCCCAAATTTGGCTTCTGCGCATGCGCAGTGCCCACACCTGTTGTGGGCAAAGCGGGCTTGTTTGTAAACAGTGTGTTGGTTTATACTTCGTCTCACCCTAGCATGGACTAACTGCGAAGGCTGTGCTAGCGCGAGCGTCCAGCCTTGACTGCCGTGACTAGAGCACATGCTGCACGAGCGCTCGTGCCGCCGCCGCGGCTTCATTGAAAGCGACTAGCTCGCGCTTTTAGCACGCGCGCCTAACAATAGTCCATACTAAGGTGAGACGAAGTACAGTAAATCCCCTTGATAAAGGCGTGTTTTACAAGTACCGCCAACCATTGTTGTGGAAACGTGCAGGGCACGTGCTAGGAGTGGGTGCTCCGCCGCCATTTGCTTCCAAGGGTCGCTCATTTCAGTGCTGCGCCGCCATTCGCTTCCAAGGGCCGCTCGAGACAAGGGTCTCGTGCACTGGCGCACTTGACACACTACTTGCCAGACAAACGCAAACGCATCGAGAAGCTTTAGACACCTAGGAGCGCTCTTCCCCCCCCCCCCCCCCCCCCCCCCGGCCCCCTCGTCGGCGCTGTTCGGCGCGTACTACTGTGGTCCGACTGGAGCTTTTCGCGACATCGCGACGCAGAGCAATTGCTAATGTGAGATATTGTAGTTCTGCCTTTGGGCTAATGGCTCAAGAGTGTGCGCTATCCTTCACTTTTAACATTCGCGTATTGTTGAGGGAGATTTGATTATTATCGACTCTCCCCCCACCCCCCCTATACTGAGAGGTCGTTCAGCAACGCTATCACTTGCGCTGCACGCTTAATAGAAACGAAAGAAGCCACGCGACACTGGTATAGCAAGGAAAAATAGACAAATAAATCTGTATAAATCTCGCACTTTTTCAGTGGTGAGCGGAACAATAAACGGGTGTATTGTTTTTTGTCATCATGTTGCTGATGCGGGGACCAGCGCGGTGGAAGATGCAAGGCCGAGCGCGTCCGGGAACGGCCAAGGTGCCACTGCAACTGTCTAACATACTCAAATTGTCTTTTGTGGAAGGCAGTCTATGAAGAAAAAATACCTCGGTTGGGAGTATATAAAGCACTAAAACGCAAAATGAAAACAGACCTAAACAGCCCCTTTTTTTCTCGTCCATGAAAGAAACACCGAGGAACAATTAACCCTCTTTGGTCTGGTGCAAAGTTCATGACCTCTTCGTGGGAGATCACCGCACTAAGCTTGTTGTAAAGAGGTGATGTAGCGTAGATGACGCCACAGTAGTTCGGTATGTAAATCCGTGACCGATACTGTGTAGGTAGCCTCGGGTGCTTTATAAATGCAGTTTGTTGAGCGCCTATGAAGCTCGACTTGTCGGGTTCATCAGGCTGATAAATCGACAGTTCATGGCTGCCCCGGCGCGAACGGCGGGCTTTCTTCACTGGCTGGGTCACTACTGTTGCTGTCCGCTTCCTTGTTGGCCATTCACGGGCATCGCCTTTGAGTGGTACGCCGCAAAATTATGCATCAAACTGAGCACGGCGTCTTCCGCGAGCAGTGGCCTACTCCGTGGAATCCTAACCTCTTCGCCAGTGACAATGTAGACATAGTCCCGAAGAATAAGGCGCGGTTCAAAATGTCTCTCACAAACCGCTGATGTCTCGGCGGGGCGTTTATTTTCTTGTTTAAAATTTTGTTCCCACTATAGTCTGCGCGACTCCTCGTTTGGCGCACGAAACAGCGACGTCTTGCGATCACTAGTGCTCCCTTGCTGTCCGGGAAGCCCGACTTGCATCCCGGCGCGAAGCAGTTTGTGTCCGTCTTCTTCCTTGCATTCATGACCGAGACGGCAACGGAACGGTGAAGACTCCCCACCACTATACCACAAAGAAAAGTGCTACGGTGCTACGTTCGGGAGAAGCGTACCGCCTCAGCCTCGCCTTCTTCGCACATCGCACATGTGCCACCAATTCTCCTCGTACCCGGAACTACAGCGCCACGTTCTCCCCTCGCGGCCATCTACGTCGACCGTCTTCACGTGGCCCATTGTAAGCAAGCGCTAGAACACTGTAATCGTGACAAAAATAACTATGGTGGAAACCGCAGAAGTTTCCAGACGAATAGTGAGTAGTTAAGGACCGTGATCATACCTGGAGCAGCTTCAGAGATCGGCTTGTGTCGCACAGGAGCTTCCGCGCGCATTGTTGTCACGCGCACTGTTCACGAGCATTGTGATTCTCCGCAGGTGCAGCATACGTATTCGAGTTGCTGACGTCCAGGTGGACTTTCAACACTTGCCACCGTCAACAGTGCGAAAAAGGCAACTCGCAGGAAACGCCACGCAGGTGGCGTTGCGCATTAGGGCTTCCTCTGCCCAGCTGGCATGCAACCGAGCGCTCAGCACGGTTGCGACAGTTGTGCAATTCGATCTTTTTGTTTTTGGCTAGCTATTTTTTTTTGTCTTCATTTAGCCTAGCAGAGAGTAACTCGTGCGGCCTGTGGAACCGCTTCGTCTACGAATAGAAAACCTGTGCGAGGTGTTATTATATTTTGTTTTGTTATGGGCGTTAACCTCAACAAAAAAAAAAGAGAGTACTATAGGTTATGTGAGGTCAGCCATCCAACTGGCTGGCTCAAAATAACTGGCAACTTTTAAAATAAATATTGCCTTGAAAGCAGTGTGAATATAACGAAACAAATACACGTTTTTTTACAGCAGGTCACCACCCCTCAGGGGAAGGGAAGAATTCTAGAAAATTCTAACGTAGAAAAAACGAAACTGCGGGAGTACTTTGGTCATACAGACGAAACGGCCATCTGTATGAACACGTTTTGTAGCTGTTAAATCTCGTTGAACTCGTTTATGTACTGAGACTTGATACTGCGGGTTCCGACGACAACGCCGTTAGTTGTCACTATGGTGACATGATTGCTTACGCCAGCCAATAGGAGTGAGGGGCCAACCGGTGTTGCGGAGTTGCCACTCCGGAGTTGAAATGATTCTGGAATCATTGGGCACTTCCGCGACCCCGGGATGGAAATTAAATCAGATGGCCTTTGGCCCAGAATGGGGTGGGATTTGAATGGGCTCGGTTCTTATGCGAGCTCTGTCAATCCTCAGTTTGGGCCCAAGGGCTGCTGGCGCAACTTTAGAGCATAGTCAAAGTGGTTCTTTTAACAGGATCATTGCACTGAAGGGGACTGACGGCTTGATTGTCTCACCAGCTCGTTCTCCCTCGAGGATGAAAGTGGCGAACCCCCAGTGATGGAACCAAAAGTAAAAATTTGTAGACGGACAACGTGTCATTCCTGGCGCCGCGAGACGCGACAAAGCGGCTGTTGTAACCATGCGCGATTAGCATGCAGCTTTTAATCCCACAGATGTTCTTGTATTCCCGTGAAAAAAATAAATAAAATTCGATTGGATATGGTAAGAAATCGCAAACATCATACAGCAAAGGTTAAAAGTATATGTTCTAAGGCAGGTTCCACAATATGGAACTACAGTCTCGCGCAACGCCTTCCCGTGGAGGTGACTTCCGCAATATTTGAGAAGGTGAAAACACGGTGAAGCCAAGTCACGTACGATGACGACGTGAGGTGCATCAGAGTAGAAGTTAACGCTAGCAAACGTTTCAAGGATTTCTGACAGCACAGTTGCTTCAGTGTGCACATTTGTTTGATTAAACTGACCGTAACGGATATGTAAATCTCACCCGATGTTATTGTCTAGCTCCTTCGCTATTTTGGGTCTTACTGAAAACTGTAGAATCAGTAAGACTTTTCGTAGGTGCGATGATTACAAATTTTGAAAATTAAAACAGCGCAAAGGACGAGAGATCAGATGGAGAAAGACACAGACACAGCACTGTTTTAATTTTAAAATATGTCATACTATCTCTCCCTAGCTCTAACTTTAGCGATGATTAGAAGCAGGTACCAAAGACACACCCATATTGCGAGCCTGAAAAACGAGCTTTGGCGTCTCGAACCGCTTATTTTAGACTCAAAATAATTGCTCCTTCATTACAATGCACATACACTGCAAAACAAAAAAAGAGGGTCCGACGCTTGCTTTGATATCATAGTTTAAACAGGCGGTTTCCCTCCTGTATTTTTAGCTGATCTCCATTCGTTTGATGATTTGTGTCAGGCAGTATCCCATATCGCACGCAAATACAATTCGTTTTTTATATACTGATGAGTTTTCCTAATGTCACATTCAATTGGGGCGCACCACACCGCACCGCGCTGCACCGACGGACGCGTCGCGTTCAGATGGTCGTGTCGGTGCGGCTGCACTACGTTCATTTGGGACCTCGTGCGGCGCACGACACCGGCGCGTTGCTGCACCAGCTGCACCGTCGAAAGGAGACCGTGCAGCTTCGCGCACTGCGGGCCGGTGAGGCCTTGAGTTAACGCTCTCCACCTCCTTCGGCCCCTTCTTTCCCTCGCTTCGTCTTCCTTGTCTCGGTAAACAAGGCGGCTCGGGAGACTCTCGCTAGATGGCGCGCGCCGCCGCCCCACTCGCGGCGGATTTTGTTCAGTGGTCCACCCGTTTATGTTTTGTCCTTGAAGTGACCGCGCCAAGCGCGTTGCACGGCGGAATGCTTCGTGTTCACTTGCTAGTGCGTCATGCGCTGCACCCGCGCGGTGGCGCGACCTTGGGGGCAGCATTTTCTCGGTACTGCGTGCGCCCCAATTGAATGTGACATAAGCCTGCCATGTTCCAAATAAATACAAATTTTCAATTGTATCGTTATGAAAACGATTCAAACTGTTGCAGACGGCATACCTGACCGCGTGCGTTCGGCATGCGTTCGTCGCCTGCAACAGGCATCTCGAGACACCTCGAGGACCGGAGGTTGCCGTCGCAAATATTTCAGAAACAACCGATTATCGGCAAACTTCTGTCGTAATAAGTGTGAAATATCGCTTTACTACATCTATTGCTTTTAAAAGTTTAAATTCCACGTCCGTTTTTTGACCGACTATACTTTGGGAGCGAAATCCAGTCCCATGTATTCGCACATAACAATGCCCCTAGGAACGGTTTGTTTGGACCATTGACGACACACTTGCGTGGTCAATGGACTGGAATTTTCCGAAAGAGCACAAATTAAGAAAAGAAACATCCGGGCCCAGCGGGGCCCGAACCCCGTTCCTCCACGTGGCAGCCGAGTGTGTTGCCTACTCCGCCATGCACGCGGCCCTAAAGCAATGTACCCGTCTCAAAAGGGCACGCCATCTAGTAGCGGCTGCGCCAATCATCCCAGGCCGCCATTGTTTGAACCCGTACTCCGAGCGTGCAGTGAACAATAGGGCTTTTTTCGTGTTCGTCGAGAACTCGTATCCAGTCGCACACCTCGTGCGCAACAAATGTCGAGCGCCAATGTTGCTTGGTAAATTTTTTGAAAGAAAAAGCGCACAAAAAATTTTATTCTATGGAGATAAAACTGCAGAAATGTTCCAAAAGCCAGGTGAATTCATGATTAAAAACGCTTACTCTGGCTTAACATAATAAAATGGTAATAACCATTTTGTTATGTTAAGCCAGAGTAAACGTTTTTAAAGGGCAACTCCGCTTCATTTTTGATATTTAGAAAACTATGCAGCCTTCTTCAGTATCATATAGGAAGACCCCATGTCAAATATTAAGATCTAATTCCGTCTATATATTTAATAAACTGGCCAGCAAACTTTCAAATGAGCCAAGTCGCCGAAATCTGCCAACTCTAGCGTGCGACGCGAGGCGCAATCGTCAGCGCAGTCAATGCGACGGAGTTGGAGTGGCCAACGTTGAGCCACTACGTCAGGGGCATGTCTACGTCATTCTCACGTTTTGTTTGTTTTCACTTCTCAGAGCGAAATTGAACGATGACGTCATGAGTTTCTCCTCCCGGTGTTGGCTCAACGGCGTCCACGTGATCACCGTAACGCGGATGCGCTAGTTTGCGCTGCCCTGCGCTTATCGGTCTGTTTCTCCGCTCCCCCTCTCCTTTTTCGTCTTCTCCCCTTCCGCCTCTCCCCCGGGCCATCACCGTCCACGCCAAGTGAAGCGACCTGCCCGCGTCGCGTGTCCTGTACCTCGCCTTCACGAACGTCAGAAGACCACGTGGTTCGACGTGACGTGACCATGCCTCTAACGACACGAGACCAATGTTGCCTGACGCAACCGAAGTTTCGGTTTCAGTATCAGCTGATGTTTAAATTAAGATTGCACAAATAATATTCCACATTTCGTGAATCCGAAGACGTAGAGCTGTTTAGTAATGCTTTGTGAAACAGAATCACATGTAAGCCTAAAGTTTTCGGAATTGAGCGGAGTTGCCCTTTAATCAGGAGATAAAACTGTATGGATTGAGAAATATGGAGTTTTGCTTACCCTGGGGTGCCATCTTGAGACCAGCAAGCTCCTTGCTGCAGTCGTCAATGGCATCCTCGTTCGACGAGGCTGCAGTGACCCTCATGGCTGCGCTTTCGCTGACGTCAGTCGCCCAGTGAGCGCACACGACGATTCTGGTTGGTCCTTCTCTAAGCCATTCCGCCTGTTCGCACGGGTAGAAAAGAAAGGACATTGAAATGTCATTGCGAGATGCTGCAGCTTTACTCATTGTGTTTCAAACTAATACTATAAAAAAACAAGGTTAAGTTTTTGTTTTTTCTAAGTATTAAAGAGTTTTTTTTTGTCGAGGAGAGAATTTGAACTACAAAAAAGAATCGATGTAAATAGTTTCTAAAAAAAAAAGTGCAGCAAGGGGGAGAGAAGGAACCTTCATATTTGAGTACTTTCGCATAAGACCCCTAAGAGTGGCGTACATTCATTAAAATTAGCATGTTTAGCTATTTTACATATGCCGAACTGAACGATATATTTTGGCACTCTTTACTAAGTTATAATAAATGATTATATTATTTTTTTATCGTGAGAAATAGCTTAATATGTTTTAGCACAGCTCAGACGCTTTGGCGTTATTTTCATATATCCTGTCGTAAACTTGTTATGAGCAATTTTTGCGTACCACTTTGCGTGACGTCTATACATTTGTTCTCTCCAAACAATAGACCACTAGACACGCATGAGTTCGTTTGTGTGATAGCAGTTAAGACCAGCGAGTCAGCACAAAAATGGTGTGTCTTTGTTTCTCCACAACATGCTTCGTATATCTCGGATTGCTAGGATGATAAATAATATGTTTATATTATTGAAGACGCGCAGAGGAAACAATAGTGTGAGGGCCTCCTGCACCAACAAGTACATGACTAACTGAATGGTTTCTCAGTGATTTTGGTTAAGCCCAATTCCTCTACTTGTACTGATTTCATTGCTGGACATAAGACATATTTTGGGAGAAGACAGACAAAAAAGACAATATTAAGTTGCATATCTTGGAACGTGGAAGCAAAATACACCACCACAGTCTTACGGCACGGTTTGACAAATATTCAATTATTTGGTAGTGGTGTCCAAGTGCTAGTACATGTTTCCTTCTTCTTTTACAACTTTCAGAAAGTAAAATGCAAACTCATAAAGAAGTCGTCCCTTTGCCGTACTGTCACGACAAAGACAGTAGTAACACAGAATGCATTGTGCAAGTGTGGAGAAACAGTGTACCGTATTTTCCGGACTATAGTCCGCGGGCTATATATGTTTTAAAGTTGACATTTTGCCCTGTGCGGACTATCTCGAAGTGTGGACTATACAAGCTTTTGTGTTTTTTTTAGATCGTTCACTGTGACAAGACGCGAAGGATGTTGTGAGTAACCGTGTATGATACAAGCTTCTTTGTGAGCTAATACAGCAAGCATCTGTCAAGGTGTGCTGTGTATGATAATTTTCACGTTCGGATTAGGCACTAAGTGCGCACTATGCCCCGTGTGCGGACTATGCATCAGGTGCGGACTATCTAAGCAAAAACTTTAAGTTTTGAGTCCAAATTCGTCCTTGTGGACTATACATCGGGTACGGACTATAGTCCAAAAAATACGGAACACACGTAGAAACTGAAAGGCACGACGTAGCCATGTGTCGTACACGCTAAGCGCATGAGCGCTCCGTGAATGTCTTACTTGTAGATGCACATCTTCTGCGGTGGCAATGTAAATGCGACTTTCTCAGAACCTTTTCAAGTGTGAGACCCAGTGGAGGGAGCGTGCGGAAGACAGTACAACTGCAACGCGACAGAGTCGGGCACAGCCGTGGCACCAGCTCGCGGCAGAAGAGTATCAACCACACAAACTACCTCAACCCGTTGCGGCAAAGTGAGCACGCCTAACGTAGCGTCTTAATTTTGTTTTTCTATTTTTCTGTCGCTCTTTCTAGCACACTTTCTCTGGGGAAGCCCTGAGAGCTGTCGTCCACGGAGCAGAGCACCACTGTAAGTTTGCGACTCTATTTGCCACTGTATGTGCGCCACTGTATGTTTGCGGTCGACTGACGCCACTCTATGTTTGTACACGTGATGTTTTCCCCATCCTGAAGTAAAGCGGATGCACTTGAAACAAGCGTTTTGCAGGCACTGGTGTCAAATTGGTGTTGGAGAGGAGCTCTGCGTCAGCGTTTGGCTGGCAGTCGAATTCCGAGCTAGTTTGGGGAACGGAAATGGTGAGGTGCCAGTCATATAGCACATTCTGTGTTAAACGCTGACCTCCATAAAACAAATATGGGGCGAACAACCGACGAACTTCGCCCAGGAAAGCGTTCACAGTGCACGTGGTGCAAATCTTAGGCCACACGCAGGGTGAACACCACCTTAAAAAGGTCGTTTCTTGTCACTACATATTCGCTCAATGAAGCCTTAACAAACTAGACTTCGGTGTATGATACCCCATTCACACGACCATAAAGGTACCTTTAGCTAAGGGACCTTTATTCTCTGCGGCCAATCAATTAACGATCTTCCGCGCGTGGCGTGTGCCCTCAACTAAAGAGCATGGGCTGATTCGCCGATAGCAAGGGGACCTATGTTAAAGGTACCTTTATGTTGATCGTGTGAATGGGGTATTAGTGTCGGAGTATCATCGCCTAAACCTATACTCCATCTCACAAACATCTGCAGTGCAAGCAAAGGCACGGCACGAGAAAGTGGCTTTGGAATGTGCCTCCTATGCACGAGTTCTCGTACATACAAAAGCATTCTGCTGACGTTCCGCGCCTTTCCATTTCTCTTTACTGCAGACATTTGTGAGATGGAGTATAAAGTTATACGCCAAGGTAGTTGTATCCTTTCTGTCAAATTATGTCCATCTAGGGCGATTTCAGATGAAGAGAGACCTGTATACTTATGGCGAAATATGTACAAAACAGAACGATAACAAGAACATAAGGCATATCAAGTATGGTCTTGATATAGTGTATACCAATCAGATTTGCCTGCATATAATAATAGTCGCAATATTGTTTTGAGCCGTATCAGGTCCGCTGAAATTCATTGGTCCAGGACGTTGAACAGGCTTTGTAAATGTGTTATAAACCTGTGTTAGAGCGCTGCTCTTAGGTGCTCGTTCGCGTGTTTTGCGGCGTCGGCGTCGCCGTCGGCGTAACCGGAAGGGGGGAGGGTAGGAGGAGGAGAAAGAGGAGGGGAGGGTATAGAGGAGGAGTAGGGGAAGGTACGGAGGAGGTGGAGGGGAGAATACGGAAGAGGAGGGTACGAAGGATGAGCGGGGCACGGAAAATGAGGAGGAGAGGAAGGTATGAACGGGGAGGGGAGGGTACGGAGGAAAAGGGGAGGGTATAGAGGAGGAGGTATATCGCGAAATCAAAATACCTTAGGAGCTGCGCTCTAATTTCGCATTACAGAGATTTGCAATTGTCTTTTATTTGTTTCTTTTGTTTATAATCTTTTCTTTATTATGTGGCAGGAGTATTAAAAACATGTTGGAGGCAGAACTAAATGTTACGACTCAAAATGGAAAGGAAGCTTCAAAACTTGACCATCAGTTGTAAATACTGACGAAAAAGGTTTATATATATACATAAAAAAAAAAACAACTTCGTTGAAGCTTACGTCCAGACGCAGCCGACACTACGATGTAATGGGAATAATCAAGCCGCGTCAATAGCGCAAGTCACTGGCCCTCTTCTGTTAATGATTGGTTCAGCGATGCTAGAACGCGTACAGAAACATGACGAACACCATGATGAAGGGTTGTTGACGCTGTCCGATTGGTCACATCAGTTCGTAGCATCGGCTGCGTCTCGACCTAAAGGGAAACCTGAAGCGATTGTGTTTCTTCAGAGTACCCCTGATGCCCCTCCTTCCCGGGACGTGACGTCATATTAGGAGTCTTCCGAATCTTCCCTCTCGCGCTTTTTTAGCGTTCATCAAAGCTATTCACGCGCACTCTCTCTATTAAAAAAAATAAAAAAAAGGTCAGAAAGAGACGTCAAAGTTAATGTCAGGGCGGGGGAATATACCTGGCAAGCTTGAAAATTGCACGCTCTGCTCGCACGAGGAACACGCGCTTGGCGGCCTAAAAATCCCGGTATGACGTCAAGACTGGTCGGAGGTTTTTCGTGGTTTCTCACGTTTAGTTACATCTTTGGGGAAACGAACGTGATATTCAGATTCATAGGATAAAAATACGCCAGAATTCACCTCTAACTCGTTTTTTTCAAGAAGTGTTCCAGCTTCCTTTGAAGCCGGGCTCACACTGCCCATACATCATACAAAAGATTGCGTGCACACACGAGTTACCGCAATATCCGAGTTCGAATGCAGCGTGCCAAGTTTCTCCTGGACCTCATTGTCATGCGGCATTTGAAGCACGGATCTCGGGGTGACTCGCGTTCAAATCTCTATGCAGACTGTCTTTTGGATGATGGATACAAGCAGTGCGACCCCGGCTTTAAGGTGAAATGAAGTATAGATAAACATTTAAAATGGGGAAAGGGGAGG
The DNA here is from genome assembly GCA_013358835.2 of Ixodes persulcatus. Taxonomy (NCBI): domain Eukaryota; kingdom Metazoa; phylum Arthropoda; class Arachnida; order Ixodida; family Ixodidae; genus Ixodes; species Ixodes persulcatus. Next base: position 82,893 of record JABSTQ010010198.1, read on the forward strand.
GGGGATGTATTCTACCAGTCGTCGTTTGGGGTATGTTGCTATACGTTGGATTCGTGAAAATTATAGATGAGTCCGTTTTATGTAAATCCAAACGTCTTCAAAAATGACTTGTATTTCGATTTAAAAAAAAAAAAAAATTGAACAGAGGCTTTTTTAAACACAAGTTGGAATATGTGTAGATTAATCCATAAAAGTATAGAGGAAACAGCAGATGAAATTATCATATTAAATCTCCGTCACAGCTGCTTGTCTTATTTAAAACTGAACAGAAATGTATTATCTGGTGTAGAGCTAGCGACAATTGTGACCACAGGTTTTCTATCAGCGGGAGAAGCATCGCAGAAAATACACCTGGGCCGGCTTGCTAGAACCAGCGTCTCAGCTGAGACTGGGTGAAAGAAAGCACTGCCAAAGCCAGCGCACGAGCTGAGCGGGACTCAAGCTGCGTCTCAAGACGCTCGCGCGCCCCAGCCTTTGCTGTGCTTTCTTTCACCCAGTCTCAGCTGAGACGCTGTTCTAGCAAGCCGGCCCTGGAATTCAAAATATATACTTCTTAATCAGTACTCCAAATTCAGTCGCATTATACGTAACAAATCAGAAAATCATTACACTAATTCAGCTTTTAAAAAGAAAGTAATTCGTGGTGTTGATGATCTTAAAGTTACTCTTATGAAATTTGTATCTCCGCTTTTTACACTACCTCTTTCTCATATCTATAATTATACGCTTAAAAGAGGAATTTTTCTTGATCAATCGAAAATAGCGAAATGTCCATCGATCAGTAAAGGTGCATTCACACGGGCGTTCGAAACTCAACCGCAAGGCGGGTCTGCTCTTTTTCATCATCAAACGGGCGTGAAATTGTACAAGATCTCGAAGCAACTACGTTCGCAAGCCGCTTAGCAAACGCGGTTCAACCGCCAGTGCGAATGCGGCGTAAAGCCGGTGTCACACAGCTCATACATCGTACCAAAGGCCGTCTGCAAACACGAGTCATCGCAATGACTGTGGTTCGAATGCCGCCTGCCAGGTTTCCTCCTTGAACTCATTGCCATGAACCATTCGAAGTGTGGATCTCGCGAAGCTCGCGTTTGAATCTGTATGCAGACTACCTCTTGTAATATGCATAAGCAGTGTTGCCTCAACTTTAAAGTGGCTGAAAAAAACACAAAAAAACCTAGGTCATCATAGCCTAATGTCGGTATTGCATTTTGTCTTTAAACTAGCTAAAAAATAAAAATTAACAAAAGGCTTCATGGGTTTTCAAGGAGTGAATTATAATCAGATTGCAGTACGCCTTCCACAGGGGAAAGCTATTTTGTGCTCGCACTTTTCCACATCCGGGACGACGCGATTCAGAATATTGAAAATCGGCTCTCTAGGATTGGTTTCCGTATTCATTTTCTTGAAGCCTTAGATTCCATCGAGCAATTGATTTACTTCTTTTGAAACTTGAAACATGTGATTCACGAGGAACCGAGCATAAACATATCACGAATTGTTTCCCTTGCCGTGGGCCATGTAAAATATATAGTAACACAAAATCAACTTCAGGTTTAACAAAATATGGTGTTTCACCAGGCTCAATACTGGGACCTTTGATATTTTTATTTATAAAGACTTAAATTCGAAGCTCTTATAAAGAAGCTTTCAAATTAAGCGGAGCTCGGGAACCTCTGTTAGCCGCTATAAATATCATATAATATATACAGTGTGCTTTTTTTTAAGCTTAACCGATTTGTTTAAAAAAAGCCGTGAAAGCTACACTAATGCGGTTTGTGCAGGTGAGTTATATATCAGGGGGACATAACATAGGTGGCTAGTCGTCACGGTAAGTCGAAAAATTAAGTAAAATTTGTAAATTAACTTCTTTATTAGTTAAAATAGGCATACGGTTCCAATCAGAAACTTGCCGAGCGTCATTGAAAACCACTAAATCAGTAATTCTTTTAAAGACCTTGAGCGCGTGTAAAGCGCAGTAGTGCGCTTATGTTACCACTCGTGCAACAGGCTCAAGGTTGGGGTGAGAAAAGGCGGATGATGTGAAACGGAAAAACCGCGCGGGCGCGTTGTGGCACAGGTGGCCTTGCTCCTGCTTCACGAGTGGTAACTTTAGCGCTCCACCGTGCTTCCCAGGGGCTCCACGTCTTTCCAATATCGACTGATATAGTGGTTTTCAGTGACGCTCAGCAAGTTTCTAATTAGAACCATATGTTTATTTTCAGTAATTAAAAAGCTTATTAATATATATTAGTTAATTAGCCAACTGATCGTTACGATTAGCCCTTATACTATGTCCCCCTGGCCGTATAACTTTTGTGCACAAACCGCATTAGTGTAGCTTTAGGAGATATTTTTAAAGGAGATCTGTTAAGCTTAAATTGGTCATGAAACGATTTTCCTACTTCCTCCTTAGCTTTAATCCTCAACTCAAATGCGAATTGTGAAATCACGTCGTCGTGACATTCTTCGGCACCGGTGCGATGACTCCTAGCTTCCACCGTGCTTTTTATGCACGCCATAGAACTTGTCATTCCTTAGTGACGATAAGTTCCGTCAGGACACTTAATGGCCACGAACGCGAATCCGAATATTCGTCGACGTATTTATTGTTGACGAGCGCATACGTCTGAGTGACGCAGTTCTCGTGCCCAATGCTTGAGCTGGGCTCGGCTGACGTCAGGCTGGCACCGCTGACGCGCTTTGGGAACCGCGGATGTATCATAGTGAAAAGGCGGAGAGCTTTCGAAGGAAAGAAGGTACAAAATAGTCCGCTATGTTTTCAAATGTTCGTACCGAAAAGCTGGCTTTTGACTTTCTACCCTCTTTCGTTTGGCCAACTAAACGATATGCGATTAGTAAAGTCCCAATTTAAAATCATTTATCCCAGCCCAAAATTCGATTCATGGCCCCTTTAAAAAGAAACACGTACCCTGCACATATATCATAGATTATACACACACAGAAACACACACACACACACATATATATATATATATATATATATATATATATATATATATATATATATTCTTGCTTAAACGTTTTCTTGATCTTTCTCTCCTTTTTTGGATGTGGAGAGAGAGTGGGCTGTTAGATATATGAACCCTCTCGAACTGTAGATGTTTTCCCTGATGAAGAGCGGTACCCGCTCGAAACGTCGTAATAAACTTTGTTGTAGTATTTTTTCAGCAGAACACTTTTACTTGTCACTCCTCTCGGCCCATTGCCTTAAAGTTAGTTCACTTAAATATATATAAATATATAAATATCACACAATGCATAATGATATATCATACAATTGTACAAATATCGTTAAAATGACGGGCATATTCGCGTTTTTTTTGGCCAATAAAATTTAAAACAAATGTGATAGAATATGACAGGAGTGGAGTAGCATGCGAGAGCATGTTTTAGAAGAGGAAGAATGCTCGTCAGGTAGCGATTGAGGAAACGGAACATTCGGTGGTACCGTACGTGTTTGCCTCCTCTAAACACGGGAGGCGCTTCGACCAGCTTGTTTGCCACAGAGGTGCGTGTTTACCCAAAACAAGGCCTCTGGAATAGATTATTTACGTCCCCTACCTTCATCGAGTGCGGGGTACAAATTAGACAAGAGTGCAGCGTCAGTGTTTGACTGAAACGTGCGTTTAATCGAACACGATACCCCCTAACCCTGCGTCAACAAACAAACGAACAAAAGATTAAATTATGTTTGTTGACCACGCAGCTAAAGTTAGGGGCGCTAGTGTTCTCTCTCCTGCCAAACAGTCGTTACTAGTTTTCTGCGCTATGCGCCATTTGATTTCAACATTGTAGCAGCTGGCAAGAATCTGGTCTGACATCTGCGTCAAGGATTTCTTGTAGAATCTGCGAAAGGGTGCATGCCGCGTTGCGCGCGCGGAGTTGGGATTGAGAGTTTATTCACCAATTGTCCGAACGTTTTACGCACAAATGCCATTAAAATTAGCGTAAGATAGAGGTATAAGACCAGTCTGTTCAACATGTTGAGCGTGGGATCTAGTCTTAAAAAAACAAAAGATGCACTGTCAGTATACTCATGACAACATCGCCGTTTTTCTGACGTTTTAGTGACCTACGGTACACTATGAGAGCATGCCACGGAGGGAGAAAAAAGAAAAAGGATCACAAAGATTATGCAATTAGCTGAGCAGTTGACTAGTTGCAATATACAATAGTGTATATATTTAGGAGGGATTGCATTGGTATGTTATAACGGATTTTTCCGTTGAACATTGGATTCTTAAGCGTTTTAATTTTTCTAACAACTGTATTTGCTCATTTTAGCCAAATCATATGAAAAACGGACGGAAAATAAATAATTTATCGTTTACCGGGGGTGTACTAGCCTGGAGCTAAAGAATCCCGGCTTTTGTACTGATAAATATTTCGACACAACTTAAATGCACAAACATTAACACTTTAACATGCTGACATTTTACGATCAGATTGAAAGTTTTTTTTTTTTTTAAATAAAACAGTGTGATATCCAGTAGGTGATGATATTCCTGAAACATTTTGATGGAATAAGACATAGAAGTGGCCTGAAGATGTTGGCTGTTCAATATTTAAGGGAGTATTATAGTTTTATGCCTGTCTTCTAAGCCCTTTACATGCTGCTCTCATATATCCATGACTGCTCTTGTGTAAGCTTTCCTCATTAGCGTTCAATTATGCACAAGAACAACGATTGAAAAAAGGGAAAATATTATTATATTACATACAAAACAGGGTGAGAGGCCGCGAGAGGTATTTCTGGGAAGACTTAGTGAAAACGTATGAAGGATCATCGAGGTTTTGCCGAAACACCCAGCGTATTCAGAGCAAATTATTTTCAGAGGGAGAGGTGCATCTCCCAAGCTTATTTAGTACGTGCAACAATTTAGTTGTACTTACATGATTGTAAACGCCAGCTTCAAAGATAAGCCAAATATTAAAATATAAAGCAAAATCGAAACAATTCGTTTCGTTAATTTACACAACTTTGCCTCAGGGGTAATTAAACGAAAAGAAGCAGACCACTATTTTGTATCTCTCTTTGTGTTTGATGGTACCCTAAACGAGGAGTGGGTTTATCTATATGTTTAAATTTTTTATAACAAAATGATAGATACAGTAACTAATGAATATGACAGGAGCATTTTGGTATTATTGGATCACAGCACTGCCTATAAAAATGGTTTTACATTTCGGATGTATTCCAAATGTATAAAAAGAATGCGGTTAAAGCAAAAAAATACAACAACAAAGAACGTGAAAATGTGTCGGACACCGCTGAAATAATGAAGTTGTGTCATGAAAAAGACACATTCTGGAATAGATGCAAAGCCAACCCCAAGGATAGCGCACTGAAAAAGAGTTCAAAAGCCTACGTATTAAGGTTACCGCAAAAATAAAACTCGCAAAAAAAAAAAAAAAACACTACGTGGCTTGTTTGGAGCGTCACTCTAGAAATCACAGGAAAACATTGGATATTATACATGAGCTAGCTGGTAAGAAAGGGAAATAAAATATTGACCAATCAATCAAAACAGCTTTCGGAGACCGCGATGTGAAATCTTTATATTAGTGGTTCAATGATATATTTGTTCGAAGGTCGCAGATCTCCAAGTGACGGGGATTGGTTACTGCAATACTTCCAACGGTCCTGGGGGGGGGGGGGGGGGGGGGGGGGGGGATTGTGCCAACTCAGCTTATTTACGCAGTTGACGGGAGATGATCAAGTCTGCTTATAAACAATATGTCCGCGGCCAAGGCCCCTAGGAATGACTGAATTCGCTTGAGAGATATCTTGGCTAACCTTAAGAAACTTAAATACGCGCTGCTGAAAATAATTAACGAATCTCTCACAACGGGTAGAATCCCCAGCGGCCTAAAATCTGCAGTTGTATGCCTATCTTTAAGAAGGAAGTAAAAAACACATGTTAAATTACAGTCCTATTTCTGTTTTATCTGTGGTATCTCTAATCATGAAAAAGTTTGTCTGCAAAGCAATTGCGCTTTTCTGCGAGAAGTATTCTTTACTGTGTAGTTCCCAGTGCGGCTTTCGCCAAAACACAGGCACACGACATTACTCGAAGAACTTCCGATCATATTTACGAAAACATTGATCGTAACCATTTTGTGATAATTTTTTTTCTAGACCTCAAAAAGGCAATTCATACAATTGAAAACGGGTGCTGATACATATATGAGATCACTTGGGTTTCAAATGCCCATTCAATGACTACATGAATGACTACCTTTCAGGGCGTCAACACTAGTGAAGATTGATGATGCTAAGAATAAGTTAGTGACACTTGGGTATGGTGTTCCTCAGGGATCTATTTTAGGACCTCTCCTTTCTAGCATCTACGTTAATAAAATTGGGAAGCTTCACTCTCCCTCGCGGGTATGTAAGTACACCGACGATACCGCTTTGGTTTTGCCTGGAAATGACGAATTACAAGCGGCATCATCTTTTCAAAATGACATATTTTACCTAATGGTGTGGTTAACTAATAACAAAATTTTTGTAAACGTCAATAAAACAAAACTAATGCCCTTTTATAACCCGCACAAAATTACACAATTTTCGGCCCCCTTTGTCCCTTACTTATCCGCTTGTAAAAGCTGCAAGTGCGCACCACTAGAATACGCTTCATCTACAAGGTATCTGGACGCGCTTTTCGATAAACATCTCTTGTGGGGTACACATGTCAACTGCCTGGTGATACGCCGACGAACGGTATCTTCTCATATATACAGCTTTCGTTCTCTGACCGATGCGCGTGCAAGATTTAAGACACATCAGGCACTCTATACTACAATACGGTATAACGGTTTATGGGTCCTGCTCACATTATAAGAAAAGAATATTAGATAGTATTGGGCGATACATAGCAAAAAATATTGCGTATGGACCTAAATTAGCTAAGCTCAAAACTGACCTAAAGATGCGGTCGCTACGGATCCAGCCAGTTGAAAAATTGTATACCTATACCATATTAGTACACATTACTGCAAATACACGTTTAAGCAGCCACTCAAAAGCAAAGGGTCCCGAGGAAAATAGAACGTTTCTTTCTGCCAATGTTTTTTTCAAATTACGGTAAAAGAGTACAAAGTTTTTTATGTTTCAAATTATTATAACATGTTGCCAGGTCGACTTCAGGATTCCCAGTCAATTAGGATTGTTAAGATAGAGCTGAAAAAGTAATGTAAAAACCTTGATGCATAGCCATTTTTATGTTAGATCTAAGTTGGTGCGTCGTTTTGTGTAAGTGTTTGCATCTTGTGATTTTCAAATTTTAAGTTTACAGGGTTTGTAACTTGTTGGACTTTGTAACATTTAACTTGGAGTTTTTTTTTTTTTTAGGTTGGAAGCATGCTGGCACTTCTTGTGTAAGAGTAATAACATCGTATCCATCATACTTTGTAAGATATTCGAACAGTCTATTGCTCCTGGTTGTTTACCGAACGATTGGAAGGTGGGTAAGGTGGTGCCGATACATAAAACTGGCGATCGACATTCTCCCCTCAATTTTCGTCCCATTTCTCTAAGAAGCATTCCATGCAAAATTCTTGAACGCGTCATTTATTCACACCTGGTCAACTACCTTCTATCAAACTCTTTTTTCACTCAATGACAACATGGTTTTCGTAAATCATTATCATGCGAGATGCAGCTTCTGACCTTCACTCATGATCTTCTTCTTATTCTTGATCGCACTTCCAAAGTTGATTGCCTCTTTCTTGACTTTGTAAAGGCATTCGGTAAAGTATCTCATAAATTTCTACTTCATAAGCTTAGCAAACTAAATATTGACCCTAATGTATTTGCCTGGCTTCATTCCTTCCTAACCAATCGGTCACAATTCGTGTTCGCAAATAATAGATCATCCAGTCTGGCTCCCGTTACGTCAGGGGTCCCTCAAGGCTCCGTATTATTTCCCCTCTTTTTCCTTATCTTCGTAAATTATTTACCTTCCTGTGTTTCATCTTCAATTCACCTTTTTGCTGATGATTGCGTTAAATACCGTGAAGTGACTAACGACTCCGATGTTTTTTGCCTTCAGCCTGACCTCAATCGTGTGTCCGAGTGGTGTGATTTATGGAAGATGAAACTTAACACGAAAGAATGTAAATTAATGACTGTTTCCCGATCTTAACACCGACTCTTCTTGCTACTTAGTTAACAACACTCCTTTGGAAGGAGTGCCATCTTATAAGTATTTAGGTGTTCATATTGCGTCCAGTCTATCTTTGGAAACTCACACTCACGATTCGCATAACAAGTAATGCGAATCGTATGCTAGGCTTCCTCAAACGAAATTTTTCTTCTGTCCCTGTATCTCCTAAAACTCCTCCTATACAAAACACTTGTTCGTTCAAAGCTGGAATATGCCTCTGCGATTTGGGACCCCGGCATTGACGTATTAACATCTGCAGTCGATTCGAAATTGATCTGTTCGCTACATTCTTATTTATTATCACCGCACCGTCAGCGTAACATCCATGAAACTAACTTTGGACCTGCCCAATCTTGCCCTCCGTCGTGAATTCTCCCGTCTGTGCCTATTTCATAAGGTCTTCTATAATCCTTCCTTACGTGTCAGACTGCTAACTCCACCCTCCTACATCTCATCACGTCTTAATTCACCAACACAAGATGGGTCTTCCTGCCTGTAAAACTACTACATTTTACAATTCCTTTATTCCCAAAACAACGGCCTCATAGAACCACCTTTTATCGTTCGTGGCAGGTATAACTGACCACATCAACTTTAAGCGTTGTCTACATAGTCACATTTCTGCATCTCATTAGAAATGTTGTGTTTTTGCCCTTAGGTTTTGTTTCTATCCTTTTTTGTATTTGACCTGTTAACCCACTCCCCTCTGTAATGCCTTCAGGCACTGAGGAATCATTAAATAAATAAATAAATAAATAAATAAACAGTGTCCCACCCACAAGCACACACGTGCTTTTGCGGGCCTGTGTAGTTTAAGTTCTCGTTTATTTTTCAACAAACTTATGTAAGTACATAAGTAAATAAGATTCAGAAACAATCCTCACTGTTGCTTGCTTTCTTAATCTCCGTGCATTATTCAAATTAAAATCGAAGGGAAGGGCAGCTACACCAAGTTAATCAGCCAAACATATTCGTCACGAAGATACATCAAAACGACCGTTACTCTAAACCCGAGGACAACCTTGGAAATGCAGTGAAAGGTTTCGGAGAAAGAGCTTGAGAACAGATTAAAGCTTGGCACCAGCACCACTAACGTCTTCGGAAATGCCATAGAAACACAGAAATTGTCCGCATGGTTAGCAAAAACTACAAGTGAATGAGGATCATGCCACTCACATTTTTCTTCAAACAGAACATCGCAAACACCGAAACTAGATAGAGGCTTTTAGGGTCCCTACTCTTTTGAAGTTTAAATATACACGATCACCACACCACCCGAGTTGCAGGTCTGAATGGCTTCACGCTGGGTTCAATGTCCATCCAATCTTGCAAGTTCAGTGACTCCCGACCACAGGTTCAGGCGAGTGTTTTCTGGTTGCTCTTCTTCCACGCGCAAATGTAGTAATCAGAACACGCGACGCGCGGAGTCCCAGAATTCTGATACAATGTCGCAATATTCCGGGCGGTTAACTTGGCCTTTCTACGGAATAACTAAGGTCATAGACGTCATCCACCTCAAACATCTGCCCGGTGCGCAGGCGCTGTAGAGAGAAAACGGGTCTGCGCGCCGGCAGAGAGATAACGAGGACAAGCTTTTAGCTTGTTCAAAGTGATTCGGGGTAGGCGTGGGGATATCCTTCAGCTGTTTTCAAACTCGCCTTACCGTAGACGTGCCCTGCCACGTCATGGCACCATCAACATTGTTGACTACTTTGATCCTGGGATCTCACAGTGAGCAACATGACTCAAACAATTTTAAGTTTAGTTTTTTTTTCTCTAGACTATGCCGGGCGAACTAATTGAACTGTGTGGAAGTTTATACAGCGGGCGGGCAGTCTGCAAGCTCCAATGGGCGTGTGGTAAAAAGCTGTAGACAAGGAATATAACAAGTGCAGTAGCATTTTTAGTCGGGGTTTTTTGACGTGCATCACGCAGTAGTGACGCAACGACCTTATATTGGTACGATTCTCATCCAGATTAGTACTGGCGGGGGTGGTTATTGAAGCTATGATCCATGGGTTATTCTACGCGTTCCGAGTTGCGGTACGTTATTAACACACTCGGCAACCGATCCCTCCTTAAATCGGGTTATTGATTTTATAACGGACAAAACCAGACAACATAGTATTGACACTCGTGGCCAAATCTGGTAGTCTCCCCGTCATCACGTTTTTACTACATTGCCAGTTCATTGCTTCCTAAAAGAGTGTGTGCAGCATTTTCCAGGCCGTATTTTTTTGCGTAAAACACGTTACAGGGGAGGCTACGCAGGAAAAGACCGACAAGAAAAGTGACACGAAAAAGTGAGATGGAAAAGCGATACAGAAGCGACTGTAGCAGCGCAACGTCATTAGCGTCACGCGGCGTAACGCGTTGTGTTACGTGGATCGTGATATGGCCACGTTGCGTGATGCAGCATAAATTCGTAAGTCTCGGAACGTTTGCTACGTACAAGAAGAGTGTTAGGGATGACCAGAACAGGCAGTAAGTTTCATAAGTTCTTTCTTTTTTGAACCAGCTTTTATTAGAGAATGTGTTTTATCAGCCGAATACTAGAGGAAAGCACCAGAAGGATTGTAACATGATGTGATATCAAGATGTCATATGTCACAATGATGTCCCGACACCATGACGTCACGTGACAGTGTGACGTCACATGACACTGTGTCACGCGACAGTGTGACATCACGTAACACCCTGATGTCACATGACACACTGACGTAACGTGAGATTATGGTGTCACGTGACCCTGTGACGTTACTGTGTCTCGTGACGTTGCATACACACACAGCGTGTGCCCAGCGCTTTCGCAACGCATTTTAAGCTATTTGATAATTGTCAGCTTGAACAAGCTAGTGTGTTATTTCCTCTTTTTGGCACTACTCCAAAGGCACGGGGTGGTTGGCTGGAACCTGTGGTAGCTGTCATCTGAGCGCTCATGAATCTGGCTCGCAAATGCTCGCGTTTCCAAAGGAACAACTTGCCCTTCTTATTGTGCTCGCTGAATGCTAAAGATATGACTTATGAGTTTGTGCGGGCATCTGTATTATCATTCCTCATCGTTCCTAAATGAGGCCTTTATCGTGCAACTACTTCTACTTGTACCACACGACACCAGGCACATATACCGACGACGCTGACGTAAGTCCAATAAACCAAGATTTCCATTTATTTAACTAAAAATTTGAAAATTTTGCGTCATTAAAATAATTGACCAGATCTTGGCGCTACGATAGGTTGTGGAAGCACTTGTAGAGTCTCCTTGATAGTGGCACATTATAACTTCCCGACATCCTAAACAATCGCTCTAACCTCAAAGGCAACTGCAAGCCTCACATCGATAATGCACGTACGAACCCGTTTCTTTTACTATTCCCAAAATTGTAGCACTAAAAATTGCGACAACGATAAGCAAGTTCGGTCACATACTAATGGTTTCATGACAGTATTTCAGTTGTGAGGGACAAACAGGAAAAGCGGAAGATTGCTGGTTCGTTCTAACCGCGTCACGCGGTTCAGTGTTGTGCATTCAGAACTCAACGCTTCAGGGGGTGTTCTCTAATTTTGTTCCTGCGTTTTTACATTTATTCTGCTCTTCTCCAGACCGTCCGGTACCTCACGTTCAAAATTTAATGCTTTTCTTATCGTGGGTACATTAGAGAATTATATCCGCAAGGGTGAAAGAGCAAACTTCAAGCCTTTGTTTTTCCAACGATGAGAATGTATTGCCAAAGAACGAAGCACGAAGCAGAAAGCATGGACAATAAGAAGCCACGCCGTCCAAGCTGTCATTGGTTGTACAGATTCTCCACAAGGACGCCGCTTCTTGAATGTCGTCACTTCCAGTATGGGCTAAGACGTCGTTTTGCCGTTGCCTCGTCAACAGAATGCATTCAGGACATAAGCGTTACCGTCACCCATTCTCGTTTTGCATAACCTCTACATGTTGTACTATTATGCAAGTTGAAATATTTTTTTTTTCGTTGCCTATACCGGATATGCCCAGCAGGTGGCTGGGGACGAGAGTAAATGGAAAAGGTGTGTAGGCAAGCGAGCCAAGTACGCTCTCGATTCTTCGTAGATATAGTAGTACCATTTCTCCAAACGGTATTGACTGTAAGCGCCATCTTTTGGATTCACATCATGCCAGTATATGTGTCACGTGCGTGCTGCCATTGTAACTTATACGAATATTGTACCGAATAGAAACGACAGCCTAATGTTGGACTATCAATGAATTATTCGCCAGTGTCATCGCATAATTCGATGCGATGGCACTGGCGAAGAATGACGCGTCTTGCAGTACTCCACTGAAGGATGTGTGCGGTTCCTGCGCAGCGCGCTTCTACTCGAAGCAACAATATCTTACTTGTTCGGCCAGCTGCAATCGGAGACTTCATTGTAAATGCCTCGACGTCGGTATCGAGGAGTGCAGCGAGTTTATGGAAACCGGGACAAGCACTTTCAAGTGTTCCGGCTGCACTAGGCGACATAGCCTATCACCAAACGTTGCTGGCGCTTCTGCTTCAACCGACAACGACATTTTAAATGCCCGGAGGGTAGTCAGCCGCAGCGCAAGAACGCCTGTTTATTTTAGCGAGTTTTATGCGTGTCATCGACAACATGACGAACAAGCTCGAAATTCAAATGCCTCAATGCAGAAAAGCGAAGTCTTCTCTCTGAAATTATGCAGCTGCGCAAGAACGTTCTGGACCGAATTCCACTGCCACCGCTGTCACAGCCGTCGTTTGCTACCGTCGCCGCAAAGGTCCCGGACACTAACACATCCGAGGTTCTTGCGCCTCCTGTGTCAACACAGCTGTCGCTAAAAGTGCAAGGCCGACCCTCGTCGACGATTGGTCACGAGAATATGCGGGATTGTTCGACAAGCCGACCAGACACCGTGAGTGCTGACGAGCGCAATTCCAGTCGCTGCTTTCTGGATTACGGGGTGTCGACGGAGATAATTCAGTGAGCACGACAGGCGACGGTTTCATTCTGGTCAAGCCCCGGTGACGAGCCAAGCCGCCGTCTGGTACCGCAAAATTGGACAAGGTGAATGCTGTTTCTCGCCCCGTACGACACTTCGCGCAATTTGTGTCCAGGCTTGACCCAAACATGTCTGTTACTGACATTGCATCTCTCCTGGAGCCTTTTCTAGAAGGAAGAACGGTTATCTGCTCTAAGATGACAACTAGGTTTCCATCGTACTCGTCGCTCCACTTGGCTTGCGACGAGACAGCGTTTGCAGCTCTAAACAAACCCGAAGTTTGACCCGAGGGCAGTATCTTCCACCAGTTTTTCGGTCGCCTTGACAATGCTCGTGTTCAAAATGAGGAAATAATAACACGCGAGAATGGCTGATCCGATTAATGTCTGCTATCAAAACGTAAGGGGCCTGCGAACGAAGGCCGACAAGTTCATGCCCGACATAGTGACAATGAATGATGTTTTTTGCCTCACGGAAACTTGGCTCTGTAATAGGGATACCCGAATCCAACTATTTTACACCGAAATACAAAGTGTATCGCCGGGATCGAGATTACCGGTGCACTGGTCAATAGTTTGGTGGTGGCGTTTTAATTGCTACCAAGAGATTTATTTTGTCACGTCGTCGTTTTTACCTGGAATCATATTCTGAGTGTGACTGGGTAGAGATTAAGGCAGTCGATTGCTTCAACTATCTAGTTGAAAACTATAATTTTTCCCCACTTTTCGATGAAGTAACTTTTATAAAACTTTTTGAGACATTTAGTAAACAAATATATTTTTCGAAATACAGATTACATATATGTTGAGATTTTAACCTTCCAGGAGTGGACTGGCCGCTGATATTTGCTAATTGTAACAGCCCTATAACATCAAATAAGGCTTCATTGTTGCTATCATTCAGTGACAACTGTTGCCTTGATCAACCCAACCCAATTAAGAATAGCGCTGGAAATGCTCTCGACCTTGTTTCATCTAACATATCAGTCGATTCTGTGACCCATGTTATAAATTTCTTAGTGCGAATACATGCGTTTCACCTACCATTCGAAGTTATCTTCTGCCTTCCACAAAAAAAGCCAATATCAGGTAGTTACTATACTTACAACTATGCCCAAGGAGATTATCTGAGCATGTACAGATACTTCGAAAATTTTGATTGGAGCGGGGTTCTTGCAATAACTGACACGGAAACAGTAACTGAGACGTTTTTGTCAATTGTTAAAGACGCGATTGATACTTTTGTGCCTCAGCTAATTTTCAAGCCTTCAATTTATCCGGAATGGTTTTCCAAAGATTTAAAATGTTGCTTGCGGAAAAAAAGATCTCTTTCACAGACTGTTTAAACGGACTTTGTATACTTTATGGTATACTCAGTATAGCATTTATTGTGCTCTAGCTAAAAGGTTGTGCTCTACAGGTAAGAACTTAAACATCGACCGAATAGGGCGTAGCTTGAACCGGAGCCCAAAAGATTTTTGGAGGTTTGCAAAACAGCGCACGCCAGATACTAGCCAAATTATTTGTCTACGCCACCGCTCACTTAACGATAGCTATGTTTCCGCCCCTGCAGAGGTTGCATATATGTTTGCCGATTACTTCAGTGACTGCTGCTCCACCGCTCAGCAAGCCGTTCAGCCTACGAATATTAATGTCATCTGCGAGGAATTTTTGTCTTGTATTAGAGTAGATACCGATAAAATCGCTGAAGTTATGAAGAAACTGAAACAAAAGTTATTTACTGGGGCTGGCGCCATTACATCGTTTATTACTAAGAGTTGTGGTGAATTGTTTTCACCTATTTTGGAGTACGTCTCTCCTCTCTTAGTTCCGGTGTTTGTCCATCGCTTCGGAAGAACGCGGTGATTGTACCTATTTTCAAAGGTGGTGACGCTTCTGTAACTAATAATTATCGCCCCAAATTTTTATTGTCTGGATTTTCTAATGTGTTTGAACGCGTTATAAATAACCGAATTCATTTTTACTTCCGCCAAAAAATCGTATATTGTCACGAATGACAAGTGATGAGGCGGCAAATAACTGAGTAAACTAAACGTTTAGTCGGGCGAACTTGTGCCCAAAATAAAGAAGAAAACAAAAGATAACAGTATAGCGTCGCGGGCGTCGAAGTCGGCGAAAGGGCAGAGTCGAACACTGGGGCGAAAACTGACTCCGCTCGCCTTGCGGAATCCCTTATGTACCCTCGTGGGTTTCTGGATCGTTCGGCGTAGAACTTTCGGTGCGTAGAACATTCGGAACTCGACCAGACGAGAATGTTCTCGAACTTACGAGAAGGCGAGGTTGAAAGAATAAATAAAAGGCAGTCCGCTAACTGGAATCGAACCTGCACCTTCTGCGTGACAGTTAAGCGCGGTAACCACTCGGCCACGCACGCGCTTGCCCACCAACGCGCGTGGCATTACTCCCCCCCCTTTAAAAGCGCATCGTCTCGATGCGACGTGCCGAAAAACAAAAACAGCAAAACAAAAAAATAATGGCCAACTACGTAGACGTGTGCAACACAATCCTATCGAGCGTAATACAAAACACAATTCACAGTCCTATCGATCGTAGTACGGCTTGAGGCGCACGACGTGGACGACTTCCGGTCGTGGAGGGCGGCGTGATGAAGTCCGTGTTCCGTCGGGCATCACCTCGTAGTTCAGATCTCCAAGTCGACGAAGCACCTTGTAGGGTCCGAAATACCGTTTCAGGAGTTTCTCGCTGAGACCACGGCGGCGAATCGGTGTCCAGACCCATACTCGGTCGCCGGGCTGGAAGTGGACGTCCCGACGACGAGGGTTGTAGCGGCCAGTGTCGACACGTTGTTGGGCTTGAATACGAAGTCTGTCGAGCTGACGGACTTCTTCTGCCCTTTGAAAAACCACCTGGGCGTCGTCGCTTCCGTCGACAGCCGGTTCTTGGGGTAACATCGCGTCCAGCATCGTCGTTACTTTGCGCCCATGAACCAGTTGGAAGGGTGTCACCCCTGGTGGTCTCTTGCACGGCCGTGTTGTAGGCAAATGTGACGTACGGCAATACCTCGTCCCATGTCTTGTGCTCCACGTCGACGTACATGGAGATCATGTCGGCGATGGTCTTGTTGAGTCTCTCCGTCAGCCCGTTGGTCTGCGGGTGGTACGCCGTGGTGCGACGATGGCTGGTGTGGCTGAGACGAAGGACTTCTTGCGTCAGTTGGGCCATGAATGATGATCCACGGTCTGAGATCAGGACTTCGGGAGCGCCGTGCCGGAGGACGATGGACTCGATAAAAAACTTAGCGACTTCCACAGCAGTCCCTGAAGGAAGGGCTTTCGTTTCGGCGTACCGTGTGAGATAATCTGTGGCGACGATAATCCATCGGTTTCCTTGCGTCGATTGTGGGAAAGGACCAAGTAGATCCATTCCGATCTGCTGAAACAGGTGTAGTTGGCGGAGGAATCGGCTGCAGGAGACCTGCCGGCTTCGTCGGCGGTTTCTTGCGTCGCTGGCACTCGCGGCACGATCGTGTGTAGAGGTGAACGGTCTTCGGCAGCTTGGGCCAGTAATACCTTTCACGAATTCGGGCCAGCGTACGGCTGTAACCAAGGTGTCCGGACGTTGGGTCGTCGTGGCAGGCTTGGAAGATCTCCGCTCTAAGGTCGTTAGGGATTACCAGCAGCCATGGCGAGCTGTTGTCTCCGAAGTTCTCCTTGTAAAGCACACCTTGTCGGAGAACGAAGGTCGGCAGGGCTCTCGAGAAGACACGGGGGACAGTCCCCCCTCGTCCTTCAAGGTGCTCGATTAGAGCGCGCAACTCAGGATCGTCTCTTTGACGTCGTGCCATGTCGTCGGTATTCACTGCGCCTAGGAAGCACTCGTCGTCATCGTCGTCGCTGCTGCCGGAAGGCGTTTCGACGGGGGCTCTGGACAGGCAGTCGGCGTCGCTGTGCTTGCGGCCTGACTTGTAGACCACAGTCATGTTGAACTCCTGCAGTCGGAGACTCCATCGAGCGAGGCGTCCTGACGGGTCCTTGAGGTTCGCAAGCCAGCAGAGCGAGTGATGGTCGGTGACTACACGGAACGGGCTCCCGTACAAGTAGGGACGAAACTTCGTGATAGCCCAGATGACCGCAAGGCATTCTTTCTCAGTCGTGGAGTAATTTTTCTCCGCCTTGGACAGTGTCCGACTCGCGTAGGCGATAACTCGCTCGGTGCCTTCTTGCACTTGAACCAGTACCGCGCAGAGTCCAGCGTTACTTGCGTCCGTGTGAATTTCGGTTTCCGCATCCTGATCGAAATGTCCAAGAACAGGAGGAGTCTGCAGTCGTCGCTTCAGCTCGTCGAATGCCTGCTGCTGCTCTTCGGCCCATTCGAACTTCTCGGCGTCCTTTGTGAGGTTTGTAAGCGGTGCGGAAATCCTTGCGAAATCCCGAACGAAGCGCCGATGTAGGCACATAGTCCAAGGAACCTTCGCACGGCTTTCTTGTCTCTCGGCGCTGGAAATGCTGCGACGGCGCGAGTCTTCTCTGGGTCGGGGCGAACGCCTTCGTTACTAACCACGTGACCTAGGAACTTCAGTTCGTCATAGGCGAATCGACACTTTGACGGCTTCAGGGTGAGTCCGGCGGTCCGTATGGCTTGGAGAACAGCTCGGAGTCGTCGCAAGTGCTCGTCGAAGTCGCCGGAAAACACTACGACGTCGTCGAGGTAGACGAGACAGCTCTGCCACTTCAGTCCTGCCAGTACGGTGTCCATTACACGCTGGAAAGTTGCTGGCGCCGTGCGCAGTCCGAAGGGCATCACCTTGAACTCGTACAGTCCATCCGGCGTGACGAAGGCTGTCTTTTCTCGGTCCCGTTCGTCGACCTCGATCTGCCAGTAGCCGCTCTTCAGGTCCATCGATGAAAAGTATCGGGAGTGGCGCAGCCGGTCTAAAGTGTCGTCGATGCGGGGGAATGGATAGACGTCTTTCTTCGTCACCGCGTTCAGCTGTCGGTAGTCCACGCAGAACCTAAGGGTTCCATCCTTCTTCTTAACCAGTACGACTGGAGATGCCCATGGACTGCTTGATGGCTGGATTATGTCGTCGTTCAGCATCTCTTGAACTTGCTCCTGGATCACCTCCCTTTCTTTAACGGAGACTCTGTACGGTGATCGATGCACAGGGCGCGCGTCGTCCTCGGTAACGATGCGGTGCTTCGCAACGGCTGTTTGGCGCACCTTCGACGACGTCGCAAAGCAGTCACGGTATTCGGCGAGGAGATTAATCAGCTGCCGTCGTTTCGGGTCCGGAAGCTTAGGGTCGATGTCGAGCTGCGCTGGCGACGTACCGTCTTGCTGAGGTGGCAAGGATTCGTCAGTAATGGCGGCGATTTCGGCGG
Organism: Ixodes persulcatus; assembly: GCA_013358835.2. NCBI lineage: Eukaryota > Metazoa > Arthropoda > Arachnida > Ixodida > Ixodidae > Ixodes > Ixodes persulcatus. Next base: position 101,437 of record JABSTQ010010198.1, read on the forward strand.
AGTTTCGGAGTTCCTCGACGTGGCCAACGGCTGCACCTTTTGTGAGGTGTTGCGTTTCATTCCGGAAGTTCGTCACGAGGACCACAGTGCGGCCATCCTGAAGTTCAGCTACTCCTCGTGCGACGCCTATTCCTCTTCCTAGAAGCAACTGGAGGTTGCCTTCCAGAACAACTTCGCCGCGGGTAGCTGCATCGGTCACGACGGGTACGACAACACTTGATCGCGGCGGCAAGTTCACGTGGTCGGCAGTGAGTCGGACGGCGGCTGACGTTGGTTGGGGTTTCTCTGAAGGCAGAACAGGCTTGCGCAGCGTCAATCTGTTCTCACCAAGGTCGATGACGGCAGCGTATTCACACAAGAAGTCCATGCCGAGAATTACGTTTCTGGAACAGTCTTGTAGAACGACGAACTTCACAGGGCACGTCTCACCGTGGATCTCGACGCGAGCAGTGCATCTCCCGACTGGTGTAATGAGGTGTCCTCCGGCGGTTCGTATTTGAGGTCCATCCCACGGCGTCATGACTTTTCGAAGGCGACGGGAGAGCCTCCCACTCAAAACGGAGTAGTCTGCTCCGGTGTCGACGAGTGCAGTCACGTCGTGGCCGTCGATGATAACGTTGAGGTTATTTGACACTGTTACAGAAACGTCGTTTCGGGGCGTTGCGGCGTTTGAGTGGGAGAGCTCCGACGATCTTGGAGGATCTTGGCATCGTTCGTCATCGGCAACGCCACCTCCCGGCATTGCCGCGCCTAGTTTTCCCGACGGGAAGCGATGGGTGACAGGCTGTCTCGGCGAGACCGGCGGAAGGGCGATGGCGAGCGTCGAGGAGATGGTGAACGGAATACCCGGCGGGGAGACGACTCAGGAGATGAAGAGCGGCGGAGGTAGTCCTCGATGTCCCGAGGTCGCTCTCCAAGACGTGGTCGAGGGTCGTTGGGCGCAAACCCTCGTAGGCCCAGCTGGCGGTAGGGGCATCGTCGGTAGATGTGGTCCGCTTCACCACAATGGTAGCACATGGGGCGTCGATCGGCCGTCCTCCAATCGTCGGTCTTCCTCACACCACGCTGCTCTGGGCGTGGAGCATACTGTGGCGCCGGTGCCTCACGTCTGGGAGCTGGCTGGTAGTGTGCTGTGACGGGAGGTTCTCTCTTGGCGGCGGCGGCGTAGGTCAGGACCGGCCGTTCGGGAGCCACTGCGACGGGGACCTCTGGCAAGAGGGCCCGGTGTACCTCCTCGCGAACAGGGAGCAACCGCTTCAGTTCTTCTCGAACCACATCCCGAATGACCTCCCGAAGGTTCTCGATGCCAACTTCGCCGAGGTCAGGGAGGGAAGAAGGAAGGGATGAGGTGGCAGCTACGCCGGCGACTCTCTGATAATGACTCGCCCTGGCCGACAGCGCTCGTTCAATGTTAGTTGCCTCAGCAACAAATTCATCTACGGTCGTCGGTGGATTGCGGACGAGTCCGCCAAAAATCTCGCTTTTCACACCTCTCATGAGGACGCGCAGCTTCTTGTCTTCGGCGGCTCCAGGGTCGGCACGGGCGCACAGGCGCAGGACATCTTCAGTGAAGCTTGTCACGCTCTCGTTCAGACCTTGGCATCTTCTTTGAAGGATGTCCTCGGCTCGTTGACGTCGGTGTTGGTTCGTGAAGGTGCAGCTTTAGCTCCTCCACGCATGTCTCCCACGTCGTGAGGGAAGCCTCGTGGTTCTCAAATCATTGTCTTGCCGTTCCCTCGAGTGCGAAATAAAGGTTTTGGAGGCGCTGCTCTGCCGTCCACGCGTTGTAGCGGGCCACACGCTCGTAGTGCTGCAGCCAGTCTTCTGCGTCCTCGTAGATTTCACCGTGGAATGGCGTCGCCACACGGGGAACCACAGGCAGGAAGACGTAGGACGGTGCTGCTTGGGGGTTTTCCGTCGGCTGGGCCGTGGAGTTCATCGTCGGCTTTGGTATAGCTTCTTTGCTTTGTCCGGTAGTGGTCCAAACTCAGGGCGTTGTCCTTGCAGACGCTGGCTTGCCCGAGGCCCTGCCTCTTCCACGAGTCGACGACTTGGAGTGGGACTTGCTGAACGGGTCCTCGGAGGGGTACGGTTGAGAAACATAGAGTGCGTACCCAGCACCTCCACCAAAATGTCACGAATGACAAGTGATGAGGCGGCAAATAACTGAGTAAACTAAACGTTTAATCGGGCGAACTTGTGACCAAAATAAAGAAGAAAACAAAAGATAACAGTAGAGTGTCGCGGGCGTCGAAGTCGGCGAAGGGGCAGAGTCGAACACTGGGGCGAAAACTGACTCCGCTCGCCTTGCGGAATCCCTTATGTACCCTCGTGGGTTTCTGGATCGTTCGGCGTAGAACTTTCGGTGCGTAGAACATTCGGAACTCGACCAGCCGAGAATGTTCTCGAACTTACGAGAAGGCCAGGTTGAAAGAATAAATAAAAGGCAGACCGCTAACTGGAATCGAACCTGCACCTTCCGCGTGGCAGTCAAGCGCGGTAACCACTCGGCCACGCACGCGCTTGCTCACCAACGCGCGTGGCAATATTGCCAGCACAGGTTCCTGACGGGACGGTCAGTTGAAACTAATTTGTACGCTTTTTTTAACTTATGTGCCCCTGCTGTTATGAACAGAGATCAAATTCACTTAAAACGTACAGCGAAAAAGACGGGACCGAAAAAAGGAGACAAACAATCAACGATAGTTTGTCTCTTTGTTTTCGTCCCATGTGTTTCGCTGTACGTTTTAAATAATCATGCCTTACCAACACGCCCATGCTTCCATTCTGGAGAGGTCAAATTTATTGTATATATTTTGTAGGTCAAAAGCGTTTGATAAAGGAAACCATGAGTTGTTATTATATAAATTATCTTTATATGGTTGTTGTGCAGAGCTGTGCAAATGGTTTCAAAGTTACCTATCATGTCGTCACAACCGTGTTCAAAGTAGATAATAGTTGCCCAAGAACTTTTTTCTCCAATTCCGGTGTTCCCCAAGGGTCTATTCCTGACCCCCTTTTGTTCCTTATCTTCGTAAATAATTTAGCGTCATATATTAAAAATGCCGAGTAGTTGTTTGCAAATGACATTAAGCTTTTTATGAATGTTCACGCTCCTGTTGACTTCGAAACTTTACAGAATGATATGTCGCGCAGAGTTCAGTGGTGTAAAGTGAATAGCTTGTCACTGAACTCTCTCAAAACAAATGTCATGTTCCTGTGCAGACGTCGTGATGTCATAAATAGCGATTATGTATTAAAAGGAACTTCAATCAAACGCATCAAGAGACCTTGGCGTGAGCATAGATAATGAACTGACGTTTATTTTGCATGGGCCCTCTACTGTTGACAGCGCGACAAAGATGTTGGGACTGATATCTCGCATCACCAATGAAAAGCCCTGCCTATATTATTCGTTTATTTTGCTCTCTTGTTAGGTCAAGGATTGAATATGGTTCTGCAGCTTGGAATTCTTTGTCAGAAATGCAGTCAACCAGAAATAAAACTGCAAAAACGCCTAATACGCATCGTTTTCGACCGCTATCTTCAGCGCCGCTTTTATTTTGATTTCAACTTTCTTCTACATAAGCTCTTGTTGACGACATTGTACAGAAGAACTAAACGTGACTTGAATTGTTTGCACAAGATAGTAAATGAAATAACAGATAATGATTCGCTTTTATCCAATGTTAATATCCATGTGCCCTCCCGTTTGACTAGGAATCACTCTAATTTTATGTCAATACCATATGTAGATCTTCACCCTTGTCACGCATGCAATCACTGTTCAATCGCTTTGACAATACAGGTAGGGAAATATTCAGTGACTTTTCTGTTTACCGCACCCAATTGCGAAGAATCGCTACCTATCTGTGATGTGTGTTTTATTTATTTTGCGTTAACTTGGCGTTTAATCGTTCTTTGTGCACCAAAGTGAAGAACTTAGGGTTGTTTTTGGGCTCACGAAAATACATATTAATATTATTACTATTAAAAGCGGGTTTCTTTAGGTATCCAGACTAAACACGCTTCACTCTTCCCGAGATGCTTTCTCTCTTAATTGAATATAGCTATTGAAAAAAAAAGGCAGACGAAGGTTATGCCAAAACCAATATTTACATTTCCTTGCCATTTCCAGTGGGTTGACGTTACATGTTATACAACTTGCAGGTTGAGCAGGTGGTCTAACAAACACAGTATATACAACATTTGTTTCGTTCTTTTAGAGTCAGTATTCTCAGCAATAATTTCAAACCATCAAACTTATTTTAACCAGTAGGAAACGAGTTGTACTGCGCTTAAACGTGAACATATGATGTCACGTTTTCAGTGTTGTCAATATAACCTAAACGCTAAAACAAAAATGGTGAGAACCAAATCAAAACATTTAATAACTGCGCGAAAAAAAATAGGTTTGACCTATAGTTTGTGTTACTTATTCGAATGTGCCTATTTTGAATCAAGTTAAAGGCCAATCAGCTACAATTAAAATTCGGTTGAGCCCCATCCCGGAACCCCACCCCGGAGCCCCAGCCAGTGAACATCTGAAAACTCCACCCGGTGCCTGTTGCATGTTCAGCGCTTGTGCATGCTCTCAGAAACGCAGCCCAAGGACGTGACTAGAGATATTTGAAGCTTAAACGGCACAACTCTCATCTTTCCCGGGTTTATGCTGTTTAAAACCTTGCAATCGTGTCATGCAAGGGTGCCATGTTGGCTGTAAACTTATAAAGCCCATGACACGGGTATCTAGGGTGCATCATTCTTCCCCTTCTTGGAGTGGAAGGCTCTCAATTATATATATTTAAAAATGTCTTTATCCGTGTTAATGTGTTATCGTTGTACTCAGTGCCGCCAGAACATGAGAAAGGGGCAGGGATGCAAAGGGGTGATCCCCCTCCCCCGCCTTGACTTTTCAAAGATATAAGAAAAAAAGTTCGAGGGAAAGAGGGGAGAGAACGCTCCTTCCCTTTTTGGTCGTTCACCCATCTCCAGAAAAACTCCGACGACCCTGAGCAGAGCTGTGCATGGGGCCGGTCGAGCCCGAAATCCCAATGCCGGTCCGGTTAGCACGGGTTGCTCCCGGGCCCGGGCCGGGCCTAGGCCGGGTAAGACGGATTGTTTTAGGATCCGGTTCGGGCTTGCACAATGGCGCAGCGCACTTCCTAAAACGCTGAAAAAAATGCTAACGTGTTGATCGTCTAAATGAAAAAAAAAGTCAGTGCGAACTTGCTACGACGCCACGAAAAAAATCTTAGAAATAAAGAAAGCTGTCGTGGACTAAGAAAGCCCCCAAGAAGATACGGAGAAGAATAATGTGGATTCAATCAGCATAGTGAGTCAGCTGCCAGCAGGAAAGAAAACGAAAGAAATTCAGTCACAGGGGGCTGTGCGATTGTCTTTTCCTTTCTTTTTCCAATGTTTGAAGAAAAACAAATGCCCTCTGGCTACCCAAGGTTAAGCTATGTCTTTTATATTTGTGTAAGCATTCAGAGGTTCCCAACTTGACTGCAATATGCCCGTGAACTGAGTGTTGTCTTCTTTATCTTAAAACAATATCATTGTAGAAATAATCTCATAATATTAATTTTTATTTACAGATAGACATATTTGTCTGAGGGGCTGCAAAAAAGAAGGCTAAAAGTATTCTGACGAGGCCATCAGCCTCTTTCTGCAGCAGTCAACCATTTGAAGGACCAGTGTGAGCATAAATAACAAATAAACATAAAATATTAAACTTGACATTATCTAAGCATCGTAATCGCAACAAGCTTGAATAATTTTACCGCCTTCGGATTGCAAGAGTTTGGATGCCGTGCAAGAGTTTGGACGCCATGAAGAGCGATGTTTAGAAAAAGGTTCTTTCAAGTTGACGCAGCCTTGTCAGCACCGGTGGGACATGGGAAATACAGTCAATTCAAAGCTTTATTAGGCTACGACTGCGGCAAGAAGGGAAGCTCACATTTGAGCCGACATAATCGTAAGTAGTACATTTCTAAAACAAGAATGCAGCACTTTTTTTTTCTACAAGCAAGGTTAGCATTTTCGCAAGCGTTAAATAGGGTTTGCTGACTGATGGTTTAAAAATATATTCTACACCACCGCGACTGTTCACTTCATTTATGAAAGGTAGATTTCGCAAAGCTATGTTCAACTGGGATATTCCGAAAGAAAAAACATACAAGAAAATACATACGTAAAGAAACTCTGCGGAGGTTTTCGAAACTTGGATTTGGTGAAGGCGTCCTGGCCAACGTGGTGTTCGTGACAGATCAAGGGCCAAACATCATAAATGCACTCCGGTTCTGCACAAAAATAAGTCACACGGCTCACAAATTAGATACGGCATTTCGAAATACATTCGAGGAGTCCTTCGGAACGCAAGAGCTCCCTGCCTTGCACAAAAACAACAGAGGTGTGAAGTCGGTGGTGACATTTCTGAATCAAAGTGGACTTGCTAGCTAGTTGCCACATGCCGTCTACCAAGATGTGAGACTTAGACGCAATTCTAAACTGGCCATGCTCGCATGGCCGGTGTGGGCACAGCAGCCACGCTGGAAGCAAGTTGACTGAAATGCAGCTCTTGTTTCTCATCAGCAATTATTGCTGACGCACGCATTTGGCTTGAGCTCGTCAGCAATCTCCGGCCAAGCCAACACCGGGACTTCAACAAGCTTTGTCACAAGCCACGGCAGGCAAGTATTCACGTCATAGCCTACCGTTCGACTTAACCAGTGGCAAGATCTGGAGCTTGGCACCATGGGATTCCCCAGCCATGGCATAAACCTGGATCCAGCAACGCCGTCCTTCAAGGGGCATAGCAGCCACGCTGGAAGCAAGTTGACTGAAATGGGGCTCTCTTTTCTCATCGAGGAGGTTAGTAGCAGAGACTATGGTAGCAGCTATAGAAGCGACAACAGGTTTCTATTCTTGCTGCTGTTCCCCAAAGTGTCTTGCTATGTTGTGTACTATTTTCAAAAAATGAATGTTGCTAGTGCTTAGTGGGGTTGTGGAGACGAACTGCGGCCTCGCGGATCTCGAAAAAATGATAAAAGAGCTACTCGAAAGCTAAAAGCAAATGAGCGGTGACGTGAAAGACATTAAAGCTAACTAAACTAAACTCCAGGCAAGTTTTGACGAAATGAACAAAAGAATCGATGAAATAAAAACCACATTGGGTAAGGTACAAAAAAAACGAAGAATATATTCCCAACTTGGTTACTATGGCAAAGCAACTACGAGAAACTGTGAAACTTCAGCAAAAAGCACGGGTGAATATGGAGGATAGATCTAGAAAAAAATAACTTGATTTTTTTTTTAGATTCCTGAGCCAGAAACAGAAATTAGCGACGACGTTCGATCCACGGTGCTTTAAGAACTTCTTCATGCCCGCCTTGGTTTCAAAATAGAAAGCGTGTAGTGAATTCATAGGCTAGGGAGAAAACATGAAAAACAAACCCGACCTATATTAATGTGCTTTCGGGACTTCAACAAAAAAATACTGGTATTTTAGAACTGCTAAAAATTCAAAGGTACCAACATCTCTATTCAAAACGACAACACACAGGCGACGCTAAGTAAACGTAAAATGCTTTGGGAAAGCACGAGCACGGAAACAAACAACGGTTCCGGAGTTAAACGTTTCGACAACAAAATTCGAGTCAATAAGGACTTTTTCGGGTGGGATGACAATACCGCCAGCCAAACAAAGATGATGGATCTAGGTGCGAAGCCCAAATCAAATGACAATGGAAGGATACAAACACAAAACAGCTCAATGTTATCAATGTGAACGCTAGAAGTCTCGTCAATAAAGTTAGCAAGTTAGAACACATACTAATGCTATATAATCCGCACATTGTCGTCGTGACCGAAACGTGACTTAACGCATACATAAAATACGATAAAATGCTACCACCTGTGTACAAGATGGTACGAAAAGACCGCCCAACGCGAGGGAAGGTGTGTTTGTAATTCTTAAAAAAAATCAATAGTGTGCCTTGTGATGGATGATCTTCCAGATACCGAAAGTGTAGTGCAAATTTACTTTTTGCGACCAAAAGTATGTAATAGGAGCTGTCTACAGACCGTCTAACTTCCCGCTGTCCACGATGAAAATAATTTACGATTTAGCCATTACTTACTTCATTAACGAAGATAACTTTTATTCTTGCTGGTGATTTCAATCTGCCCAAAATAGATTGGAACAACCTTGAGGTTGGTAACGTAGACTTCAAATCATCTGAATTGCTTCTTGGTATGATGTTTAACTTGAACCTAACACAAGTTGTAAATGAGGCTACCCGAGCGGAAAGAACTTCAAGCTCCGTGCTGGACTTAATATTGGTCGGTACAAATTTGGGTGACAATGTTGTGTCTTTGCACGAGGGTATATCAGGCCATTATTAGTCCTGATGACTTGCAATGTTGTATCATCATTAGCTGCCTCTAAGCGTCCGAAAGCTTATGTGCATGACTTTAACAACGCGGACAACGTCGATATCTTGGAATTCCTAGAATCGTGGTTATCTGGATTTGATGACGCAAAGGACGTAGATGACCTGTGGTGCCGTTTCAAAAACATTGTCAACCACTGCTTTGAACGATTTCTCCCTAAAAGGAATAAAACGCGTTTATAAGCAACGTCCGTGGATTACAAGGGACATTATTTAATTACCGCGTAAAATAAAAAGAGTCGAAAGCAAAAATGTACACACCAAGGTGACGCTTCCCGTCTTTCAGATAAATTACAATGCAAATTGAAGCAGTCTATATAACATGATTTTACTTCAGTTTTACCACAGTTTTTGAATACGGCACTAGAGAAAGTCTGGCGATACCTTGCACCTTCAAAAGGGAAATTAGAGTATATTACGGAAAATGGCAAAAACATTTTAGACCCGAACACTATAGCCAGACGGTTCAACGAATATTTTGGCTTTGTATTTGTTGAAGCAAATATCACCGCGGATTTGAGCACGGGAGGTACCGACTCGCTTCGATCTATGCCGGACATCACTATCACTGAACAAGACATATTTGCACTATTACTAAATATGGATGCCAAAAAGTCACCGGACAACATCATTAATCATTTTTTAGAATTATATGCAGAGTGGATTTCTAAATACTTAACAATTATATTTCGGGCCTCTTTACAACAGCAGAGCGTTCTCACGGATTGGTTGTGTGTTAGGGTTGTTCCAGTTCACAAATCGGGAGATAAGCATATTGTAACAAACTACAGACCTATTTTATTAACCATGCACTTCCTGTAAGCTTTTTGAGCACATCATTTTCAGAAGCCTTTACGACTATTTAGAGAGTTCGAAATTTTTTTTATAAAATCCAACATGGATTTTGACGAGTATGTCCACAGTAACGCAGTTGCTTGAAACGTTTCATCATTTTTTGTGCTCATCCAGCGAAAGAATACAAATAGACGCGATTTGTCTAGAGTCTAGACTCATCCAAAAGCATTCGATCGAGTATCTCATGAAGGAGTTATCAGAAAACTAAATAGTTACAGAGTTAATGCTCACGTCACTTAGTGGATTAACGGATACCTTAAAAATAGGAGACAGCTTGTAGTTATTAATGATGTTCCGTCATCTGTTTGTAAGGCGCCGTCGGTAGTCCCCCAAGGGTGAGTTTTAGGACCAGTGTTATTTTTATGCTACGTCAACGATTTGGCGGAAACAGTGAGTCACAGTATTACAGTTAGGTTATTCGCAGACGACTGTCTGGTCTACACTAAAGTACGTAGCCCTGTAGACCAGGAAAACTTAAACTTGTCGCTCGCATCAGTAGATATCTGGTGTCGAAAATAGGGAATGAAGCTGAACCCGGAAAATACTGTGTTTCTCAGAATAACAAGTGAAAAGAAAATTCTTACAATTATAAACTAGGAGATGTGTCTGTAACAATAGCTGATCACTTAAGGTACTTAGGTGTAACGATAACCTCAGATTTAAAATGGAAACTGCACGTAGATTGTTTGTATCGTAAGACTATATAAAGTAGTGGTTTTTGAAGCACAATCTAAGGCACGCTTCGTATAACGTAAAATGATCTGCACGCGCAACCCAGGTAAGGCCAACTCTGGAATACGCCTGTGCTGTGTGAGATCCGTATAAGAAGAACCAAATTGATAAGTCAGAAAAAATACAAAGAATGGCAGCCCGTTTTATCCTTTCGAGATATGGTCGAAATGACTCGAGTGGCTTCAATGCTCAAGGAACTAAAACTCCCCTTAATGTCAAGTCGCAAAGAAGTTGCCAGGCTTAAACTTCTTCTTAAGCTCTCTCTAAAGGAGCTGAACATTGACACCTTCCGTTACTTGCTACCACGTTTGGCTCGGCTATTGCGGGGTGTACATAAAAATGCCTTTGAAATACAGCGGCTAAATAATGACATTTTCAAGTAATCATTTTTTGTTAGAACTGTTAAGCATTGAAACGATCTACCCGATGATACTGTAAATATAGATTAATATTGTTGCATTCGAGGAAACGCAGGAGAAGCGAAGCTGTTTGGTGCTCTGAGTGTGTCATGTATTTACATTTCAAACATTTTCAGAAAGCGTGTCAAAACGTGTGTGCTTGTATTCGCGTGGTTTCACTATATATTTTCTTAAACATTGTGAAATATATTGGCATGTAAATTTGTTTTCACTCCTGTAATCGCCCTGAAAAAAGGGTGAACAGAATAATAAATAAATAAATAAACTAAATAAATAAAGTCGGTGTTCACCCAGTACGAAGACAACGAATCTCTCTTGGACACTCGAAGCAACTTCTTGCTCGATGTGGTTAGCAAACCTATACTGAAGCACATCATTGATTTTTGGAAACCTTTGAAGAAGGCAAGCGACACGCTGGAGCACAAACGGCATTTCACCTTGCCGTTGTTGCTGTGCTTTGCCAAACTAAGCAGTCATCTTCATGCGAAGCCTGGAGACTCCTCATTGATCGTAAAGCTGAAGGACAGAGCAAAGAACTTATTTGAAAGCAAGCTGCAGCTCGAAGATATCAATAAGCTAGCAACATTCCTGTGCCCACAGTTCCGGCAGCTTTGAATGCTTCCTGAAAGTGAGCGGAAATCGGTCTACGAGGTCGTTAGAGAGAGGCTGGTAAGTGAGGCACTGAAGCTGACATCGATGAACGAGGACGCGGATGCCCGAGACAAATCACGGCTCCAGCCAAGCGTAGGCGTATCGGCGAAATTCAGGAATGGTGCGATGTAGAAGTAGTGCCAGAAAAAAGTGACGAAGTAGAAAAATACCTCTGCGCCGAGTGCAACGGTGCAGGCGGAATTAATGACTTGATGCCATTGCGGAAGTCTCACCAATGCACGTTCCCGGAATTTGTGGTACTTGCAAATAGAGTGTTGTGCATCCCAGCCACATGCGCGAGCAGTGAATAGAATTTAAGCGCAGCTGGATATGTCATGAATGAACGTCGAACCTGCATGAAGCAAGAGTCCCTGGAGAATCTCTTATTTCTACATAACAACACGTAAATACTAAACAGTTTTAATCCATCGTGACTTCAGTTCATGCTGGACTGCGTAGAATCTGTGACTTGTATATACTCTCTAACGTCTCAATACTTTTCTTAACCTTTTGTACGAGTGCTATTGAAATCTGTATGTTGACATCCGCATTTTGAAGCCGACACATAACATCTTGATAGCATCTTTCATGCAAATTAGGCTAAGAGAATGAAATGCACAGCCAGCTTCTTAGGCCAGCTTTGAATTTAAGAGATGAGGCACGTCAATTGGCTTCTCCCCGGGCCGTGCCCGAGCCCGGCCTGATCAGGTAGGCTTCCCATCGGGCCGGGTTCAGGTCAGGTAAGACTAAGAGTCAGCGGGCCCGTGGCGGGCCGGGACTCAAAAAGTAGGCCGTGCAGTGCTCTAACCCTGAGGATATGCTTGCGTCACAATTCCGTCAGTGTGCGCGTTATGTGCGCAACACTGAATCCCAATATTGTTTTATGGCCCCTTTACACTGATTCAGACATTTACGTGGGTTGCGTTCTGAAAAACTGAGACGACATCAACAAAAGGGTAACTGAGAATCTGGTCTTTTCTTTTTTGCCTGGTGGAACCCAATCTATGGAATACAAGTCATTGCCAGTCGAGAGCACTCTGATCCATATGCTTCTAGCGGTATTCACATCGGATAGAAATTCACTGAGGCGTGCGTGATGTCGACAGCGGGCGCAATGCCGTCCTTAGCTTTGTCCTTCATACAGACAAGATGCCGGGGGGAGGGATGTCAGCGTTTGCGGTTCATTTCAGCAGACTTTACTCTTGACACCACCACAGACGAATTCGGCGAACTCTACACTTGACAGAGAAGCGTTTAACGACTAGCTATAATTAAAAACGAACTTATCCGCTGCCAAACTGGGATTGTTTTGTCCCTCCCCGCTCCATCCGCCGTACAGCTGACGCCACCGCGCCGCATTGCGAAAGCCCGCCGTTCTCGTCGTGTGATGCCCGCTCCGATTCATCAGTGGAAGATACGTGACTCACCCCCTTCGGCATCTACATTTCTTTAAATGTTGCTGTTCCTGTATTTTTGTGCCCAACTTTAACCATGGTCAGAATACTCGTGACAACTTATCCGAGTGCATAAAATTGCCAACGAAACACGTCGTTTTGTCGAAACATAAAATTGCATGTTTATTGCAACCGCGAAATCGAACACTTGGAAGGAATATATATATATAAAACGCGTGTAGCCATGTGCAGGTTTGTTTTTGGTAGGACTCGGTACAGCACCGACGCCAATAGCTACTCGCACGTACCGTGCACAACTTGGCGTAATAATATCAAGTGACGTGCAAGCCTCCTGTCATAAAGAGGCACGAGGCCTAATCTGCAGAGTTATAACCACAAAAAAAAGAAAAACGGCGACGGTCAACATCTTTATCATCAACAATACAAATAAATAATCAACAATACAAATGGTTGTAGAACCTTCCAGTGTTGAGTACATGTCGCTTTTTTGAGTTTGGGTGTGTACCCCTTTACGGCGACAGGAATTGCAGCATAACTCGTAATGTCAACTGATTTAATAAATTATAAGGGATGCGGAGCAGTTCGCCGTCCCCCTTTTTGTGTGTTTTCTTTTTGCGAAATGTGTGCAGAACTGCTTCCAGCTGGTCCATGTTTTTCTTCAAGCTTATCGCGAGGACCGCCCAAGAAATGCCAGGAGGGGTGATCAACATGAGCCGTTGGACGTCACGCGCTTCCTCGAGTGGGTATCTTTCGCAAGAGATATTGTCCGTCGCTACTCGACCTATCTCTGAAGAAATCGAGTAAAGAAGCCAAGATCTGAAGGAGAGAAAATGAGAGTGACCCGGCGAAAGAAGAGATGCATGCTATCCGAAACAGCTTCTAGAGACACGACAGTCGTCGAAAAGAAAGAGAGCCACACATTTTCTTCAGGTACCGGAAACGAATAGGTAGTTGGCACCTATTACCACTGCGCTCCGCACGTAAGAGACTGCAGTTGCACCGCACAGGTTAAATTTGTCATCTACAGCGTTAACCACTAGCATCATGGCGGTTTTACGTGACGCACTTCCGTCTCCATATCTCGTCGGTCGCCATGTTGATGAACTTTCTCTTCTACCCAGATCTTTCTATGCGCAGATGAAGTATTTTCGAGCTCGCTCTGTTCTTTTACGTCGGGATCAACTTCGCCAGGCGCAGTATACGGAACCATAAAAAACAAAAACATCGTCTGATACTCGTTGTTTTTACATACCGCTCTTTATTCGGATTTAAGACGAGCCGACTAGAACTAGACCCGTCGACGGCCAAAATGACCCCAGTAGATGCTACCGGGGCGACTCTGAAAGCGGAGCAAATGTTGGCTTACGCGGCCAGTATACTCCCCGGCAGCACTTACTGAGTTGTGTCGTCGACGAAGCCACTTTCGCAATGCTTGTGTGTTTCACCAACAGAAAAAAGCCAGGCCAGTAACTTATAGTTTGCATGAAAACGAATAGGGAAAGTGGAGGGCGCTGGTCATCAACACTGCTGAACGCGGCCATCGGAACTGAAAGAGTTTCATGAAACCGCTCTATTGGCAGACTGACATCCGATACATATTCGCTAGGGATGCCGCGAACCACCCTAGGTTCGAATTCGAAAGGTTTCGATATTTTCGAACCGAACTGAGGTTCGAATTTGAAAGATTTTCGATATTCTCGACCGTACCGAGGTTCGATTCGAAAAGTTCGCAACTTTAAAACACCGTGGAGTTTCGAATTGGAAAAGTTAGAAACTTTCACGGTTTTTAAAAGTTCGGGTTCGATTATTTCGAATATTTTTTTTTACTTGAGGTTCGAGAAATTCGAAGATTTCGATCTTTCCTAACTTCAAATTTGAGAGATTCGAAAGTTTTGAATATCTTGGGATCTAAAGTTCAAAAAATTCGAAGATTTCGATTTTCTTTAAATTTGAAGTTCGAAAATTCGAAATATCGAATTTCGTTAAATCTGAAATTAGAAAAATTCGAACGTTTCGAATTTTTATAGACTAAACGTTCGATAAATTCGAAGATTTCGAATTTCTTTTTGCATAAAGTTCGAAAAGTTCGAAGGTTTCGATTATCTTTTAAGGCTAAATTTGAAAAAAGAAAAAAAAAAAAGCTTCGAAGGTTTTGAATTTCTTTCAAATCCAAGTGTGCAAAGTTCGAAGTTCGGTTTTTGTGTTCCTCCACAGTTTCAGTTTCAAATAACATTTTCACGTCTGACTAGTTTTCACGAAATCAGGTTTTGAAAAGTCCGGGTGTGATATTTAGTCTGCGCGAAGTTGGTCAGGCAATTAAATGAGACGACGAGTGTCCCGGATGTGCTAAAATATTGGCCAGTGCAGAGTGACGTGTGACCATAGATCAGTAATTGTGACCGCCAGCTCGGGGGGGGGGGGGGGGGGGTGCGTCTTTAACGTGCATCACGCAGCAGTGGTCACTCACACGAACGCACTGTTTAACGATACTCATCCAGTTCGAAACGGCCAAGGGCAGGCAGGTGGTTGAGGCTCAGAAAAACCTTGAAGCTATCTGGCAGACTACCTCCCTACCCCCTTGCACACTGGTAGTAATCCGATCGAACGCCGCCCGAGTGACGCTGGCATATCAACCAGCACGCGGCACTGAAGTCACGCAGCTGCGGTGGCGCTGTCGACGGCACTGCGCATGAGCAGACGCTTCACTTGACGCGAATTCGGTTTCTGCGCACGCGCAGTGCCCACACCTGGTGTGGGCAAACGCGGGCTTGTTTGTAAACAGCGTGTCGGTCTATAGTAAGATTAGTTTGTACAGAGCGCGACACTGTTAGCGCGAACAAGCGATCGCCGGTTTTTAAAGTTTTTCTCTATGAAACCAAGGTATGTCATCCAAGTTATTATTGCTACGGAAAGAGCTCATTTAGTTCTATAATGTAAGCGATAAAATTTCGTCCTCGCTAATACTATTTGGAAGTAAAATGCGAAAATGCGCCGATGTCGTGTTCGCGCTAACAGTGTCGCGATGTGTACATGATGCAAAATCTTGAGACTGGGAATGAAATTAAAAGGGGACAGGACAACGTCTCAAACTCAGCTCAGCTGAAAACTCAGCTCAGTACAACGTCTCAAACTCAACTGAGCTGAATTTGAGACGTTTTCCTGTACCCTTTTTTCAGTCTCCTTACACTTTTTCTTTTAAATTTCATTCCCAGTCTCAGGATTTTGCATCATGATCAACATACACCAGCTCGCCTGCACCTGGACAATTTTTTAGTTCGTAATTGTTCTGGAGGTTTTTTTTTCCGGAACGGAAGAAACGCCGAGCAAAAAAGTGAAAGCCATTTACAACTCATTGTAACGCCGAATTAGAGCGCAGCTCTTGAGGAGGAGGAGGGAAGGGTACTGGGGGGGGGGTCACGTGACCTTGGGGGTCACGTGACCTGGGGGATCACGTGACCTGGGGGGGGTCACGTGACATAGGGGGATCACGTGACCTGGGGGGTCACGTGACCTGGGGAGTCATGTGACGATGACGATGCCGATGACATCAGTGACGATGACGATGCGGATGCCGATGACGTCATCAGTGACGTCACGCGTCCCAGAATGCACGGCGACGGCGACGCCGACGCCGCTCAAGCCGGAAACGGGCGCATAAGAGCTGCGCTCTAAAAGCATAGAAGCCGACACAACTGGAGGTCGAGGAGCGTTCTATCATACCAGTGGCGTCGGAAGAGGAAAAACGGAGAGAAAGGGGAGGGAAGGGGGGTGGGGGGGGGGGCTCCAGTTCCTTTTCCCAGATATTTCGGACTGTTAAAACAACAATACGTGGAAAGAGGGCGTGGTCGAGCTTATTTTAATCTAAAATTATTTGTGCATATGTATGGCTACGTACTGTCGCTCTTCACGGCATAAAATATCGCGTAGATGGTCGTTGTTAGAAACTCGGATTCAGAAGGCACTACTCGTCACATGCTTAGTGGTGGGGAAGTTCAAAGCTATGTCTTTTCAACCTAAATAACTCTGCCATTAATAAAAAAGAAAAAAACAAAAGAAGAAAAATGAACATAACAGTAAATGCGGGGATGAAAAGCTAGAAAAACAAAACTATAAAGAACCCGCCGGAAGTGTTGTATTCTTGCATATTCAGAAGCCCAGAACACTAAAACAAGTTTCTCCTACCAAACACGTGTACAGTCTGAAAAAAACACGTCCCAGAAACGTAAAATAAAAAAAGGCTTTTTTTTAATGACGTGCTGAACTTGAACAATATTAAAAAAAGAAAACTTCCCCCATGCGTTTATTTATTCCTCAGCGTGAGAAAAATACAATAAACATATTATTATTGTGTATTCTGCAGATGGCAATGATATGTACTGTCAGTGGTGTTAATTTAAATGCGATACTTCAAACAATTCAGACGAAAAAAATTACCAAGTTTGGGGCATAATTGCCCGTAGATACATGTTTCGACATTTCTTCGCAACTCATGTTGAACAACAATAATCATATCTTAGAAAGACGATTACCTAGGCTATCTATAGATCATTCTTAAAAGTTTAACTACCACAAATAGCTTCGGCTATAGTGCGCTTCAAATATGGCACGAACAACTGTCAAAAACCCGTCGTTCCTCCTCGCTCCTTCGGGAATTAATTTCTTTAAAACTAAACATGCCAGAACATTGAAATAATCGGCATTGTCTTTCGGAAGAAATGCGTCACCGCATGTAAAAATTCGGAAAAAAATTGCGAATGTACCTCACTGCTTGAATCCAAATGAGACCGCCCGCCGGACTTTCGAAGTTCGACGAACTTCGAACTTTTACTCTAAAAGTTCGAAGTTCGTCGAAATTTTGACTTTTCAGAAATCGAAAGTTCAAAAATTTTCGAATTATTTACATAAATAAGTTCGAAAGTTTGAATATTATCGAATTTCTTAGCGTAGGAAGTTCGAAAAGCTTCGACCTTTTTAGTGCAAGAAAAATCGAAAGTTCGAAAGTCATCGATTTTTTGTGTATCAAGCTCGAAAGTTCGACAAGCATCGAATTTTGCAGCGTAATAAGTTCTCAAGTTCGAAGAGGATCGAACTTTTTAGTGTAATAAGCTGGAAGGTTCCAAAAACATTGAATTTCTGAACGTGCGAAATTCGAAATTTCGAAGAGCGTCGAATTTCTTAGTTTAACAAGTTCGAAAATTCGACTTCCGTCAAATTTCTCGATATTGAAAGTTCGAAAATTCGAAATCTTTCGAACCGCTTGATTCGATCATCGAACCTTCGGGTCGAAAAAGTTCGCGGCATCCCTAATATTCGCCCTTTCTCGCGTGAGTTGAAGCCTGGGGGCGCCAGTATGCAAATAGCCCCCAACCATTTCCGGTTCTGAAGAAGAGAACGGGTTTCGGAGTATTTGCGAAATCAAATATACACGCTATCTTTTAGAAATGGCCATTTATAGTGCTGTCAGATTTAACTCACTCTTGTGATAAAAAAACGATGAGTAAAGAATTACGAAATATACGTGAAGGGGAAAGTATGCCGGGCTTACCTAACGGATGGCGCCACTGAGCTTATTGCCAAACAAAAAGGGCGAATAAGAGAGTTTTAGTACATCGTACGCTGCGGAAATAGTTGGACTGTGAATTTTTTTCTGGGACGTGTTGACTGTGATTTTTGTAAACAGTGGAAACGTGCATAGTCAGCCTCAAGGGGCGTCTGGTGTCTCAGCTGTAGATGAGAAATTTAGCCAGTGCAGTACAACCGCTAGCCTGGGGTCATTAACGTGCACCACGCAGTAGGGATACATGACCGCACGCCGGCACGACGCTCATGCAGTTTGAAACTGGTATGGATGAGGATTGATCCCAGGATCCCTGGGTACTGCAGCGCGAGCTTTCTGTTCACGAATCACCAAACTGCGGTGCGCTAACAGACTCGGCCACCGATTCCCTCCGCGGCCGAGATCGGTTTTGCCGCAGGACTGCAAGCTTTTTTCTTGCCGTTTAGAATAACTCCACCCACCGTTGCGGAGTTGACACTCTGGAATGGAATGATTCCAGAATCATTCCGTACTTTCGCGACCCCAAATGGAATGGGAATGGAATGGCGGCAGGGCTGGGGGAACGGAATGGGAATGGAATTAGTGCCTCTCCTTTGAAGTATTCGATCTTCTTCTCATGCATCGAATACTTCGATGCAGAGAGCAAGATAGCTTCTTCTCGCGAAAAAGACGAACTAGACATTTTTAAGGCCTTAGCAAACAAACTGCACGCTAACCATGTATCTATGGAAGGTATACGGTTCGTTTGCGAAGAAAATGGGTTGTATTAATTTTTGGCATCTGTTGCGATTGGCAAGCATTTTGCGCTTGATCGCACGATCGATGTCTGAGGCGACACCAAGTGCCATGAAACGCTTTGTGCGGCCACCCTTCGGCTTAGTAGAATGAATGTTTTGATGAAGCTGTTGCATACTTTTGCGATCGTTTCCGCGATTAATGACGTCGGAAGCATTATGCGGCTTTTTTCCAGTAACACAATGTAGTTCTGAATTGGCATTTTTTTACGTTTAGGAGTGAGAGGTATGGAAAGGTGGAGTTCAGCCATTCCACGAGTGGAAATGGGCCCAGTGTCTGTACTCACCAAGGAGATGAAAGCAATGGGATTGTCGAAAACCTTAATTTCCCTGAATGGAATCGGAATGGAATGGGGGTGTTCATTCCACAACACTGATTCCACCACAAATAATCAAAGCCCGTATATTAAAATGTTGACATCATCACAGTGATACTGAGCGCAGACGCGGATTAGACACGAGCACTGAGTCAGCGTTGTGCTGTAAGTCGTGTCCAGTCAACGCTTTTGAGCGACGCTCAGCCTCAGGTATAGAGCACAATTATTGCGTTGACTGCCATTCGAGTGTGATGACGTACCGTTGAAGACATGATAGAAGGAACAAGTGGAGGCAACATGCCGGCTCAAGTCAGCCAAACAAGGAAATCCAAAGTGAAGTTGGAAGTAGAGGCGGCGGTCGGTGTAAAGGAACGCTTCCAAGGGTGACCTAAACAGCTGTTGGTGCCGAATCAGCTGTCCTTTTGCCGATTTAGGTCATATATGTTTGCTTAAAGGGGTACTCCGGCGATTTATGAGCTACCACAACTAACACTTTTTTCGGAATCACCCTCCCTTCTGGTATGCTATTTAGTATCGCATCATTAAGAATGGTTATTGTGAAATCGGCAAGTGAAATTGATGCAAAAGCTAACATTCCAATATACCCGCGTTTCTAAGTGTCGTGACGGCAGTGGAATGCGGGCTTGCAGGTCGAGCGGTCAGCCTAAAAATAGGCAATGCCAAGCATTTGTTTTGTGCTTCCGCGCGGTTGCTGGAGCAAGCTTCCAAAGCATTAATTTGTCGTAATGAAACTGCTTGTAATCAGTTTGAAACAAAGTATACAGTCCAAACAGTGAACCCCTGCCTTCCGCTGGATGAATGGATGGACGCTAACGGCTGTACCCTTTATAAGGGGCAGTAGCGTGCGCCACCTAGCCTAGAAACTAAAAGTCAAAAGTACTATTGCTCCCCTCGCCCTTTTAAGCCAATTTGCTTCCCCTAATTTTGTAACTATCCCCAGGCGGTGTGGCATATCACCAGGATAACCTTTGGAAAATCGGGCAAAATAACTAAAAACATCACGCCCCTTCCCCCCCTTTCTCCCCCGGGAAGAAGATTGTCAATGTTCCTCTGGTCAAATCTAGTCGGTGGTACCCTTAAAACCGCGCCCACTGCGAGACAGGGTTGAGACTTGGGGCCGGAGCCACGCGGAAGGGAGTCCCAATTTTCCTCTGTCCCGCCTGTCCCCAGCTGTGCTAGTTATTTGCATCTCATTTAATTTTCCCTAGATAATTTCCACCACAGTCTTCCTATCTCGTCTTCGTTATTAATGCGAAAGCCTTATATGTCTCATCGTTCAGGCGACCTTCGAAGTCCTCGAGCGAAAACACGTCGACGACACGAATACGTCGAAAACACACCAAAAGTGCGCCAAAAGTGCGTCGTCAGAGAGCGCGCTCTCTTCGGAGGTTTGCTATCACGTTTACGTGACCACTCACGCGAATAGGTGAATTAAGTAAATCATGTGCCCGTCTTTAATGCAACGGCACTTGGGCTTTCGCCTTCAAATCGTCTTAGGAATAATACCCTACGACTTTTTAAAGTGCCCTTATCATCAATTCTTCCATTCTTGTCTCCAAACTCCAGCGCTCCGGCTAAATCTGCCGCCTCCCCGGCAAGGGAGGGAGCGGGCCCTGTGTACCTCAGCACCACGTGTTCTATTGCCGCGTCTTTCCCTTGGCATGCATACGGCACACCGCGTATCCATGTCCTCATGCATTGTTCTATAGACCCCTTTAAAAATATCGGGCAACCCCGTGAAAAAAAGCTAGATCTGTCTGAGAACATTAAGCAGCCGACACCATCTCGAAGGACGTTCCAAGGTTCTTCACGTCGCCTGTGTACAAGTTTCGTAGTGTAGAGAGGAGGTCGTGGGTGAAATACGACGGCTTATTCTCTATCACGCGCTGAAAAATTCTTTTTTATTCGCCTCGGAGTAAGAAGAAGGGACTGAGTGATGCCATCAATTTCCTAAAAGCGAGTGTGTATTAATTTCTTCAACGCGTCGCTGTGTATATATTTCGGTGATGCGTTTGCGCCCACCTTGTTGCGAAAAACAAGTGTCCGTGGCTACACGAGTTAAAAGGCTCGTAGTTGCTTCATTCTGTTATTCTAGGGTCTATTACAAATCAGTCGCGAGCTTATGTAGCATACAGTGCACAGTTATCAACGACCCGCTGACTACGGGATCGCCGATTGCTATGCGCTGCGCATGCAAGTTCACTAACTGCCAAACTTGCATGTTAGGCAGCAGACAGCACGTGAAGCAGGTAGGTTTCGTGCGGTTTTGCGAACATCGTGTTCCTCTCCGTTTTCTTGAACGGCGCTAGCACATCACCTGTGTAAACTGGTGATGTAAAAGCCAAATTTGAATATACTGCAGGTCTTATTGTTCATTTTTTAACTGACTATATCATTGACTCACACAAAACAAAACGCACATATACCTCAAAATTCGTTCCTCAAAATTCTCATTTATTGGTTAATAAGTCGTATTCACGAGCAAATAATTTCCACGCCTTGTCGAATGTAGTTGTTAAAACGAACAATCCCTTAAAAATAATCAGTACACGTATTAACTACAAAACGTTCGTGTAACGTTACTTTAAATTGTAGTTAGCAGTCTGAAGGCTGTAATTAATCAGCTGTAAAAATCTGCCAGACGAGCACGCGAAACACCTGTTTCCAATCGTCCACGTTTATGAACGCAACTACTCACACGAATACAGCTCTACTCAACACCCATTATGCACACTTTTCATTAATAAGACTCGTAACTCTCTCTATCGTTTATCACTTCACTCGCGAATCCCCGCGTCAAACGAGCCTTGCCACATCGAACGGGCAGTCACCACATCCATCGTGGCGGACTTTTTGTCCTGTTATTTATTTATTTATTTATTCATATTACCCCTAAAGGCCCTCGTGAGAGGGTATTACATAGGGGGGTATTACATAGTTGGGTCCCAGCAGAACAAGACAAATAATATTTTTACTAATTTGGGCAACAAAACTACTTTCCCTTTGACTTTGCACAGCAAAACGCGAAAGTATTATGATTAGCATTGCAACATTGAAACATGCGCAGACTGACATGAGCGACGCTGTACCCTTCAAGATTTCATCGGGGGACAATAGCCTTTCCGTGCGACAGATTGCGCTCTTTTATCTAAAGGGTCGATATGTCCTAGTGCTCAGTACCCCTGTTCTAGCCTCAAATAACAACGAGCTCCCCCGTAAATTATTATACTATGGGTCTTTCCTTACTCCCTGTTTTCGTTCCCTATACATTGTTAAAGCTGATTTTCCCTGAATTCTCTTCTTCCACATTTTTCTCTCGGCTTCTTTTACTTTTTTTCCCATAGAGGTAGTCTGATCTGCCCCAGCACTTAACTGTTGGTATTTGAATTTCAGTTTTCTGGTTCGGTGTGTGTATGTTCTGTTCAGACGTTTCGTATAGATATATATGCCTCTATACCTTTCTCGCCCACCGTGTATCCACTATTATGTTTAGTCTTTATTCAAATTTCAACTTACTAATCGCCTCTCAAACGCGAAAGAAGCCCAGCCCAAATCTCTCTGCACTCCTTCATTTGGTGTATACCCATGCGCCCCTAGTGCCAGTTGACCAGACACCTATGCCGGATCTCTGGACTCCACTGGACCCCAGACCTAATGCATAATACATCATTGCCAAAAGACAGCCCCGGCACCATGAGTCCTTCCTATATTTCCTTAACAACTTCATATCGATTGTAATTCCATAGAGTCCTATGCTTCATAATTGATGCCATACATTTTCTTTCATTACCATATTTTCTTCGTATTCTTCTAAGTATTTCCCCCTTATTCAGCCATACTCCTAGCTATTTATATCTCTTTAGGCGTTCTATTAAAATGGCTTGTATTTTTAGTGGTTGTCCCTTCTTATCGTTATAAACCCCCATTCTTGACCTGTCGCTGCTGAATTTCAGGCCCAAAAAGTCACCTTCCCCTTAGATCTTAACCAGCTCTTCTAACCTATCCTGGCTATGTGCTAGCAGTGCTATGTCGTCTGTGTAGAACATTTCTAGAATAACTCCGATTACTTTTTCGCCTCTCTCCATATATATGACACGTCAAAACCAAAATTGCACTCTTCTAATTAATTTTCCATTCCACTCAGGTGTATCATTAAAAGCAGGGGCGATAGCAGACAACACTGACCGAGTCCTCTTTTTAAGGCGATAGCGTTAAGGAGCTCGTGTCGCAGAAAAGCCGGCGTCGGTGGCATTACAACGGGAAACTCCTGATTGGTCGATAGGGTCTTGACGTCACTGCCACATGACCTCGCGCGGGAATTTCAAACAACCCCCAACGCTCACGTGAAACGTGACGTCACGCGTGAAATGAAAGTGATTAAAACATGAAATGTAATGCGAATCAAAGGTCCCGCATATCTTAGATGATTTCACTGCATGGTTCAGGCTAAAGTTCCTAGATAGGAGCTTTCTACAAGTAGCGGCATCTTTGAAGCGCCGACTTGCAGGATTTAGGAAGCGAATGGCGACGCACAGCAGAAGTTAGAACTGAATACCGCCATTTTTTTCCGGGCGAATGTGCTTTGTCATTTGTATTGGTTGTCGTTGTCGAAGAAGTATCAAGGGACTTTAGTTCAGACGGGCCGCTGCCTGAATGAACGTTTGATGGAGCACACAACGTCGATAGTGTCGTATCATAGCATCTCGGTGCGCACTGCCGAGATGGTGGCTGGATTTCGCTCTTTGCTGACTGTGCTGTACTAAACAAAAACAAAAACAAAATCGCCCGAGAAATACCTGAGGCCCGAGAAATTGGTCGATTGGGGCTGCAGTGTGTCAGCACACCCTCTGTACCTTTGTCGGGCAAAGAATTACTGTTCCTCAACCAGCGATGAGTAGTCTGAAATGGTGTGATCAGTGATGTCATAATTTTAGCAATTTACAATGTGTATTTATATATCCTTCTTCACTTGTTTTTGTTTGCACCGGTATATATATTGAGTGGCAACGAAAATAAAGTTCAGTTGTAAGTAGCGCTGTGTCTGTGTCTTCCTTTCTATCCGTTGCCCTGTTGCGGTTTTTAACCATCATTTTTAAAGTAAATCATTTGCCATAAAGTTTGAAGAATTTTGAGCTGGATTCTACTTCCCGACCCTTCGGTTGCGAGCCAGACACGCTACTAACTAGGCCATATCCGCCGCACTTCCTGCTCACTGGCAGGAAGAGCATGAGGAGCGAAGGAGAAGGCGATGCGAATGGGGCTCAGTAACGCTATCGCGTTGAATTCTTATTTTTGCTACCGGTTCTGTTATTTCTGCTTTCGATGTTACAGCAACCTTATTATTTGGGCATACCTGTCGTAAAAGCCAACAGGAATGTCACATAAATCATACTCTCTCAGCTGTACCCACAGTTTTTCTCGACTCAAAATGTCGTACGCCCCTTTAATGTCTAGGAATTCTATACATAAGGGTTTTATGCTCACCCGTGCCAGCTCTATACATTGAGCGATCATGATTAAGTTGCCATATCATCTTTAATTTCTTCGAAACGCGTTCTTTAGCTCACCGATAATCTATCTTGCCTATTATTCCATTGTTCTTTTTACTGCCTGCATCGCTAGTCTGTACTGGACCGACGTTACTGTTATCGGGCGGTATTATGTTATGAAATCCCCATTTCCCTTGCCTTTATATAATGATTTCATTCTGATTAGTTTCCAATCATTACTAACATCTCCCCCTCCCCCCTCCTAATTATTTCATCAGTTTCCCGTCTTAACTTTGACTTGATATTTGTTCCTAGTGCCTTGACTAGTCTAATTCCTATGCCATTTGGGCCTGTCTCCGTTCCAGCCAGGACTTTACTTTCTGCTCTGTTCAATACCCCGTGGTCGTCTCGGTTGCTTTTTTTTTAGTGTTCTCGTCTTGTGACAAGTTGCTCTCTGTGTTTTGTTCAATATCCTTCGGCCTAAGTTCTGCGAATGTTGCCTGAATTGTTCGTTTAGTAAATTCACTTGCCTCCTCACTCACTACACTTATCCCCTCTTTCTTGGTTAATGAATAATGGAACGCATCTGTTTTTCTCCCCTGTCCATTAATGTACTCCCAGAATCTCTTTGCTGCATTCTTAACAATTTGATTTACCTCCATCCACTGCACTCCTGCTCTACAAATCTTGGCATGAATTAAAGCAGATGCCTCTCTTTCTCTTGGCTAAAATTTATCCCATTTGGATGCTACTTCAGCGCGTGTGTCTCCCCTTTTATTCGCACATTTGTGATCCCTTGAATCATCTTGTCACCCTGCTATGGCCGCCTTAACTTCTCTGTCCAACCTGCCTTTTGGTGTGTGCTTCCTTCTCCGTCTTCCTCTTTGTTTGATTTTGAATTATAACTCTCTTTCAAGTTCGACAAATTATCGTGAAACGGAGTATAGGTGGTCGTGTAGTGAACAGCTCAACTGCATTTGGTTTCGCATCATAGAATATTACCTCGCATTAATTTTCCTAAAGAACGATATAACTATATTCGCAGCAGCGACAATATAAGAATATTGCAGAATTCATTATTATTTTACTTTTGAAGCATCGTAAACAGAGCGCCAGTACCGACAGGGAGCCCGCACTAGAGAGATAAGTCAACATATAAAAAAATCCGGAAATCCGGCTGGCGGCAGTCAGGTCGGCAGTTTCCCGTTGACGACGACGACGAGGGGTCGTAGCAGCCAACGCTCAAGGCTGGTTTACGTATTTGTATTTGCATTTGTCTTTGCATTTGTCTTTGCATTTGTTTTCGCAACAACTTGGGACCGTTCTTGGCGAGAAAACACCCTGACACTAATTATTGGATTGACCAGAACACTTTCGATCTGCTTTTCATTAGACTGAAGGTTTTGCTGTATATGCTATATCAAATCTACGCGCCATCTTCGAGAAATAGTAGCTGATAACATTGTCAGAACGATTTGAAGTACACGATGAAAGAATGCTGCCTAAAATAAATGCAAATCGGATGCGTAACAGGGCAGCCCGATAGATGGCGCCAGTGTATCTGTCGTCGTCGTTACACCGACAGACACTGGCGTCATGTAGCGGCTACAACGCAGTCCATCACGCTCAAACGCACATATGTATGCGCCATGGATGCAACCGTTTGGCTGCGCCACCGCTGCCGCAATGTACCGAGGAAACTTCTTTCTGGGGCTCTAATCCGGAAACTTGGTGAAAAAATCGGCGAGGAATCCTGCGGCCGTTACTGACCGGTGCCGTGCTTGACCTTGGCGCCGGCCACTTTTCGCCAAGTGTCCAGATTAGAGCCCCTGCACGTGGACAACCTCGTTGGAGCTGTGCGCATGCAGAGCACGGCAAGGCATGAATGTTTTCAGGCACTGGCGCCTTCCTCCTGCGAACTAAAGTTATGGCGGCTTCGCGCATGCGCCGAACGATTGGTGAGATTGGTCTACGGCCGGGTTTACATGAATGCGATCAAAGCTCATCTAATCGAACAGGGACCAATCACACGCACCCTGTCTCCCTACTTCTTTCTTTTCTACCCATCTACCAATCAAAATTCTGAAATCCCGATTCGATCCGCTATGGTAGCATCCATGTAAAGGCAGCTAATTTGCAACATCTCATAGTAACCGAAGGTAACGAATAAAGAGGTCAAAGGAGCCATATTAAGGCGCAAGGAGGCATCTAGGGAGCAGAGGTGGGCAAAGAAAAGGGGAGCTTTGCTAGCTGAAGTAGCATTAAAATGGGAGAACTTTCAAGAGCAGAAAAGGGAAACATGAGCTTTCATACGGGCCAAATTTGGGAGTGCAGGATTGCAGTGGATGATGAAAATAAATAAAACATATAGGAATTCGGCAAAAAGGTTTTGGGAGCACATTAAAGCGCAGGGGAGAAAGACAGAGGGTTTCAAACACGTACTGACCACACTTGAGGAGAGAAGAGTAGAGGGAAAGTGGCACGGGAATATATTAGGCGGACAATCGAAGAGGCTTTCTCCCAGTTTGAGCAGAGGGGAACAGGGAATAGCATTGACAGAGGCAGTGTAGAGGAGAAGCAGAATTGTTTAACAATGGAGGCGACCACAAGAGAATGGGATAAGGCAGAAAGTAAGGTTCCAGCAGGTACAGCGACAGGCCCAGGCGGCATATCCATGGAACTCACTAAGACACTAGGAAAAACAAGCAAATTGCAGTTAATGTACATGATTTGTCGAATAATTAAGGGTAGAGAGGTACCGAATGATTGGAAACTAAGTAAAATGAGAATAATAGATAAGGGCAGAGGAAACAAAGACACCATTATGTCATATCGCCCAATAACGATAACTTCAGTTCTATACAGATTAGCTATGCAGATATTAAAGCGGAGAATGGAGAAAGGGGCAGCAGATATGCAAATACTGAGCGAGCTCCAAAACGAATTTTGAATAGCTAGAATACTGGAAGATAAATTATTCGTCACCACACTATATATAGTAATAGCAATGCTGAACAGAACTCCATTATGGTTAGCTTATTTCGACATAAAGAGAGCGTACGATAATCTGAGCCAGGAAAAACTCTGGCATCAGTTGAACGAGTATGACTTCGATGCAAATTTGGCTAGGTTTTTTCAGCAGGTGTACACTGACATTAAGGTAGTAATAAAATGGGCAGCAGAAACGACAGAACCCGTAGCAATAAAAGGAGGGCTCAGGTAGGGCTGTCCACTGTCACCTCTGCTTTTTATGATATATCTCAGTGAAATTGAAAATAAATTAGACACGAGCAACTTAGGTATTGATGTGAGTTATATGGAAGTAGGGAGAAATGTTAAACAGGTAATACCAGGACTGATGTATGCGGACGACATAGTACATGTGGCAGATAAACAGGATACGTTACAGGAGCTAGCCGGAATATGTGTAGAGGAAAGGGGCACCTTGGACATGAGGTTTAGCAGTGACACGTCTGGAGTAATGGTGTTCAACGACGAAAAGAGAAAACCCCTGAGGACACAAGACAGTGTAATATACTACGTAGAAAAATGCAAATATCTGGGAGTGTGGCTCAATGAGGAAAGAAAATATCTAGAAATATGAGGAGAATATAACTTGGAAAGGGAAAAGAAATTAATCTATTATAAAGCTGAAGGCACTATGAAACTATAATATATATGAAGTGGCCAGACGTATATGGAAAGGAGTGATGGTACCTGGACTGTCTTTTGGCAATAGGGTACTGTGCATGAGATTAGAGGTTCAATCAGGATTAGAAATTCGACAAAGAAGCGTAGGCAGATTGGCACTGAGAGCACATGAAAAGACACCAAATGAGGGAGTACAGGGGGCATAGGCTGGTCGTCTTTTGAGAGCGGGAAGGCAATTAGTAAGTTGAAATTTGAACAATAGTTGTCCGAAATGTATTATATGATACGCGTTGGGCACGGAAGGTATCAAAGTATTTACCATGAAAAGTATAACACAAAATGAGCAAACCGAACCAGAAAGCTTACAATTAAATACCTACACACTAGTGATGGGGTTGAGGAGACTACTTTAGTTGAAAATGGAGTTAGAAAGGCAGAAAGAAAAATGTGGGAAGCTAAGAATTCAGGAAAAATCTGCTCTAACAACGTACACGTTACCAAAACAGGACATAAGAAAGGAAAATTTGTTTGACCATTCACTGGGAAGTTCTTTACTGTTTGAAGCGAGAACGGCAGTTTTGAGGACGAGGACGTATAGCGCTAAATTTCAGGAGACAGACACATTATGTGCCTCCTGCCATAATAAGAGCGAGACACTAGAGCACTTGGTTTTGAAGTGCACGGGGCTTTGCCCCGACCTCCCTGATGGGGCAAGAGATCTAGCCAGTGCCCTGGGTTTTGCTGGCGACGATAGAAGGACGGAAGAAAAAAGGATTACAGTCATAAAAAGTCGATTAGAAGATCGGTGAAAATTGTCTAGGGAAAGTTGAATGATGCGCAACTAACTAGCACAGCTGGGGACAGGCGGGACAAAGGAAAATTGGGACTCCCACCCGCGTGGCTTCGGCCCAAAGTCTCAACCCTCTCTCCAAGTGGGTCCGGTGCTGGAGTAACGCCGACAAGGTTCGGCCAGAGAAAAATTGGTGACTCCCTTGCCGGGGGGATGAGGCGGGGGTGATGTTTTTAGTTTTTTTGCTGGATCCCCCAATGGTCTTCCTGGTGCATATCCCACACTGCCTGGTGATAGTTAGGGGGAGAAAAGTGGCTTAGAAAGGTGGGAGAAATCATATGTTTGTCTTTTTAAACTTAGGCTAAATGGCGAAAGCTACTGCACGTTACGAGGTACAGCCATTAACAACCACCCAGGGAACGATAAAAAATGGACAAAACAACAAGTCTGAAACAAAGCTTCTAGTTTATCTCAACAACGAACGCTGTCATATACTAGTATACGTCAAAACCCTCACCACAAAAACAAACAAAAAAAAAAAATTTAGGTTAGCAAAAGCCCGACACTTAGACAGATATAAAAGATTCGAGCTGCCCCCTTCCTTTCACACCAAACACCCACCCTGACGACCTCGTTTGATGGCTGACCAGCCATAGAGAAATATAGTACTACGTAAAGAGCGGACACTTCCATAGGCCCCAGCGGCCCAATTCAGTGTCAGCGAGCGCACCCAGCGGCCAGTATAGTCCCTAGTTGAGTGTTGAATGGATGGATACACGGCAGTAACCGCTGGCTAGATGAATGAATGGATTCAAGTCGAATTCTGGCGGTATTTTTGTATCGGGCAGTAGCATGCGCCCTCTAGTTTAACGAGTCGATGTTATTGTAACTAGCATGGTTTTTGTTTAAAATATAATTGTTTTATAAGTATACATTTATTGTACTGCAGAAGAAAAGTCATCCAGCGCTACATATAATTCAAACTAACCGCACAGCGAAAAGGATGTTTTCACATTTGGGCTAACTCTCTTGAAGGGACGACATGGGACGATACCAGGGATTGACACACAAAAGTATTTATTTTTGTAACTATGACAAGCAAAACAAACATCAACTCTGAAGACAATGAGTGATGTATGTTATTCATTCATTACAAAAATAAGAATACACATGCAAAATGTATGAATAACGCGTCAACAGTGCAACACTGGAAAAAAAGTACTGTATTACAGCGAGACTTACAGTGACAAATGCAATGGGATGGAGGGCATTAAAAAAAAAAAAAAACCTTCCAAGTTCCATGAAAAAGCGCTTGCACATATGACCATGTGACTAATACAGCAACAATAGAAGAACCATCTGGCCCAGTGGCTTCTAAATTCAGTGACCGAATGCAAATGTCCGTCAACAAAGAAACTACAGTCACAATACTTCTTACGTATACCGTATAACATGACCGCAACGGAAGAGTGACTAAACACCCGCACGAGACAACAAGCCGTGGAACCAACTCAACCCACACAACGAGGCAAGAGACACAGACCAAGCAGCCAAAGTATCCGTCCTCCGTCGAGTCCACGACTCCGAAGCCAACCGTCGCGCCGCAGCCGTAGCCACAGCCGTTGAAATCGTTTTTCAAAGTTTTCAAAGTTGGTAATATTTTAAAAATTCACTCTATACAACAAAGTTATTTATTAATATTATATATTTGACAAAAGTGCAGGATAAGTGGCACTGTTGCGCCTATTAACGGCCAGTAGAGTCCCTAACTCCTGGGCCGCGAAACGGCTTGAGTGGCCACTCTTTAGGTAGTACTATATTTCTCTATGAACCAGCCACAAGCGATAAGAGGCAACTCAAGCGCAACACTTGTCATTCTTGGAAAACCCACCTTAGAGAGACCACACACACACACACAAAAAAAGAAACGCTTTATATCACTGTACAATGCCAAGGACGGTGTGCTTACAAAAATTTCCAGAGGCCGAAGTACGCATGGTTTCCCTCAGAACTCTCCTACCATTTTATATCTCTTTGTGCAAAACCTGGGTTTTCCCCCACCCAGGCTGACAGCCATTACATTCTACAACAGGTTTAGCGATTTCCGAGTACTGAGCCTTATCTTCTTGTGACCTTTTATGTTCCAAGATCCTCTCATTTGAACAACGACCAGTTTGACCAAAATAAGACAACCCACACCGCAACGGAATGTCGTACACCACTCCTACCTGACAGGTTACATCAGGGGCTCTAAACTCGTCAAACACAAAGTTAGGGCCGAAGTTGACGGAGCGCACCGATTGGAGAATAATGACGATGACTTCGCGCTTTTGTCGCCGACGTCCAATTGGCGTGCTCCGCGAACTTTCGGCTCCAACTTTGTCTTTGACGAGTTTAGGGCCTTTGGGTTTCTATATTTTTTCTGGCGCGCTTTTAATCCACCCGAAAAGTGGGTTAACCTTTCTAATTTGTGCTGAGCTTAGAAAACTAAATTACTATGAAAGGTCTTCACCAGCTTGTCTGTGTTTTTACCCTTTCTTCAAAGATTATCCACGATGCAGACCTAGAAGTGTGTTCGTAGCTGTTTTTACCGCCGCTGCCTTAGTCGTCTGTGGATGTATGCGGTCTCTTAGTACTCTGCAAGTTGGGGCAGCGGATGGCGGAGCTCAAGGCGGATGGGTGTTTTCTGGGCTTCTGTTTAAGGGAAAGATGCATCGAAGAACAAAGATGGCCTTACCTTTCATCGCTGGCTGGGATCGGACGAGCAAGAATAGAGTGCTGACGGCCTACAGGACTCTGCAGGACCAACTCAGGCAAGCCTGTAAGGTGTGTGACAGTATTTGGAGATTGACGCATGAAAAAGACTATGTTAAGTTAATACTGTTGAGTATTCTACCTGGTTGCGTTTGTTGTCGTCAAAACGGGAAGCTCTATGGAGCGGAATTAGAAGGGAAGCGTTAGCACCCTTGGAAAAGCGAACTGCAGACGTCGCAGCAAATGTTGGAATTCATCGCCAAGGAAAGCCTCTCAAGTTGTCGGGAAAGCAGCTGAACGAAAACACGGAAACATATCTGGCTTATGGACCAAAGTTCTCCGTTAATGTGAAGCCTTCTAGAGTGGACATCGCATCTGATGTCTTCGAAATTGCCAGAAAAATCTGTGAACAGGATGGGAGAAAAACGTTTATTGACGAGTCAATAAGGAAAGTGTCTAGATTGGTAGATCACTCTTTTTTTACGGACACGGTAAATCGTAAAACGTTCAGGAAAGTAAAGAAGGAGCTGGAACAGAAGGAGCTGTACTTTGCTTCAAACGAACAAATCAGGAAGGTTTGCTATACCGGAGAACGACTAGTTTGAAGCAAACGCTTCTGAAGCGGTTGATACACTTTTTAAACCGTATGTGGGGGACCTGAGAAAAGCAAAAAGGAACGTGGTAGCTGTACTCAAAGAGTGTGATTTTTCGACGGTGATAAAAAAGATTGAGGAAATATCGCCGGCAACCATAAGATAAAAATTCTGCTGAAAGACCATAAGATTGGTTTTCCCTTTAGAGTGGTAGTGAACAAAAATGGAGCTTGACTGAAGGTGTCCTTTTTTTCTAGAAGTGCTTAACAGGGGTGGAGCTCAACAGTCAGTTGTCAGTAACAAACTTTGAGCGATTGATTGAATTATTGAATCCGCATCACGAGTGAAAGTGTGATGTGACAACTTTAGACGTGAAGGACTTATACTACTCTATGTATAAGACGGAGCTATTAATGAGGGCCAGGAGGTGGTGTGACGATCGTCTAGTGAACTTTTAGTTTGCCTCGTTGATTGATGTAGAGAGCTTTTAACATTCTGGAGTTTTATTTAGAGTCCACTGTTGTACACTTTGAATCTTATCTTTTGACAAAAAAGAAGGGAGTGTGTATTGGGCCCTCAATTACTCTAGTGGTGTCCGAGACTGGCTTAAACGAGATGCATGTTCACGTTGACACGGTTGTGGGGTCCTTTCTGAGTGTAGCTGTCGTTGTTGGTCGCTATCTAGACGGCATTTTGATTTGTGCTTTCGAAGAAGGGTTAAGAAGTGTATAGTAGACAAGTGCCAGGATTTGACGTTCACAAAGGAAAGTACCCTTCAGGGTAAAATTGAGTAGTTAGACTTCCTGTTGCAAGCGGAAAAGGTCCTGTGCTGGAGGTACGGCAAGGAATCGGCAAAGCCTTTGCTGGCAGCTGACAGCTGTCACTCGAAGATAGTTAAGATGGGTGTAATTGCGTCTGTGATGAATAACGCCCGTAAAAAGTCCTCTACGCACTGGGTTGGAAAGGCAGTTGAGTTGCAAAAGTTGCGTCTTTTGGAAGCGGGCCATCACCACAATGAAATTGTTAGAGTTGTGCTCTAGGTGTTGGGAATGTTTAGCTCGGCTCCTGTGGAAAAACCGTTTCTGACGAATGTTTTCTGTATGCCTTACTATCATGAAATCGCTGATAACGTTAAATCAGTAGCAAAGAGGTTCGGCGCAAGTATAGGTTTCAAAGCTCAGCACAAATTAGAAAGGTTAACCCTCTTTTCGGGTGGTCCTCAGGGGTGCCAGAGAAATAAAACAGAAATCCAGATGCAATTTGTCAGGTAGGAGTGGTGTACGGCATTCTGTTGCGGTATGGGTTGTCTTATGTCGGGCAAACTGGTTGTCATTTAAATGAAAGGCTCTTGGGACATAAAAGGGGGGTAGAAGTTAGGACTCAGTACTCGGAAATCGTTAAACACGTTTGTAGACTATAATGACCGCGGGCGGGGGGGGGGGGGGGGGGGGATACCAAGGTTTTGCACAAAGAGAAAGAAAATAGTAGAAGAGTTCAAGAGAGACCATGCGTATTTTGACCTCTGGCAACTGTGTAAGCACATTGTCTTTGGCATTGGATAGTGATATGAAGAGTAGTTGTGTTTTTAAGGTCTCGTTTTTTTCTGGGTCTTCCGAAAATAGTAAAGGGTGTGCTTGAGTTGCCTGCAATCGCATGTTGCTGTTCAGCCTTTAAATGAGGACGTCAGGGTGGGTGGTTTGTGTGAAAGGAGGAGGCAGCTTGATTCATTCGTATATGTCTGAGTGTCCGGCGGTGACCTAGTGAAGAGGAGGTGTTTGTTTTTCGTGATGAGGGTCTTGACGTACATGTAAGAGTGTTCGTTGCTCAAATAAATTATAAGCTGTGTTTAAGAGTTGTTGTTTTGTCCGTTTTTTATTATTCCGTGTCTCCAGGTAACTATAGAAGTTCTTAACCAGCTCGCCTCTGTGTTTACAGTTTTTTCGTCTTTTATTGCAAAATAAAAGCTAGATTCACGAGTATGCTGCACGTGCTTGAATGCATGGGGCACAAGCCAAAAGGCCACGCTTGCACGATTATATAGCTGCGGAGTACTCTTAGAAATATCTACACCTTTGCATAAACGAGAAATATTTTTGAACTATCTCGCAAATGACTTTAAATTATCTATTTCTAGGGATATTTTTGTGCGATTTAACATCGTTGTCACCATGTGCTCGACAAAAAAAAAAAAAAAACTAGAACTAGCATTGTCGCCGTGAACATATCCTTTATACTACAGCGAACAGGATAGTTTGGAAGTGATTTCCTACATGAGTATATAATGCATTCTTTTACGACCGAAAACTGAAGCCCTCTTCTCTTTCTTTTTGTGTGAATTTATTTAGATACCGCTGGCAACGCTGACGGCAGTGGAAGCGAACCTCTGAACATGCCAAAAAAGTAGACAAGGATACATGTGCGCAATTCACTTGTTTGTCATGTTAGCAGGTTCTGAAGATCATTGTTAGGAGTTTTTGTTTCGCTAGCGTATGGGACATTTGCAGCTGCAAAGACACGAGTTATGATTTAGCCGCCGTATGTTCTACGAAGCAGTCCCAGGTAGCACCGAGTTCTGGGCCGAAACTTGGCTTTTGTCTGGGAGTTTAGGGCATTGAAAAGCCCGAAGAAGCCAAAGTAGAGCCAAACCTGACCTCCCTTGGCAACAGTCTGGGTATTTTGGCCCTAATTCGCCAAACAAGTGCCAAACTTAGGCTTCACTGCCTGGTAGTTCGGTTATCATCTGGCATTTCTGGGCCAAAATCGCCAAACTAATGCCAAAGTTAGGCTTCACTTTTTGATAGTTCGGCTGTCATCTGGCACCTTCGGGCCAAAATCGCCACAGATGTCCCAGAGTTAGGCTTACTACCTTGTAGTTCGGTTGACATCTGGCATCTTTGGGCCCAGTCGCCAAACAAGACCCAAAGTTAGGCTTCGCTTCCCAATAGTTCGGCTGTCATCTGGCAGCTACGGGCCAAAATCGCCAAACAAGTGCCGAAGTTAGGCTTCGCTTCCCGATAGTTCGGCTGTTATCTGGCAGCTACGGGCAAAAGTCGCCAAACAAGTGCCAAAGTTAGGCTTCGTTTCCCAATAGTTCGGCTGTCATCTGGCAGCTACGGGCCGAAGTCGCCAAACAAGTGCCAAAGTTAGGCTTCGCTTCCCGATAGTTCGGCTGTCATCTGGCAGCTACGGGCCAAAGTTGCCAAACAAGTGGTGGAACTAGGCTTACTGCCTTGGAGTTCGACTGATGAGGTGTTTGATGTACGCGGGTGGTCTTCATCTTAATTAAATAGAAATCAAGTTTTATTCGGCTGGCCACTTTATTTTATTTTGGGTGTCTCTTGATTTCTCCAGTCCAAAGGTTGGCTGAACGTTTTGACGCGGCTGAGCCAGGCTTTGCAAACGCAAATTGTGCCGGATGCTGTATTCGCGCGTATAGGTACAAACGCCGATATCGGGACGCGCCGTGAGACTGATTCGACATTAAGGCGCGTTCACACCGGCGATGCGATCTAGTCGCGCGATAACTTTCATCGCAAAAGCGACCATCGCGGGCAAAAAGCGACGCGATTTGAGCAGTCGCTTGCTGACCCGACGTTTTGAGATGCGATCTAGTTGCGGAGAGGCTGAGCCAATCAACGGCGTTCGGAGCGAGAGTTTTTGAGAAGCGACTCGCCAACGAAGGCGTTGGACTCGCTCATCGCGCACGGCAGAGTGACCATCTAATTTTTTTTTTTTTTTTGCGATGCGATTTAGTCGCATCGCGCCACTGCTTACATCCTCGGTGTGAATGCGCCTTTACAGAAAGTGCTGCCATCGTGCTAGCGCTGCACGAGACTGATATGCGCACGTCTCCTCAACATATATTATTATTAGGCGGCGCATTGCAAAAGCGAGCGTGGCTCTGTGCGCGTCTTGCATTGTGATTGAGCACTGTCAAATCCTAGCAATAACAAAGAGCGGAAACGACCGGGGCTCTGTGGCGCTGCTCCTGCATCACACTTGGGGAATTAAAATGAAATCCCGGAACTTGTTCTATTTTAGCGTGTTGGTACTTTTTAAACATTTAGAAAGTGGAGACACATAAGGGACGATACATACTGGACAATCTTTCAACTTCAACAACATTTAATTTCGGCTTCAAGCTCAAAGCCCGCCCGCTCCGTGGGACTACGGGAAAGGGAAATCTTGGGGGAAGGAGAGGAAGCGGAGGAAGTGTACGCGATCCCCCTGTCCTGCGGGGCCAGGTACATCGGGCAAACGGGGCGATGCTTCAACGACCGACTCCGAGAACATCAAATGGACGCCGGAAGAGCTGCTTCGGATTCTCAGCACCCGATCCTCATTCACGGGAGAAAATGTCCCGGCTGCGCTCCTAATTTCGCCGGGACGACAGCCATGGGAGGCCACTGCGAGCGAGTCGGGAGAGAAATAATTGAGGCCTATCGGGTGGCGACAAGCCCGCAAAACATAAGCACCCCTTCCATTTCGCTCTTAAGAAAGGAGATTATCTTTCCGAGGCCCACAATGGAAGCCGAACGCTGACAGACTAGGCAAGGCGACAAGGTCACCGGCAGAAGCGGCCTTTCCTTTCATTCCATTCAATTTCATCATCATCATCATCATCATCATCATCATCATTTATTAAACCTTGAAGGCCCTTACGGGCATTACACAAGGTGGGGGGTACTCGCTGAAAAAACATCATATAAAGGAACAAACAAAAAGTGGGGTACATGCTGGAGAACATTGTTATATAAGCAACAAAAACACTCATTCCAGAGAAGGGCTGGGATTCCCCCGTCCCTTATTTCCCTACTGTTGAACAGGTCGGGATACACTCTCTCCCCTGTAGCTTTGGCTGTACAGCAGTTTTTTTTGTTATAAGTTGTTTTCGTTTTTTTTTTTTACTTTAAAGCGTCGAAAATGCAGAGGGAGCTTAGCTGCGTTGTTGATGCCCCTTTGACCTCGCCTTTTGCAAATCCTCCCCACCTGCTTTTGTGTCTTCGTGTGGCTGTCAGCGAGCGCGACAGCCGCTTTAATCAAAAGGGTGGAGTGAAGCGCGTGACCTCTCTGCGTAGGACGCGTAGAACAAAAACGTTTGGTCGAAAATTGTTTCGCGTGACTCTCTTTGTCACGCTGATGGGATCTCTGGGGCTGTTGTTTTCGCCGTTTGCCTAGTTATAAATAGGCGGGCCACGTAGGTCCGGTTTTTGAAATGCGCTCTTCAGTGTTCTGTGTCTTTCGTGCGTTGCAGACGCGGCCGTGTGTTTTCGTCGTAAACGGCCGGAATACGTCCATGCCAATTTTTCGGTAATAGCCATTTTTTTCACCGGAGTTCGTGGAATCCTTGTGATGTGTTTGTTGGATACGCTTCGACAAAAACTGCTCTTCGCCGACGACGAGACGTCAGTTGAATGTGCGCAACCTTCCTTCTCGAGTGTGTTTGTGGGGTGCCTGAGATGAATTATGCATCTATCAAGGATTACATGATATTGCTCGTTTATTAGTAAGTACACTGAAAGCATGCTTCTGATAGTAGTCCTGCTTTCCTCTCAATCTCCGCGGTTTTTTGTGTGATGAGTTTTGTTTGGCATGAGGACAGTGTTAAGTTTTATTTTATAATTTGCTTTTCGTTTTACAGAGAAGTGTGACCTTTGTAAATATGTCGAGAATGCACTGTGTGTAATGATAGTGGTTTATTAAACTTCTGGGAGTGATCGAAAAAATTTTGCGTGTCCGTATATGTGACTGAATATGCAGCAAATGATATGCAACGTACACATACTTGCACGACGTTTGGCCAGTACGGAGCAGACGCATCGTAGAGTATTCACACAATATTGCGCGAACGCTAGGCCGGGGAAAAACGGCTGTACGGCGATACCTGCCGGATATCAAACGGTGGTGAAGAGACGAAGTTTATGTAGCGGACTACCGTATCGAATGCCTAATGCTGCTTCACTCATATCTGGTACAGTTTGGCCGTCCATCTTCCATTTTATCATTTTTTCTTACATTGAGATCTCTTTTGTTTTTATTTCAATAGCATAAGGACCGATACACACCGCGCAAATCAACATTATGACCTATTTTGTCTTTTAGGTTGCCTAAAATCGCTCGTTCACAAAGAAAAAAAAAAAAAAAACCACTGACATTTCAACAAGATTGTGGAGAATCCATAGTTTGGTCTTTCAAACACGACAAACATACTTTGCGAACTTCGCTGAAACGTAAAGTCTGGTGCTGAGGCTCATTGTTCACCAGACACCACACCATTAGTTTGATTGTAAATATTATAATATTATAATAAATCGAATAAAAAATAAGATATTTGACTTTACAGAAAGCCCATTTGCTCTACTGAAGTCTATCCCCTGGTTAGCTCAGTTGGTAGAGCGCTCCACCTGTAATAGAGAGGTCCCGGGTACGATACCCGAACCAGGCGGGTTTCTTCGTTCGCGCACTAGTCACCTAGCTGTGCTTGGAGATTTATGTTTTTCCTTTGTTCCTCTTGTTCCCCTCCTCCATGGATTATTTTCGTCATTCTTGTCCAGCTCGCTTACATCTTTGCATTTGATTGTATTATAGTTATAGCTTTAGATCTTCGCAGCCAGATTTGAAAGTTCTTGATAAACTCAGCCACGTATCAGGAGCAACACTGAATTTTTCCAAGTCAACAGAATATCTATATAAAAAAAGCACAAAGCCCACGAACGACAGCCTACGGAGTCATGCTTTTGATATGACGGTCAGCACAATTCCTCGAATTACAGACTTTGCAAAAAGGATTGCCGGTATCTCCCTAATTGGACACAAAGTAGGCCTGTATCACAAAGAAAGATATACATATTTGTCAAGTAGTCAATAGACCAATCTCACCGAGCGAACTGGGCAGGAGTGCGCATTCCGGAAATGGTGCCGCCACTATGCTACGTGTAGTCATCGCTCTCCGGCTTCCCGGCTGTATAGGGCAGCGGGGCGCGCACATCATCGTGCGTCATCGTTTGAGGCACACCGGTATCCGCTCGGATTCTCCTGTCATGAGTAAACTACATAAGATTGCTTTGTTTGCGATGTCTTAGTTTGTCAGCAAGCGCGGAAGAGCAGTTGAAGTCATCCTATTGTTTTAGAATCACTTCGTCGTCTGTTGCCACGTTCGCGTCCATCACGCGGCGGTCCCACTGCGACTGCGGGAAAAACCAGCGACGCCACTACCCGAGCACTCCGGCTGCTCAGACGTCTCAATTAGCTTGGAAACAAGTGAAATTGTAGTTAAATCTCAAAGAACACAAAAATTCGAGGGGCCGTCGGCTCAGTGCAGCACAGCGCAACAGCATGGAGTCTGTCGGTGGGAAACGGAGCTTCGATAGTGCTCGGGCTTGTGCATAATCTTTAATCGACGATGAAGTAAGAACAGGTAAATAGATTTTGTCGGGAAGAGAAAGTTTCCTAAAAGTCGTTTCATTTTGGCTGAGAGCCTGTGCGACAGGATACAGATAAAGTGCGGGGAGAAGCACAAAAAAAAATGTATGGCAAAGTGCACAAAATAAAAATGTATGGCAAAGTGGTAAGACAATTGTGTTGGATACGCGAAAAGTTCTAGCATCACAAGCGTTTAGCGAGAGCTGGACCTCATGGCAGCACCGATATGCAACTGGTGTCACGTAATGCAAGTTTCACGCTAAATTTGATGGGGAAGCTGAATTGGTGTATAGGTCATGTGACATGAGGTCACGTGACGTCAATTTTCCCGCAAAATCTAGCAGGGAAATTGAATTCGTGAATAGGCCACATGAGAAGTGGGGACGTCATTTTTTCCGCTAAATTTTAACAGTAAAACTAAATTGGAGTTGCGGTCACGTGACGTCGATTTTCCCGCTAAATCTAGCGGGGCAACTGAATTTGTGTAGAGGTCACGTGACATAAAGTCGTCACGTCATTTTTCCTGCTAAATTTAGCGGAGAAACTGAATTGGTGTTGTGGTCCCATGTCATCAATGTTTTCGCTTAATCTAGCGGGGAAACGTAATCCGGCTTCACGAGATCTGCAACAACTAGCCAAAGGACGTTTCACGTTAAAACGATCTGCAGAAAGATCATGCCTGACGCGCCATAACAACTCGCATCTGTCAAAAAGCAGCAACCATGCCAGACACCTAAAACGTTGTGTTGAACTGAGTTCACGTCTACAATTTCTAGTCAATTTCATTTTGTTGGGGCTAGCTTCGCACGCTAACAGTATCCCGACAGTGGAGGGTTTTTCTTGGGTCTCAATCGGTGTTGCTAATGCAGAGCGGATCAGTAACGCCAGCCAAAGTCAACTTGTGGCATAATAGACCACCACAAACCTGGTGCTGTGTTTTTTCGGTAAGTGTTGCACTTCTAAGTTGTGTTATGCAATGTTTTTATGTTTTGCGCCCCCCCCCCCAAAAAAAAAAAAAAAAAATAAAAACTGAAATAAAGCAGAGACTACTTTTGAAAAAGTTGGTTTCACTTTAAGCGATGCATAATGGGAATCACTGTTTTTTAGTGAGTGTCTTTATTTAGTGAAG
This sequence comes from Ixodes persulcatus, assembly GCA_013358835.2. NCBI lineage: Eukaryota > Metazoa > Arthropoda > Arachnida > Ixodida > Ixodidae > Ixodes > Ixodes persulcatus. The sequence goes on from JABSTQ010010198.1 coordinate 142,482, forward strand.
CCCAGTTTCGCTTGAAACGTGTCGTCACAATAACACCTAAAATCACCAAGATACATCGAGCTAAAAGTGTATTCAACGCGGTCGCCTCAAAGCAGCGCGGATGTCCTGACCGAGATAAACAACTGCGGAGCGAGTGTCCAGGAAGATTCCAACGCAAGGAATACTTCGGCACACCCTACTATGTCTCGTGCCCTGTAACCTTATACTCTTTAGCTAACGTGCAGTGGGGTGGATATAAATTACGAAGCAAATAACGAAAAAAATGGAAAAATGTTATTTTATCTGCCGGTCTGTCCGGCTCTGTCCACCTTTCTTAACCACTTTTGTCGGAGGTGGATTTCTTTTGGGATTGCGTAAAATGCAATTCCTTTTTTGCCTGGTGCTGTTATTGTATCACCCTGGCATACAACACCTGAAGCCACCCGTTGGACGCCGTGCGCAAACTCCCGTTTAAAATTCTCGTGCTGACCCGAAACTTTTCAAACGCCAGGTATATAACGTGCCCTGACTCAGCCGGAAAACGAAGAACTAGAGGTACTACCAGAATGTACCACGGCAGCGGTATTGCCGCGCAACTCCTGGTGAGATTAATTTTTTAGCCACAGAAGGTGCACGGAAGTTTTTTTAACTAGGAGGAACTGAAGAAGGTGACAGAGCACATGTCATGTTCGGAATGACTCGTGACCATGAAGGACAAAGGAAAACCCACAAAAGGTTAAAGCTGGTTCAATTGTGTCCCTACATTCATGTGCGAAGGAGCGCATCTAAAGCTATAATCCTGCAACCCCTCCGAGCTCGTTGTAGATGACCACCTGATGTGGCGTACGTGGAGAGAGAAGTGGCAGCAACGTTTAGGTTCAGCACATTTGAACGTCCACTTCACGACGAGTTATAAGACTAATGATACTTTATATTTCTGGTAGAGTCCGAAAAACAGCCATATAAGCCTATTTATTTGAACACTCTAACACATAAACGAACGCACTTTCCCAATATATTAAAAAATTGAACTGTTTTTCTCTCACTTAATATGGACCTTACCATCAAAACATGATAACGCAGTACATTCCATCAAAGTGCTACTAGAGAAATTATGCTCTAAAAGAATAAATCACAAAATCACAAAAACTCAACACGAAATGCTGCCTATATTTTACTTATTCCAAGAAGTTATCAGTATATACTGCCGCGCGCGCAGCCGGCCGAGTAGGCAGCGCGGCCGTGGCCTAACGGTTATCGCACTACCCCTCCACACAGAAAGCCAGGGTTCGATTCCTGGCAGCGGGTGCCCATTTTTGTTGACTCCAATGTGATGTTCTGGTAAATTCGAGAACCGTGTTGCTAATTCGAGTTTAGAATGTTATACACGCCGAAGCTTCTACGCTGATTATTCCAGAAGCCCACGCGTGTACAAAAGGGGCTCCGCGTGGCAAGCTGAGGGAAATCTCGCCCCAGCTTTCGACTCTGCTGTTACGCCGACTTTGACGCACGCGACGCTCTGCTGTTATCTTCAGTTTCCTTTTTATTTTGTTCACAAGTTCGCGCCATTAAACGTTTCAGTTTCTTCAGTTATTCCTTGTCTCTCACATCGTCATTCGTGACATTTTGGTGGAGGTGCGCGATATCACATTCTATGCCCGTGAAGCGTACCCTTCCAAAGACATCCCGTCAAGCGATGTGCTCAGCCCCGGAAGGCTACCCTTCGCCGAAGACGCCGAATCCCGAAGAAGCCGTCATACCAGAGGTCAGTCCCCCGAACTTGGTCTCTTGCCCGAGAAACGGAAGAAGAAGGTCCCGACCATGACCACTCCGCCCGTCGTCGTCCTGCCCGTCGCTCCGCGGACACCTGCTCCCTTCCTCGGCGAGATCTACGAGGACGTCAAAGACTGGATCAACCAGTACGAACTCGTAGCTCGCCACAATGGATGGAGTGACGAACAGCGCCTGCAAAACCTCTATTTCTCACTTGAAGGAACTGCAAGGCGCTGGTTCGAAAACCATGAAGCTTCGTTGACCTCATGGGACATCTGCAAGGACGAGCTCACGCAAACATTCGCCAGTCAACACCGAAGGGAGAGGGCCGAAGACCTGCTGCAATCGAGGACCCAGGGCCCCAATGAAAGCGTCACGAGCTTTGTGGAAGACGTGCTAGCCTGAGCTCCCGCGCCGACCCTCAGGCCAACGAGGAAAAGAAGCTGCGTAGTTTGATGCGTGGCGTGAAGGGCGACATCTTTGGTGGACTCATACGCAACCCACCGGCGACCGTTCAAGGATTTGTCACGGAGGCGGCGAACATCAAGCGTGCTCTGCAAGCCCGAGCCAGCCACTACCAAGGCTACCCGGCGTCAGCGCGGATCCGCAGTCCCCTTGCGACCTTGCTCACGGTATACCGGGCATTCGAGAGCTTATTCGCGATGTCGTCCAGCAGGAGCTTAAGAAGCTTCTGCCGACTGCTGAGCGCCCGGCCTCAATCTCAATTGCCGAGGTTGTTCGGGACGAGGTTCGGCAAGCGTTCCTTCCGCATGCGCCTGTCACCGTGGCCGCAGCCGATGAGCCGACGCTGACCTACGCTGCAGTGGCCCGACGACCGCCACCAGCTGCTCAACATTGACCGTCGGCGCCACGACGAGACTCGCCCACGCAGGCGTACCCCCGATGCAATGACGAAGGACGTCAGTACGACCACCGAGATCAGCCGGCACCAAGGAAAACCGACGTGTGGAGGACAGCGGATCGACGACCGATCTGCTACCACTGCGGGGAGGCCGGCCATATCTACCGCCGTTGTCCCTACCGGCAAATGGGAATGCGTGGGTTCCACCCGAACGACCCACGCCCGAGGTACGGCGAACGACCTTGCGACATCGAGGAGTACCTCCGACGCTCGCCGACCTCAGCACCGTCTCTCCGCCGTGAATCCCGCTACCCGTCGCCACGACGTTCAACGTCTCCAGCGCCACGATCCCGCCGAGAAAGCCTGTCACCGCTGCGTCGCCGGGAAAACTAAGTGCGGCAACGCCTGGAGGTGGCGTTGCCGAAGACGACCGAAGTAAGGAGCCTCCAAGAACGCCGGAGTGCTCCCACTCTCTCGACGCCACGCATCGCAACGACGCCCCTGCAACGGCGTCCAACAACCTAAACGTCGTCATTGACGGCCACGACGCATCAGCACTCGTGGACACCGGAGCAGACTACTCAGTCTTGAGTAGGAAGCTCTCCCGCCGCCTTCGAAAAGACATGACGCCATGGAATGGACCACAAATTCGAACCGCTGGAGGACACCTCATCACGCCTGTCGGAAGGTGCACTGCTCGCGTCCAAATTTACTGCGAAACGTGTCCTGCGAAGTTCGTTGTTCTACAAGACTGTGAGACGTCATTCTTGGCATGGACTTCCTCTGCGAATACGGCGCCGTCATCGACCTTGGTGAGAACAGATTGACGCAGCGAAAGCCTGTTCCGCCTGCAGAGATACCCCAAACAGCGTCAGCCGCCGTCCGAATCGCTGTCGACCACGCGAACCTGCCGCCACGATCAAGTGTTGTCGTACCCGTCGTGACCGATGTAGCCACCTGCGGCAAAGTTGTTCTGGTAGGGATCATTCAATTGCTCCTGGGAAGAGGAATAGGCGTCGCAAGATGAGTAGCTGAACTTTAGGATGGTTGCACTGTGGTCCTCATCACGAACTTCCGAAACGAATCGCAACACCTCACGAAAGGTGCAGCCGTGGGTCACGTCGAGGAACTCCGGAACTCCACCGAAATCGCCGCGATTACTGAAGAATCCTCAACACCTCCTCAAGACAGTACGTCGCCAGAGCAGCTCGACATTGACCCAAAGCTTCCGGGCCCGAAATACGGCAGCTTATTAACCTCCTCGCCGAATTCCGCGACTGCTTTGCGACGTCGTCGAAGGTGCGCCAAACCGCCGTTGCGAAGCACCGCGACATCACCGAGGACGACGCACGCCCCGTGCATCGATTGCCGTACCGAGTGTTCGTAAAAGAAAGGGATGTGATCCAGGAGCAAGTTCACGAGGTGCTGAACGACGACATAATCCAACCTTCAAGCAGTCCATGGGCCTCTCCAGTCGTACTGGTAAAGAAGGACGGAACGCTTAGGTACTGCGTGGACCAGCAGCTTAACGCGGTGACGAAGAAAGACGTCTATCCCCTCCCCCGCATCGACGACACGTTGGACCGGCTGCGCGATTCTCGATACTTTTCATCAATGGGCCTAAAGAGCGGCTACTGGCAGATCGAAGTCGACGAGCGGGACCGAGAGAAGACAGCTTTCGTCACGCCGGATGGACTATACGAGTTTAAGGTGATGCCCTTTGGACTATGCACGGCGCCACCAACTTTCCAGCGTGTCATGGACACCGTACTGGCAGGACTGAAGCGGCAGAGCTGTCTCGTCTACCTCGACGACGTCGTAGTGTTTTCCGCCGACTTCGACGAGCACTTGCGACGACACTGAGCTGTTCTCCAAGCCTTACGGACCGCCGGTCTCACCCTTAAGCCATCAAAGTGTCGGTTCGCCTATAACGAACTGAAGTTTCTAGGTCACGTGGTTAGTAACGAAGGCGTTCGCCCAGACCCAGAGAAGACTCATGCCGTCGCGTCGTTTCCAGCGCCGACAGACAAGAAGGCCGGGTGAAGATTCCTTGGACTTTGTGCCTACTATCGTCGCTTCATTCGGGATGTTGCGAGGATTTCCGCACCGCTCACAAACCTCACGAAGGACGCCGAGAGGTTCGAATGGGCCGAGGAACAGCAGCAGGCATTCGACGGGCTGAAGCGACGACTCCAGACGCCTCCTGTTCTTGGACATTTCGATCAGGATGCGGAAACCGAGATTCACACTGAAGCAAGTACTAGTTCAAGTACAAGAAGGCACCGAGCGACTCATCGCCTACGGAAGTCGGACACTGTCCAAGGCGGAGAGAAATTACTGCACGATTGAGAAAGAATGCCTTGTGGTCGTCTGGGCAATCACGAAGTTTCGTCCGTACTTGTACGGAAGCCCGTTCCGCGTAGTCACGGACCACCACTCGCTATGCTGGCTTGCGAACCTCAAGGACCCGTCAGGACACCTCGCTCGATGGAGCCTTCGACTACAATAGTTCAACATGACTGTGGTTTACAAGTCAGGACACAAGCACAGCGACGCTGACTGCCTGTCCATGGCCCCTGTCGAAGCACCTTCCGGCAGCAGAGACGACGATGACGACGAGTGCTTCCTAGGAGCAGTGAACACCAACGACATGGCACGACGTCAACGAGACGATCCGAAGCTGCGCACCTTAATCGAGCACTTGGAAGGGCGCGGGAGTACCGTGCCCCGTGTTTTCTCACGAGCCCTGCCAACTTTCGCCATTCGACAAGGTGTACTCTACAAAGAGAACTTCGGGGACCACAACTCGCCGTGACTGCTGGTAATCCCGGCCGACCTTCGAGAGGAGATCTTTCATGCATGTCACGACGACCCGACGTCCGGACACCTTGGATACAGCCGGACACGGGCCCGTATTCGTGAAAGGTATTACTGGCCCCAGCTCCCCAAAACCGTCCACCTCTACATCCGATCCTGCCCCGAGTGCCAGCGACGCAGAAACCGCCGACGATGCCGGCAGGTCTCCTGCAGCCAATTCCTCCGCCAACCGCACCGTTCTAGCAGATCGGAATGGATCGACTTCGACCTTTTCCGCCGTCGACCCTGGGAAACCGTTGGATAATCGTCGCCACAAATTATCTCAAGCGGTACGCAGAAACGAAAGCCCTTCCTTCAGGGACTGCGGTTGAAGTCATCAAGTACCCTTTTCCTCGAGTCCATTGTCCTCCGGCACGGCGCTCCCGAAGTTCTGATTACAGATCGCGGTTCATCGTTTATGGCACAGCTGACCCAAGAAGTCCTCCGGCTCAGTCACACCTGCCATTGTCGTACCACTGCATACCACCCGGAGACCAACGTGCTGACGGAGCGACTCAACAAGACAATCGCCGACATGATTTCTAGTACGTCGACGTAGAGCACAAGACGTGGGACGAGGTGTTGCCCTACGTCACGTTCGCCTACAATACGGCGGTTCAAGAGACCACTGGATTCACACCTTTCCAGCTGGTACATGGTCGGAAGGTAACGACCATGCTGGACGCGATGCAGCCCCATGAGCCAGCTGACAATGAGAGCGAGGACATCCAGGTGGTTGCTCAACGGGCCGAAGCAATCCGCCAACTCGCCGGACTCCTGATTCAAGGCCAGCAACGCGTCGACGTGGGCCGCTACAACCTTCGTCGCAGGGACCTCCGCTCCCAGCCCGGAGACAGGGTGTGAGTGTGAACGCCCATCCGTCGCCGCGGCCTGAGCGAGAAACTGCTTAAACAGTACTTTGCACCATACAAGGTACTTCACGCCTCGGGGAGCTGAACTACGAGGTGATGCCCGACGGAACAAGAACATCATCGCGCCGCCCACCACGACCTGAAGTCGTCCACGTCGTGCGGCTGAAGCCGTACTACGCTCGATAGGACTCTGAACGTTATGTGTTCAAAATGACTCGTTAGTTTTCTGTTATATTTATTCACTTTTTTGTTTTGTTCTGCGTCGGGGAGATGCACTTTTTAATGGGGGGGAATATCATTTTATTTTTGCTATAAGATTAATTTTGTTCAAAATGAATTTGTAAAAAGAATCTCAGTTGAAAACAAATTTATATATGCAATGGTTTTTGAGACGGTATATATATATATATTTACCGTCTCAAAAGCCTTTGCATATATCAAATTTGTTTTCAACTGAGATTATTTTTACAAATTCATTTTGAACAAAATTAATCTGATGGCAAAAATAAAATGATATTCGTCTATAAACAATGAGTTCAAAAGTTTTTCAAGAACCTCTATTGAACTACCGACCAAAAACCGGTCGGTAGTTATTCAACTGGAAAGTGTCGTCATCTTTAAATATTGGTACTACATATGCTTTGCTAACACTTCTCGTCATGAAAATTGTAAGATGCCACCTTTTTTCCAGAAAATGGTTGTAAACACTCTGGACTTGCGTCTGTTTCATAAACTAGCTGCAACAAACTACAACGGCATTCATGACACTGGAGATACAGAAGGACATCAAACCCACTACAAATAATGAAGCAATCCCCAGTCTCGGGTTTACAACTGTGCTCACACTACAAATACTTGCTCTCTTTGTCACCTGCCCAAGTGAACTCCATGGAGCACCTTTTTCAGAGTTGCAACATGAGAAGGATACCAGCTAAGCATCGCTAGACCACTCGAAGGCAAGCTGTTCTTGATTGTGGTCGACTTTGTGAGGCACGAGGCTCGAAGTATTCAAATGACATACATGTGGTCATCATCATTATTAGAACTACGACGCATCTTTGCGGCCCTGGAAGTGCCACAAAAGGTAAAAACAAAAACTTGACTTCTTTAATTTCGCAGAAAAACAAAAATAGCACTTTTCTAGAAACCAAGGCATTAAGCAAGTCGCCGTTGCACGGCATCATTCATCTCTCAAGGATAGAGCAAAAAGTACGGTGTATGGAAGGAAAAAGACACCAATGGAGAGACAGATTGGAACGCTAGAATGAAGTCCCTTAAGGTGCAAAACGAGCGTGTTGGTAACAGTATCAAACATGACAAAGGCAATAAGGAAGGGCCGCATACCGCATGCGCATACCGCATACCACGATCAATATGGAAATTGCACATTAGACGCCGGCAATATTTATGTTCGGCCGAGAACTATCAAGTACTATAGCTAGCTTAGAGCCAAGGGAGCTGCAGGATGAAGGTGCCACAATCGGGGAGTTCATGAGGCATCGCCGTTGACATGACTGATTTTGTGAGAAACGTTCAAGTTGTAAGAAATAAACCTTATACACCTTTCTAAGAAACACTCGGTCCGAGGGACAAAAGAACCTTTTTCCAGCCCACTCACTGGGCGTCCGTTTTAACCCTAACCGAGTGGACTCTTGATATCGATAGGCGCCGCATGCGCAGGCGAAATGTCGGATAATGCTGGCGGCTGAATTCTCGCTTTCTTAAAATCGCGTTAAGGGCTGTTCGACGTTTATCCCTTGTTTTGTTTCCTGTGCATATTGAGCAGAAACGCATGAAATGGCAGGCACTTACCAGCCTGCCAGTTACCTAGCTGTGTTTGGAGATTTGTGTTTGTCCTTTGTCCCTCTTGTTCCCCTTCTCCAGGGATGATTTTCGTCATTCTTGTCCAGCTCGCTTGCATACTTCGCATTTAATTGCATTATAATTATAGCTTGAGATGTTCGCAGCCAGATTTGAAAGTGCTTTATAAACTTAGCCAAGTATCAGGAGCAACACTAAATTTTTCCAAGTCAACAAAATATCTATAAAAAAAGCACAAAACCTACGAACGACAGCGTACGCGGTAATTCTTTTGATCTGACGGTCAGCACAATTCCTCGAATTACAGATTTTGCAAAAGGGATTGCCGGTATCTCCATAATTGGACACAAAGTAGGCCTGTATCACAAAAAAAGATAAAATTATTTGTCCAGTAGCCAATAGACCAATCTCACCGAGCGAACTGGGCAGGAGCGCGCATTCCGGAAGTAGTGCCGCCGCTATGCTACGTGTAGTCATCGCTCTCCGGCTTCCCTGCTACATAGGGCGGCAGGGCGCGCACATCATTGTTCGTCACCGTTTGAGGCGCAACGGTATCCGCTTGGATTCTCCTGTCATGAGTGAACTTCACCAGATTGCTCGGTTTGCGATGTCTTAGTTTTTCAGCAAGCGCGGAAGAGCAGTTGAAGTCATCTTATTGTTTTAGAATCACTTCGTCGTCTGTTGCCACGTTCGCGTCCATCACGCGGCGGTCCCACTGCGACTGTGGGAAAAAATATTGCCGTGGCTTAGCTCGGCTATGCCAGGATATACGTAGCGTGAGCTTATGCACACAAAACGAGAGGCGCTATAGAGCGGCTCCGGTGCAGCGTCAGACTTGGCTACTGCGCAACGGAGGCACACAGCTGGGCACTCGGCGGCGCCAGTGCGTCTGCCGCGGCTATGACGTCACCCCTCTGGAATGCGCAGACCGGCGAAGCGCGCGCGGTGGCGGCGGAGCCCGCGGCGGCGGCGGCTCCGGCGCGCCAGCTGTGCGCCGTGTGACGTCACTGCTCCTCGCGCTTGCGCAGCACGGTTCCTTGACAGCCACGCGAAACTGCTCAACCTCGGCCAGTGTAGCTCACGCTACAAAAACAGCGACGCCACTACTCGAGCATTCCGGCTGCTCAGACGTCTCGATTAGCTTGGAAACAAGTGAAATTCTAGTTAAATCTCAAAGAACACGAAAATTCGAGGGGCCGTCGGCTCAGTGTAGCACAGCGCAACAGCATGGAATCTGTCGGTGGGAAACGGAGCTTCGATAGTGCTCGGGCTTGTGCATAATGTTTAATCGACGATGAAGTAAGAACAGATAAATAGATTTTCTCGGGCAGCGATAGTTTTCTAAAAGTCGTTTTATTTTGGCTGAGAGCCTGTGCGACAGGGTACAGATAAAATGCGGGGAGACGTCTGCACACAAAAAAAAAATGTATGGCAAATTGGAAAGACAATTCTGTTCGATACGCGAAAGGTTCGAGTATCACAAGCGTTTAGCGAGAGCTGCACCTAATGGCAGCACCGATATGCAACTTCAACTGGTGTCACGTAATGTAAGTTTCACGCTAAACTTGGTGGGGAAGCTGAATTGGTGTATAGGTCACATGACATCAGGTCACGTGACGTCAATTTTCCCACTAAATCTAGCGGCGAAAGTGAATTCGTGTATAGGCCACGTGAGGAGAAGTGGGGACGTCATTTTTTCCGCTAAAGTTTAGCAGTGAAACTGAATTGGTGTTGCGGTCACGTGACGTCGATTTTCCCGCTAAACCTAGCGGGGCAACTGAATATGTGTAGAGGTCACGTGACATAAAGTCGTCACGTCATTTTTCCTGCTAAATTTAGCGGAGAAACTGAATTGGTGTTGAGGTCACATGTCGTCAATGTTTTCGCTAAATCTAGCGGGGAAACGTAATCCGGCTTCACGAAATCTGCAACAACTAGCCAAAGGACGTTTCACGTTAAAACGATCTGCAGAAAGACCATGCCTGACGCGCCATAACAACTCGCATCTGTCAAAAAGCAGCAACCATGCGAGACACCTAAAACGTTGTGTGGAGATGAGTTCGCGTCTACAATTTCTATTCAATTTCATTTTGTTGGGGCTAGCTTCGCACGCTAACAGTAGCCCGACAGTGGAGGGTTTTTCTTGGGTCTCAATCGGTGTTGCTAATGCAGAGCGGATCAGTAACGCCAGCCAAAATCAACTTGTGGCATAATAGACCACAACAATCTTGGTGCTGTGTTGTTTTTGGTAAGTGTTGCTCTTCTAAGTTGTGTTATGCCATGTTTTCAAGTTTTGCCCCCACCCAAAAAATAAAAAAATAATAAAATAAAACGAAGAATACTTTTGAAAAAGTTGGTTTCACTTTAAGCGATGCATACCGGGAATCACTGTTTGTTTAATGATTATCTTTATTTAGTGAAGCCCAGTTTCGCTTGAAACGTGTCGTCACAATAACACCTATAATCACCAAGTTACATCGAGCTAAAAGAGTATTCAACGCGGTCGCCTCAAAGCAGCGCGGATGTCCCGACCGAGATAAACAACTACAGAGCGAGTGTCCAGGAATATTCCAACGCAAGGAATACTTCGGCACACCCTACTATGTCTCGCGCCCTGTAACCTTCTACTCCTTATGTAACGTGGAATGGGGTGGATAGAAATTACGAAGCATATAGCGAAACAAATGGAAAATGCTATTTTATCTGCTGTTCTGTCCGGCTCTGTCCACCTTTCTGAACCACTTTTGTCGGAGGTGGATTTCTTTCGGGAATACGACAAATGCAATGTCTTTTTGCCTGGTGCTGATAGTGTATCACCCTGGCATGCAACACGTGAAGCCACCCGTTGGAGGCCGTGCGCAAACTCCCGTTTAAAACTCTCGTGCTGACCCGAAACTTTTCAAACGCCAGGTATATAACGCGCCCTGACTCAGCCGGAAAATGAGAGAACTACAGGTACTACCAGAATGTACCACGGCAGCGGCATCGCTGCGCAACTCCTGGTGAGATTGATTTTTTTAGCCACAGAAGGTGCACTGAAGTTTTGTTTACTAGGAGGAACTGAAGAAGGTGACAGAGCGCATGCCATGTCCGGAATGACTTGTGACCATGAAGGACAAAGGAAAACCCACAAAAGGTTAAAGCTGGTTCCATTGTGTCCCTACATTCATGTGCGAGGGAGCGCATCCAAAGCTCTAATCCTGCAACCCCTCCGAGCTCGTCGTAGATGACCACCTGGGCCGGTTTGCTCATCTTGGGGCCGCGGCCGCAGCTGCGGCCAAGAGGGATTTTTATGTCACGTGACCAGCTCCATGAAGACAAGGATGTACCTAGCGTTCCTGCCTATTGGCGGAGAAATCCGTATCGCTTCAAGCACAAAGGCCTAATTTCGCTTGCAGAAACTGACTGCAGGGACTTTCAACTGGAGTCCAATTGACCGCTCCTTTATACTGTAGGAGCGGCAGGTAAAGTTACGGCCAGGGAGGGTAAATATGAGCCAAAAAAAAAAGAAAAAAACACGCGAGATGAAAGCGGTGGCAGTATATTTATATACCTACGCCAGCGCCGGCGGCTCACGCTTTCTGCTGTGGTTGTGTCACTGGCAAGTGTCTCCAGCTTTAAATATTGGTGCTACAGATGCTGTGATAACACTTCTCGTCATGAAAATTGTAAGATGAAACCTTTTTTCCAGAAAATGGTTGTAAGCACTCTGGATTTGCGTCTGTTTCATAAACCAGTTGCAACCGATTCCAACGGCATTCATGACGCTGGAGCTACAGAAGGACATTGAACACACTACAAATAATGAAGCAATCCCCAGTCTCGGGTTTACAACTATGCTCACACTACAAATACTTGCTCTCTTTGTCACCTGCCCGAGTGAACTCTAGGAGCCCCTTTTTCAGAGTTGGAACATGAGAAGGATACCAGCTAAGCATCGCTAGACCACTCGAAGGCAAGCTGTTCTTGATTGTGGTCGACTTTGTGAGGCACGAGGCTCGAAGTATTTCAAATGACATACATGTGGTCATCATCACTAATACAAGAACTACGACACACATTTGCGGCCCTAGAAGTGCCACAAAAGGTCGAAACAAAAAACTTGACTTCTTTAATTTCGCAGAAAAATAAAAATAGCACTTTTCCAGAAACCAAGGCATTAAGCAAGTCGCCGTTGCACTGCATCATTCATCTCTCAAGGATAGAGCAAAGAGTACGGTGTATGGAAGGGAAAAAACACCAATGGACAGTCAGATTGGAACGCTAGAATGTAGTCCCTTAAGGTACAAAACGAGCGTGTTGGTAACAGTATCAAGCATGACAAAGGTAATAAGGAAGGGCCGCATACCGCATACGCATACCGCATACCATGACGAATATGGAAATTGCAAATAAGACGGCGGCAATATTTATGTTCGGCCGGGAACTATCAAGTACTATTGCTAGCTTAGAGCCAAGTGAGCTGCAGGATGAAGGTGCTACAATGGGGGAGTCCATGAGGCATCGCCGTTGACATGACTGATTTTGTAAGAAAGGTTCCAGAGTTAAGAAATAAACCTTATACACCTTTCTAAGAAACACTCGGTCCGAGGAACAAAAGAACCTTTTTCCAGCCCACCACTGGGTTTAAGGCTAGTCTCCCAGCTGCGTCCCTTTACACCCTAACCGAGTGGACTGTTGATTTGGATAGGCGCAGCATGCGCAGGCGAAATTTCGGATAATGCTGGCGGCTAAATTCCCGCGTTCCTAAAATCGCGTTGTGGGCGGTTCGACGTTTATCCCTTCTTTCGTTTCCCGTGGATATCGAGCAGAAACGCATTAAATGGCAGGCACTTACCAGCCCTATTTCTCACAGCGGAAGATAGCAGAAAAAGGTACGCAGCACGGGTAAGGTAAATAAAATAGAAACTTAGAATAGAGCCCGGAAAGCGTAATATGCAAAACCACAAAACATTGGTGGAGACTCGCGCTGATCAGGTTTGAACAGTCCAAGAGAGTGGCAGCAATTATCTAGCCGATAAGGGACGCGACAGTTGCACCAGCTGCATCATCATCAGCAAGATGGCGGCAGCCTATGAGCAAGTTTTAAGACAATATATTTACCTCACCCGAAAAAGCGGGATTGAGATAACCGAGCAGAAGTATCGTTCGCCACTCACAGCCCCAGCCGAATTGGCTATTCCATTAAAAGACAAGGCTCCAAGGAGGCAACCCAAGGTGCCTGGAGCAAAGAAAGCGGAAAATGCAAGGGACGCCTGCGGCACTTTCATGATTTCTCAGGGGCAACGACGTATACCTGACAGGTATTATTGAGAGCAAAGTGGTCTTTAGAGTGCCGTAGCACGGCTGGAACCAGGACCAAGGCAGGATTCTTAGCGGGAACGTCTTAGAGCCGGATGTCTTGAAAGTACACGTACCGTTTATTCAAACAAGCATACCGTCGCCTCGTTCTTATTGAAAAGCACACATAATAGAAACACCGTTTTTTTGTGGTCTTTTTTTAACCGGTCTACCTTTTCCAGGTACCTAGCCAGGAACTTCGTGAGTCCGGGTTCACAGCCAGTGCCTGCGGGTCTGCAGTTCAGAACTGCCACTCCAGCTTTGAGAATCCCAGCACACAGAGGCTGCGAAGCTGAGCCGAGGACCATTGTACAGCCGTGGACAATATACTATGCTGAAACAAACTGGCGACGGCCAAAATGTACCGGTGGTGCTACCCCGACGTGAAAGGTGGTACTACTAAGAAGAGGTAACATGCGCGCGAGAATGCGGTGGTCACTGTTATATGCCCAGCATGTAAGATCACTTCGATGTCGCTCGCCTTTACTGTTTGATACTGGGTACTGTTCGAGGCGGGGTTTAAGCCGCACGTCCGGAGGCTTCCTGGCTCGTGACGACGACCATTCCCCGAAGTGAAGAACCCAGGGGTCCAGTGGAGGTGGGAGAATTGGTAACGTAACGAACAGTTTAATTACATGGTAGCGATACAGTCGTCAAATCCAAGAGAACCACTGGAGCCGCCTCACGCCCCGCCTTATATAGGGTCCGTTTTCTCCCTCACTCTCCACCAGGGCAGCAGGTGCGACCGCCAAGTGCGTTGCAGCAAAGTCCGCCGCGTCGTAGCCAGAAGTGCGTCGTAGCCATGGTTCTCCGCAGTTAGGCCAGGCCTCTCTCCCCTTCCGGAGCGCACGAACCCACACGCACACACACACACGTCCCGTTGACGTCACGGACGCGTTGAGACTCGTTTTGGGCAGCCTTCGACAGGTGGGCGACAGTCCTGAACACGTCGGGACTCGTTTCGTGACTCGTTTCTGCAGCGTTGAAACTCGGAAGAAGGTTGCCGAAGGTTCCATTCTTAACAGCCCCTCCGGGGCCAGGGAAACCTCGAATGGCCGGTGATACAATCGCTGGCCTGTAGAGGTGGGCTTGGAGTAGGCCTTGAGAAGACGCTGCAAGCACCAAACAAACTCCCAAACCTCTCACAACGGAGGCATCAGCGGAAACGTCCCCCACAACACCACGTCACACCGCAGTCAAACGCTCGGAATTCGCCAAAGACCCGCCAGACTGGATTACGGATTACCAAAATTTGGTACAATTCCGGGTATCGAGACCCCCTGTCGCCAAAAAAAACTCATTTTTCCAACGAGGTCACTATGAACAAAATACAAAAGACAAAAACTCTTCGCAATTTGTGAGGTCCTTTTAGGGTTTCAACGAAGTGCCCCCACTTAGATCCTCAATCCCGTGGATGACGAAGACCTCTGAGATCATCCCTACTATTTTTCATGATGTCAGAAAAATCTGCTCAACCCATCGGCATTGCCGTTAAATTTGCCTTTTCTTTTTCTTACGCTGAAGTCATAGTGATCGATTTTCACGTGATTTCTAGACGTGAAAATGCGGTCCTTATAGCGCCGATAAAACAATCCGCCTTTTTCATGCCCCGTCACATTGGTCCTAGCAATCTCCTGAGCTGTACCGCGAAACCCTGACACACTAGGGTCGCTCTTCTGCTCGACTGTCAAAGACACTCTGTCTACTCGTAGCAGAGGACCAAAGTTACGTGACACCGGAGCTACGAGAGATCTTTCACTGATCCCCTCTTCCTCCGCCTTTTCCGCCGGCGCTTTGGGACGGCGTACGCTTCCTAGTGCTACGAGATCAGGCTGTTCTACAACCTGGTCCCACTCATCCCGGTTTTCTGCCTCCAACTCTGGGAGTGCTTGCTCCCCGTCAGCTGCCTCTGGCTCTGGATCACTCGTCAACAAAGGGGCGACCTGACGCGATTTGGACCTCGTACACGACTGAACTAGCCCTTCTCCCAGTTGTTGACCCCTTTCGCGCAGCAGGAAATCTGACCGGTTAGAAAACAAATAAGGATACTCCAACGGGACTGTTTGCGAGACAGCCGCCTCTGTCACTAGCTCTCCGAACGGGCCAGTTATCCTTACTGTCGCCATAGGCAGACAGACACTGTGCTTTTCGAGCAGCTGCTTGATCCAAACTACCTTTCCCGTAAAATCGGATGGCGTTACATACGACGGATGGACAACGTCCATCGTCGCTGCACTGTCCCGAAGCACCCTGCACGGCTTTCCGTTTACCTGGAGCTCGTGAAGATAGGGACGAAGAAGCTTCAGGTCCTTGTCACTACCGTTCACGTACGAGAACACAACCCGCGGTTTCTTACATCTGGCCGCTGTGTGTCCCGGCTCCTGACAGTTGTAGCACAGGAACAGCTTCCTTGCCTCGAACTGCCCTGTTGGGCGTTTCCGCGCCTCGTCTCCGTTCGAGTGTTCTGCGCTCTTTTCTGGGACCTTTTGTCCTGCTTCGGGCTTCTCGGGCCCGTTTTCTCGCGAGCCGTTACCCTGTCGGAAGGTCTTGCGCTGATCGCTTCGGCCGGATTCGCTTTCCTCTCCGCTCAGCTTTCTACGCGTTGCGTACTCTTCGGCTAGCTCAGCGGCCCTTTCGACAGAGTCGACTCCCACCCTGTCCTGCACCCAGAGCTTGACTGACTGCGGAATGCTACGAAAGAACTGTTCGAGGCACACACACTCGACTACCTTGTCTCGGCTTTCGTGCACTTCCTCGCTCTTCAACCATTCTATCAGGTTGGTTTTAAGCCCGTACGCGAATTCCGAGTAGCCCTCGCTGCTCTTTTTGGATGCGTTTCTAAACCTTTGACGGAACGCCTCGGCAGAAAGGCGGTACCGCTTCAAAAGGCTGGACTTCACCTTGTCGTAGTCGTCCGCGTCTCCAGCACTAAGGCGCGCGACAACCTCTGCAGCCTCACAGGGCAACAGAGACAAAAGCCGTTGCGGCCACGTTTCTGGGGCGAAGCTCAACTTCTCACATGTCCTCTCAAAGTTAACTAAGAATAGGCCCACGTCTTCCCCAACTTTAAACGGCTGCATGAGCTTCTTCATTTGATACGACTCGGTCTCACTTGCTCGTACCGGAGCCCCAACTCTACTGTTCTGCGAGTTTAATCGCTGTTGTTCAATTTCGAGCTCTAGCCTTTTCAGCGCTCGCTCCTCTGTCGCTGCAGCCCGCTCCTGTTCTCGTTCCTCTCTAGCTGCAGCTTGCGCTCGTTCCTCTCTCGCTGCAGCCTGCTCCTGCTCTCGTTCCTCTCTTGCTGCAGCTTCACTCTTAGCGTTCTGAAGCAGTTCCCACGCAATTTTAATTTCCTCTGCTTCCGCGCGCTCTGAAATCGCTTTACTGATCTCAGATTTCTTCATCTTTTGCTCCACCTCCACACCCAAATCTTCACATAAACAGAATAAATCTGTTCTCAGTAACCTCATTAGATCCATGATCGCTGCTCTTTAGCTTTGGCTTTGTTCTAAAACTTGTCGCGAGGTTGTACCAAAACCCTAGCGCACGAGTCAAACACTAAGGATTCCCAGCAGTTCAAAATTAATTACCCATAATCTGAAGCCTGGCGAATCTCAAAGCAAAGTCCAAACGCTCACCCACAGATGTAGCACGATGTCGCATGGCCCGATCCCAACCGCTGCCAACCAGTTGTTCGAGGCGGGGTTTAAGCCGCACGTCCGGAGGCTTCCTGGCTCGTGACGACGACCATTCCCCGAAGTGAAGAACCCAGGGGTCCAGTGGAGGTGGGAGAATTGGTAACGTAACGAACGGTTTAATTACATGGTAGCGATACAGTCGTCAAATCCAAGAGAACCACTGGAGCCGCCTCACGCCCCGCCTTATATAGGGTCCGTTTTCTCCCTCACTCTCCGCCAGGGCAGCAGGTGCGACCGCCAAGTGCGTTGCAGCAAAGTCCGCCGCGTCGTAGCCAGAAGTGCGTCGTAGCCATGGTTCTCCGCAGTTAGGCCAGGCCTCTCTCCCCTTCCGGAGCGCACGAACCCACACGCACACACACACACACGTCCCGTTGACGTCACGGACGCGTTGAGACTCGTTTTAGGCAGCCTTCGACAGGTGGGCGACAGTCCTGAACACGTCGGGACTCGTTTCGTGACTCGTTTCCGCAGCGTTGAAACTCGGAAGAAGGTTGCCGAAGGTTCCATTCTTAACAGTACCCACGCTTTTCGCCTCCTTCAATATCTGGGCGCGTGGTTCCTGCTTCAGTCAAACAATGTTTCCGAAGTCTGAACAGGCAGAAGGGATCATAAGTAGAAACGCGCCCGGTAGCAGGACGTACGCCGCAAAGACGCCCAATCTCGAAACATGATCATGCTAAATCAGATACTCACACTGCAATCTCGTCCGCATGCTATCTCTCGTTGATGGTTTTAACTTCTCGCTAGGGGGCAGCGCCACCGGTATCTTTTGGTGGCTGCTCTGTCGTTTCAGCTTACGGGAAATCGCCCTTGTTGACCCTGATATGTTAAGATTATCCAGGTGGAGTTTAAACCCATCCTTGATACTTCAATCGTCCGGAGCCTTCCGCGGTTCTGGAGCACATTATTGGTCGGTGAGACCGTGAGCCACTACGCTTCGGATCCAACGGACGAAGTCAGCTATAGAAGCCACTCCCGGCGGCGATCGCGACTCTAAAGCCTCTGAGTCATATCGTTGGGGCCGTTTCTCATGCTTGCACCTGTGCTAGAATCCCCGTGACACGACCTACGGGGACTTCTCTTTGGAACACATTAGGGCAGAACTTGAGAAACGCTATGAACTTTTCATTAGCGCCGGCGGACTTCCGAATGACAGACATAAAAGTGCAGAGCTGTCGTCTCAAGTGAAGGTGAAATGTTTCGCCTCGGTTCGTCTTGAGGTGTTGTCAAACCGCGTTTGGCGTGCTGTGTATACGTTCGCGATTTGGGAACATTGATCTATTGCACAAACACCAATATTAGAAAAGAAAACCCAGTGAGTGTGTGTGCGAGCTGGCGATAATTAATCGTAATGTAACACCTAAGACTGCTATTATTATAATGCAATTAAATGCAAAGGCGCAAGCGAGCTGGACAAGAATGATGAAACCGCGCACCAGTCACCTAGCTGTGTTTGGAGGTTTGTGTTTGTCCTTTGTCCCTCTTGTTCCCCTTCCTCCAGGGATTATTTTCATCACCTAAGACTGTGGTGCTGAAAAAACAAACAAAAAACTTTCAAGTCGAAGGAAAGGACAACAGAATGTCTAAAACTAGCCGAGTTTGAGACGTTCTCCTCCGTTGAATTTTTCTTCGACCTGAAAGTTTCTTAATTTTTCCGCACCACATTTACAGGTGTTAAATCGTGATTGACGAAAAATGTGAATATCGCGATACTTATGCTGGTCACGACACACGCCCGTAGTCGATAACATTGAAGCTTACATCCGCTGCCCGGAACAAAGCGCCCTGCGTCATCCCCAATTTGGAGCGCAAAAAATAGCAAAGTGCTTATTTTCTTTCAAACTCGGCATCAAACCGTGTATTAGACGTCTCAATATTTGCGAAACATGTGTCGCCTTTTGGATGCGACGAAGTGTGGCTGCATGTAGAATTTTTGAACATTTCTTGACACCAAGGGGTGTGTTATGCCATAGGGCCCGAGGCAAGCTACTTTTATATTTTTATTCCCTGTCTCCCATAATAAAAGTATAATCAATTGGACACAATGATGCGATATCTAACGAATGAAAGCGACAATTTGGCATAATTACAGCGCCGCGTTGAGTTTTAACAACTTCACCAGCTGATTGAACTTCAGAAAACAACGAACTGTAGCCGAACTGAAATCTCGATCACCGATCAGCTAAGCGTTTTGATGGTATGGCGCCACAGCTAGTCATTACACTCTAAAAAAAAGCCCATGCGTCTAATTTCCCGCACAACACTCGGAGAGCCAATCACTGCAACTTACGGAGGCAGCTCAGCGAAGGACGATGCCGAAACATATGTTT
Source organism: Ixodes persulcatus (assembly GCA_013358835.2). NCBI lineage: Eukaryota > Metazoa > Arthropoda > Arachnida > Ixodida > Ixodidae > Ixodes > Ixodes persulcatus. The sequence goes on from JABSTQ010010198.1 coordinate 162,013, forward strand.
AGACCAGAAAACGCATTCTGAGTCGTGATATTAAACAATGCAAAACGTCGCGCTTGCATTGCCTAATGTCACAACTCAGACTGCCGTTTTTGGTCGAAACATACGTTTCAGCATCGGCATTCGCTGAGCAGCCTCCGTAAGTTGCGGTGATTTGCTCTCCAAGTGTTGTGCGAGAAAGTAGATGTACGGGCTTTTGTTAGTGTGTAACTTGAAAAGCAACGTAAGGTAGAAAACGATGTCTACAGCGAGAACAGTGGTCACTGTTAATGTATGCAGTTTTAAGGTTGTCAGCGATTGGCAACAACTGCTTGCCTGGTGGTGCACCAGGTTGATTTAATCGATTAGGGGTACTTGGCGCTGACTAAGCGTGACTCATGGCCGGTCAAGCGAAAGAACAAAGGTCTCGTAACAAGTAAGCCTTATTAGAGAAACCTGAGAAAGGCTCAATGGATATAAGCACTTATTTAGTGCTCAGTTTCTCGAAAATGGTCGGTTTAGGAAGCGTACAAATGTTGTAAAGATAAAAATTCACTGACAAGACCGTATGCTTTAAGATACGAACTTAAGATATAGACTTTCAATGTGGGCTTTTCATGACCGCATCAACTTGGCCGCATTGCCAACTTGGTTCATCTTGACATGAGTCGTAAAATAGCTTGGAGAGCGTTTACAAATAAGATATTCGATAATAGACACGAGTGACATCATTTTGACTCACGGTCCTGGCCTTGGCATTTACCGACCAGGAACCGTGCGTGCCTGTACAATTAACGACACGCCCAATCAATGCTGAATGGCACAATCAAAATAGCCTAAATGTGACAAGGTTAAGCAAGTAAGGCAGAAGAGACACTACTTTTGTCTATTGACCAGTATAATCTCTGCGCCAATTCACGTCCCTGTACAAAAAACAACCAAACAACGCCAACAATGGCACATTGCTGATTACAGAAGTAGGGCGGTGATTTGGGCCAGTTGGTAACAGTTAAAGATGATGAAAAACAACCTCAGATAAAGAGGGGCGAAGAACGGGTAAAGAATAGGACAGGACAACGAATTCTGAACACAGAATTTTGTTTTAGCATAATTAAATATTTTTTTTTTACCAAAAAACGAAAAAAAAAGTAGCTTCCGAAGATGCTATTCGGAGAGTGCCGAGGAGCAACACCTGCTGACTCGACGCGCCAGGTTGCCCTGTCGCCGCGAATATTATAGTCACTGCCGCACTAAGACTCGCAGGGTGTGGCACATTAAGTTCACGTTTCTTGCTTGCTTGCTTGCTTGCTTGCTTGCAGTCCTATTGGTTACGGAGTGGTAGCAAGACACTTTTGACTCACCACGCACTGCGTTGTTGTCAGTGACTCTACTACACTCTAAAAAAAGCCCGTGCGTCTACTTTCCCGCACAACACTCGGAGGGTCAATCACCGCAACTTGCGGAGGCAGTTCAGCGAATGACGATGCCGAAATTAATGTTTAGATAAAAAAAAAACTCAGTATGAGATGTGACCTTAAGCAATGAAAGCGTGCCGTTTTGCATTGCTTAATGTCGCAACCCAGACTGCGTTTTTTGGTCTGAACATATGTTACGGCATCGTCATTCGCTGGGCTGCCTCCGTAAGTTGCAGTGATTGGCTGCCCTAGTCTTGTGCAAGAAAGAAGACGCTCGGGCTTTTTTCAGAGTGTATATTTGCTTTCAGCTTAAGTCCAGACGCAGTCCACGCTACGACCTAATGGGACCAAGCAAGCAGAGTCAAAAGCGCAAGTCACTCAAACGTTTTTTGTTTATGATTGGTTCAGCGATAATAGAACAGGTACAGAAATATAACGAACACACGATGGTGAGCTTTTGACATTGTGTGACCGGTCCCATCGGCACGTAGCGTCGGCTACGTCTGTAGTTAAGGTGAAACGAGGTATAGTTCTATTTCTTCGGAGTTCGATAGGGTCATCATAACGAATTAACTGCGCTCTGGTTGTATGATGCCTACCTTGAATGTGGCTATTCGTCCACGTTCACGATCGGGTAAACCTATATTTGTTTTGCGTGTGTGCAGGAATGCAGTTTTCCGCATCAAATTTACACGAAAGAAATTTTCGGGCGTCTTTACGCGAGCAGCGGTCTCCATACACTGAATATTTGTATACGTATTCCACCTCGTCAATTTTTTAGACTGAATTGTTTGTGGGGTTTTGTGAGGTGCGCACGTTCTACGCTTTGTCGCCACCTGCGCGCCTAAACGTGAAACTTTTAGCTCGCCATATGCTATCGGCGCTCATTGCGACAAAGGAAGTCCGTGGCAGAATACGGCCGGGAACAGTGAGGCGAAGGAACCCTAGCTCTAACTAGGTATACACTCAAAACTACACAGAGGTTTAAAAATACCTATGACTTAATTTTTAAAACGTAGCAGGATACAATATAGTATTTAGCGCGTCCGCGCGCTGTGTTTGAGGTCGTTGCACCTTAAACAGAGCGTGGCACTGTATACCACAGGTGTGCTTGCTAGCACCTGTGGATCACGCCCCCTTACACCGGCGCTTTTGGCTGAAACTTAATTTAGAATCGTTACTTGCAACGAGTCCTTTATGGGCTCCACCGTAAGCGACGCTCCTAGATTTGTGTTATTTTTTTCGCATTTTTTTTGTGCTTTTTTATGTGGGGCAGAAATAGAGGCATATGGTGCCTGGCAGAGCCTCTGCTCCCTTACAGTTCAGCAGTGTAACAAAACAACAATACCACACGCAATATAAATCAGCGTTTAAGACAACCGAAGAAAAAAAAAACATGCAAGTCCCGTAACACCATGCAAATATACGAGTCGTTTCCGGAAATGCGGGCAAAATCGCTCCTGCAGAAACTACGCATCGCACAGAAACAAGATTGATACCGTAGTGGCCTGTGTCAAAGGGCCCATTTAGAAAAATTATCATCGTGAAATATAATTGGGTAATTAAACAATTTTGAATAATTAAATGATTACTCGTAGATATTAAAGAGATGGTTTCAACGCGTCCAAATTGAGCATTTTGTTTTCGGAACGCCGTAAAGTGCTGCGCGTGCCTTACAGTATTTAGTAGTTTTTATGATGCGCTGCAAGATTCTAATTGAAACCATTGAGTTAAAATCAATATTTAGCAATTTAATTACTCAAAATTAATTAATTACCTAATTACATTAAAAGCTAATCTTTTTCGTTAATGAACCCTTTGATACAGACCACTACGGCATCAACCTTTCTTTGCGTTGCGTAGTTTACGCAGTAGCGATTTTGCCCACCTTTCAGACAACATCATGTATGTCAACATTATTGATTGCACACGTCATGAAATTAATAAAAAAATGAATACATTGAACATTGAAAATATAAAACACGCCTTCGTTGCCCGATATAACAAATATGCGATAATATTAACTTGGGCTACTATGGTTGCATTAATCAAAATATTAAAAAATGATTGCAGGAAGGTGCTCGTAGCAACTAGAATTCCCGTTAAATCCTGTCGTGAACTTAAAATCCAGATTCTAAATTTTGCATTTACACCCTTATTATGCAAATAAGGGTTTAGAAAATATATAATCTACCCAAATTCAAGATTAACTAAACAGGACAAAATCTGGAATCGGGATTTGGGTGAATTATATTTTTTTTAAACTTTATTATGCATAATAAGGGTTTAAAAAATGTAATCCACCCTAATTCAAGATTAACAAAATAGGAAAAAGTCTGGAATCTGGATTTTGACTTGACGAAAGGATTTAACGGGAAATCTAGTTGCTACGAGCACCTTCCTACAATTATTTTTGAAACTAGAAAATGTTTTATAATGCCCACGTCACGATATCTCATTTGTTTTAATGCTTTCTTTATCTGGAAAGCTAGCATTTGCCTGTCAGAGTTAGTTCTTATGGTTTTCAGTTATCATAACTTGACGAGGTGAGATTTGAAAACAAAAAGAATTGTCGATCCAAAGGCCTCTTATTGCTTTCACGTGGCGTAGCCAGGTTGCCTTTTGGGAGCGACGGAAGCCCCGGCGAGATTGACTCAGGCAATCACAGCTCACACTCCATAACAATGGATGTTTTATCGCCGCATCCGACAATGCAAAGAATCGGCCATTTTTCGAAGCATTATGCGCAGGTAGACAATACTGTTCATATACAACATGTAGCTTATAGCGCTTCTTACATGAACCTGTTACGGTCCAAGGCCGTGCTCTTAATTGAAGTTTTTTTTTTTTTTTTTAATATAAAGAAATACGGTCACGTGTTGTTAAAACATACTCTGTATATTTAGGCAACATTTTCGTGGATAACATTTTCGTGGACAAACTGGGTAACTACATGCATTTTTGTTGCGCTATTTTGGACAACTCACATTATGGACTCTTTCATGAGTGAACGGATGCGTTTATATAAACGAGACATTATAATTAGAAGTTTAATAAACAGGTGAGCTGGCTAACGTTACACATGAGACGTGTGTGTGTTTGTCCCTTTTGTTCCCTTGTCGTCCATCGTCTCCGGTTAGAATCATGTATAACATCACCGTATTAATATTTACTTTCTTTCGGAAATAACATTATTATCACGTCCGATTAAATTACGCGTATGTAGCATTCAACGACCTAAATTGAGGCTCGATGTATACATATCCAGCTCTGTAACTGAGTGCAGTGGCGTCACGAGGGTCAGCGGCACCCGGGGCGGTAGCCCGCCGCGACCCCCCCCCCCCCCCCCCCCCCCCCACTCTTGCGTGGCTCGCCGCGACTCCCCCCGCTCTCGTGGCCCGCCGCGACACCCCCCTGAGTGCTGCACCCGGGGCGGTCCGCCCCCCCCCCCCCCCCCCTTGTGACGCCACTGACTGAGTGTGATCATCACTACCTCGTTCAATGGCTAAGACAAGTCATTTGTTTTAGGGATGTAGAGGCAGGAAAATGTTTCAAGACTATCTTAGTTCTGCGTCTTTTGCACGTCTCACGTGACAGTGTTTCCACCGCAACATATATACGGTCACGCGCGTGACAAGTTCTGATATTCGATTGACAGACAGGGTAGGTCTGCGTGACCAAACACAGTTGAAATGATACGTTCTCGAGTCTACCGTGGAACTCAATGACAAAGGAAAGCTTTAAAGGCAAAGCTTTAGATACGGGACTCATATGGAAACGGGAAATTGGTAGAGATGGTGAATAAAACGACACTAATAAACAGCCGGGTTCAGAATGGAACGGGCACCAGCAACGCGTTTATTTTGGGGTGAGACGAATAAATAATGTAAAACCTCTCCTGATGCAATTTCTTTCCGCAATGCTCCTTTTATCCAGTATCACTCCCCCTCCCACCCCCAAAGTATCTTAAGCAACAGTCGCAAAGCTCATGCATGATACAAAGTACACCATGGAGGTAGGAAGCTTCTAGCGGCGACTTGACGCCACCAGCGGTGAAGCCAGAAGTGTGGAGGGACACGCCCCCAACGATGACCAAAAACCACAGCCGTTTTGGTCACCCTCAGGAAAACCACAGCTGTTTTAGTCACAACTCTGGTGGCACCCGAGGGTGACCAAAACAGCTTTGGTTTTGTTCAACGTTGGGTGCTACCTATCTCCATGCCTCAATCCCTACCCCTGCCCGTTTGGGTCTGGATGAGCATCGTGACAGCATGCGGGTGTGTATAGACCAACACGCGGCCCTGACGTCACGCAGCTGCGGTGGCGCTGTCGATGGCACGGAGCTTGCGCAGAAGTTTCACTTCACGCGAATCCGGTTTCTGCGCAGGCGCAGTGCCCACACCTAGTGTGGGCAAACGTGGGCTTGTTTGTAAACAGCGTGTCGGTCTATAACTACTGCCTGCGTGAAAGACCTGAGGCTCTCAGCTTATTGCACTGGCGAAATTTCTCATCTACTGCGGAGCCACCATTAGCCCAACGAAGCTGACTTACTAAACATATACGTAACAGCAGTAACCATTTACTCTTTAGTTTTTTCATTCTTCTAAATTATTTGAATTATAAAAGCTATATACAAGCGAGTATCTACTGATTTGATCGTAGATTTATTTGAAAACTTAACTCCCTACTTGTGGGCCACGCACGCTAGAGCGTCTGGAAACAACATTGCCTACTAACATTTGGCCGAAGGATTCCAAGCTACGCCTGTCAGCGTTCGAATCCTATATGATACGGCAATATCACGTTACCGACGCCGGGATAGTCTGCATAATGGCGACTGCTCTGAAACACAATGGACAAAGTGCAGGGGTACCGTAATCGGTAAAGAAGAGACCGGGCTTGGTGTACACTGGGTCAATGCTCTCTTCGGCGATTGTGATATTTTGTACTGGAATTTTTTTTCGGCGATATATTTTTTTTTTATTATTTCAATATGGTTGTTTGTGATTATTTCGTGTGTGTTTTTATGTTTATATTCTAAGGAATGTGAAGGAGACGACGGGGCATTGACGCGCATAACCACCTTGCGCAGACCTCACGGCCTAGAAGGAAGAAGTGGTGGTCGCTCGTTTCTCACTCTGGCCGAGAACGGTTGCAGGCTTTATGCACTGGCTGTCACTATCACCGTGGCGCCATCTTCGAGCTGGCAGCCACCCCACAACGCCGAAGACCAGATAATTATTTCGAAATGGGGCACTAAATGAAGCGTAGCAAGCAAGAGCTACAAACAAATGTAAAGGGTCGTGTTTCCATTTACTGCTGAATACTACAACGGTCCCCCTTCTCCCTCTTTCTCCCTTCTCTCTCTCCCCCCCCCCCCCCCCCCGGGCCCCAAATAAATATAAACGTATACAATAATTTTTCACCGGAAAAAAAAGAAAAGAAAATACACGTTGCCAAACGCTCACTTTCGGCCCAAAGATAGCCCTAGCGGTCCTAACCACATTCCAATATAAATACTTAACCACTATCACATAAAAAAAAAGTTATAGGTGATTTCCTGAAAATTTTAAGAGGAACATGGGGGCGCCCGTTGTCGGTAAATCGCGCCATTCAGCTCAATGTATTTCAGAGCTCCGTCGGCCGCCATTTTCTCCATTAAAGTTTTTATAAAATCAAATACGTTTTGAATAATATAGCGGTTATAATTTTGAAACTTGGGCATCGGGTTCGGACCGCTAGCGCTACATTTCAACAAAGACGGAGCGTTCGGTGATGTGTAGAGTTTTTGGGGGTTGTAAAAAAACCTGTACGCTCTTTTTAGGAACACCCTGCACATATGTAAACTACAGTAAAACGTAGCTGAGTTTGCCCATTTTTCTTAGCATCTTGTGATGTGCGGGGAAGCACTCCCCGTAAACAGTTTACGGTGTGCACTGTAGGCTTGAATGGCGGCGCCGCTTTCACCCGCTTGATGGTCACGCCTCCCCTCTAGTCCACCTTACCACGGGTTAGCTCGGCCTCCTTAATCATTATTATATGATCTTCGTCATCTTGTGATCTCCTCTTTGCAGCTTACCGGATTATCTCAACAGTACATTTTCCCATTTAGCTCCAACTCAACTTATTCTGCGCTATCAATAAATAAATATACACCTAATAAATAATTCCTACCGGTCAGTCCACGACAGTAAGCATCCCTTCAAGGTACCGCTTTCCTCAGGTGACATTTTCCCCGCAAGTGGCTTCGTGTCAACCCTGCTTTTGGCTACACAAGTGACATTGATGTAGTTACTCAGTCCTAATGATATTTATTGTAGTACAGAACAGGTGATCGAGAGCCGGCCTGGAAAGAATGACGTTAACGGCATTTTGGAAGGGAGCCCAAACACTACACGAAGAAACAGTTTAGTGCCGCGTATCAATAACAGGGCGACAGATTTCCATATAAGTCAGGGATAAGTACCGAAGGCCACGGAGATCACGGCTCCAGTGTTTTATGATGCCATGAACGGTCCAACGATGTTAGTTTTGTGAGGAACGTGATCTTATATACAGGCATTCGGATGAGTCCTAAAGAAAGACTCGTTAAGCGCTGAAAATAAAACGATTCGTGCCTGTAATAACAACATCGTAGGTAGCATAAATACTGGCTGTGTCTACAAGTGCAAAGATATATATATAAAAAATCTAGGTGACAGATTATGATTCACTGAGTGACGGTACCATTCTGTAGCGCTGTTACGGTTACACTTTACAACTGAGAACATGAGAAGATATTTCCCGGATACAGGTCTTTGCGATAATTTTTTTTGTTAGTTATTTGAATGAGAATGACGGTGTTTCTGGTTTATATATGTTACTGCTTTTTGGTGCGAATGTAGTTTGATGAAGAAACCATATAGACACCAGCTTAGTCATAAATGTCGATAACGTATCTATCAGTGTGCGAATTCTGCGAGGGAATAATCGGTAGCTCCAATATCTTTATACTTCTTCAGGGTTTTTCGACCTTCTACGCCACTGCAGATATGGGGTGTATGAAGTTTTGAGAGCAATCAGCATAAAAAGCGCTACGCCCCTTTAAATTGTGGCGATAAGGGACCACGGCATTCAAAAACGAAGAACCTGATTCGGCTATTTTGCTTTTAGGAAGGAAGGGATTCTTGCGTCACGCCATGACAATGCTTCCCATCATGATTTGTTTTGACAAGTTGGACAGAATGACTATAAGTACAGTCTTAGACCACAGATGGTGTTAGAACAAACTTTGACATTCAAGCTTAGTCAGACGTTATGTTGGTCGTCTCGCACAGGTTTCGGGAGAATCGGTGAATATCGTTCACGGGTATAACACTGAAGAAGCGGCATAGACGGGTAGTAGGTTTAATGCGTTAAGTAGATCTAAATGTTGGACCTCCTTCCCAAATTACGTCTTTGATTACTGTCATTGGCGTTTTAATGCATCTGCCAACGCTATTTTTGTGGCTGAGAGAACGTTAAATGGGCCATGCAGCAATATTGAATTGGAATGTTTCTCGGTTTACTCGAGCTTACTGGCACTAATGTGACCTATGACACGCGGCGCTACTGATCATAAACTCTATTTGTCGCTGTGTAACTTCAAGGATAAAAGCGCACTTTTGCTTTAAATCTTTCCTTGGCAAGAGCTGATGACGTAGCGTCAGGCGTCGCAGTGCCGACGTATCCACAGGGAATACCCAGGGTGACGATAATAAAATTAAGCTGATACGTTGGAAACGAACAGTGCGCGAGTTTCCGATATGAGCTCGTGACAATAAATGCGTCGATGAGCATTCGGATAGTGGCTCGTGTCCATTCGTTGTCGTGATTGCAATATCCGAACCCTAGCAATGTCTCGAACTCAGAAACGTTCTTTGTGTTTTTCCAAAACCCAGCGCCTGTCCATGAAGAAGATTGGCGGCGTATAAGCGGCCCCGGGTCCCGTGACCGCTTGTTCTCGCTGCAAGTTATGGAGGTAACGCATCCGTAGATAAAAGTTTTGCTTTTCAGTTTTTCTTTTGCGACTGCAATTGCATGGAGAGAAATACTACCGTGTGTTTCGTAGGTTATGATCGTCGACGAGGATTAATCCTAAGCATTATTTAACGGAAGTACAGAAATCACCGCACCACCCGTTTTAAGGACACGGTAAATCCAAATGCCATTAAAGAAAGAGAATTGGACATCACATTATTAAAAATTGAGAAAACAATGTCAGCTATTTCAACCACTTGAATATAAAGTAAATATTTGAAAGGCTTACGTGAACGGCTCTGCAGGCACCGCTCTTGAAATAAGTTGGCTACCGACGTGAAGTACAAAAAAAAACTAGAACGATATTTTCTTTTAAAAATTTCAAGTACCGGATACAGTAAACATAACCTCATTTTTTTATTTATTTTACCCTATCTCTTCGCCGCGTTGGAAGATTTTATATGGTATAGCTGATTGTCGATACGACTCCGCCGTTGCTGTTGAACACCCGGTTTATCTCTCTCTCTCTCTCTCTATATATATATATATACAAAAACAGTAGTGTTGCAGTAAAGTCGTATGTTGTAGTCAAAAACCCGCTTCCGACATTTGGCTTTCATTCCACATTTCTTTTTTTTCGTATAGATATTTTCGGCCCTATTTTTTTAAATTACACATCTCCGTTCTTCTTAAGTTGATTATCAAGAACAGGAACTACCGCCACATGTTATAGCTCGGTAGACGCCCAGGTCATGTATCAGGCTTGCATGTTCGCAGATATAAGCGCAAAGTATCGATGTAAACCCGAAGAGTACAGTAACACTTCTTGTCTGTAAACACGTTCGTATACTTGCATCCGGCCCTTGGTGGCTTGGAAGGGCTGTAATTATGTTTTCGGGACGTTTTCGCGAAGACCTTTAAGAGTCTTGGCCAAAGTGGTGCTCAGCCCCATGTGTATGTGTCAGTCAATCCGGCTTAGCATTTTACTTCAATTCTTGAGGATATAGGAGCTACGACTAAATACGAGCTTGTTTTCTTTCACTGGCTTCAATATTGATATGGAGTTATTCATGTAGTCTATACAAATGCGTTGTTGGCTTTCGAGGGAAATGTTAAGAACTAATCAACACGTGCAAAAGGAACGCAAGTTATGACAACGAAACTAGCTAAAACTTTACTCACTGGACCGACACAACCGGGCCACTTACCCGCTGAAGGTCCGTTGATGAACCCGAAGCACAGTTAGTATCCACACCTTTCAGTTGGCCCTTGTTCCCACCTCAACGTTGCCGATAACGCAGAATATTCACATTAAAAAGAGGGAGAAAACATTTCACTTTCTTGGTCGTTTAGCGGTAGACGGGCAATGTCGTTGCGAAGTGAGCGCCGCAGATTGTTTTCATTGCTGCGACGAACGTCGAGAAGGCTCCCGGCGTAGCACTCAGCACGTGGCACGCCGACGACACCGACACAACACGCCCTATGTGCGGCTCGGTTCGGCCTTTTGAGCATATGCGCGAGTCAGGCGTAACCAAAGATATCCGCGCTAGGCGCCATATGCGTTCAATGGCTTTAGGTTCGGCGTTTGACTTCCAGCTTCTGACGGCGCTCTTCCATCATCGGCCGCTCGCGCGAATGTCGAACCAACTTCCCGTGCGTCGTCCGTAGAGTCTGCTGCGACGAGCTCGGGTTGTGAGAGAGAGAGGGAGAAAGAGAAGAGATCAGAGAAAAAGGCTGACGTCACATCACTGAGCGCGCGCCCCGAACGCTCCCGCTGGCCTTTGGATAGCCGCGAGCGGCTGGCTATCTGTAAACGGCACGCCGTCTGCGACGGTTTGAGGGGCGAGCGTGTTGGGAGCTTTGCGGTGGCCACTGCTGCTGCTGCTGCTGCTGCTGCTCTTGCGAGAGGATATTTGCGACATAGAAACACATTGCTTCGACATGGCGCGCTCATTTGAACGTTCAATGTGTTATAAATACAGCATTCGTTTGGCTCTCCCCCAAGCGCCAAATGCAGAGTCACTGTCAATGGTGTAGCGGAGGGTGGAGACATGCGCGGTTTCTCATAATTCGCAGAAGAGAGCTACCGTGCGCGCCTAGAACGCCTTCCACTGACCAATAGAGAAAGATGGCGACACGCAGACGACAATTGCGGTCTCGAGTTCCAAGCAGCTCATTTTCGCTCCTCAGCCAATGATATTGCGCCATTCGCCGATGCATGAATTCCAAAGAAAACGAATCACCAAGACAAGAGCTTCATCATAATATGCCACGCTCTGAATTTTTTGTTTTCTAGCTGTCAGCGATTAAAGTTGAATAATCTGTAGGGCTGGTGTCCGTGTGACGAGCGTGACGTTACAAAAGAAGGTCACAAAAAACCGTGACTCAGCAGCTAAATTTAGGCAGTGAGGCTCATTTTGAGCATCGTAACGTGTTTTTTGTTTTATCTTGTGTTTCTGTGACACGCCACCAAAATAGAAGCCCGTTAGGGAATCGCTCTCATATCAAAATTAGTCTCGGAATGGTAAGTGTTAAGCTCTCAGGAAACGCTTATTTTTGTGACACGCGTCCGCAATCTAGACACCTAAAAATAAATATTTTGGAGAGTTTGTTAGTGTTCCTCGGAGCGATTTTGAAAAAAAGCTTGTATCTCGGGTTGACGTGCCGATATACCGCATTTGTTCGAATAATTGCCGCGCTGTTTATTATCAAAGTCTGCGGGTCTGCTTTGCCGCGGAGCATGGGGATAGCGAATTGCCGGGCAGAAAAATGGCAGCGGTTTTCGGGACAGAGATAACGTCTTCACGCGAAAATGCTACCTGCTAAGATCCTATTTTTGTCAGAATTATCGAGCTGTCCATCCTGCTATTCTCTGCGTTTATTCTTTGTTTATGCAGAACGCGATGATTGGCTGTGTGTGCGTTCTACAGGAAAATAGGCGCCAGGGCCTCGGTCACAAGAAGTGCGGCTATAACTCGAGCAAATACGGTATCACAATCTCTCCTATCTCGAAATATGTCTCGCAATGAAATTTTCTTGTAATATTTTTTTTTTTTTTTTCAGTCAAGCTATATTTTTTGAGAAACGTGTATACTGTCTGTATAAACAGTCAACAAATATATTTTGGGGGAGTTCAGTGTCGGAGCGATTACACAAAAATACTCCAAAAGCGTGCACATAAAAACCACGCCAGAAAACTAAAATTTCTTCGATCGGCGCTTTAACATCTGACCACCTCTACGGACTTTGAGACATCACCAAATCAGCATGAAATGCGCCACCGTGAACGAAGACTAAAACGAAAATCTTCAACGGCCATCGCCACACTCACCCTGCGAAGTCGAACCAAGTACACTCTAAAAACGCCCGTGTGACTGCTTTCCCGTACAAAACTTGGAGAGACATTCACCTCAACTTACGGAGGCAGCTCAGCAAATGACGATGCCGAAATGTATGTTTAGACCAAAAACGCAGTCTGAGTTGTGGCATTAAGCAATGCAAAACGTCACGCTTGCATTGCTTGATGTCGCAACTCAGACCGCGTTTTTTGGTCTCAACATATGTTTCGGCATCGTCATTTGCTGAGCTGCCTCCGTAAGTTGCGGCGATTGGCTCTCCGAGTGTTGTGCGGGAAAGTAGACGCACGGGCTTTCTTTAGAGTGTAGGCCTTAAAACACTTAATTCTCAATTAGGGATTGGCTAAACCTCCTCCTTCTAAAATAATTTCACGCAGCCAGACAGATCTCTGTTATTGTTCACGTTTAGATATTGCAATTTCGGGTTGACGCACCCAAATTTTAGGATCTCTTCTAAATGAAAAAGTAGTCTCGAGGCGTAAGCATCACGGTTATTATATTTTTTGCGAAATTTTATTTTGTGACGTACGTGTTCTGTTTGGGCACTCACCAAAATCTGCTTCTGAAGTTCAACGTCCCTTCGAGCGAATTCGATCGTACATCCGTGTTGAAAGCTCACGCGCTTGCGAGAGTGAATATACACCATGTAAGAAAAAGTGAGTGCGGGTACTTTGCGCCGCGCTCAATAAAAGCGCCATCTGCGATCTAAACGGAGGAGTTGAGGCTCTTGCTGGCAGCTGGAGTATTTGTTCTTAATAACTTGCGTTTAATGCGTCAAAGCTACTTGCAGCACGCGGGCGTACGTGACCGGGTGTGGGCGTGAATATGTCTGCACGTTGGCGATCCGAGAGCGTGGGTCAACGGACTAGTGATCGGTTCTTCCGAAAAAATTTACTCTTGGGCGTAGTACTACGGAACGATATTCGTCGAATTTCATAAACTAACTTAACAAATGCGGGAAACTTAATGTTTGAAATTCTACTGTAAAACATGGGAATACGTAAAATATACGGTAGGGAAAAAAGAAGTACCGGAAAAAAAATCAAAAAGGTAATACAAAAATACTTATTACTAAAATTTAATTTGATTAACAACCAGGAAAGGATCATAAAAATAATGCCTCAACAACATCGGTGACTTAGCGGGTCAGTAAAGTCAAGTAAAAAAACGGGGCTGGGCCTGGTCAAGCCAACCCATGTTGACCTTTTGTCGATGCCCCCCTCACCCATACGTACGTATGAACGCATAAACTAAATATTGATTTTAACTACCGATTTGACAACTCCTGCCGGAAAGGTTTAAGAAAATAATAGGTAAATTATATTGAACTGCAGAACAATACAACAGACGGCGAAGCCTCGGAAAAAGAGTCTACCATGCCTAGAAACAAGTACGGTTAATTAAAATAGCAACCAGACAATAAACAACTTTGAACAGTGATACGCGCACCCAGTATATTGACTCGGATAAGTTCAGCTTATCGCCTCTACAGCGAAAAATATATACGCACAGTCCAATGTATGGTCGTCGGAATGCAAGAAATTTTGAAGAAATTGTCACTAAGATGTCCATATTAATTCGTTGCCAGTGAATGACAGCAAGTGCTCTATGTGCAAGCACATTTCATTCAAATGTACACAGGCTGTTCGAATGTGTGACCAACACCTTGTAGGGCTTACTTTAAAATCTAGAAAAACATATTCGTCATACCTTGGAGCACACGCCTCCGATGACCTGCGATGGCTTGCACTTTAAATACGAAGTTGGGAAAGCCCGCAGAACTCCGAACGTTTGTGACAGAAATCGTTTGCACGTTTATCACCATTAAGACACTTCGTCTCAAACTGTCACGTAATCTTTACTTAGGCTAACAAATTGCGATAAATTACATTATATACTCATCATTATTCCTAAATTTTGCGGAGGGGGACCAAGACCTTGGAGACTCCGGCGATTTATTTTTAGCTACCCCAACTGACTATATTTTCAGAATCACCGGCCTTTACCCTTTCCGATATGCTATTTAGTATCACGAAATTAGGAATAGTTGTAGTGAAATCAGGAAGTAAAAATGACTCCAAAAACAACATTAAGATGTACCCCCGCTTTTCAGTGCCGTGGCGTCAGTGGAAGGCAGGCTTGTAGATCGAACGGACAGTCTTAAAAGGGACTATGTTGAGCATTTGCTTCATGCTGGTGCGCTGGTGATAGAGCGAGCTTCCGAAGGGTTCATTTGACATCATGAAACTGTTTGTGACGAGTTGAGAACAAAGTCTACACTCCAAACAGTTAACCCCTGCCTTCCACTGACGTTAGTTTTCCATTCTTGCCAGTATAAACTTTCACTTTGAAAAACACGGTGAGGACAAAAATTCTAAATTTAATAACTTCGAGAAAAAAAAAACTATTTTGTCCCAATATTTTAGTTACAATTTCATCGATGTTTGTTGCTTTAGCAAAATTTTCAGGCAAATCGGGGACTATGAAGAAAACGTCGGAGTGCCTTTTAAAGAAAAGTTGAAGTGTTCCTTGAAAGAAAAAGAGAACGACTTAGAGGTGAATTCTAGCGTATTTTTATCTTGCGAATTTGAATATCACGAGAATTTTTCCGTACTTCTCAATAGACGCGAAGAAAAACCAGAAAAACTAAGCGCTGATCGTGACGTCATACCCAGAGCTTCCAACTGCCTTGCCCGTGCCACTTCTGAGGGAGATTGTGCAGTGTTTTTTACTGCTCGGGTAAGGCTCGCAGAAATCGCGGAAATGTTGAGATGTCTTTAAAATACTTCACGATTCCTTCCTCCCACCGAACACGCATGGAAGGAGGGGCCTCGGCGCTATATAGAAAGCGCTCGTGTGGCTACTTGGCGCATCAATATGAAATATATTTTTGATATTCGTGATCCTGGAGACAGACCAAATGAAGACGATTTAAGTGTTTCGTTTTCTCAAATTCAAAACCGCTTCACTTTCCCTTTATGGTTTTAGACTATTGGTCAGTAGCTTTCACTTTTCAATACTGTTACAGAATACGGTCTGGAATGCAAATTGCGGAAGACTATTACTCCAATTGAAATGCAGTATGACTTCATGTAAAAAAAAAAATGGTAACCTTCTAGTTATTATTAACGAGTCAGTAAAGCATTAAGATAGGTACCGCCGGGAAGAAGAAAAGCATGTTTAACGAAACAAAGAAATCAGGTGCTTGCGTTGCATGCAGTTCGCGAATCAGAACGATGGGGATAGTTTTCGTTTTACCACGGCACTTCAGGGTTCATTGAACCGCCCGTTTAGTTTTAAACAACACATAACATCACACTCCTAATCTTTGGCGGCCGAAGAATTGATTTGTGCAGTAAACGCGGTACGCTGCTCGTCAAGACAAAAATAAAAACAAATTTTTTAGTATCAAAGTTGTTTTTGTTGGAAAATGTTGTTTATACGAGCATTTTTGTCGCATGCTTGGGATGCTCTAGTCTAGCGTTTATAAATGATTCGGTCGAAAATTAGTGTAATCTTAGTTTTGTAAGAGTTCGTTCGCAGTTTCTTACTGCGAACGACAATTTCTCCAGGGAGGATCAGGTAGGGCCGAGCATACTTGGGTAGTAATTCAATAGCAGTAATTGAATTACTGTAATTTTGTTACTATCTAAGTAATTTGTAACTGTAATGAATTTCATTCGGCTAAAAGGAATTGTAATTGTAATTTAATCCCTTTCTAGCGTCAGTAATTGCAAAATTTTAGGCACAATTAAAATTACTGTTGCGAGACTGCACTGCCCACGGAATCTCTCCGAAAGCCTCAGCGCTCGCACAATCGGCCTAGCGTTCGGTTACACACTCGCACACTTATTCACTGTTTTATGATAACTTGGCGAACTGTGGAGGATAGGGCCCGCGACCCAATAAGAGCGTCGGAGCGAGGCACGCGACCCGACGTCCTAAGAGCATCTGTGTCACTACGCCAAATGCGAGGTGCGAGGCCCGGCGGAACCGGCTGTCGTCTGCTAGTGAAGAGTCGTCTGCTCCGAATCCAATCAACTTCGGATGAACGTCCACCGCAGCAACATATCGGTCCGCTAGAATAGCGGGCACTTCGGGAACAGTTTATGAGACAACCATACGCGCCATGTAGCCGCGAATTTGTGACGGGTTCAATTGCCAGGGCGCAGTGCGATGTTTTGAGCGGAAATGGCCGATTACACGGCTGCGATTGGCGGCGATCGCCAACGGCCATGGCGCTACAAGGAAACAAATATGGAGCGGATACGAATGCGGCGTCACTTTTTTTTTTTAAATAGAATTGAACCCGATAAGTTTGTGATTATTGAGTTTTTGTTCTTCATATCTGTGGTTGGGCAAAGCATATGGCATGGGCTCAGCTTCAGATATCGTTAGGGTTCGGCTATTCTCATGTTTGATTGAACACGAGCGAATACCCGAATGTTTGGCGATGCTGATTGTCATGAACCCGAACACTCGACTCGGGCTCATGACAATCGAGTACGCCACGGTTCACATGACTATAGGTGCGAAGTCGTCATGTCATGTGACGTAACCGTGTCAACAACGCTAATGAATCTAGTGACGTTCTAAATTTAAACAGACTTGACACAGCGAGTCACGTGACTACGCCACGTGACGTCGAGGGGCCACGTGACGTATGTCTTGAAATCATGACGTCACGTGACCACTCGACACATGATTGACCATAGAGCAAATACAAAAGCGCCACGAAAACTGACAATTTGTCGTACACAGCAACTCTCTATACGACGATTTGATGAACACAGAGGTACATCTGCCAATTTCGAATTCACGAATATTCAATTTGTGATACTAACAAAAGTATAATATTTAAGAAATGCTGTAAGCGTTTCTGAGCCGGTTACCGTTATATATATATTTTTGGTTGAGTTCCGGTTCAGTTCCAAGATGGCGGCGAAGATTTCGGTTCGGTTTAGTTTCGGTTCGGCTAAAAACAACGGTTTGGTTCCGGTTTTCGGTTCGGTTCCGGTTCGACACTCTGGACCGGACACCAAGTATTGTTGTTTAGTGAACTGCCACGACATCGTCGCAGGCCCGTTCACACTTGCGTTTAACTACAAACGACTGAGACAAGGCCGGTTTTTAAGCCTTTTGTGACGGTTACGACCGGCTGCGCAGCAACGCAACCGATCGTAAGCCCTCACAAGAGGCTTAAAGGGGCACTGCAAAAGGACGAAGTAAACTAAATGCTGCATCGAAGGGCGTGCCTCTCAGTGTCAAACACGAGCGTTCATTGACGACATTGGTCTAGAGCGTCGGATAATGACGACATTGAATTCTAGAGATAGGACTGTCTGAATAGTTGAACGTGACCCCTTCTAATCCTTTCAAGCGCAAAATTCTCACTAAAATGTTCGCTTGGAAAACTCGGAAATCAGTGGGGCGTTCACATCTTCACAACTGAATTACAAGTGCAAGAAATAGCACGATTGCGCATGGTTGTAGCACGCTCTGGTCGTTTCTGTTTTCTATAGACCTTTTCTTTAACGTCGCCGCCATCTTGAGAATTGCGGCGCCGACGACGCCGTCTAGTGGTTTAGAAAAATAAATACCGGCTAGTTCTGGCAGCACAGCTATCTGGGCAGGCAACGGTGTGGGTATGGGGGGAACTTGGCTAGACTTGGCTATAGTGGGCTGCAATAACTTGGTTGGAGCTTGTCCGGTTGAATCCAGCTGGCTACTCACAGGCCATCACCTTGCCTCCTCGAGAGAACGAGGACGAAGACGGTGGGGTGTTTTGATTGAGTTTCCACAGCGAAGTATATATGAGCAGTTTAATGTAGTCTATGCAGGTAAGCTCTCGGCATTTGATAGCTCCATCTTGAGTGATGGCATGTAGACTTTTTTATACCTTTCACATACCTTGGGGCTTGCAGTGATAACCTAATTGCATAACCTGCACCGGGAATTAAAATCGGTCCTCTTGTCGTAGACGAAGTGGTCGTGAGCTTGAACGTGACGTTGAGTCTAATACGAATCTTTCGCGATTCAAGCTCGCAATCGACTGACTTCATAAATAAAGATTCTTGGGGAAAATGCGAAGCTCGATAACATTGCAGCCACACTCGCGCTGCAGCTTCTTGTGCTCATGGCACACTTTCTGCTATTCGTCTTATGCTTTTTAAAATTATTTATCCATCCGACGACCACGCAGTGGTAGCCAGACAACCATAGATTTTCGGAAATTGCAGCACGGTAAAAAGGAGCACTCGGAACTAACTCACTCACGACGTCCGTTTTTAAGCCTTTTCGCCCATACCCTTGGCGGTTGCATACCCTGTGTCAGCGGGCAATCCAAAAATACACCAGGTCGAGGGTACGTCAGTTACTGGCTGGTTTGAGGTTATGCAAAAAAGGTCTATTGGTTCAGACCAAGGACGCCATCAACAATATAAATTGTGCTCAAAATTTTGAAATTCTTTCGCCTATTGCGCTCAAAATACATTCGATTTGTTCTTTATTTTTATTTTTAATGTGTTGCTAGTTCCAGTGAAAGTGATGCAAATTAAAACAAAAATGGCCAGAAACGCTTTGCTGGGCCACTTTAATAACCGGTCATGTCGAAGTCGGTCGTAGTCACACGCAAAGTGTGAACCTGCATTTATTAGTTTCGTAGGATGTGATTTTAGATGGATCGCCGAGAAGCGTGAACTGGCTGTGCGGAAGGCAGAAGGAATTACTCTATCCTCGTTTTTTTTTTTTCTTTTTGCAGGAATTTGTAATGCAAATACGCTTAATTGCCACGTCAATAGATCCGATGGTTCCCCGAGGCTACCAACAAAAGAAACCCGGATATGCTTTCACCCCTTCATAAACAACTAAAACAAGGAGAACCAAGCCCACCCATCCTACCCGCCAATGTTCTTCCCCCGACGCTTACAAAAGAAGGCGTCTAAGCGCCAAAAGGTTTAAGAGATAAAATGAGGCAGATAATCGTTGTTTGCATTGTGCCCCGAATTGCACGCATAGTTAAAAATGCCACAAGTGGCTGTTCACTATTTTTTTCTAAATATATGTTACTAAAAGGATGTAATTATCACATATCAGGGCATTATTTTTTGATGAACTCTAGAAGAATACGATTATGCAGAAGCCATATTCGGTCACAAGTTCAATGGAAGCTCTTCCCATCTCTTTCCACTTTAGTAGGGCCAACGCTGGAGAGGAGGTAAACTCCCCTCTAGCGTTCGCTCTAAGCCTCCCCAGAACTTATAGCTGTCATTGACTATTCAATATACCTGTGTCACCGAGATAAATAATTTAAAAAAATTACAAATGAAAACCAGAGTTTACTATATATTTCACAGAGAGAGAGAGAATTGATATTTAAGCCCCTTTCCTGTGCAGGAGTTAGAGATATGTCAAGTATAAACTATATTTTTAATTCACTGCTAAATGTTAAAAACTATCATTCAGGGATAACTGAAAAAAAAAAAAACCGACAGTATTGGCACGAATACAAGTCGATCAGCAGTGGCTCATTTTACTAATAAACGTTGGAGGGGTTACTGCCGCACATACCCGGATTAACATTCCACCGTCTGGACGGCAGCGGTTAAAAGTGCGCAAACACAACGGGGGAAATAAAAATTCATGAACATGTCCGATTTTTGACACGCCGCTAAACCTTGCAGTGTCGCGGTGTGCAGTAGGAGTCGATTTTATTATTCAACCCGCTCAGAACGTCCGGGAACAGGGCAGCGCTGGTCATAGCCACAACCCGCTGCGTTTCTTTTTTTGTTGTTGTTTTGTTTCACTATTGCTTTATTGTTGTGATCTGACTGTGGAGCTCTTGTCACTGATCGCATTCACGTAGATTCAAAAAGCTCAGGCATGCTTACAGCAGCCAGTAACTCCGGCTTCGCAAGAGCACTTGCCGGAGTTCAGGGATGGTGTAAGAACGCAGAGCTGTACGTGAAAGTATAATGCAAACAATGTAGCATCCTCACCTGCGTTCGAATCGCTCCGACGTTCTAGAGCGAGCGAAATCACACACGAAATTACATTTATCGTATGGCGGATGTCGTGGGCGATGCTGCCTTGCACTTGCGAGAAGCACTTCACAGTCCATAAATATTCTCCCTGAATTAGCTTCTTCACCCCGTAGACATGGCAGACTAGCAACCTTCTTTCGCGGAGATTCACCTTCCTAATAATAATAATCGGTCTTTCAACAGGGAGGAAGCGGCAATAACGTCGCAAAACGCTCGCCTTTGCAACTGGCAGCACGAAATGACAAGTGAACGCCGCATTAGGGCGATTTCCTACTACGGCCCGGCGCCACTAGTATTGCTCCTGCGCACCCCTGGCATAGCGGAACGGGTCTATAACCCCGCAGAAAAGGCGGCAGTCATCGCACACTACGAATCATTCGCAGATTAATTATATATTAATTACCGCGCATCTTATTATCGCTGCACAGTCAAAGAGATTACGGCGCTAGCCGATAAGGGTGCCGAAGAACGAATCACGGTGCAAAACATGTTAAGATAAAAAACTATGCTTTTCTCAAACTGTGGGTGACTTTGGTGTCAATGTTAATCTCTCAGCAGCACCGCCATGCCGTGCCCGAAAGCTACACACGCCTCGTGTGCTTCAGCTCTATTTTTCGCTCTGCTTCCTTCACCGATAGCCACTATCGGTTTCCGGCCTTCCCCCGATCGGTTGGCTTTCCTCCCTCCTCAACTCGGTCGCTCCTCTCTTTGCGGATGCCGCCGGGGTAGATACGGACGACCGTCACGCGCGGATCTCCTCAATGTTTGTCACTTGAGGATGGCGACACCGTTATGAGTGTACCCGTCCCGACGAGAGGTATCTTACCTGAAGCTAGGTCGCGGATTAGGAGAAACTTACACACCAGGAACTTTTATCCCCTATTTGGGGTGAACAATGGCTGTTTCGGAGACTTACACACAGCTATACCCTTTGAGCGCCCTTATTTTGAGGAATACACCGTTTTTAAAAATTAAATACGGCGCGGTATTAAGAAACACCCCTCATTTTTTAAGGGTGTGAAAAGGGTGCTACGGTGAAGTGAGGCGAACACCCTTTCTGAAAGGTATTGGCCGTATGGACACGTGAAGCAACCGGAGCTTGTATAAAAAAGTATGTCAAAGAATTGTTGCCTGCGCTCATGCTCCTTACTTGGAGATGCGAGCCTTGAACTTAGATGTACCATGATTTACGTAAACTCGACGAGAGCAGAGAAGCACACTTGTTACCTTCGTAATTGCGGAATTATGGAGACGACCGCCTGCGAATGAGAGCCTTTGAAGTGCAGAGCGTACAAGGCGATGGAGCGTTCAACAAGGTCGTGATTCCTTTGTCCTGCGTGATTCGTTGCTTCCTGTATTTGCAGTCTCTGCATGTGGTACTTCTTGCGTGTATATCTGTTGCTTGTAAAAAAAAAAAAAAGAAAATCCTACGAGGCACTGCGAGGCATACGAGGCATTTAAAGCTGCAGTCACGCTTCACATACTTCATACAAAAGACAGGGTGTTTGCTGCACACATGAATGCTGTCCTATCTGCGGACGCACCTCAAGCATTTTTCGGCTTCATAATGTGACAGGCAGGGGAGTAAAGACGGGAGCAGAACGCGCCAAATCCTGAACACTGATATCGGAGGTCCCGAGAGAAAGAATGAAAAATAAAGCGACAGAAGAGCGGGAAAAGAAAGCAGACGAACGGTTAGGTGTGCTCGTTTAGCCACGAGAAGTTGTAGTAGCTGGAGTTCTTGTCAAGTTTATTTTTATTCAATGCGCGATTTCGGTGTTTCTCTGCAAAGTCATCTAAAAAATAACTCACTGCCTGTGACATGGGCCCATCAGGACTACCGACTATGGCCACCGATATCCGCGTCGATTCCCCGTCCTTCCGAAGCGGCCCGAATGCAGGGACTTGTCCCCCTTAGATTTTCCTATTAACTCGATGGTGACAGGAGTAGAGGAGGAAGAGAAAACATAATTAAAAATAAAAGGCCACGAGTCCACACTCTTACAAAAAAGGGTCAGTATAGTCCTCCTTAAAGGGAGGAACGCTCTTGACACATATGTTCCTTCAGAAAGGGAGACACTTTCGTCCCTAAAGCAGGGGAGCAAAAGTTCCTCCGTCGCCTCCATCTCATTATGGCGGCTACGAATCGAGTAAATCGAGCTCAATAAGGCTTAACGAGAACACTAAGTCTATTGTACGGAGCGAGAGGAGCAGCAAATAAAAATGTAACACGAGCTTTCCGCGAACTGTATTTATTTCCGAAGCCGGCTTCCCCGGCAGGTAAAGAAACTTACGTTTCGAAAGCATGCAGTCACTCAGTCTTCCCATCGTCAGCACTGCGATGTTAAACGGAGACAACCGGCACCCAGTTCGCGCACTTTATGTCTTACCTTTGCTATTCCTCGAGCCACAATTCCTTTGTCAACCGTTGCGTCAACCGCACATCACGGAGGAGTGGTAAACCATTCGCCCGCAAAGCCAAAAGCCGCTCTAAAAAAAAAAGCAAATTCGAAGCAGCCTCTTGGCTCATTTCAGCACGGTAACACAAAATTAGGGAGTTTTAGAATAACGTACGCATTTTAGCGCACGCTAGCGCTAAATGTAGCGCTTGTATTAGCGCACGCGGCGCGAGAGAGTTTTAGAATTGCCTTTCTCCGTCGCGACGCAAAAGCCCAAGCATCTCGCGCTTGCGACGCCACCAAGATAATCACAATTTTTACTTTCACACACGAAATGCTGTAACTTTAGAAAAAAAAAACAAGTTTTTTGGTCCAGAGTACCATTTTAGATTTGTTTAAACATGAGAATGCGACGCGAGCGGTTGACCCGTCGTGTCCGCTTGCGTCGCCTCGGCAAGAGGGGTCTCGTGTACTGACCTTCGCACATCGTACCTTCGCCGAGAAATGTTAGCGCGTCACAAGCATCAAGTTGCCGGTAATCGTTGCCAAACCGATGTTGTCCCGTATTGAAAATCGCAGTCGCGAGGACGACGCCGACGTCGCACTCACGACGCCGCCAAAGCAGCCGCTGACATAATCCTAGAAGCCGCCATTTTTTTTTAACTCTGCTCGTCTTGGTTTTAGCCAACTTCTCATCACGAATCCTCCTTGCACGAACACGCACGAATCCTCCTTGCACGAACACTTGACGATGTTTGTCAACGAACATCAAGACGACTTTGTTCTTCTCTTCCTCTACTCCTATCGAACAGCGGCCCATGAAGTCACGGAGTATACAACCACCATAATCCTCTTTGGACGGGACATTCGTATGCCATTCGACCTCGCCAGATCGTGCCTCTGACCCTGCGTTTTATATTGGTAGTTTAATGACGCCGCGTCTTGAATTGTGTGGGAACCACGTGTTCCCCGCATCCCTATTAGGCCTAGCTCAGGCAGGCCGTGGGACGTCGCCACGTGTGGGCGCGTCCCGGATGCGAGGGCGAAGCCGTATTCCCTGGTGGGCAGCTTTTCCTCGTCCTTCTCGGGTGATTTGCCAAAGGCACACCCGTCGGGATCATGACTTGGACGCGTCCGCCCCTCCGGGGAGCCAACCTACATCCGACCCACCCTGGGCGCGTCCATTCCCGCAGGCTATAAAGACGGCCCTAGTCCAACGGGCAGGACTCTCGCTGGGGGAGGCTCTGCTCGACGGAGCCTTCCTATCTTTACCTGATCCTCCCCCTCCGTGATACTGTCAATTGCGGCAGCGCGGACTCCGACTGGCGATCCTGTCAAAAGAGACAGCGCCTTCTCTCCAACATTGTTAGCCCTCGGGCAAGCGTGTGGCATCTAAGTCAAATAAACACGTCTTTATCCGGACCCAAGGAACCTTCTGTGTTTCAAAGTGGTACCCCTAAAAGGGGAAACCCACATCTGGCGCCCCAACGTGCGGCCTGTACGGCGACTGCAAACAAAGCAGCACTCTCGCAATCACAGCGAACCAGGCCAATTTCCGGCCAAGAACTTCGTGGACAGAGGGAGAGGCGAACGCCCAAAACCCGATGCCACTCAACGGCTTTGTGGCCACATCAGCCACGCATGGACACAATGAGCAAGTGTCCTTCCAGCCGAGCTTCCCTAATGGGTATGACGCACACTGCCCGGAATGCAACCGAGGCACTCCTTCTCGGAGCGCGCCAGCCTTCGTCGCTGAGCCAAGCCCACCCGCGACTTTCGAAGTCGACGCGGGTCTGACGAGACAAGAGACAATGGCGCAACAGCAGGCAAATGCAGCCTCTTACAGCTTCGATCTCTTTACCTCAGACTGGCTGTCAGCTTCTCCGCACGGAGATAACACTGACGCCGTCTACGAGCCGCAGCACAGCACAGCTGCTACAGGCGCACCAAACCACTCGGCGGGCCCACACTGAGGGAACAACCCGCCAGCCGCACATGCGGAGAGCGATTCTCACCACAGAGAAAACAAGCTCGGCGCGTATCACCCCCTGCTAGAAAACGCAGCGCGGGTGATCGAAAGCCTGACGGGCGCACTGCAAACAGCAGTTAGGCCCCCGCCGCCGACACGGCCACCGGTCAGAATCAATATCCCGACATACCGAGGGTACGGAGACCGAGTGAGTGCGACAGACGTCCTCGAAAACCTGAAAAAGTACCAACAGGCCATGGGGATGTCGGACCACGAGATACTGGAACGCATCTTGCCAATCTCGTTGGTGAACCAAGCGGCGCGGTGGCTCCGTCTAACCGGAAGCCGGCTGTCGTCGATCGAGCAGTTCCGCAAGGCATTTCGCCAGGAATTCCTCCCTGCAGACTACGAACGCAGGATGAGGCGAGAGCTCGAACAACGGACCCAACACCCAGACGAGTCACTGTTAGAGTTCGTTAGGGCGATGCAAGAGCTCTTTGAGCTAGCAGAACCCTCAGCGCCCAATGCAGAGCGGGTAGAGCGAGTCATTCGACAATCGCACCCGACTTTTGCGGCGTATCTCCGCGGCAGTCGCTTTCGCGACTTAAACGAACTGGCCTCGGAGGCTCGGCGGATTCAGGGAGACATTCTTGCCGCACGAGCGTATCGTCCCCCACCACCAGCATCAACGGCACTCGAGCCGCGCTGCGCTTGGAACGGGGACGCGGCGTCCCGAAACAGGAGACACGAAGCCGCCCACTACGCAAACGAGCGAAGTCGAAACACGTACGACATATCAGATCGTGCGCTCGACCCGTACTCCTACGAACGGCGGGCAGCAGAGACTGTGCCGCAATTCAACAGGCGAGGTCGGAACACAGAGTTACCGAAGCCACGGGAGGAAACGCAGCCAAAGCGTCCAAACACACAGAACGAAAGGCGCGGCGCACATCAAATCGTGCGACAGGACTCAAGAAGGGTCCCGCAACAACGTTGCTTTCGCTGTAATAGCGCCAACCACCTGGTTCGACAATGCAGAACCCCGGTCCCCAAGAGTCGGGAAACGAGCAAAGCCGCCGATAACCAACACGGCGGTTCAAAACGGCACGGAGCAAGAGACTCTTTTGCCTACAGCCTACAGAATAGGCTTTCCGACCGGCACGCTAGCGCCATTCATAGCCCTGACGATTGTCGGTCGGACGTTCAAGGCACTGCTGGACACAGGAGCCAGCGCCTCGCTTTTCGGCGACGAAGTGTTGACCCACCTCCAGCAAAACTCAGTGCATATGAGGGAGGGCAACACGGCCTTTCGACTCGCGTGCGGTATCGCCCATTCAAGCGGTACTGTGCGGTTGGTTGCGAGATGGGAGAATCGAGTAAGACGGCAACGCTTCGTTCATCTCCCCTGTCTTTCCGTTCCGATCATCCTGGGCAGAGATTTTCTCGCCAAAACAGGGATCGTGATCGACGTGAGTAGCGGTGGCTACCGAGAGGGCACATTCGCACCTCTGGAACCCTTCTGCGAACCCCCAACGCCAGAAAAAACACTGGTTAATGGGGCAGGCAGCACCTGCCAAGACAAGGCAACCGAATCACAAAAACCGGGTATCAACCCCTCGACAGGTACCCCGACGCGGTTGCAAACAAGCGCTGTAGCGTCGGAGGTCACCCACCCCCTGCTGACTGAGTCATGCTGCGGGTCAGGGCAAGAAAAAGCCCGTTTGTCGACATTATTGCGACGCTATGACGCCATGTTCACGGAGCGTCCCGGGTGCACAAACGAAGTGCGACACCGGATCGACACGGGCGATGCGCTTCCTCGGAGGCAAAACGCACGACCCGTCAGTCTGGCTAAACGGAAAGCCATCGACGTCGCTTTGGACGAAATGATCGACACCGGAGTTGTCCGGCGGTCAAACAGTCCCTGGGGATTTCCCGTTGTGTTGGTCCCAAAAAAGGACGGCAGCTCACGTCTCTGCGTAGACTATCGGCGTCTAAACGACGTAACGCGGAAAGACGCATATCCGCTACCGAGCATTGACTCGATCCTTTCCAACCTCGGCAGCGCACGGTATTTCACAACCCTGGACGCCAGCCGAGGCTACCTCCAAGTTCAAATGGAGGCGGGTGACGAGGCAAAAACAGCCTTTGTGTGTCACCGCGGGCTTTTCAAATTCACAAGAATGCCCTTTGGTCTGTGCGGAGCGCCAATGACGTTTCAGCGCTTGATTGACCGAGTACTGGGAGAAGCCAAATGGAAACATGCAATGGCCTATCTCGACGACATTGCCGTGTACTCCAACACCTTCGAAGATCATCTACGAGATCTGAAGGATATGTTCGACAGGCTAAAGGCCGCGGGTATCACTTTAAACCCAGAAAAGGCCCAAATAGCCGAAACCCGCATCAACTTGCTTGGGTTCACGCTCGACAGCGGGCGCATCGCGCCAAACCCCGAGAAGCTAAAGGCTATCCGGGAGTTTCCGGCGCCGACGGACGTAAACTCGCTCCGTCGCTACCTGGGAATGGTAAACGTTTACCGCCAATTCATCCCAAACTGCGCATCACTCCAAGCGCCACTAACGCGGCTACTGAGAAAGACCGTCAGATGGAGTTGGGGTCCCAAGCAGGAGGCAGCATTCCGCTGCACCTCCAAAGCGCTCGAGGACACAGCTGAACTAAAGCTGCCCGACTTGAACAAGCCTTCCGTGATCCAAACGGACGCGAGCAAACTGGGCTTGGGAGCGGTCCTGCTCCAAGAGCACGAGGGAGTGCTTGGTCCGGTAGCTTTTGCTAGCCGCTCGCTGACCCCCGCTGAGGTGAACTACAGCACATGTGAACTAGGGTGCTTGGCCATTGTCTTTGCCCTGAAGCGCTTCGACATTTATGTCGACGGGACCACGTTCACGATCGAAACAGATCACCAGAGCCTAATATGGCTGTCCGGACTTCGCGAACCCGCAGGACGGTTAGCGAGATGGGCCTTGCTACTGCAGAAATACGACTATGTCGTGCGGTACAGGAAAGGCAGCACAAACGTGGTGGCCGACGCACTGTCGCGAGCCCCCGTAGACTGCGCAAATCTTTCCGCGAGGACCCAGGCCGAGCAAACGGCAAACTCCAAGCCATGCGAAGCCGAAAATCAGTCCAAAATGGAGGCAGCACCACTGACCTCCTCGGATGAAAACGTGAACCACATAGACGCAGTAAGCGCAGTGTGGATCGTGTTCAGCAAAGAAGAGCTACTGAAAGCTCAGCAGAATGATCCGTTTTGTCGAAAGGTGATCGACGGACTCTCGAGTGAGTCGGACTCTGTGGAGTCGGGAGGCGCGCCCGCCGGGCGTACGACTGCTGGTATTGCAGTAAACGCCGAGTGTCGGGATGTATCTGGTACTGGTACTGACACGCTGGATCAATTTCTGCTGAACGCCGACGGGCTCCTGCTGAAGTATATCCCATCTGAGAAGGACACAGATAATGTGTTCAAGGTGGTAGTGCCAAAAAGTCTGAGGTGCGCAGTAATGCGTTACTATCATGACTCGCACTTGGCCGGGCATGCGAGCGGCTCCAAGACTTACACAAAGTTATGCCACATCGCAACCTGGCCGGGCATGAAAAGGGACGTATTCCGCTACGCCCGCACGTGCCACACTTGCCAAAGCTTCAAACCAAGAGGCGGCAAACTTCCGGGCCTAATGCAGCCGATCCACAGCCAAGAAGCCATGGTCTTTGGCGGCTTGCGACGTGGTCGGCCCTTTACCAAGGAGCCCCAAACGGCACCAGTATCTGTTGGTTGTCACTGACCACTTCAGCAAATGGGTAGAACTTTTCCCACTACGAAAGCTGACGGCCCGAGCAATCACTGAAAAGCTCATGGAGGTGTTCACCCGATTAGGGTTCGCTGAAGCTCTTCTAATAGATAGAGCAAGCTACTTCGTCGGGAAGGTATTTGTGGACGCTTGCAAAGCGCTGGGCATCAAGCACAGAACAACCACACCCTACCACCCACAGGCGAACATCACGGAGCGATGTAACTGAAATATCAAACCCATGCTGGCAGCATTTGCCGAAAAGCACCGCGACTGGGACGCATACATTCCCGAGATTGGGTTCGCTCTCCGTTCCACTGTCAATCGTTTGACAGGTTTCACCCCCGTCTTCCTCACATTTGGAAGAGAATTGCCGAATCCAATGGACCGCGTCCTGGGGGCAAACGTTGGGGTGAGCGACGCACAGTCGAAACAGACTGAACATGCGCGCACGTGAGCAACACGTCACCGCAAGAACGCGGTGCGAGCGTCGTCACAAGCGGTCGGAGACCAAGTAGTCATTCGACCGCAGTACGTCCCCGCATGCACGAAGAGGATCCCCAGCCAGTACGGGGCTTCGCGCCGTTCGGGAGCTGCTGCCTCCTGGCTGCGGCAGTTCAGCGGCGTCCATGGACCACGGCTGCGCGGGACGCGTCAGGCAGCCCCGCTCACGACTCTACCCCAGCCGGTCGAGGTCCGAACCAGCGACCCGCAGTCTTCGTGCGCCGTCGGGGTCGACAACCGGTCAGGGACTGCCCGCTCTTCATCCACGACCACGAGACCCGCGCGGCGGTCGGACAGCTCGCCGACCAGGGACCAGCTGTTCCCGTCTGTCCCATGGCAAGTCCCAAGGCCCCACGATCCACTTCCGCCGAAGACACTACGCGATGGTGAGCGAGCTACTGCAACGCCGGGAACGTCGCCGAAGATGCCAAATTATTTGTTACCCCATGCATGTGGGAGCCGGCACCGCCGCGTCGTTTTGTTTTTGTTTTTCGAGAGTCGGTAGGTTACTTTTTCTTTTCCTTAAACCTACCTCAGCCTTAAGGAGGGGGGAGTGTGGGAACCACGTGTTCCCCGCATCCCTATCTAGGTCTAGCTCAGGCAGGCCGTGGGACGTCGCCACGTGGGGGCGCGTCCCGGATGCGAGGGCGAAGCCGTATTCCCTGGTGGGCGGCTTTCCCTCGTCCGAGGGGTGCGAAGGCGCACCCCTCGGAATCATGACTTGGACACGTCCGCCCCTCCGGGGAGCCAACCTACATCCGACCTATCCTGGGCGCGTCCATTCCCTCAGGCTATATAAGACGGCCCTAATCCAACGGGCAGGACTCTCGCTGGGGGAGGCTCTGCTCGACGGAGCCTTCCTATCTTTTACCTGATCCTCCCCCTCCGTGATACTGTCAATTGCGGCAGCGCGGACTCTGACTGGCGATCCTGTCAAAAGAGACAGCGCCTTCTTTCCAACATTGTTAGCCCTCGGGCAAACATGTGGCATCTAAGTCAAATAAACACGTCTTTATCCGGACCCAAGGAACCTTCTGTGTTTCTAAGTGGGTACCCCTAAAAGGGGAAAGAACTGACCTGTGGCTTCGTCAGAGAGCGCCTGTCAATCGCTTCCTAGTGAATGAAATCGCAATGCGACGAGCAGACAACAGAAGAGTTGTTTGAACCGGGAGACGGAGGATGGCTCTAAAACCCGCTGCGAAAAGAAAGACTCGCTCAAACTACAACGTCTGGCAAGGGCCATTCACCATTGTCGCCCTCTGAACGATGTGGTATACTGGGCGCAACGCAATACCCGTTCCTGCATGCTCGTGGTTGATAGGAACCGCCATGTTCGGTACCAGGGCTGCTGAACTTGAAGCAAACTTACTGTTTTTTGTTTGTTTTTTTTGTTGTCTTTTTTGAGAAGCGATAGTGTGACAGAAGTACAAGACGTGTGGTCGAACAAGGGAACACCGGGATACATACCGCATTAAATAAAGCATAACAATATACATTTGTATGCTTCGAATATGTCTGGAGACAGTATGTGTGTCACCAATGTGACAGGGCCGCCATTCAAGGAATACACCCGCATCGAACATTGTGGGCTGTATTTTGTAGGATGCATTTGTGTGCCCTGGAACAAGCTGCTTTGCACCGTTAATTGCGTAAAATGTTTAGTGAGCATGAGAACAAGTCCTATCCAGTTCACTCTTCGTTAGCGTCACTGTTGTTGGTCGCTCTGATTAAACCAACGTCCGTCCATCCACGTGTATGTTCACTTCTCACTATTTTAGGTAGCAGGATTATGACACCATTTTGAGTAAATGTTTTACCGAGAGGTACCTTATACCTGGAGACAGATTGGGAATTTCGTACAACCTATGGAAGCACGTCCATATCGAGTTCCCTTTTCGTTCCAGTCGCTATTGTTAAAAAAATTTAGATATGTGTAGACCAGCGTCGTTTAACTCCTTAAAACACTGCGGTTTGCCGATTGCACGCGGCTTTTACGTTTTCACCAATTGGTTCCGACTACGAGCATTGCACCTCGTTGCGCCTGTAGTGGCGCGCGATGAATGACCGATCGCGTAATGTCGTTAGACTGAAATGCCTTTAACATTGCCGTAAACAACGGGTATAATAAGCCACTTCAGTGGAGACTAAAACCTGAAATTGCGGAATTACGTAACCACGTCATGGTGGTGTTTTAAAAAGAAAAGGGACATTTTGAGACCGGACAGTTTTGGCGCTGCATCAAAAAGGATTAGATAAGAACCGCCTTTTTCTTGCTAGTACACGATTGCGTTATCGTTATCTGCATACGCTTCGTGGCGTTATGAAAACAGCCTCCTCGCTGAACACAAAGAGGAGGAAACATCTCGTCGAACTCTCGGAATCGGGGGTAGATAAGATAAGGATACCACAGAAATGCACGTCTTTAATTTTACTTTTACTTTTTTTTTTTTTTAAATATTCTCCTGACAGCTTTAGAAACGCAAGACGTGGCTCATTTTATTCAGGCTTTATGTTTCGGAATTTGTTTTTCGGCGATTTTATCGGAGTGCCGCTATGTTATTGGCCTTGAAGCGATTACATTATGCTCACAACTCACCACAACATGTATTGTTTAAGCTTTCAGTTAACATAAACATTTTCCGATGAACAGGTTTCTTCATGTTGTGCGACTGTATCAAGTTACTTCTGCTTAACTACATAGTCACATCATCATTACATGACGCTTTTAATAGAAGCACGATTAAATTTATTAATCTTCAACAATCAAAAACAAACTTTAGCAGTCTCGGAGTTACCTTAAACGCAATGCAATTAAAAAGCGGCCGTTCAATTTCCACTGGGTGATAGCTGAGATGACGAGCAGCTGTAGTAACAATCGTCATGAAAATGACATATCCCTTGGCTAAAATTTCCTAATCACAAATTTTAAAAGGAACACCCAATTTATTTTAAAATCAATTTCACCGTTTATAAAGTAATTCATTTTTAATTCGCGAGGGCTGTGCTGGCGTTTTTTTAAATTCATCTATAAATCTACTCTCCGTGGTCACATGTTTGCCATTTCAAATCTGGATAGTCTGCTTTTTTTCGTCAAATGTATTTTCAGCAGGTACGGTATACGTTGAGTGACTGACATTTTGAACCTTGTACTCTGTCAACTCGATGGTACAAGCTATATTAGAGAAATTTGGTTTACACATGTATCGACCACCTCCTTCTAAAACGTTAGTATAGAAGTATGGAGAAGGCAGTGGGAAATTCGCACAACCCTTTCTATTATAATATTCCCCGCAAATCTAGACAATTCCAAAAGCTTGGGGGGGGGGGGGGGGGGGCTATCGTTCTTAAATACTATCTCGAACTGTGCGACTTGACTTCTTTTTTTTTTTCGTGAAAATTTAGTCTGTAAGAAGTTTGCCGGCGGACTAAAGAAGAAAAGTTTGACTGATAATTTGCCGTGGCAAAAACAAATGCAAAGAAAAACTTGCGCAATGAATTGGTGGAACATTTGTCAAATTGTTAGAATTGTAAACCCTCGAAGGTTGTTCCCGCGCGCTATAAATAAGGTCTGCTAATTGCGGGGTTAATCCGTACTTGCGTATTAGACTTTTCTCTTCTCAAAGTCAGTGCGGTCTTACAGTTGGTTGAGCACGTCAAATCGACTGGCTTCCTTTCGGTTGTGTAAACGTCAGAGGCAAGTAATTAAAATGAGATATAGAGAGTGCAATGCTAGCCTTCCCTTAGATAACGTTAAATGTGTCCAGTGTAGATGGTCAATTTGCCCGGTCTAGCACATCCGCTAACAACTGGTGTTCAACATCCATAAAGTCGTACTGATTACACCTCAGCGTATTGGTACGATGCTCATTGATATAATTTTAGTATTTTTTTTTCATGTTCGCAGAAAATAGTTTATGCTATCTGTTAGAATGGAGTACCTTTCCTCGCTCCCTCCTCCCCCCCCCCCCCCCCCCCCCCCCCCCACACACACTTTCGATGAGTATTTTTGCTTTTGGGGGTGCTAGTGCTGATGGACGCACTGATTTCCGTGGTGTAGGACGTGAGGTATTTCTTTCCGGTTCAGCTAGGGGATCCGTGTTTGGTAGCTACTTAGCCCATGTTGTCTTAAATCAGTCGCTAATGTCTTTAAACGTTTTGTTGCTTCTTTCTCCTCTTAGTTTTGCCTGGCTTATTTATGTCCCACCATGAGCTAGCTCTTATATAGACTTAAAGCTGTTTTTCATGTTAAGGCGATAAGACAAACACTTGATCTTTACGGTTTAGTTTGATTCGTAAAGAGTATATGCCGAGGGATATTAACAGAATTGAACTTTATGAGAACAAGACTTTTCTCAAAAAACATTCGATCGCCGCGAGAAAACGTTCTGCCCGTGCCCCGACAGACACAGCGTCCAGACGAGCGCCAAGCGCCATCTGGAGTAAGGAAAACAAGTTACACAACCTCAGTCTACGTGCTATCAAAAGAGGGTGCTGCGGGCATGAACATTTTGCAACGCCGCTAAAATGAAGAGAAAAGCAACA
This sequence comes from Ixodes persulcatus, assembly GCA_013358835.2. Taxonomy (NCBI): domain Eukaryota; kingdom Metazoa; phylum Arthropoda; class Arachnida; order Ixodida; family Ixodidae; genus Ixodes; species Ixodes persulcatus. Next base: position 196,023 of record JABSTQ010010198.1, read on the forward strand.
AAATGATTGAGTAAGTAAACAAAAATAAAACAAAACGTTTGCAACAAACATTTGGAACAAGCTCGACTCAGTAAAAGAAAACTAAAGTGGAGCGGGAATTTCATAACACAGGATTGACTATCAACTGTAAGGAGATGAAGCAATAGGTCATATAGTAGCTGATATTACAAGGGAGTTAAGTCAGAAAGAACCGAGAGCATGGATGCAATAAGTAAAAACGCACTGTAGTACAAAAAAGAGTAAAACGCATTAGGGCAACAGATCAAAACAAGAATAAGCACTTTTCAAGTTATTTATGTGGGTTAGAAAACAAAGGTCTTGTGGCAGCAGCAAACTTCTTTATGTTCACTTTCATTTTTGCGATCGGAAATAGGAAATGCGCAAAGGTCAGACAGAGAGCTTGCCGAGGCACTTGAATAGGTGCATATGTTACTCATTCAAGTAGGGGCTAGCTATTAGGTGTTTGACCGAAGGGAAAGTTAATATAGGTAATAAGTAATCTCTTAGAAGGGAGTAATTTCGGATGAATGAAAGCTAAAGACGCTATTGAAAAATATAACATAGTAGCCCAACGTTATATCAGCGCCTATTGTCCTGTAACAGCTAGTGACATCGGCTGTTTACTAATTAGTAGTTATGACTGTAAAAGGCTGGCTCTAGTGATATACAGGGTGAGTAATATAAATCAATATAATTTAAATTACGATTCTCATTGTCATTTACATCAGCTCAGTTTTAATATGAAGATTTAAATCAAAACTTTCCCGTAAAAATAATTCCGAAAATAGTACGCATGTTTTGCCGTTTGTCTATCATTTGATGCTTTCTATGTGCATTTGATTTGTATTTAAATCCAGGAATCATTAAGAAAGAAATATTTATACGACGCTGAGCACAAAGAAAGTCATTGCTCTTCTTTGAAAATCGGATTATTGAGCTTCCATTCTACCTTTCACTTTGTTTTTCAGTTACATAACGTGCCATCGCAAGCAAATCAGAATATAAAAGTAAAAAACCAATAAAGACAATGTCTTATTGCAAGCAAGTCAGAACGCAAAACAAGCGAATCAGAACGCAGAAAAAGCAAATAAGGCTTGTTAGCTAACTATAAAAGTCGAGCTGTTTTCGTTCTAGTGTGCCTAGGGCTACATCAATAAAAAGTTTAAATTATACTTTAAATATACAGCAATTCTTTCTTCTTTCTTAACAGCTATCGGACACATTGATAAATGAATCTGCCATGTTTAAAAATGCATGTAATGATAAAGAATCATTAATTTTAGTACAGTGATTTAAATGAAATGAATCTGATTCAAATCATAAATTTTATTTAGATCATATAAATTCAATTTCTGTAATGCTTTAATTTTTTTTTCATCCTGCTCATGAATAGATAATGACAGTGTACTGATTGAGGCACTAATTTAATTTTGGAGGCAACGAAGGCTTTGAAGCAGTGCACTTAAAACTAGCCTCATGGAAGCATCTTACTGTAGCCGAAGCTTTCGCCAAAGGATGTCTGACGGAGTTTAAGGTTGAATTACATTCGGGCAGGCCATGCAGGGAGCGCAGTTCATCGCATACGTGCAACGTCCGTTGACTGTAGAGGATGAGCGCGTTTTTTAGAACCCCGATGTCGCGCTTCGTTGCGGTCGCTCCACTGAAAGCTGGACGATAAATCAGAGCTGGTGGTCTGCTCCGCTCATCCGTTTTCGCTAAGTAGTGTTTCCGCTTAACCGAGTGGAAGTTTCTTTTTTTTTTTTTTTTTGTTTGGTCTGGACCACGCATTTGTAACGCTCTGTGTGCTCTCACTCGATTAGTGGTGCCTAATTTCTTTATCTGAAGCCTGGTGCACCAACGATACTTTTTCAAAAGAAAAAAAAAAACATAATCTAGAGCGTGGGTCTAATAAATTGAACACAATTTGAATAATTCAGAAAATGTGGTATGGCACAGACGGAAGTGCATAATTATTGTTTGACTTCGTGACACGTTTCAGGTCGCGTCGTAAGAGGTACTAAAAAAATACCTAGCTGCTTAAAATGTTCCTATTTGTAAGCAACGTATTTAGTCCGCAGGGACTGAGAGGAACGTCCAATTGACAAATTTCGTTAACTTAAAGATACCAAAGACGTATTTAAAATGTAACTTTTTTGTTGCTTTTTTTTAAGTTTAAAACTGAGTTTCATATCCGTCCACATAGATAGTCCATAGATATTTCTCAAAACTGGCCAGCTAAACGAGGCTGTCATGTAAACTTACAGTGTCCTTCTTTGGGATATTGAATTTCACAGTTTATTAAAGTGTTTATAGAATATTTCATCCACAGCGTATCAAATGTCTGGTCACTGTACAAAGTCTTTGCAACCGCATACGTGTGTGCGTGATATTTCGGCATCCAAGATATTCTAGAAGGCCGGCGTATAATACCTAAATACAACACAAACTTAGAATAGTTTGTTTCACAACGATCGATGTCATGACAGGCTTGCTACCAAGCCCTGAATAACGGGATAGCATCACTCGATCTATTCACGCATATTCACACAAGGCGGAGAAACAAACAACACAGCTGGCTGACATGAGAAAAACAGCCTTTTTACGCAATAAATATTTCCCCTGCACCTGTTGTCCACGAGCATGTTCTTCAGTGGCTATTCGAGAACGCTTTAGCGTAGAAAAAACCAAGGCACTTTCCTAATCTACCGCCGAAACGTTCCATATCCGGAAATGCATCGGTTTATGTACACTGCATATGCAAATCTGGGCAGCGTGACTCAAAGTGACATCACACTGTCACGACGCGTCCTGCATGATGTCATTTTAGAGTGTTACATGACGTAATGTGGCCAGGTGTGGCCTCAAGCACGTCAGTTGATCTCTCGACCGCGTGACCCGTAATGTCACCAGCCACGTGAGTAGGTTACCGCGTCCCGCTCAATCGCGCACAACGTTAACCCGCTACATTCAGCTGGTAGCGTCACTCGCGTACCGCTTTCGTCGCCGCACTATACGACTGGGCCAACGCGACAGAAATCCTAACTTCCTTCGCTTGCGTTAAGACGTATTCTGCATTCAAAGGACCGTTAAAAATGTATCTGGCATGTCCTCGAGGAGTGTTTTCTGTATGTGGCCCCAGGAGGGGGATGAGGCCTGTACAAAATAGCGATCCCCACTCGATTTCGCGGCTTGCCCGCAGCCTGGAGAACGTCGCTATAGGCTTCCTGCTTTGCCCAGGAGGCGCTGCGGAAAAACCGCCCGGCAGCGCCCCCTACGATTCGTTTATCGGTATTGGGTAGTACAAACGTGCGCATTCCAATTTTCCCGCATGCAAGCGCCGGCGGTATGAATCCCTTCCGTGCGATTTTCTTGCGGCAAGGAATCGAGCCGATTTCTAGCATGGAAAGCTGCGTTTGTTCCACAACACTTCGCAAAGAGAATAAACTCAGCGATGCAAGCTACGTCTACGTTGTACAAGAAGCCTCAAATCTGGTGTCGGCGTGCTGCCACTCGCAAAGACAGCGAGCTTCTTATGATATCGAGCTTGAGGTGAGCATTACGAGATACCTTAACGCACCTTGTAAGCAAAAACTCCCAAACTGCAGCTCCTCCGTACAGCCAGGGCTATTAGCTGATGGCCAACCTCGAAAATGCGCGAAAGCAGACGCAAGCGATCGAGCGTCGACCTGCTGTCTGTCGGCCGAGCACATGATATTGATATTTCTTCATTTAACTCTTGAGGCGAGTTTGGTCACCACAAAAGGCCAGTGGCCCGTACTCGTAGGTCTGTGGCACCATACAAGACATTATACACACACACACACTCGCACACGTAAATAAATAAATAAGAATGGAGGAAGGGATGGAGGCAAGCGCGGCATCGAACGCAAGAATAACAATTATAAATTTTATTTGCAGAAAAGTTTTACCCCGAGTGGCTTGCTCGGCTAGAACAGAAAGGTGAAAGCCCGTACGCTTGTGCGTTTGCTAGCCAACCACCCGGGGCTGGAGAAAAACGAAGGACCGTACGCAGCCTCACGAGCTCTTGCAGCTTTTCTTGCACATCTGCGATGTAAGCTTCACGCAACATAAGATCAGCACATGCTTGTTGCTTTCTGCGGTGCGTTGGTGCGCGTGCGTGCTCGATGTATACTTCGTTTCCGACGCTACAAGCACGAACGGCTCGAGCATGTGGCCCTGAACAGTGCTTGCACTGCACGAGCGCGCGCGCTTGACAGAGACACTGAAAGCCCGCAGCTCGCGCTTGTAGCATCGGCTGCGTCTTAAACGAAGCATAGTTCTATTGGATCGCTCCACTCGTGTTCCTGTTCGTCAAATTCGCATGACGCACGTTTCGATGCATGCCACGGCCGCTTGATCGAGTGGCCGTGCCTTAGCAGAACAACCTGGAGGGCGAGAAAAACAATTGTCTCGCTTACTCAGTGCGCTGGGCGGCTAGTATCGTTTCCTTCGCTCGACTTCGCACGGTTTCGATGGGAATCTGTAGAAGTTCCCTCCGGGGTACTTCCCGTTCTTGACAGTTGACGACGCAACAGTACCGTCGACGGCGACGTTGTGAACGCATCGAGGCCGCGCATGTTGCTCCCGGTTTCGACGTGCTTGGACGAAGGGGAAATTACTAGTTTGGGGCGAGCTCGGGTTCCCGGGGAAACGTTGTGCGGTGACGACTACGGGTTGACATATTTTGAATGGTGACCACGGGAACGCACAAATAACAGCAGCGCACAGAGGTAAAAAGTCGCCCGAACATGTTTGTTATTGTTCGGGGCCGCGGCGGCCGCGGGGTCTTGCCGGGCTTGTACTACTCAGACATTTTATTGCCCGCCACCGGAGGGCGCCACGATACGTTCAAAGCTTCAGCGCAGGAGGCCTATTTAACTCGATCGGGTTTCTGTCTTTGCCCTAGACTACCTTTTTGCATTAAAAGTCCGACCGCAGCCCACTCTACGATTCGATGGCGCCGATCAAGCAGCTTCAAAGTTGCATCGTCATGCCGCTGGTCGTCTATGTGTGTTTGGTATCAGAAGCTAAACCAATGACGCAGAGTGAATGCGGCAACGTCATGACGATACACGTTTGCAGCTGCACGATCGGCGCCATCCACACTTATACCCTTGTTACACGGGAACACTTAACTGCAGTTACGCTAAGCCACAGTTAGCGCACAATACTTACCGACAACAATCTGTGGATATGCAGTCAAAGCTATGGGCGAACGTGCGCTTGAGCATCTTGAGCACCCATCAAAGCAGTGCACGCGCTCGTTTCACTTCTTATGAAATAGCTGTCCGAGAGTATAGACAATTGCAAGCATGGCATCACGACTGGTGCCCCAGGCGTGCAAGCACGTGTAACGTGCGCGTGAAGATAGCTTTGGCAAGCTTGAAATCGCATGAGCTTTCCCGCACGAGCAGAGAAATGGCGGCGGCCAGTCGCTCTGCTTGCAATCGTGTATAGTGCGGTATCTGTGGTGCCGCGTAACAGCAGTTAAAGCTGAGTTAACCGCGGTTAAGTGTGCCCGTGTTACAGGGGTATTAGAGTGGGCTGTGATCGGGCTTAACGTAAAATGGAGTATAAATGACAGTAAAATTACTCGCTCGTTCGCGGCATGTTACGTTCTTTTACGGCGACAGCTGTTAGTGGACCGTACTTCGGGTTTTCGACGGCGTGAGAGTGAGCGCCGTCAGTTCCCAGGTAGCACCAAAACATTATAATAATGTTATTTTTTTGTTTTGCCCAAACGTTTGAAAAATGTCCTTAATGTCATTTAATTTAATGTTGTCACAATGTTTATGTGTACGTTAGATTAATGCTTTTCCAAACGTTATTTGAACACACGGGAAACGTTCCTACAACATAAATTTAATGTTTGCAAAACATTAAACTAACATTGAAAGAAACATTATATTAACATTCGTGAAACACTTTTACAAGCGGTATGCAACGTTTGTAAAACATTAAATTCATATCAAAGAAAATGGTACTGCTACACTAGCAGAATATCCACAAAATGTTAGAAAGAACTTTTCAGTTGACGAAGACAAAAATATTGTAAATTAGACGCAACCGCTACACATGCAGTAACGCCTCTGCTGTGAACGAGGCGAACTGCATGGGTAGCAATTGCGTCTGATTACAATACTTTTGTCTTCGTCAACTGAAAAGTTCTTTCTAACATTTTTTGAATATTCTGCTAGTGTAGCAGTACAATTTTCTTTGATGTGAATTTAATGTTTTATAAACTTGCATACCAACAAAACCGTAGGTAGTCAAAGCTGAAAGAAAGATGTTGGAAAGGAACCTCCTTGAAACCCACCAACAGGCAGTGTTTCGCTACAGACATGGCTTTTCCAAGGACTGAAAAAGCTAGGACTCGCAGAAAAATATTGCATCCTGGGTCTTTGAGGAGGTCCTTCTTCGCATACATAGCAATGTTTTCCAGAAGATGAACCACCGGACTCCAGTGCACTATCTACATAACTACAGAGAATTGACTGTATGCACCTTATGAAGAAGCTTGATCGTAGCATGTCCGTTAACTGAGGAAAAGAATGTTTGTGAAAGGCACAATACTGCACACTATTAACAACAACGCAAGAATGCACGACCATTACCAAGCTCGTTTTCATCACAGCACATATTGAGACAAAATTAATTGCAATTTACTACCCGTGCAAAGATGAAATCAGTCAGGTACATGTACTAAACAGATTTATTGTGGTTTCAAATTAAACCAAAAGAAGCATATACATACGAGCAAGGATGCTGCTAGACCCAGCTGTTAAAATGACTAACCAATAATTTAAAACAAATCTGTATGTACTACAGCAACAAGCTTGAAACTGACTAGAAGTGGTGACTAGAGCAGGTGATTAGAAATGAACAAGCAAGAGTATATATTGTGACGGCTTGAAGCTGAGCCATACCTACTTGCCGCAATACATTTATTGGAAGAAGGCATGCCTTGCTTTAATTTTGGAGAAAATTTACATTTAGTTGTCCTTGCGCTGGCCATCTAGATGCCCTCCATGCTTGTGCTTATAGTTGTCCTTCAGTTGAAGACTTTTTTTTTTTTTTATTCTTCGGTATCTTCATGGTGCATGTAAGTGCAGCTTGAAATAAAGAGCAGAAGAGGTTTCGAAATCAATACATAATCACAACAAATTGTATGTGATATACATGGTTAAATTGAGCGAGCAATGTGCTTACCAACTAGCCTAGCTCCCCAGCTTTCTACTGTACATGACATATAAAACAAACCTTTCATAAATTGAACCAAAGTAAAAGTTTGCATTGATTTGAATACCCCATACAACAAGTGCTTGAGAAATAAAACTAGCAAATTAATATTGCACAACTATTCAGTGATATTAAGCACATTAAACTGAACCAAATCTCCTTTCGTGTATACAGTATGCTCGCGATAATTCAAACTCTGATATTTAACACTTCTGGTTAAGTCAAACAATTTTCAAAACTTGGGTTGTCCCGCTACTTTTTCGATGCCGCTTCACTCGAACAGCGATTTCGTGTAATTCATACTTTTTGTTCTCGCGGCACCGTTGAGTGCACTTCTTTGCGAGCACTGGTGCACTGCGGCGAAGCAACACCCGTAGAGCTTGCTTCGGCTGGTGTTGCTTTTCCGCAGTGCACCAGGGCTCGGTAAGAAACGCGCTCAACAGGGCTAAAGCAGAGCAGAGCCATATATAGACCGTTTTACTGAAAGAGGGCGAGGGAGAAAAGGGGAAAGGGCTACTGGCGCTTTCTTTCTTGCTGGAGCTTTAGAAAGAGTGAAAGTCCCGGATGAGAGGCTTTGCCGGTGTTGGGTGTAGGCATTGCCCGAAATTCGTTCGCGTTTTCTTCTCTGTTTTAAACTCCCAAACTTAATTTGAAGCACGGGCTTGGATGGCGACAGTCCCCCGGTCATCGGGACACCGTTGCTCAGTTATAAGGTGCACGAATAACGACAGAAAGCATAGAAAACTGTTTGAGGACCCATGTAGCTAGTGCAGAATCCGGCAAGGTGAATGCCGCTGCAATGTCTTTAAGCTACATTGCTTTCCACATGACCCCAATTTCCGGCAGCAGTGGCTTGCATCCCTAAATCGAAAAGACTTTTCCCCAATGCCATCCTCTCGACTGTGCTCGGAAAATTTTGTGAATGGAGCGCGCACCGCACTTGGCGCTGTATTGTCAATGAACATGGGGTACGCTCGCAAGGTGCGTGCAAGTTTCCTCCTGATAATTGCTATATAAGCTTGAAACTTTTTGGAACTGAATTAATTTTAATATCAATATTTTGAAGTGGTGACAATGACTCGATTTTATTATCTACAGCACTTGGTTGAAGGCTGATTTCCACCGCCGGGTGTGGCTGGAAATTGCCAAAAAGTTAGTTCTATCGCTTTGCCTGAATCGCGATCTCCTGCACGAAACTAGAGAGCCGTGAACCTATGCTGACCGTCACAACGCGACTAGATTCTTGTTATTTTCAAAATTAGTACATAATGTAGCTGGAAAGAAACCTTCAATTTCTGTTGCTGAAAGTTGAAACATGCTCATGCATCGATGTTTATGAACGTTGAAACATGCTCATGCATCAGTGTTTATAAACGTTTCATTTGAGGATCCCGTGCTGACGAGTGTGTCTTTTGTCGAGAACTGAAAAGAGCAAAGTCGAGATGGGCCGATTGCCGGAGCAAGTTGATCAGCGATTCAACGATTCAAAATCGATGCACGAGCATGTTATAACTTTCAGCAACAGAAATTGAAGGTCTTTTTCCATCCACATTATGTACTAATTTTGAAAATAAGAAGAATTTAGTCGTATTGTGACAGTCAACATAGGTTCACAGCTCTGGTATCGCGCAGGAGATTGCGATTCAGGAAAACCGATAGAACTAGCTTTTAGACAATTTCCAGCCACACCCGGCGGCGGAAATCAGCCTTCAACTAAGTGTTGTAGCTGATAAAAGTGCGTCATTGTCAACACTTCAAAATATCAATATTAAGATAAATTCAGTTACAAAAATTTCCAAGCTGAAACAAAAAGTATCACAAGAAAACTTGCACGCACCTTGCAAGCATACCCCATGTTCATTGACAGTACAGCGTTAAGTTTGGTGCGCGCTCCATTCACAAAATGTTACGAAACATAGGGCACTATGTTATGAAACATAGGGCATTATGGAATTATAATAGATATGAAGTCCTTAGGGGTGTATGGAAGGGAGTCATGGTGCCAGGGTTGTCATTTGGGAACGCGGTATTGTGTATGAGGTCAGAAATCCAGGCAGGTTTAGAGATACAGCAAAGGAGTGTGGGTAGGTTGGCATTGGGGGCACATGGGAATACACCAAATGAGGGAGTACAGGGGGATATGGGTTGGGCATCTTTCGAGAGTAGAGAAGTGATCAGTAAAGTAAAATTTGAACAAAGACTAGCTGAAATTGAGGATACACGGTGGGCAGCGAAAGTGTACAAGTATCTATATATGAAAAGTCTAAACACTAAGTGGACAAACCGAACCCGCAAGCTGAGATTTAAATACATTCAACGAGATGGAGCCGATAATAGCATATCTTTAGAAAAGGGAGTAAAGGAAACAGAGAGGAAATTTTGGGAAGAGGGAATGCAATAGACAAGGCACAAAAACAAGAAATAAAGAAGGAACAACTGTATGATAATTCAGTGGGGAGCTCTTTGCTGTTTGAAGCTAGAACAAGGGTGCTAAGAACGAAAACGTACGGGGCTAAATTCCAGGAAGTAGACACTCTGTGCGACGTATGCAACCGCGAAAGGGAAATTATAGAACATGTAATTTTAAGGTGCACGGGGCTTCGTCCCACCCTCTTGGGGGGGGGGGGGGGGATATCTAGGGATTTAGAGGGAGCACTGGGTTTTGCAGACATAGATGGACGAATGGATAGGGAAAGAATTGCGGTAACTAAGAGGAGATTGGAAGATTGGTGGAAGAGATCTAGGGAAGGATAAAGAAAAAATACAGATAAAAATATGCAATAAATTCACTTGAAAAGAGAGAGAGGGGGCGGTCTGTTATAACAAAATTCATACCAATTTAAAAAAAAAGAAGGAATGACGAAATGTTAGGCTAGGTGGCGCAAGCTGCCGCCCGATACAATGGGTATAGCCATTACCATTCATCCATTCCACGAGCACACTTGAGAGGATGGCGTTGGGGAAAAGTATTTTTGGTTTACGGACGCAACCCATTGCCGCCGGAGATCGGGGTCATGTGGAAACCGCTGCACTCACCTTGCCGGATTCCATGGAAGCTACATAGGTCCTGAGACAGTATTCAACGGTTTTTGTGTTTCTTTTGTCACGACTCGATGCGCGTTTTTGTTTTTTCTTCCAACCTTCACAATGAAGTACTGCCTGTGGCGCAACATACAGTAGTGAACAAAATGATATGGTATTTTGTTTCTTTTACAGAAGTATTGCTCGACGTCTAGTGAATAGCTAATAATATTTTATTTTGATATGGTACACCATAATGAAGCCTTTTTAACCACCAGGGGTCGGTTGTTGCGACACCGGTAGGTTTTATTTATTTTTCAAATTGCGCCTTCTTCTTCGTCATCTCGTGGCCGTTCACAGTCACCTACGTTTTCCTTTTGTAAGAAAAGAATATTGAATTCCTATGGGTTTTATAGTGGGTTATTTTTAATATAAGCATATTTAGCAGGCAATGGAAAGAGAACGCGGTGCAAAGAGTTTATCGGAGAATGTTCAGAAGGCGATTATCCGTGGATACCAGTCTGGGAGGAAGCAGCGCCAGCTTTCAGAGCAATTCGGAGTAGCGCAATTAAGAGTTTCTGAAGTTCTCAAGAGAAATAGGCTCAGAGGAGGTGTTTTTACTCCGCACTCTTCAGGACGACCCAGGTCGACGTCCTACGTGGTCGATAGGAACATTGTTCGGGCGAGCCGCATGAACCCTCGACTGTCGGCCTTCGATATTTCCAAGGATTTGTCCCAGGGATCAGGCTCCATGGTGGCTTCATGAACCGTGAGATGTCGGCTACGAGCTGCTGGACTAAATGCCCGTAGACCAGCTCAGAAGCCAACTGTAAGCAAGAAGAACCGGGCAATCAGGTTGAAGTGGGCAAAGGAGCCCCTCAACTGGACTTTTGACCAATGGAAAAAAGTAGTCTGGTCAGACGAATCTAACTTTATGCTGTTTGGCAGCGATGGAATCCAATACGTGCGTCGTCCCAAAGGCACCAGATTCAATTCCAGGTATCAGCTGCCTACAGTGAAGCATGGTGGAGGGAGCGTCATGGTATGTAGCTGTTTCTCCGCTTGTGGTGTGGGTCCTCTTCACCGGATTCATGGAGTAATGACGAAGGAAGTCTATGAGAAAATCCTTGAAGACGTCATGCTTCCCTGGGCATGGAGAAATTTTGGCCGTGGCTACGTGTTCCAACAGGACAATGACCCCAAGCACTCATCCAGGATTGTGAAAAATTGGTTCAGGAAAAGAAGGGTGCACCTGATGGAGTGGCCGAGTCAGTCCCTTGACCTTAACCTAATCGAGCATCCTTGGGAAGAGCTGGAGCGTCGTCTGCGGGTCAAGAAAGCCAGAAACATTTACGAGAAGTTTGACCAACTGCAGCAGGAGTGGGCAAACATGGACCAGATGGTCATCGACAATTTTCTGAATTCCATGCATCGTCGGTGCCAAGCGGTGATCGATGCAAATGGTTTCCCTACAAAGTACTGATCAGCTTAAGTTTATATCTAGACATAGGGTTTTACGCGGTGTCCTATTTTGTCACACAGCCAGATTATTGACGACGTCCTCTTGCACTGCTGTTACCAGGTTTGAAATAAATATCGATTACAAAAAAATTGATTCATATTTAAGTAAGCATCTAATACGTTAATGTAGTGTTCCATTCTAATTTTCATATCTGTATCACTGTTCGAAGAAAAGTTACCCACGTAAAACCGAAATATCATATCTTTTTGTTCACTACTGTATACAGGATTTTGTATAAAAATTCAGTGCCCCAGTCGAAAAAGAACTCTTTATACTCTTCGCAAGCAACATAATCAAAACAGACTCTACTTCTAAAGGGGCGCGTCACGCAATGTTTTGAGTAGTTTCCGAGGAAGAAATTCGAACTTGAATCCAACCTCCCACAGTGGAAGCGAATACGAGTGCCAGCACGTTAACGGGTACCTTTAACAGTCATGGGTTCCGAAAAACACACCGCCTAGCTATAGTCAGTTACAAGTCAAGAAGGTAGGAGAAGCTCCTCCCATAAGCGTGACGCGCCCGTTTCAAATCCATCCGCAGTCGAAAGAATAGTTCCCTCGAAATGCCCCTTGTTCCGCTCCAATGAATAGATAATGGCTACAGAGCGATGCCAACTTGTCTCCGACCCCCACTTTTTAAGAAAGCGACCTTTGTATTCATCGGAGAAGGAACCGAGCCCCTGAAAGTGGCCTTTGTATCCATCGGAAGGGGCACCTAACCCCCCACAGTCGTTGTTTCCATCGAAGGGGGAAAATTATAATCTCCCTCTCGTGGCTTCTACAACGCTAAGTCAAAGTCGAAAGATTATTCGCAGGAAGGCAAAGCCCTCTCCCGCGTTGGCCACGACGTCACGGAAACGACGAGACGCTATTGGATGCGGAGGTGGTGGAGGTATATATGAATCCCTTTGAAAGGCATTTGCGGCTACCTTCTTGACCTGTAACTGACTATAGGTGGTACCAAGCTGCCACCCGATTTGCAGAAATCAAGCCTTGTCTACCGATCTACGAGATAAAGCTCCCCGACACACTCACCAAGCGCCTCGCTTGGCTCTCCCCTGCCTTCGGTGGGACCTTTGCCTCTGGGTGAGTTCCAGCATTCTGACTGCTCGCGCAGTGACAGGTCGGTTCCGGGACTGCCTTGGCAAAAGCTCGAGGGTCATCCAATGCGGAAAGCATGTGTGCGACAAGGAACCGCACACGTTCGCTTTCACGCCGACTGCACACACAAAAACACGTCATAAACGCTCCGAACAGAAAGGACTGAAAAAGTAAAACGAATGGGCGACCACTCACCAATTAGACTCAAATCCACAGCTGGTTCCATGGGCACGCCGGCACCTAGGACGCTTCCTTTGTTCAAGAACGCTCTTCGATGTTTTTTCCGAAAGTCTGAAAGCGCCCGCGCGCCCGCTCGGCAGTGTTGCCAACTCCTTTATGAAATTCCCGCTAGACACATGCCCGAAAACAGCTTGATTTGGAGTAAAAAAAGCTAAATGTGGTAAAAAAAACTTTTTTTTTTTTTCATAACGAGGTTACATTGAATAGAATAGCACACACCCACTGCTTTCGAAGCAAATAAATCATCAGCTATCACATTTTTATGACACGATATGCACAAGCAGTCTTCTTGATGTTCACATGTCTACATGTGTAGGTCTAAAAACGTTCAAGAATGTCATCGGCTACGACATCTGGCTCATCTACTCCATCTGAGACGTCTTCACGCTGTGATTAGGTCCGCGCTGCTTGGACTTTCCAGTGTGCTCGAGTCAGCACAGGCTGCAGGTGCCAGAAAAGGCTGCGCTCATTTTTTCGATGCTAGCGGGTTAGGTGTGCTACCAGCCCCACTCGAGGAGATTCGGGTTACTCCAGAGGGTCAGAGCACGTGACAACAAAGGCAAAGCGACGAGGTCCCGCCTAGGTGGTGTTGCGCTAATGGCGGATAGTGTGGGTCGGTTAGGTTGGGTAGATATGTTTTCGGAGCGGGTGAGGTCACTGGAATGCAAGGCCGAGTAACTTTTGGAACACGACTCGTACCAGATTTTTAAATAAAAATATCTAAAATAGCTATTTTTTTTAAAAAAGCTAGAAAACCCACTAGATTTTATACAAACAAGCTAAAATTTCCCGCTAGCCGCTAGACCATATTTTTGCCAGCTAGACAACCACCAAAAAAGGCTAAATCTAGCGGGAAAAAAAGATAAGTTGGCAACACTGCCGCTCGCTTTGTTTTTGTCACTGATCTCTATGACAATTGCTGGATCGCGTTTGACCAGCTCTGCCTATGGACCGGAATGCGGCCACGGTCGGCCATCTTTAGGTAGAGTTATATCATCTCTAGCCATCATAGTAATTAATATGGCGGACAGCGCAATGGCGGCAGGCCGCCATAAAATAGCCGTAGATCTAGTACACTGTACCGTGGGTGATATTTCGTGCTTGATTGAAGTTGTTCGACGAAGCAAATTTTTGAAACCCGGCGTGAACGGTAGCCTCATTTTTGAGGACTCGGCGAAAGTTCTACGAAAGCGCAACAACGGGAGAAAGCAGCGCAGCTGCACTCGAATGCAGACTACGTACCGGCGTCTGCTTTCGATGCTCTTTTTGATGCGACTTTCGATGGGTGCTGTGCTGCTTTTCCCCGGTGCTGCGCGATTTCGTGAAACTTTCACCGGGTCCTCAAAAACCGGGCTACCGTTCACGCCGGGTTTCAAAAACATGTTTCGTCAAACAATTTCAATCAATCACGGAATATCACCCACGCTATTTTGATGGCAGCCTGCCACCACCGCCACCACAACTGCCAAAACGTCGTCTGCCATGGATGGATGATGGTGGCTGCCAGGTGGCTTCAGCAGCTGTACCGCGGCTAGAGGTGATATAACTCTACCTAAAGATGGCCGCCAGTGACCGCATTCGCGGAGCGGGCAAACGCGATCCAGCAATTGTCATTGAGATCAGTGGTTTTTGTGTTTTGAAACGATGGCGATGGAGATGCGGCGATAGTCGTTGCTCGTTGGTTCCGACCGTTCCGACCAAGCTCATTTGACGCAACGTGAACGTGCTTGTTTTAGTCGAGTTAAATTCAAACTTTCAACTACAAAAAACTGTTTTAACATTTATATAATTATTTGTAATAAACCAGGTTGTAGTGCATTGTGTACTAAACTGAAGCTCGGCTTCGTTTCATTTTAACATGGCGGCGACCACCGTTTTCTTTATCTTCTCGAGTGCCGGCCGCGCTCGACCTATTCGTGCGTTGGTTGTCCTGTTATCCACCTCCTGCGATCCGCATCAGCCACAAGCATGCTGTCTGGATATTATGGGCCCACCGGAAAGAATCTCCAGCCTTCTTGGAAGCAAGGACCCCACTAGGATTGCTCGGACGTCGTCGGCACCCACGAACCGAGTCAGCGCGCCGCACGTCGTTTGCTTGATTCCTTCACGTTTCCGGCAACGGATCCCCCAGCCCTGGCCTCAGCCTTACATGACCTAGCTGGTGAAAAACAATCTACGACAACGCGGCGTCTTTGGAATGCGATTACTACGATCAGTGGCTTTTAAAACCTCAGTAGCCACCTTCCATGATGAGCTCTTCGATGTGAACGCTCTTACCTTCACTGTGTGCAGACTCCGAATGGTCCTTCTACAAGCGACGCTGCGAGACGCGAGCCTTCTGCGTTGTTTCAACTCGCAGTATGATTCTCAAAATGGGCACTTGGCCCCAAATGAGCTGCTGCACCTTCACTCACTCCCCGAGACGCATCCCACGTCAGTTCTATCGGTACGTAAAACGAGAATGCAGGATTCGGTTTATGGCGGTCACCCTGTCGATTGATACAGTGGAGCACGCTACTTACGGAAAGAATCGTGCTAAGAACTCTAGATTTGTGCTGGTCGTGGTATTTTTCCGATTACCCTTTTGGCGACGCCGTAACCTGGAGCTGGAACCTCCCACAAGCATGGCAAGGTGCTGCTATACTGTGCGTGCTGCCCGGCTTCCGTGACCGAGTCCTACGACTTGCCCAGCGAGCCACTGGTGCTCATTAACACTAGAATTAATTAAATGTGTGTATACTAGAAGCCTTCAAGTTGAGTCGCTCAGAGTGCAGTGTATACCTTGGAACTATTTCCAGTGGCCCAAGTGCTCGACAGTTTGACGGGACAGTGTGCTCAGTCCAGTTGTTCTCAACATGCTTATTAATCGTGATAATGCCTCCCTCCAAACGACTCCACTGCTGTTACGGATGACCTGATGCTGGTGCTGCTTAGCAGGTGACCGCAGAAACCACGAATATTTGCAGAACAACATCGACAAGGTCTACTATAAACAACCAGCTTTGCTTCTTCACACAGCATGTCAGCAGTTTTGTCCAAAATGTGTGGAAAACTGGGTTTTGTACTTTGCGTGTCCAGTGAAACAGGCCATAGCACACTTAGGTGCCTCTGACAGCCCTGCTCCTGCCACCCCTAGAGTATCGCAGCTCCATATGAGACTCCTATGAGGTTGATCTTGTAAGATCAGTTGAAAGTGTTCAGCAAAGGGGGGAAGCTTACGCTATTCTTTGGCAGCCATGCTCGCTCCCGATAACTCACTGCTCTGACATTGGCTAGAATTCTGGCCCTTCACTGGCAGGCCAGAGGTGATCTCCAGTGTGGCCCTTTAGTGGGTCGTCTTATTATGCCTCCTAGACAACATTGTGGAACTGCAAGGTCACGAGACAGCACTGAAGGGAGTTGTTTGCAAGAAATGTGCTGGTGCCTTTCAACCATTTCCTACCGTAGAGCAACAGCATTCCTTCTTGGTGTGGTCTTCACTGTTCTGGCAATCCCTTTATGTGCACTCACGCAGAACTCCCATAACAATCGTCACAAGCTCGAAAACATCTGTAGACAGGCAACTTGCCACCTTCACTCCCAGTGAGAGAGAGCAGTGCCTATGTGCTTTACTGTGAATTATGGACTTTTACTTAATTTCTATTCAGTGTTTCCCCCCACCCCTTTAATTTGTTCCTTTTGCAGTGTACTGTAGGTTTCTTGGTACAGTCTTTGGCCTCTTTACTATAAGGAATTGCTTTTAGCAGGATTAAACGATAAAAACACTTTTAATGCTTTTATCCTCTACTATGGTACTCTTAGGCACACAACTGTATACTATTTTATTCAACCTAACAAACAACGGGTTTTATGTCCGTTAACTAAGAAACGGACACAGATTTTGTCAGAATTACAACAAAATGTTTGTAAAATTATGGAAATTTCTTACAGTGGAGGGACTCGTCGAGAGGGGTCGGAGTTGCCCTGATGGTGCCATTTCAGTTCACATGCCAACAACGAAGGAAACTCGGACACATAGTTGCATAGATGCCAGACTTCCCACAGCACCAGCACACCTATGTACATTCCCTACATACAAATTGCAGTAAATATATCATACATATATATAATTCAAATAAGGGAGAAAAAAAAAAGCTTCATTATTTTGAGACACTGAGACGTTTATTCTGGCCGAATGAAATAAATATTATGTTTGCCAATTTTCTTTTCTCCCCATTCCACACGTTATTTAGTCGTAATAAACACCAGATATGCCCAGAATCATTTTTGATCATTTTGAAAAAAACAAAAAAAAACATGACGGAAACGTTTTTATAAGAAAAAAAAAACTTTTTTTTTTATTTAAGGAGGCGCATGTTTCTATACTTTCAGATAATTAATCCACCACCTTCGGGCATCTCTGTAGTAAATCGTAGCGTGATGCAGGTCACTTCAAGAGGGCCAAGGAAATATAGTGAACACCTTAGATGGGTCAAGTTGGCAAGCCGAGAGACTGACCGTTTATGAAGAAGGGACGAAAGGGCTGTCGTGATACACATCATCGCTTTACTTATCCACAAGCTCCATAGTCGACATAATCACCACCTCTCCCCCCTCAGACCTTCCTGGTAAAGGGAAATGAATCTATTCATGTGAAACAAGTACATTCTATTTATGGTTGTCTTTCTATGGATCACATTTTACATTTAGGTTTCCAAGATTTTTTTTGTTTTTTGGAGTTAGCAGCTGCTACAGAAAAGCTTAATCGAAACGCTTCCATCTTTATAGGGCAAAGGACATGAAATGCAAAAAGTAGCAAAGCATATGTTTGCTTTTTCCTTGCCATTTTTTGTACCTTCACGCTACATTTCAATAAAACCTGAAACTAAAATAGTGTACTACGTTTTCTTACAACATTTGCAAAAATGTTATACTCTTTTCAAAACGTTATACCAATAAATTGTTACTGTACGTGGTGTTTCATTGTAAACTTCAAAATAATGTTAAAAACACAATATTGTCAAATAATTTCTTGAATGTTCGTATTTGGAACAATTATTCGAAGTTTGAAAAACAGATATGTGATCAAACCAATACATTATTTCAGTGTTACTATTTATAGCATTTATTTACTATTTTGCATTGAATGTTATGTTTCCTTGTAAACTTCAAACTAACATTGGAAATATATGTTAAAATGTTATTTTGATGTTACTTCCTGCAACATTATTTCATGGTTCTGCATTCACTGTTACTATAATGTTTCATTGTAAACTTCAAAATAATGTTAGAAGCATAATGTTAGTAAATGTTACTTTAATGTTAGTGCTCATAACATTGCTTTACAGTTATGTATTGAATGTTGTTATAACGTTTTGTACACAACAATATTGTTGTATGTTTAATTTGAACGTTACACTAACATTGAGAACATATCTAAAACGTTGTGTGTTCTATTTGAACGTTGCTGTAACATTTACACCTAACACAAAACGTTATTTCAACTTGCACAACAAAAAATTAATGTTATTATAATGTTTTGTGCTACCTGGGTTTCCCCGCTAAATATAGCCGAAAAATTAACTTCACGTGACCCATGAACCAATTCCGTTTGCCCGTTAAATTTAGCGGGAAAATTGATGCCACGAGACCTGAAGTCACGGGACCTACAACCAAATTCAGTTTCCCCGCTATATTTAGCTTAAAAAATCACGCCACGTGACCTATGCATCAATTTAGTTTCCCCGCTAAATTTAGCGTAAAACTTTACGCCACGTGACCAAAATTGATGTCTCGTGACCTGACGTCACGGGAACTGCAGACAAATGTAGGTTCCCCACTAAATTTAGCGAAAAAATTGTAGTCACGTGACTATGCACCAATACAGTTTCCCCACTAAATTTGACGGGAAAACACATAACGATCTTGAGATCATTCATTCATCAACAACGTATCGACGCTAAATCACGCAACGTCATTAGAGAGTTTTAGTGGACGACTTTGGCACCCCCGCTACACTATACGCTAAACGGTGTGACACTACAGCGCATGTGCGATGCTAGCGGAGAATTAGCGGAGCTGCCGAAGCTATACTTTATTTCACCTTTTGATGCACCACAGGAAAGGCTACAGGCGCGAGCTCCTTGCTCTGGGGCAGGTCTCGGTAGCACAAGCTCTCGTACACGTACTAAGTGCAGTTGCTAACGCTATGAGCTCGCCCTTTTAGCCTTCACCACTAGCGCGACTAGCGCGACCACTAGCGCGACACCACTAGCACCACTAGCGCGACCCCCAAGCGTGGGCCTCGCCAGAATGAGTCTATACTCCGTTTCATACACAGCTTGCAACGCTGGTAAAGGTACTGAAGTAGTGCGCATGAAAAAAACACAAAACGTTGTGTTACTCCGCGCGTTTCGTGGACGAGTGGTACAAGGCGCTGCTCTGGCGATACGGACATCTCGGTGGTGGGGGTTCGAGTCCACGGAGCGCAAAGGTTTTTTTTTTTTTTAAATTTTACTTTAGACGTTTTCTTTTTTATTTTTTTGCAAGATTGTGCGCATTGAGGAAGGGCATACTGTAAACGACTCATTTTTTGCGGGCTCAATATTTCGCGCTTTAGGTCAAAGTTGAAGTTTTAGAATAATTCGCGGGTTCTAATTTTCGGGACGCGGTGGGATCTCAATATAAATTCTAATGTGTTTACATTTTACCGGAATTTTTTTCGCGGGACCTATTTTTCGCAAATTGTAGGTGATTCGCGAAATTAGATCCTCGCAAAAACTGAGTCGTCTACAGTATTTCAATTCCTCTTTTCTTTTCTTTTTTTATAAGGGGGTAGACTAGGGGCTGGTGTTCCGCTTGAACCCCGCGCCGGCCTCGTCAAAATGGAAGAACAGTCGAGATCCAGGGCGTCTCTACTTAAAGCCGTTTATTTACATGGTAGCGTGAAAAATCAGAGTACCTCGAGAGTTCGGTGGACGGTCCTTTATATAACGAATACTGGGATTAGGGGACCGCACTGCCATTGGTCAGACGGTTTGGCCTTCACACGCGTGATGTGACTTCATGGACGTTTCCTTCAGAGTCGGAATCCTGGCGCCGGTGTATGGAAGTCATCCAGACGGCAGTATCTCGCTGCTCTGGTGCCGGCGCCCCATGAACCGAGAGTGACTCACAATAGACGCGCACACAACACACGGGACTCGAGGTCAAGATCGAGTGTTGTTTCCTTTTTGAGGAAAGCAGGGGCCTCGGAATACAGCCACGGGCGTGTGCGTCGTCCACTTAGCCGACCAAGGTTAAGGTGCCTCAGGCCGACGGAACCTACCGAGGTTACGATCTCGAAGGCAGAAGAACCCAGACGTGCCGGAATGCAGCCACGGGCATCGTCCGCCTAGCCGACCAAGGTTAACGTCCTGCAAGCAGACTGAGCCGTAGACACGATTCATCACCGGCACGATTCCTTCTTGAGGCTTGTTTCACTTTAAAGCCGTAAGGCCGATTTTAACACCAGGCATAACAGAAGGCAGTTCACAACACGGTCCGCGTGCTCGAAACTTTCACGTTGCGAGGTCTTCGCTTCGGGGACGCCACCTTGCCAGATAGACACTGCGCCTTGTACTTCGCGACAGTACGGGCCCACACTCCGGTGTCGTTACTGACCGTCTCCAAGACTTCACGGACCGACGTCTACTGGAAACACGTTCTTGAACTCGCGTACACGTTGGCGATCACTTGCTTGCACTCTTTCGAGATCTTCGCACAACGAATCTTTGAAAATATCAAAGCAGGAGAGGAAAGCTTCATGCGTAAGCCGCCATCTTCTCAAAACCGGCGAGGCAGGTGATTCAGGGGAAGCCGCAGCACTCGAAAACCCGAAGCGGCTGCCGCACGGACGAAAACGGAAAACAATTTAGAGTAGTTTACATTATCTTTTCCTTTTTATTGAAAAAAAAAAAAAATCGGTGTTCCGCCGAAATCATAACGCCACTATAAGGAATATTCACTGGGCGCCATATTTGTGGGTGATGCCTAGAGCGCATGATTGATTGATTAAAACGTTTATTTGAAAGACCACGCCTCTGGCTTGTGGGCCTCAACCTGCTCTGAACGAGCCCACATTAATAGGCTGCTAAGACCGGCAATCTTGAGGGTGCGGAATGCACGTTGCAAAAGAACTGTGGAAGCTCGCCATCAGCACGCGCTCAGCAGTCGTGCACACAGCTATGGCCGCCAGTAAATACTTCCTATACTCCGTTTTACCTTACGTTGTAACGCAGCCAAGGCTAGAATCACGAGCTCATAGCGTTGGCAGCTGCCCTTAATGCACGAGAGTGGTGTGCCCCAGAGCCCCAGAGCAAGGAGCTCGCGCTTGTAGCCTTTCCTGCGGTACATCTTAAAGGGGTCGTGAAAAGTTTTTCAAAACTTCTGCGCATGTGCGATATTTTGATTGCCGGTCCTCTATTAGGTAACCCACGCGCATTCGTTTTATCGTCCGGATTAATTTATTAGAGAGTTTTAGTAGATCGTTCCGATACCTCCGATACCCCCGATAACGATACTATATATGTAAGCGCAAAGGCGGAGGCAGAGTATCGGGTATCGTTATCGGAGTCATCGGAACGATCTACTAAAACTCTCTATTAGCGTAAAACGACAATTTCGGTTTCCCGGGCAGCTTCCCTCTCAATTCTACGGCTACGTCACATCAAGACAGCCAATCGGAAAGTTTTACTTTCTGACGTCACGCGTAGAAGTCAAAGGCGAACCAGATACGTTCCTCAGATGCAAGATGTCCGATCGGCTGGCCCTCCCCGAGCTTCAGCGTCGATTAATCGAGCGAAGCAGACTTCTCGGCTTTCTGCCTTATGCGGCTACCCCCCTCCGAAGAGTACGAGACCGCTCACCATCCGACGGCGACACGGCGACACCAACAGCGAAGACGGGGCGAGCTCTGAGCAGCGAGGTTCGCAGTCTCGAAGCCAGGCCGCTCTTGGTACAATCTTTCTCTGCCGAGCGTCTCGTTAGCATCGAGTTGCGATTGTCTAGAGGCCCAGCCAGCCCAGCGGTTCATAAAATCGGTTGTAAAAGACCGTTCCCGAAGCGGTTACCAAGAACGGAATGCCAGTGCAGCTCTGCTCCCAGTGCGAACAGGTATTTACGTGGATCTTGCTGACACTCTTTTACTTCAAACGTATCTTCCTGGACGTTGGCTCTCTCCCGCATCCCCGAAAAGCGCCGCAGGGATTTGTTTACATGCGCACCGCTTTGCAGAGCCGTACGGGCCGTCTCCTTTTAGCAACAATGGTAGTTGTGTAACTTGTGTTGACTTCTTAGCGATCGAGTTTGTTATCAGTTGCGGTCGACGAAGGCGGCTATCTCGTGATCAGGAAAGGTGGGCATGCGGGCCCGTTTAAACAGACATTTCGTAGCGTGAATATTACATCGCACGTACACAACTCCAAACCACCCCAAAGAAGCGTTGCCGGAAAGACCACCCGATACTAAAACGAACGGTGGCCAACTCTGCCGTTGCTTTCTCTACCAAAGCGCCTCGGTACTACGTTCAGGCCTAAGTAATGCCTATGAGTGACCGTACTTCCCGTTGTGGCGCTGCTCTTACGGGCATGTTGTCGTCACGACACTCCATCGAAGCTTCACAGACATCCACGAGGTGGTTTTTGGTTATCGTTTTATTCAGTTTAAAATTCGTTTTCTCGCGTTATCCTACCGAATATTGGTATTGGTGAAGTCCTATTTTAACCCTCTTTATGTTCAAGCAAAGAGATGGGCTCTAGAATTTGGTTTCCGTACCCCTTTAATGCACGAGAGTGGTGTGCCCCAGAGCCCCAGAGCAAGGAGCTCGCGCTTGTAGCCTTTCCTGCGGTACATCTATTAAGGTGAAATAGAGTATATCAGTTACTATACTCGTTTTCACCTCAAGAAAAAAGGACGTTTTGCGCATTGTTCATACGCCGGGCGAAGTAGGTCTTACAACGCTGTGGATCGTCCGGTAACTTATACAACCGAATGTCGTTCATTTTACCATACCTCGTGCTGCATTCTCTCACAAGACACACGGTCGGCATGGCGAGTGCTGAAGCGCGCACACAACAGACGCCAACGACGCCAAGCACACACAACAACCTAAACGTGATAAAAACAAAACAGCGCAAAGACAAGGACGAAGTAGAAGAAACCACAGGACACCGCGCTGCGCTGTGTCCTGTGGTTTCTTCTACTTCGTCTTTGTCTTTGCGCTGTTTTGTTTTTATCAAGTCTACTTATCAACTAGCCCAAACTTCTACGTTAATAAACCTAAACTTGCCGCGCTCAGAAAATGCGCAGCGGCGAGCAGACGACGGGGCGACAGGAGCGGGGAGGGGCCGACGTTGCTATGGTTGCCGGACGACGGAAGTCTCGAATGTGTTAGAAAACGGAACTTACCTGCAATTATGTGATATAGTACTTCCGAATTAGTTTTAGAACGCCAGTAACTTCCTCACTATTTTCATAACTTACTTTTTATTATTGGAACACAATATAGAGTACAGTAGATCCTCAACCTTACACAGGTCTTATTGTGACGTTTTGTAGCTCATGCTGGGCAACGGTGTCGCATAGTCGTTCCAGGCACCCCAAGAAACACTATTTTCAAACACTGTTTATAAAATGTGGGCGTAATTTTTCGCCATGATATTTGGGATTTGGGATCTTTGAGATCTCATGAATTTTATAAAATTAAGACTGTTCATATCTATTTTCCTTGCACGACCCCTTCAAGGTGAAATAGAGTATATCAGTTACTAGCTCCGAAGATGCACATTTTTGTACTTTTTTGGTGTTTTTTTTGCAGGGGCAGCACTATTTTATGAGGCGAACGTAGACGGTTGGCAATACAAACTGGTGCGCAAGCTTTGACTGCGTTGCACGCTATGTATGAAACGGAGTATAGGCGAGATTAGGGAGAGCCAGCTGGGGACGCAATTCAAGATGGCCGCCACGCCATGACTGTCCGCTTCGCGATCACGAATCTGAGGGGCGGATTGTATCCCGCTGCTGCGAGAAGTAGCCGCGACAAAGCCGTTCAAGGACTGCAACAGGTAGCTATTTATGGCGAACAAGCTAAATGCAGCCGCAGAAATAATAATAAAAAAAAGCTTCGCAATCCATGGCGTTTTGAGCGAAGGGTGCGACCTCCTGCTTGGTCGTTTTTTGACGTGAGGACAGAACCGACCAAGTTAGTGAATGAGCAGGCTGACCTGAGGGATTTCCGTGGCGTTTCATTTTCAGTGAACAGTGAGAAAGAGGAAAGAAAGACAGATCGCAATTACACGAAAGAAGAGCTACGCTTGTTGTCATTTATTTTTGATGATTTCTCTCAATGGCTTTGGCGCTTTACACATATCGGATTGGCTTGGACAGTTTGGCCGTCAGTTGTGGTCAATTACAGACATATTAATCATTATCCTAAAAAAAGAAGCAAAGATTAGCACCTCTTTCGATAAGAAAAAAAATATGCTATGAAGATATTGTTGGAAAGAAAGAAGTAGTGAGGCTCAGCCAAAAATGCCAGCGCATCTCGGGCAGCAGCGGAAACGCTCGAGGTGTGCTCAGACGGTTACTCCAACGATTGTACCGGCGACACCATCATAGTCAATTTCTCCTCATTGTATTAAACCATAGCTTCCTTTATACTGACAAAGCCTGGCAGATCGCCACGAGACGTGGCCGAAAGTGAAAAGGTAGTGCGGCAGACAACGGATGAGAGGAGAGGAATGTAACGGGCGCCCCGCTGCGGCGAGACGCCAAAACACACTTATCCCAGGCGATGGAAATGTCCACTCGTGCTCCTCGCGTTCTTTGCGCTACCGGTTCTTCTATGGTCCGGTTTGAAAACCATGTTTCGGGTCCTCGCCGCTGCAGAAGCTGTGCGCTGGATAGCAGAAATGCTCTCTGCAACCAGATCCCCGCTCTCCAAATCTGCGACCGGGCACTCTATGGCTCCGTCGTCGAACTGTCAGGCTTCGTGAGTATAAAAGAGGCTATGATTAAACCCCTCTATTCACCAAGGGCCTGACAATATTGACGTTGATAAAAATGTTGCAAAAAATTGCGTTGTCTTTTACGCAAGCCTTAGTGTTTGAAAGAGCCGCTAGTGGTGTAGCGTTAGCTCTCGTAACGTTGTAATCAGTAGCGGGTTGCGAACGTTCTACTAAAACTTTAAATGTCGGTTCCGCTACGCTACATATAGAGGAGGTCGTAGCGCGTTGCGGATAGTGTAGCGGGAGTGACTGGACGACCTACTAAAACACTTCATTTTAAAATCAGGTCAACGTATGATGCTCAATCAGCGTAGTGCCAATCGATCGTCATCGTCATATCGTGGAATAGCAGCACAGCTGGAGCTGTCCATTTCTTTTTGCAGCATTATCAGTCAAGAAATTCGGCGTCTGATATTTTACTGCTTTTCGTTGTTATCAGCGTCCATCATTTACCAATCAATATATCGCTCCTACATCGATCAAGAACGGGTCATTCTCGATTGACGGCGCTGTACTTGCTCTGCAATGAAGATATTAAACTGCGTGATTATTGTGGGGACTACAACGTGGGCGAAATGGATCGAACGCACTTTAAACTGACCGCATAAATCGGTTTCTTAACTTATCGGGCTGGGATTTACTACAGGCGTGCTCGAAGCTAGTTTATTTATTCATTTAGAGTATGAATGCATGAAACCTCCCGATTCAAAAGAAAGACAATAAAAACTGGTCTCTTCAATGGAAAAATTATCGCTGAGCGCTTTATCTAAAAACCATCAAAAAATCGTTGTGGGCTATTATGGTGTTCACTACGAGTGAAAAATTTGTGAAATGAAAAGAAAATAGAATTGACTTACCTAATCTTCACTTTATGTGGCCTAAATAAGCGCCACAGTAACACATAATATTTGTTTAGTGTACATGCAAAGTATACGAGAAACATAGATTTTGATTTTTCTTAATTAACCCAGGGAAGCCAATCTTTCACATTTTTAGCGGAAGCTTCCACCAACTTCAGGCATCTTTGTAGTAAATTCCAGCGCGATATGGGAGGATTGCTGGCCGAGTGGTCTAGCGCACACCAGCTTGGAGCACGTGGAGCGAAAGCTCGCGCTGCAGAACCCTGCAGGATCCTGGGCTCAGTCCCCGCCCCAGCCCGTTTCGATCTGAATGGGCATCGTACCGGTACAGTGTACTAGAATACTTGGGTAGTGTTGGGACCGGAGCGGCTCGCCTGAGGCGAGTGGTATTGATCGCGGCAGGTGTCCACACCGCCGTGTTACCCAGAAAGTGTGCGCGTGCGCGTCTGCAGGCGCGAAAATATGAATTTTTGACGCCGCTTTGGTGGAGTGCACATAGGATTTCTGATAGAGCTACAACCTGCCAGCGGTCGTACCACGGCATCAATTAAGCTGTGGCACGACCGTTGGCAACATGATGCTGCAACGTATTGTATGGTACAATCTCTGTCTTCACGTAAAAACAATTGCGACTTTAAAGAAGGGATTGCATGTTGTTTCAGCGTACAATCAGCTGCGACTTTCGGCTCGTCAGATGGTGAACATTTTAAATTAAATTCCCATTTCGTTGGTTGCAAAAGGTCAAACATTAGATAATTGGCGGGAAAATTTAAAACTCAGAAACAGTTTTGTTTTTTGCTATTTTATTTTATGGTGGAACGAAACGGCACATACTAAAGCCCGAGATTGTTTGAGTATGTTTTTAAATACCCCTGGTTAATGCGCCAAACCACCGAAGCGACGGCCACAAAGAAATGAGAGTCTTATACCCGTGCCACATAGGCAACTCGAATGCCATTTACAACGAATGACATTTGTGTGATCGGCGAATCAGCTCGCAATCTGTCGCGCGTGGAATGCGCCAAGCCCGGAGTGTCGCGCGCTGATTGGCCGTCCACTCAAATGTCATTCGTTGTAAATGGCATTCGAGTTGCCCGTGTGGCGCGGGTATTATATTTCTTCATGGCTGCCACGACCATCCGAGGACCACCCGACGTTCACTTGTAAGAAATGGCTTTAATGCCGTGACAATTTTTATCACGTGTTTTAACATTAAACTTAATTCCAAAAACGAGACAACGTGGGCTGAACAAGTAATGCTTTATAAGATTCAAAGAAGAAAACAAGCAACCTTTTCACATCAGTTAGAGCAGGAAACAACAGCACACGTAAATCAGGCAAGGTAAAAGTTGTAATAGTTTACAGCACGGCATTGAAATACATGGTTACAATGTGCAGCGCATACATGCTTACAATGTAGAGCGCATTGTCCTCTTGAGGGTAAACCATCTGAAACCCACATGCTCATAACAATACATCTAACCGAAAGCTGCTTTCTGACAGCCAGGTAAGTCTCGCCTGAGCTGGGTATTCGAAGTGAAAGACCCATGGTTCCACAGGGGTCGTATCTGGTTCGCGCAGACACACAGGGTGTTTTTGTTTTATTCGTTGTAAAACTTTACAGATTTTACAAGAAAGGAGGTGGCAGACACGTGGATGCCGTCTTTACGTATATCTCTAGGGCTCGATGGACAATAAATTGCCGAATAACCGTCGGAATGTTAAATAGTTAACCAGATTCCTTTAGTTAACTTGTTAATTAACGGTTTAATTGGCCATGTTGCCATTGCAGTTTTAAAGGGAGTCATTATTAAAGGCTAACACAATGTCGACAATTCGCGAAAAGGCAACGAGGTCCGCGAAATTCATCATTAAAAGTTTGCCTTTCTTCGCATGATTCAGAAACCTTTGAGACGTAGTCTCAAAGGTTTCTGAATCTTCGAGACGCAGTTTCAAAGGATGAAGCGGGGTTTAAAGTGCAGCTCGCAGACAGCACTTGTTTCTTCAAGTCGCTTGTCCGATCGTTGCAGATTCTTTTCCTAAAGATCTCTTGTGGCTCTGTGCTTTGGAACGCCGAAAAGGGACGCCGCTTTCACGCCTTTCACTTGAATGTAGCCCGTTTGGAAACCAGGGCCGGCTTGCTAGAACCAGCGTCTCAGCTGAGACTGGGTGAAAGAAAGCACTGCCAAAGCCACCGCACGAGCTGAGCGGGACTCAAGCTGCGCCTCAAGACGCTCGCGCGCCCCAGCCTTTGCAGTGCTTTCTTTCACCCAGTTTCAGCTGAGACGTTGTTCTAGCAAGCCGGCCCAGGTGCGCAGCAAGAGTTCGGTCGCCGTTTCGTCGACGGCATTTCGGCGCTACAGTTACGCGTTCGCCATCCGCAAAATCAGAACACACAAGATTCAAAACATATTTCGATCGAACACACGGAACCAACGGAACTATGAAATTGTGGTCGGCTTAGCGCGCACCGCTCAAAGGAAAAAACAAAAAACAACAAAAAAACAACAATAGCGTCGTCGACTCCAAACGGATTTTCCGCCAAACGTGGCTGGCTGCGCGATTTTTCCGGGTAACTCGACTCCAGCGCCGCCACAAACTGTCAATACACGCACCCTCACGAGCTCCCAATGCCGAGCGGCTCCGGTCCCAACACTACCCCAGTATTCTAGTACACTGTAGTACCGGCGTGCGGTCGTGTATCACTACTACATGGTGCACGTTAAAGATCCCAGGTTAGCGGTTGAACCGCACTGGCTAAATTGCTCATCTACAGCTGAGACCTCAGACGCCCACTGATGCAGACTAACTTCCGGCTGTATAAACATACACGCAACAATTTGCTTGCCAGCGTGATAAGTTAAGAAACCGATTTATGCGGTCAATTCATTTCGCCCACGCTATACTTTCTTGCGCATTTTATGTGGCACTGTAAAATGTTTGATCATCAATATGCCGATACTGTTTCCGCAACATGTGTGAGGTACTTGATCCTGATATGGTCCGCACTCCGTTCGCTCCCAGGACGTCACGCATAACATCCAGGTTCTCGGAAGATCGTTTACTTCTAGGCGATCTCAATCTCGTTTGCTGTCGTTCCAAACTCACTCGAGAAACTCGACGTGCCGCCTCCCTGAGCCTTCCGTCTTCTTCCTCTTCTTTGTCTTTTGCCCAAAGCACACCCGAGGTATTGATATCTCCCTCCTCTTTCTTGTTTAATGCCCAGGCACCGGAGAGTTAGGGGTAACAGGGACCCCGCGGGTTCTTCCTCGCCTGAGATGAGTATTTAGCGATCCGCCATATCTACATTAACACGGGCCTGGCGAGGCGATGGAACCAGCGAATCTTGGAGAAGGAGTCGGCGCGAAAAAGTCTCCGCCAGCCTCAGGGTCTGTTGCCCCGGTAGCGGCATGGGGTTAGGGAGGTTGACCGATGGCGAGGGTCACAGGGGCGTGAAGCTCAGGTTGATCTTTGTGCAGCAGCCGCACAGCAGACTTCACGTTGTCAGGGTGACCAATATGTTTACTAGTTCTTGTTGGGAGAGAGCGGCTTCGAGGGCCTCCAAATGAATGATTGGGACTTTGCACATCAAACAGTGGTCCAGGTTGTGGTAGGCCGGGGGTACGGGCAGGTGAGTTGTATGGCATCAGAAAGGAAGTGGCACTTTTTCCGGATTTGTTGTGGTTGGGGTCAGTTTCGTCTGGTCTAGCGAGTAAACGCGGGAGATCAAGTTTACTGCCCCTCCTTCCTCCTACGCCTTCCAAGTGGCTTTAGTATTGGGCGGCTGCTTGAAGGCGCCCAACACCAAAGCTGCTAGCTATCTAGATAGCTTTGTTCTAAACCCTCAGACTACTAAAAACGTGTGGAAGCTTATATCAGAAAATAGTGTGGCATAAACTTACACACTATAGTTTGCAGACTCTATATAGTTCCACGCCTCTTTGTTCGAAAAAGCAGCAACAGCAGCAAGAACCGCTTGTGGGTGTTTACCGCACGAAAACTCCGGGCAGGCTGCACACGAAATTATATTTGTGGTTTCCGGCCGTTAGATCTCCCCTCATATCTAGTTTCTCAAAAACCGGACTGGACCTCTTTTCGCGGGCTCCGCTTACCGTCCAACCCAGCCTCCGATTTCGAACTTGTTTTTTTTTAAACCTCTTTTTTTTTTTATTTGACACCTCCTCGTTGTGCGATTTTGACTGCAATAAAACGCAATGAGCGGGGTCGCGGGCAACGCCTAGAAAGTACTTTCGGCGCGCTATGTCTGACTTCCCGCGCCACCATGCCGGCACTCGCCGTGCATCCCCGAGTCCGTGGACGATGCTCGGAGCGTGTGTCACCGAAACGGAAGCAGGTCATTATACGCCGCTTCTGGTGCGGGGCGGACAAAGCACGCTTCCACTGTTTTCTCGCCTCAAAGCGGCGCTGGAATGACGGTTATTTTTTTTCTTCTTTATCCTCTATACGTTTACTCCATAAGGCACATTCGCCACACTCCACTTTAAGGGGCACTTGCCGCGACTGTGCTGAAACCGTACGCTGACTGCATTCCTCGTAATTTAAGTGGCCTCATGCAGCTCAACAGATGCCCAAATACCAAGTTTAACAAACGTTAAAAACATTTATTGTTTTTAAGTGACCTGGTCCTCACGTATAAACAGCCAAGCCACATGAGCCAAGTGATGAGCCGCTTGTTTTAAATTTCTATGCAGTCTCAATGGTTTGTATACAGTGCGTTTTACGAAACGCCGGACAAATCGTTTCTGCAAGAACTACGCATAGCACAGAAGCGAGTTTAATTCATACTGGTCTCAGCCAATACAACTTCCTGAATAGGTCTTTTTGACAAAAACAAAAAAAAACAAAAACAACATAACATTTCTTTTTTGCGACTTGTATGTTTTGCAAAAACAATTTGGTCGGCGTTCTGAGAAACACCCTGTATATAAAGTTGTAGCTGTCTTGTTTGGGCAGCGCCTAAGGCGAGCAAAATTGAATATTTCTCGGGCGCGTTTTGATTGCGCTACATTGCGCTTTTTCTCGATGCTCTCGAACGCTAAGCTGGCAGAATTTTATTTCTGGATAGAAATGTTGGGGAGAAAGTACATAAACAACAAAGCTAAGAAAAAAAAAAAAAACGCTCTTATTGTCTTGATTGGACAGCGCGAGCTGCATTTCGCTTTTACTTATTAAAATATGTTTAGATCCTTCAGATCATGATTACTAGGGGTGGGGTCAGTTTGGAAAATCGAGCGGAATTCGCCGGAGATGCGCGCACAGCTGCCGTAGCGGGCGAAACAGTGGCGCTGCCGTCCCCGTGAAAGCAACTCTCGCACCGTTGTCTGCTATACTCGTGTTGCTTGCATTGCCTGCTGCGGGCTGCGCCAGATCCGCTGCTAATCCTCCGCTTGCCTGCATCGATTTTGGAAGAATAAACTGACCACAAGCTGTTGATCCACCTCTTTTAGAAATCGCCGATTCGAGACAGCTGTTGTTGTGGTTTTATCAGTTGGAAAGGGTACACAGGGGCATTTAACTGGAGCTTTGAGGATGTCAACATAACCCAAGCGCCCTCTCAATTGTTCGAGGGTTCATAACCATGGCTGAATCGTACTTTGACTCCTATAGCTTTTCGCTGGCATCAACTTTCCTCCTATGCTGACAGCGAGGGAGAGATTCCTTTTGAATCTGGCAGCGCTCATCACAGAAACCACGCATTACTTCTCCACAAGCTTGCAGAAAAATCATGTGATCCTCGGTTGTCCTTTAACGTTATCATTTTTTTCACTGACAACTGCGTTCCTGAAATGCTGGAACAGATGTCGGAAACGTCTGTGCGGGTGTATGTTCGGTTGCTGTTGTGGTGATCTGCTTCGGGTTCGTATGTAATTATCACATCAGGGGACACAACCGTTTGCTGCCTCAGCAACGCTTCGGTTTGTGGGGAGGTTCCTTCCGTTTGCTGCTCTTTGTGGTTGGCTTTAAGAAATGTGCGTGGACATTCGGAAGCAGACGTGAAACAGCGTCTTTTTTTTTTAAATTACCCTTTGACTGTGGCCATCAGAACCGTCTGCCCATCGATGACGTGCGAGTGACGACGACTTATGTCATCGGGCTGAAAATTCAAATCGCACAGTCTTTTTTATGTAACCTTGAACTTCTTCTGAAGAATCGCGTTCTTCCATACCTTCAGGCGCACAGCATCATTCGGAGCGGTGAAGTGGCGCTTACCTTCACTTTTCGACGCTTGTGAGGTGTAGCCCGGTGCGACAGCCGGGAGGGCAACAGTTCGGCACGCTTGCTCGTTGATTGTCAAAAGGCTGAAAGCTTCAGGCTTCAGGAAAAAAAAAAAACACTTGCGAGCCTACTAAGAGCCACCGATGACAGCAGCGAAGACACGAGGAACAACAACGAGCCCGAGACACCGCAGAGAATCGATGTTAGGACAAGTGCAGCTCCATCTCTCGCGCACTCTACCAAATGGTGCCACGCCGGATGATGATGTGAGCGCTTTATTTATTTATTTTAGTTTTATTTACACAAATACCTGCTGCGCCGTTAGGCATTATGCAGGGGGGGGGGGGGGAAACAAAAGAAAAACGCATTAAAAAACATTTTCAGTAACGCAATCGACAATCATCCAGTACTACATTTTTACTCGACCACACTTCTCTGCAGTCTGTCATAAAAGACGTCGTTATTGATAACAGCTATCAGTTCTTCCGGAAGGGCATTCCACTCCCGGGCGGTTTGAACAAAAAACGAATAACAAAAACAGTCAGTACGATAACAATACTCTGCCGCAGTCTTAGAATGATTCCGCCTTGAAGATACATGGTGTGGTTCGAGAATGTAAAGACCCTTTTCAATGCTTGTTTCCCCGTGATATATACTGTGAAAGAATTTTAACCGCAAACACTTTCTCCGAAGTCTAAGAAGGTCCCAACCCAGTCTGTTCTTCATTTCTGTACAGCTCGAGTACGGACTAAAATCGACCGTGACAAACCTTAATGCCTGATTTTGAATTCGCTCTAACTTATTCGCGAGGTAACACTGAGGCGGATCCCAGATAACACAGGCATACTCCAAGATAATGTTTGTCTTACGCTACGAGATGTATTCTTAAAATTCCTCCGAATAAAAAATAACATCTTACTTGCCTTTGCTACAATATGGTGTGGTCATTCCATTTGAGATTATTCGAAAAATTAACTCCCAAATACCTGTGTTTATCTACCCGCTCAAGTTCATAGTTTTTTTATCTTATATGTAGCCATGCTAACAATAGATCGAGTAAAACACATGTATTTGCACTTTTTTATATTCAAGCCCATTTCCCAATGATCGCACCAGCGTTCTAACATACCTAAATCTTTTTGCATCATAGAGACGTCTGCGTAATTTTCTATAACTCTGTATAATACACAATCATCCGCAAATAGCTTGATGTTTGACTGTATCCCCTCGCAAATGCCGTTAATAAATATAAGAAATAACAAAGGTCCCAGTACACTTCCCTGAGGCACCCCCGAGGTTACAAGTACAGGTGAAGATTTTTGACCATTTAGTACAACACTTTGTTCTCGCTGAGATAAGTAAACAGCAACCCAATTTATAATATTTTCATTAATTCCTATTAATGTACGCTTATTAAATAACAAATGATGTGGCACCGCGTCAAACGCCTTACAGAAATCCAAGAATATACAATCAACTCGTTTTTTGTTGTCAATGGCGTTTCAAAGGTAATGTGTAAATTCAGCTAGCTGAGTTACACACGAATAACCCCGACGGAAACCATGTTGGGAAGGAGAGAACAAATTTCTGGAACTTAAGAAGTTATATATTGAGCTATATAATATATGCTCTAAGAGTTTGCACGCAACACATGTCAGAGACACGGGGCGGTAGTTTTCAACAAGATTTCTTGATCCTGACTTAAAAATTGGAGTTACGTTGGCTTTTTTTTCCAATCGTCGGGAATTATGCCAGTTGTTAGTGATTTGGTAAAAATTATATGTAGGTATCTTGCAATTTCCTCTCTACAAGTGTGAAAAAGTACCGGCGAGAGCTCATCTGGTCCATATGCCTTTGAAGTATCTAGGTCTCTTAAAAGTGCTATAATCCCGTCCATTCCTATTATCACTTCTGGCATAAAAGTTCTTGCTATTCTATTAGGCACAGAAGGAATACCTCCAAGAGCACGGGGTGAAAAAACTGATTTAAAGTATGTGTTAAAAGATTCCGCTTTTTCAATATCACTGTTCACTGAGTTGCCATCCTTCAATAAACCAGGGATTGAAGTATCCTCTTTTTTATTTGCCTTAACGAATTTCCAGAATTCAGTAGGATCATTTCTTAATTTGTTTTCAAAAGACTCGTAGAAAATTAGTTTGCTTGCTTGGATATTTTTTTTAAGATTTGCGGTTATCTCCTCAAGTTTTTGTTCTAAGATATCGGACGAATTTGTTCTATATTTTTTGTAAACCCGACTTTTACGTTTTATTTGCTTTCGAATTGTAGCATTTATCCATGGTTTATGTTTATTATTTTTCCTAACAGTCCTGGATGGTATGTAAGAATCAGCGAGCACCTTAATTTTATGCTTAAAAGCTTCCCATAATTCTTTAACGTTGCACTCTTTACTGATGTCGGAAAAGTAGGGAAATATGCCGAGAGCTCTAACGAAATACTTTCATAATTACCCTGTCCGTACATCATTACTTTGCGTGGAGGCTTTGACACCCTATTTATTTTATTCAATGGTAATGCACATACAACTGCACTGTGATCACTTATACCAGGAATTATGGAGACATTTGAAATAATACTAGGGTTATTCGTCAGTAACAAATCCAAAATAGAGTTTTTTCTTGTTGGTGAGAGTACAAATTGGTTTAGAGCAAATGAAATAAAGAGGTCATTAAAAGATTTATACAAGGTGGAACTGTCATCACAAGTATATGCAGTGCCTGCCCAATTGATATTGGGAAGATTAAAGTCCCCTCCTACAATAATAGAACTATCAGAGATAGTGGACAGTATTTGACCAAGTTCATCGATATTATTTATTGTTGGGGGACGATTGTAAGTGCCTAATACAAGGGTGCCTCCTTTGGGCAAATGGACTCGACACCAAACAGATTCAGTATCATTTGGCGGCACTTGAAGCTCACTGCTTGCCCACCGTGAATCTATCAATAAAAACACCCCATCGCCATGCGCGTTGCGGTCATTACGATAGACTGCAAAGCCCTTAGGAAACACTTCGCTATTAAGCACAGAGTCATCGAGCCACGACTCAGTGCCCAACTACGCATGGCTGTATTGCCTCTACTAAGCAGAAAAACTCGTCTACTTTATTTTTAAGACTGCGGCAGTTTATCAACAGAACCGTCGGGCGAGTATTTGAAGATATGGATACATTATCAGAAGGTGTATGCGCGAAAGGTCTATGTCCTTCTTGTGTTCTTACATGTCTATTATCATGCACGAGGACCGCCTTCTTTTGTTCAGTATCCCAGATATACGCTTCTCCACTCACGATCAGCTTATCGTACGACAAAAAGACTTTATTAGCCTTGTTTATCCTTATTTCTTTTGAAAAATCCCATAACATACGTCTTTTATCGCGTAGTGTTTTGCTAAAATCCTCTGAGACACTGTAGTTGGTATTTTTAAATTTGAACCCCGCGTGCAATATGCTTTCTTTTTCATTCCACGACACAACGTTTACAATAATTGGCCTTTTCCCATTCGCTCTATATTGACCAATCCGATGGGCCCTTTGAATCGAAATGGGGTTGATGCCCATTTTATCATTACAGAGTTGTAGCACTTGGTTCTTCGATTCTTCCCATGTCTCATTGCTCTTCGTATCATCTATGCCGTAAAACACCAGATTGCACCTTCGACTGCGGTTTTCAAGAGCATCAATCTGTGCTTGTAGATTTTTGGTCAATCCCTCAAAACCATCTACACGTTTTTCTAAGTGGTCATTGCTCTTAATCAAGGTGTCCAGTTTCTTTTCAAATTCTTTTTGCTTACTTTGAATACTGGAAAGTTGTGTCGTAACCCTGTTCATGCTAGCAGTTAGGCTCATAAGCATGGATTCCGTATTCGCCATCTGTTCAGCCTTCGTAGGAGGGCCTGGATTCAATTCGACATCACCCGCTAGTAATAACAACAATACTAAAAATACCAATTTTCTTCAAAACCTACGGTGCACATAAAAGCAATGATACTTATAACGTGTATATGTCACTAGGAAAACGTCTTTGGGTGGAGCCGGCAGGTAAAAACAAACTCTAGGACAATATCCAGAGTAAACAGTACCAACCTGCATCCGAAAAAAGCACGGTGAACTCATGCTGGGATCCCTGCCGGCTCCAATTCCCGAAGAAGTGGTGGCGTCGGTCGTCTTATAAAGCCGCTGGGATAGTCCATTTGTTGCAGTAGGGGTGGCAGCCACGGGAACACTGAAGAACGCCCCCCGATGCAGAATCGTCGATGTCATGGTCGCGTTCGCCGCGAAGTCAGTGGAAATCCACCTGCTTGATGTGATCGTTGATGGGCCACTCCCTCCAAAGCCGTCGCTACTGATAAAGCAGAGTGCCGACAGGACTGTCGCCTGCATGCGAAAAAAGCACGGTGAACTCATGCTGGGATCCCTGCCGGCTCCAATTCCCGAAGAAGTGGTGGCGTCGGTCGTCTTGTAAAGCCGCTGGGATAGTCCATTTGTTGCAGTAGGGGTGGCAGCCACGGGGACACTGAAGAACGCCCCCCGATGCAGAATCGTCGATGTCATGGTCGCGTTCGCCGCGAAGGCAGTGGAAATCCAAACTGCTTGATGTCATCGTTGATGGGCCACTCCCTCCAAAGCCGTCGCTACTGATAAAGCAGAGTGCCGACAGGACTGTCGCCTGCATGCGAACAAAGCACGGCGAACTCATGCTGGGATCCCTGCCGGCTCCAATTGACCATAGTACAGGGTAAAGGGAATAAGGGGAGTGTGTCGAGTAGCTCTTGTCTTGAGACGCTGGTACACTGGGCGAAAAGGGAAAGGGTGAAACACTGAAGAGGTTGTGGGGAAAGGGATACTTTAAATAAATTAGCAGTAGACGTCGATGCCCGCCTCAAAGATGAACTTTTAAGCAGCAAGTTTAGTGTCGTTGTTCTTGATTTGTCAGGGGGACGTGGTGAGTAAGTCCACCCCTCCAGTGCGATGATTTCCATCGGTTTGTGTTTTCGTCTGCATGCCTCTAGTCCGGGACAGTCCCAGATGAGGTGTGTTTGGTCAGCCTTGCCGTGCGTAGTCATGGTTTGTTGAGTGTGGAATCTCAGGCCTGGAGTCGCGGAGGAGAGACAGACGAGACGCGCGAGCCAGTGCGTGAGAATTCTCGTTGCCCTCGATTCCCATGTGTGCGGGAACCCAGGATATGTTTGTATTGGTGCCCAACTGTCGAAGTTCACCGATCAATTTCTTGATCAGCTTCACCTTTCTGCTGGCGCTGGATCTTTTAGGGTCGAAGCTCCTTAGGGTCTAGCCTTATCCGTCCGTGCTCACAAAAAAAGAAAAAAATGTTTGCGCGGTCGACAGGATTCGAACCTGTGCGGGGAGACCCCAATGGATTTCTAGTCCATCGCCTTAACCACTCGGCCACGACCGCGGGACGAGTAGGGGGCTCTGAGATGTGGTAGTAACTCAAGAGCTGGGAATGTCATGAATGAAACGTTGCATGTAGCCGCTCAACGTCTATACAGGAGAGAGCGCTGCGGTCAAATGCGTATATAATCGAGTTAAACTTTGCATGCATTGGCTCAACGTTTATAGACGAGAGGGCGCTGCGGTCAAATGCTCAAATGCGTATATAACCACGTTCTACACCACACATTCTCTTTCTGACATGGACGGTTGACTTAAGCGGTGGAGATGCGTTTCAACGGCTTCTAGCGGATCCAAGCTGATCCGCTAGAAGAACCACTGCATCTGCATTTCACCGACCATAAAGCAGTAATAATGAAGTCGAAACGCAACCCGGAACTCAGCACTACCTATGAGCAATAAAAACAACAGCACCATCAGCACTACCTATGAACAATAAAATCAGTATCATCAGCACCACCAGAGATTCGCCCCAATCAACATCATTCACCATGTGGAGATGCGGTCATTTATTTTCCGCATTCCGAAATGGCTTCGGCTGAATCCGCAAAGATGCGGATGTCTTGCGGCGTTGCTGCTTCTGATTTCCGTAGGGCCCTGATAGTTTCGAGTGCTAGGGAAATTGCGGAGAGCTCCCCACTCTTGACAGTTGTCCCTTTGGGAAGGAGTTTGTATTGCGTCTTGCAGAGTCTGGGTATGACTACTGCAGCACATGTCACATTAGCACCGGCATCATGCGCCGCGTCCGCGTATATTGCCAGGATCTTCGAGGGGTCTTCCCAGCATTGGACCATCTTATGATGGGCCTTTGCTAGTCTTTCTTTTCTTGCCTGGCTCTGCGGGTTCGCGTTCGCTTGCGTTGTTGGCCTTCCGTCCGTGATTTCGAGATGCAATATCCACGGCGGATTCTCTTTTGGTAGGGAAGGAAAGGGGTATGCCGTGTATGTCATGTGTGTTTGTCCTAGTATGCTTCTCCCGGCAGCTATGTATTTCAGCAGCTCAATATGTGCCTTCTTTCTTGTCTCCACCGTTTCCCGCATGTAGTTGAGTTGGGCATATCGCCGTAAGTTGTTCAGGTGAGTAAATCGCGGCAGACCCGAGACCACTCTCATGGCATGGTTGCTTAAAGTCTCTAGCTTGGACCACTGGCGTTTTGTCAGTTTGAAGTGTTGTGCGCCGTAACACACCCTTGAAACGAATAGTGTCTTGACCATTTGTCGCACTACTTCTTCCGATACTCCGCCTTGTATTGAGCAGATTCGTCTGATGATTCCTAGCGCCGTGTGGCACCGTTTTTGTGTTGCATTGATCAATTCCTCTGCGCCGCCAGTGTCCTCAAATGTGACTCCGAGGGTTTGTATGGTCTCTGAGGTTTGAATACGTTTCCCATCTAGCGACAAAACGATCCTATTCTTGACGTCCGCTATTTTTTGTTTTCTTGAGGCCACCGCCATATACGTGGTCTTTTCTGAGGACGCCCTAAGACCAACCTCGTTGAGATGGGAATCAACAGCATCGAGTCCGCTCTGTGAGGTAGATTGCTGAGTCGTTAGGTTCCATCGGTAGTCCAGATCGTCACGTCATCTGCGTACACTGTGAACTTCAGGTTGGGGATCATGTGAAGTAGCTTCTGTAAATTCGCCATGGCTGTGTAAAAGACGAGGGGTGACAGGACGGAGCCCTGTGGTACTCCGACTCCGTTTTTCACCGGTGCGCTGATGCATTCTCCATAGCGATTAGGGTTGTTCGGTTTTTGAGAAACGCTTTAATGAAGTTGACTGCCCGGCCGTGTACTTCCAACTTTATCGCCTCTCTGATTACTGATGCATGGGGCACGGAATAAAATGTGTTTTGAACATCGATTGCTACAATGGTCTTTTTATCTGTTCCTAGTGGCTTGTCTGTCTTGGATATTTCTCTTGAAATAAGGAGCAAGATTTTCTGTGTACTCATTTTGGCTCGAAAGCCGGTTTTGGCAGGGTGGAAGGCTTTGGTGCTCGTTCCCAGGTACCAGTTGAGCCTGTCGAGGACCATACGTTCTATGCGTTTACAAACACACGGCTTGAACGAGATGGGCCATTAGTTGGAAAGGACTGTGTGATCTTTACCCGGTTTCGGGATTGGTATAACTATTCAGTGGGGATCTCCCCACGTTTTCACAGTTTCTTTGATTTTCTCAAGAAGGGCCTCCTTCGTTTCCTCTGGCAGGTTCCTGAGAATTTGTACTGTAACTTTGTCGTGACCGGGTGCTGTCCGCTGCTTGCCGCTTGTGAGGGCTGTTTGGAATTCGCCTTTAGTTAAGGGTGAATCCATTTCGTCATCAGGAGCCAGCATTTTACGTACGTAGCATTCAGTGTCTTGGCAGTGGCTATGCTGTGAGACAAAAAAATGTCCGGCTTCTTTTGCTATTTCTTCTGTCTTGTTCGCTCTAAGCGGTATGGCCTTAGAAGATTTTTTATTCCTCTTTTTGCCCATCATGGCTCTGCAGGTTGTCCATAACGCAGTTATGGACGTCTTCTCCGAGAGAGAGGTGCTGTAGTCTA
The DNA here is from genome assembly GCA_013358835.2 of Ixodes persulcatus. Taxonomy (NCBI): domain Eukaryota; kingdom Metazoa; phylum Arthropoda; class Arachnida; order Ixodida; family Ixodidae; genus Ixodes; species Ixodes persulcatus. The sequence goes on from JABSTQ010010198.1 coordinate 236,257, forward strand.
GTCATCGTTGGCGTTCTAGTCGTTTCGCGCAATACCTGGCTTCGATAGTTATTCTGGTAACCTCTCTCCGGCCGTACACCGTTTTGGGTCCCTTCCTGTACGTTTGAAGTGCTTGCCGTCGCTTTGCCCACAACTGTAGAAGATAGAGATCGGGTACCGGAATATTGTCGTCTACCTCCTTGATTATGGTGGCGATCTTGAGGGCGTCTGTGAAGCGCTCTTTGAAAGGGGTGTCGTCCTTTCCTAGTGTAGTTAGTGCTTTTCTGTACTCGTCCCAGTTCACCGTACGCGTGACTTTCTTGTTATTTACGTCCTTCCTTTTTTTAGTTAGTGACATCTCCACGAAAATCGGGAGGGGATCGCTGCCCCATGCGTCGCGCCCCATTTCCACTTTTGTTGTTTCACAAATTTGTTACTTGTCCACGTCAGATCCGGAGACGTATCCTGACTCTTGGGCCCCAGTCTGGTTCTCGTCTTTACGCCTTCCTTGATCATTAGCGTCATGCCGTGCTGCGTCATCTCCTCATAAAGTTTTTTGCCTGTCTTGGAACTCTTCCTGTAGCCCCACATTACGTGCTGAAGGTTAAAATTATCGCAGTATAGCTTTTGATCTTTTGGATATGTCTGGTGCCGATGGGCAATCCAGCCGTTCCAGAAATCCGAAGGTTTTTTTTTTTTCCTGTTCGGTCTATAATAGGCCGACACTAGTATGATACCCTTCTTTTTTTATCTCTGTGCGTATTGCGACGACTTCTTGCTTGTCATTGCACCACCGAGAGAGATCGATTTTGTGATGTGGACAGGCATATGCTTATCAAGACTGTCAATTTTCCGGGTGCACCTCCCTTCTAGTCCGTGATAGTAGGCGTTAAGTGCACTGCGTAACCTCTGATACATGTCAGGGTCGTGTTAGTTTCCTGCATCAGCAGAACGACCGGACGATCTTGTGGTCTTGCGTGAAACCGCGTTTTGAGCTCCGCCACCCGAAGTCGGAGCCCTCGGCAATAGTACAGTGTACTAGAATACTTGGGTAGTGTTAGGACTGGAACGGCTTGGCAACGGGAGCTCGTGAGCGCGCGTGTATTGACAGTTCGGGGCGGCGCTGTAGTCGAGTTATCCGGAAAAAATCGCGCAGCCCGCCTTTTTTTTTTTTTTTACTTTGAGCGGCGCACGTGTCGGTACCACGGTTTTATACACTCCGTTTCACATTTGTTGTACCGGAGCGAAGGCTAGAAGCGCGAGCTCATAGCGTTGGCAGCTGCCCTTGGTGCACGAGAGCTCGTGCCGCCGAGATGTGGCCTAGAGCAAGGAGCTCGCGCTCGTAGCCTTTCCTGCGGTACGACACAAGGTGTAACAGACTTATAGGGAGTATTCACTGGCGGCCATAGCTGTGTGCTCGGCTGCGGAGCGCGTGCTGAACGCGAGCTTCCACAGTTCTTTCGCCACGTGCATTCCGCACCACCAAGATTGCCGGTCTTGGCAGCCTATTAATGCGAGCTTGTTCTGAGCATGCGCTCTAAACAGTGACCTCAAATATGGCGGCCAGTGAATACCTCCTATAGTTCTGTGTGTTTTTCACTTCGAGCGGTGCGTGTGTCGGGACCACGATTTCATAGTTCCGTGTGTTCGATCGTAATATGCTTTGAATTTTGTGTTCTGATTTTGCGGATGGTGAACGCGTAAGGGTAGTGCCGAAACGCCGTCGGCGAAACAGCGACAGAACTCTTGCTCTGCACCTGGTTGCAAAGCGGGCCTCATCCGAGTGAAAGGAGTGCAAACGGCGTCCCTTTTCGGCGTTCCAAAGGACAGAGCCAAACGAGATCTTTGGGAGAAGAATCTGCAGCGATCGGACAAGCGTCTTGAAGAAACAAGCACTGTCTGCGAGCTTTTAAGTTGGTTATTTTAAAACTCTGCGAGTTTTAAAACAACCAACTTAAAAGTTTCTTACTCCCACAATCGAAAAGAGGAAATGGCTACGTCCCAGGCATGTCCGATGTTGTGAGTTCATGCTTATGCAGGATATTTCTTTTATTCTTAACAGAACGTTACAGAATTAATTAAAATGAGGTAGTAGATACGTGCATGTCGTCTGCACTGTACAACAGTAGATCTCGGCGGACCCTACATGGGAGAATAACTGTTGCAATATTTTGATTACTTAGCCGAATATGGTAATTAACGTTTTAATGAACGGTTTAATGGGCCATGTTGCAATTGCAGCTTTAAAGGGAGCTATTATTGAAGGTCAACCGAATTTAGAAAGTTCGCGAACAAACAGCGAGCTTTGAGATATTCATCGCTAAAATTTTTCCTTTCTTTGCTTTATTAAAAAACCGCGCGCTGAAAGCGCGAATGAGGTTGTGTGGATATTGATGCGTAGAAGAATGACACAGTTGTTTCTGTCCCCTCGTCAGTACCTCGACAGCGTGTCTTCGGTGGACTCGCCGGCGCCACACATCAAGACGACTCAGTCACTATTCTACGTATTATTTTCATAACGCGGTTTCTGAATCAAGCGAAGAAAGGCAAACTTTTACGATAAATTTTGCGAACCTCGTTGCCTTTTTGCGAATTGTCGAAATTGTGTTTGCCTTTAATAATGACTTCTTTGAAAACTGCAATTGCACCAAGGCCTATCAAGCCGTTAATAAACAAGTTAACTAACAGATTTTGGTTAATTATTAAACATTGCAACGGTTATTCACCCATTTATTGTCCATCGAGCCCTACAGATATAACGAAAGACGGCATCGACATATCTGCCACATCCTTTTTTTTTGTAAAATATCTAAAGTTCTGTAAAGAATAAAACAAAAACACCCCGTATGTCTGCGTGAACCAGATACGCCCCCTGTGGAACCATGGGTCTTTCCCTTCGTATACCCAGCTCAGGCGAGACTTACCGGGTTGTCAGAAAGCAGCTGTCGGTTAAATGTATTGTTATGAGCGTGCGGGTTTCAGACGGTCTACCCTCAAGAGGATAATGCGCTGCCTATTGTAACCATGTATGCGCTGCACATTGTAACCATTATTTCAATGCCGTGCTGTAAACTATTACAACTTTTTTCCTTGCCTGATCTACGTGTGCTCATGTTTTCTGCTCAAAATTATGTAAAATAGTTGCTTGTTTTCTTTGAATCTTATAAAGCATCACTTGTTCAGCCCACGTTGTCTCACTTTTTGGACTTAAAGGGGCGATGCAACGATTTTTGTATTTTGCGCAAATACCGCTTAGAACAGATCCCTGACGTTAATGACCCGTGAAATACCCGTTCGTTTTTCACCACACGCAATTGAAGTCGCAGAAAAAAAAATAAAGAAAAACGAGCAGAGTTCACCCCCTCAACTCGCAGCCAGAACAAGCGGCCACGTGATCTGGAGCCGATTATATGCCACCAATGTTGATCAGAGCCACGCGCTGGGGTTGGCAAGGCACAGCACACGCGCTGAGTTCCAGGCATTGTTATTGTTCGGCTACTGTCGTCGTTGCAGCGATTGGACACGGGCCACTACCCGAATGCTTCTCGAGCTATCGATTATCACGAGCCCAAATCGAGTGTCCACGCCATGCTCGGGTCCAATCTATGAGCCGCATTCAAATATCGTCACTGGGCGGTACTGCTACCGCCCAGCTACGTCATCAAGTTTTGCGAAGGAGAGATTGAATGAAAACACTCGGTTTTGACCTCGAAATTACAGCGCAACAAAGGAGTTTCTTGGTCAATGGCGTTGCGTGCGTGTATCCTTGAGTCCCACTAGTGCCAGTAAGCTCGTGTAAAGTGAAAAACAGTCCAGTTGAATATCGTTGCACCGCCCCTTTAAGTTCAATGTTAAAACGCGTGATAAAAATTGTCACGGCTTATAAGCCACTTCTTACAAGTGAACGTCGGGTGGTCCTCGGATGGTCGTGGCAGCCAAGAAGAAATAAAAGATTCTCACCCCTTTGCGACCGTCGCTTGGGTGGTTCGTCGCATAAATGAACACAGGAATGAGTGACAAGTGAAGCGAGCTGATTAAGGTCAAGAAAAAGAAGGCGGGCAGAAAAAAAAGACAGAGAAGTTAATCTGGGGTATTAAAAACATACTAAAACAATCTCGGAATTTAGTATGTGCCGTTTCGTTCCATTAAAAAATAAGATAGGAAAAAAAAACTGCTTCCGAGTTTTAGATATCCCTTTCAAATATCTAATGTTCGGCCTTTGCGACGAAGGAAATGGGCATTTCATTTAAAATGCTCACCATCCGAAAGTCGCAGCCAATTCTACGCTAAAACAACTTGCAATCCGCTTCTTTAAGGTCGCAATTGTTTTTATGTGAAGGAAGGGTAATGTAGCTTGTATCGTCCAATACATTGAAGCATCATGCTGCTAACGATCGGGCCGCAGCGTAATTGATGCTGCGGTACGACCGCTGGCAGGTCGTAGCTGTATCAGAAATCCTATGTGCACTCCACCAAAGCGGCACCAAAGATTCATATTTTCGCGCGTGCAGCCGCGCATGCGCACACCTTCTGGATAACGCGCCGGTGTCGACACCTGTCGCGATCAATACCACGCGCTTCAGGCGAGCCCCTCCGGTCCCAACACTACCCAAGTATCTAGTACACTGTAGCAATAGACCGATCTCACCAAGCGTTCGGCGCATGCGTGACGCCGCCATTACTTTAGTTCACAGGAGGCAGGCAGCAGCGTACAAGACTTCTCCACTGGACTTCTCGTGCCGCCTCTTGCTGCACACGCGCAGAGGTTGTCGCACGTGCAGAAAGACTAAAGCTCCCTCGATGCATTGCGGCAGCGGTGGCGTAGTCAAACTGGCTGGGGAGATCGGCCTATTGTGACGCCGGAAAGCGAGTTTCCAAACAATCCTTACGAGTCCTCAGCCCAGCATATGGTCTCCTCAGGCCAGCACGCGCATGTTCAATGCTTCAGAGAGGGAGCATGTCACGCGCCATACGCACAAACACTCAAAATGAGACCGGCCAGAAGCCGTTTTCTCGGAAAAGTCTATACTCCGTTCAACCTTAAGCTGAGACTGCAGCCAACGCTACAAGCGCGAGCTAACCCCGCGCTCCTGGCTTTGAGACGCGCGTTTTAGCGTGAGTGCTCATTCTGTGGACGAACGCTTCAAAGCCGTGACCTCGAGCTGTCATGTTTTTGGCATTGACTGCTGTATCAGCTTAAGGTTGACGGGGGTACCGTAACGTTGCTTCAGACGCTCTCGTACCGCTCATTCACACTGGAAGCGGATCCGCGTTCGCAAAGCGGTTGCGAACGCGGTTGTATAAAGATCCAGTACCATTGCACGCGCACTTGATGACATCAAGTGCGCGTGAAATTGTACTGGATCTTTATACAACCGCGTTCGCAACGGCTTTGTGAACGCGGATCCGCTTCCAGTGTGAATGAGCGGTTAGCGCGTGTGAGCAGATACTGATGCACGCTTGTAAACAGCTGTGACTCGTGCATGATCGAACGCAGCAATGGCACTTTATGATCGACGAAATCGATCTTTTGCCAAATTACCCAAACACCAAAGAGAATGCCGGGAATGCAGGCACACGCGCTGCGCGTGCTGACGTCAGCAAGTATAACTGTGCGAAAGCAAAAATCTAAAACAAGTGGCACTTCGCACGCGCGATCCACGAGCGCTTTATTTTGTTTATTTACTTCAAATCTTTTGTATAAGGAAGGCGAGCACGTGCAGCGCGTGTACCTACGTTCCTAGCATTCTCTGTGATGTTTGAGAAATTCAGCGAATGCTCTGTTAAGGCCTGTTCACACTAGGGTGCCTTCATGTGCGCTTTGCTTAGGGTGGAGACATCTGGCCATTTTGTTCCACACTTTTATTTTTCTTTTTTGTTCAGAAGCGCGTGAAAGCGCGTGTCCCTGCACGCGTTTGTGGCGCTGACTGTGCTATGGCGACATTTTGGTTTCGTCGATTTCTTTGTATTTTACCCGTGAGCGCGTGCTGTCGGCATCGGGTACTACAAAGGGTGGCATCACCCTAAACAGAAGGACATTGAGGCACCCTAGTTCACACATGCAGCGAAGCGCTACAAGCATAGCGCTGACCTCGCGCTAAGCGCGTGCTGACGGGAGCTTTCACCAGCTTTGTATCGCACCGTCGAACCTGTTGCTCATGGCAGACGATGAGCAGCTGACGACACGTGAGCGGCGCTACATCAACGCTTCGCTGCATGTGTGAACCGGCCTTTAAAGTCCCTTGGTCTGTTTGCGTTTGTCTTGCAAGTAGCGTCAAATGCGCACGAAGCCCGTGTCTCGAGCGGCCCTTGGAAGCAAACGGTGGCGCTGCACTGAAATGAGCGGTAAAGCCCCTTCATGTTTCAAAAGTAAAAGTAGCGCAAGGTTCGTCGATGCACGAGGCACGTGCAACGTGCAGCCCTTGGGAAGATCATGGCGGCACAGCGCAGCACTGAGCAAGATTTCAGACGCCATGAATTTCCCAGAAGTGGCGCGCGGCACGTGCCTCGAGCATTTCTTCAACAATGAATGGCGCCACTTTTCCCTGGATAGAGGGTATTTAATGAGCGACCCTTGGAAAAAAATGGCGACGAAGCATCCGCTCGTGGCACGTGTCTTGCGCTTTTCCTGAACAATAGTTGGCGGTACTTTTAAGCCTGAATTTTATTGGGGGACTCAGGATGCAAGCATCACATTGGCGCGTCTTAAGGGGTATCCACACCATAGAGTTATTGAATACACGCTAGAGGCTCAGCTGGCGCTAGTGTCTACGGGACTTCCGGTTGCAAATTCAAGCAGACAGCATGCAGTCTACTTTTCCAGTCTTCCTGTGTATTCCTATGAGAAAAAGCGCGTGAATTTTGTCTCTTCGCCGGAAAATAACATGAATAACTTTTGTTATTTTGGTTGTACCGGATAGTATGTACCTTTATTAATATTGTGGAAGTGTAATTGCTTGAGTTACAGCATTTTTTCTTTACCACTGAACTATGTTAAACTTCGCTATATTTCAGGCCCAAACCTCTGTTCCATGGCAGGTATATAGAAACGAGCGACGATTCTAAGCAAAATAACGATCGAAAGGAATGTAGAGTGTGTTCAAAGTTCGCTAGCATTCCGCTGGTGCTTATATGTTGCCAATATGCCCGTTCTGTCACTATATGAAAATGACCCCGTCGTGCTACTTTACGAGTGGTTAAAAAAACGTTCGAAACGTAAAGGATAAAGTACCTTAACTACTAAAGGTGTGTTTTCTTATTATTTCCTTTATCGGGCAGTTTTTATCGGGCACCTGTTCCCTGGCTTCTCCCTATTTGCAAAGATTTGGAGCGTGCGGGTGATGATTTGAACCCAGAACAATTAAGCATGTTCGCACATATTCATGAGCAGAGAGAATAAAACAGTACTTATTTATTGCAAATCGGACTATATTACGTGACTTTCAATTTATTTTGATCGTCTGCAAGCACAAGGAGTTACTTATCCAGTGTTTCTTCGTAGTTCCTGTCGTCTCTCTTGGTTTTCCACATGTCCTTCGTTCGTTTGGCACGTATATCACCCATGCTGGAAAGCTTCGACGCCGTGTTCGCGCTAACAGTGTCCGACAGTGCACATAAATGCATGTACGAAGCGGTTTTAGCACCGTTTTCCATGTCAATATTTTAAAATAAAAACGCCGTAACTGACCAATTATTTCGTCTGCGTGACTGGGAAATGTTCCAAAGTGCCTAGTACGTACGAATTATTCGTGATATTTGCTCTTATAACCGAGCGCAGAGAGGAAATGCACTCGCTTTTTTTCATAGAAATGCATTACCGGAAGTCAATTTCCGACTGCTTGCTGTCTGCTTCAATTTGCAACAGCACACTAGCACCAGTTGAACCTCTAGCGTACATTATAATAACTCTATGATCCACACGAAGGAGAACTCCGCGGACGGATGTCGTGACGTCAACAACCCGGGAAACTCCGTCCCCGGCCAATACCACCTAGAACACAAGGCCTGCGCATGACGTTTCGTTAGTAGATCCCCGACCCGCCCCAAGCGGCAAACAAGCTGAAGCTTGACGAGAGTATGTGCCGCGTCAGAACTGCGGCTGTGTTCCAAATCTTACCCAAATGGATCCGAGTTACTCCGGCGGATCGTATCACGTGACAGCACAGATTGAAAAACGCTGGACGCGGGTAGGTTTTAGAACGCCAAGGAACAAAACCCTTACCCTGGAGTAAGATTGAGTAAATTTTGGAACATGACCTACGCCGCATTCACTGGCGGCCACAGCTGTGTGCGCGAGTGCTGAGCGCGAGCTGATAGCGAGCTTCCAGTTCAGTTGCAACGTGCATGCGAACACTCTCACGGCCAGGAACGCGAGCTAGCGCGCGCGCCTGGCTTTGAGACGTGCATTTTTAGCGCGCGCTCTCGTTCTGCGGAAGAAAGCTACAAAACAGCGACCTCGAGCTCTCGTGGTTCTGGCGTTGGCTGCGTTCTCTGCTTAAAAGTGAACGGAATATAAACAGCGCCGTCAAAAATGGCGTCCAGTGGCAGCGTCCAGCGTCCAACCATGGGGCTCTTCAGCCCTTCGCACAGCAGTAAGCCATTTTCACTCATGCATTTGACGCTCCACGTGAACGTCTAACTTTATCGTATGCTACAGCAACAGACACTCGGCGGGAGCATCTGTTTTATTATCTGCTACACAAACCACTAAAGCAGCCGATGGGGCAGACGATGTTGCAGACGACGTAGCAGACGATGGTGCTCATCTGGGCTACCTAGGTTGCGCTGAGGGGATCTACTATTGATGACGTTTAGAGGGGGAAACGCGCAGGCCTTGTGTTCTAGGTGGTATTGTCCCCGGCTCCGCCGCGTGCACCTGCGGAGCTTTCGTGTTGACACGGAGCCTCCGCGCCTCCGCCACGGAGGAGAACGGCGCCGCGAGGCGTCAGAAAGGGATGACGTATGTCTCACGTGATGCGCGCTCCGCGGAGCAAAGTGGCGGATTTCTCCTTCGTGTGGATACCCCATTACGGGTGCGCTCGCGGCCCCTGGGCAAAACAACTGGCCTCTAAGTGTAGGAACGGGTGGAACGAAAAAGAGGAGAGCGCGAGGGGACGTCAGAAGGCCGAGCTCTGGTTCGATTGATTAGTGGGTAGACGATAGGTTAGCTGCCTTTGTCTCTATTCCACGCCGGCGTTCGGCAATCAAAGAAGTTCGGAGATCGAGTAGAGGCAGCTAGCTTACCGTCTACCCTCAAATCATTCGAACCAGAGCTCGGGCTTCCGACGTCCCCGCACTCTCTCGTCTCGTCCTTTCCCTCGGTGTCTCGTCGCATAGACTTCTCCCATAATGGTCTTCTGCGGGCTTCCATCTTTGTCTACTGGGCTGCGGAACTCCTTCTGGGCGCGCGCAGTAGAGCTCTCTTCTGGGAAACGCCAGACTCCGCGCACGCGTCCACAGTCCAGCAACTCGGCATTTTTCGCCGGAATGATAAGCGCTAGAAAATCACTTAGAAACTGTTTACAAACAAGTCAGCGTTTGCCCGCACCAGGTGTGAACACCGGCGCGTGCGCAGAGACCAGATACCCGTGAAGGGAATCGTGTGCGCATGCCCAGTGCCCACAGGAGCGTCACCGCAGTGCCGAGACGTCAGAGAGTTAAGTTTGGTGCACACGCAGAACAAATACTGAGGCGAACTTTTGACGCCAGATGAGTATCATCGACTGGAAGATTTGTATGTTAGTGCGCTGGAAGTACAGAGCAATATATGCCCAATCGTGCACAGCATGAAATTGGCGGTTCTTTCTGTGCGCTATTGAAGCGCTGTCATAAAGTCAACTTTACATCATCATCATCATCATCACTTATTAAGTATTGAATGCCCTCACGGGCATTACACAAGGTGAAAGTACAAGCTCGAGAACATCGTTATGCTAAGCCAGACCGCGCCTCTAATGTAACGAATTAGCATTACAAATTAGTTTCGTTGAAAAGGAATGAATTACTTTACTTGTTACGTTGCAAACTACTTTCACGTTACTTTTCCCGTACACTTATCAATAAAGCAATAGAAAAATTTTTGATGTTTTCTAACACGTGCATTATACTCTTCATTATGTTAGTTCTTGCAAAGATAAAATATTGTATTTAAGAGAAAGAATGCAGGTGCACTCCGCTCAACTGTGCTCACCTTTGCTGACAAGGCAGCGAACCCTGCAATCATACCCGCCATCCCGCTTGCTTAGAGCAACCGGAAATGATCCCCGGAATTTTGCAGACAAAGCTAGCGGTGCGCAGGCTCAGTAGCTGCGTCTACATCCGCCAAGAGATGAAGAAGACAACATCTACTCGGCCTTGTCTTCGTGATTTTTGGTTTTCGAATATTTCTATATGCCTTGCAGGTTTTTATAGTGGTTCTATACTTCGTCTCATCCTACGATGAACTAAGGGCCAAAGCCATGGGCCGCCAGGTCAAATCACGTTCCACGCTACAATATGACATGCCGAGCATTGATTAGGGGTGGACGAATAGTGCTCCGAACCCAAAAACGCTGCATCATTTCTATAGCTTCGACACTGCAAACAGCCTCTTTTTGCGATGTAAATTTGTTGAGTCACTCAGTGCTCTTTCGATTCGAACCACTGTCCGCCCATCCCCATCAGTGATCTGAGACGCGGGCACCGATACGCGCATCAAAGCGCAACACGCGATTTCTAAGTGGCTCATGATTGGATCTGGCGGTCCGTAGCTTTTGCCCTTAGTCCATCGTAGGGTGAGACGAAGTATAGTGATCGGTCATACAAAAACATTAGTCTTCGTTTCGGTAATTCTCCTCTTCATGATGTTTCCTATTTTGTTGAACTTGCTATCTTTATGCTGCTGAATTGCCTGTTCATATTGCTCCAGCTTCTTTACTATGTTCATATTTTTAAAAAGTAACGAGTAATTAAAGTAACCCGTTACCAATATTTGTAACCAAATTACATTACAAATTACTGCCGCAAAAAGTAACCTGGCAATACAAAATTACTTTAAAAAGTAACGGATTGCAAGTAGTCCAATACTTGCAACGGATTACTTCCCACTTCTGTCAGCAAGGCAGAGAAACTGAAAAAATCAAAACGCATAAACTTTAAGAAGACGAACTAATTAAACTGAACAAAATACAGAACTTAAGCATGTCTGCAAACACATATCAAATTCGCTATTACTTAAATTGCAAACGGGTGGTTAGCTGGGATATAAATGTGTTATGATTTGTCTGTATCACGATATTGTTAGGCAGGTAATTCCAGTCTGCCATTGTTAACGGCAAGGTCGAGTTAAGATACGAGATCGATGAAGCGAACAATGGACGGACTTTACAGACGTTATCAATGCGAGGAAAGATGTGGGTGGGTGGCAATAACAATTAACTCCGGATGCCATGGTTATAATAGTAAATATAGTGAAAAAGGGGCAGGCGTGATAATGTTGGTCATCGTAACCCTGGAGCTAGGGTACAAAAGGGGGACAGGCACAAAACTCTGTCCGTCCCGTTTTGTTTCCTAGCTTCAGGGTTACTATGTCTATCATCTACCAACTCGCCTGACCACTTGCTTTAACTTCAATGATAATGTTGTACTAGACGAGAGAAGATCAAGGTCAGATTTTTTATTCGTAACGAAGTAATGCTGGTGAGTAATCCAAACTGATGAACCTGATTGCGTTTTTTGAAGTGCCTCTAAGTTTGTCATCAATAAATGTTGCCTAGGGGACCACATGGATGACTCGTATTCAAGTTGTGATCTTACGAGTGTAGTCTAGGCTAGCTGTTTTACTGATGACGATGCTAGATTTAGGTTCAGTGGATGATAGCCAAGAGTGCGGTTAGCATAATTTCACACTAGGTCACAGCGCACACAAAGGCTAGAACGCCCGTAATTAAATACACGAATACATAAATCGCACCGTCAAGGTGCCCTTTTCTGCGTTCAGTTGGATTAGATGGCAATAGCATACAAAAAGCTTCCGAAGCTCTTTGTTTCGTTCTATCGGTTTTTGGCGTCGTCTGCGCTCGGGCGTTTGCTGGAACGGAGTATGTGTGGTAGAATTTGCCTATTTGGGTCATGTTCGAGAGATTACATATTTAATTAATATTAATTATGGTACTAATTATATTAACAAAGAGAAACACTAGTCTCATCAGTAAGGCAGGAAGAAAAACACTGGTCTCGTTTTTAAGGCAAAAAATCTGACTAGGTGCAGCAACAAACAAAATATTTCATAATATTAAGCAATGCAGCACCAGTGCATTAGGTATATGTTCAGTGTAAACCTTTGTGGGGCATGGTCATCAAAAATGTTTAGCAGTGAATAAACTTAAAACTTTAATTTTTATACTTCGTAAATTGTTCTTACCTTCGGCGTTTTTTTTATATTTCTTAATTTATAGTTTTATGTGGAGACTTAACCTCTTTGATAAGGCTTCTGCTTGCAAGTTATTTACATAAGTTTGAGTTAATAAATCTGGTTTGTAATTTATTATAGTTTGTCATTGTTTTTGTTCCTCAGACCAATATTTCATAACAAATGTTCGACTTAAACAATTAATATTATAGTATTTTCTAATCTAGTTGGCTTTCAAATTTGGCATTCTGCATATACAACTGACCGATTTCGATAAATTAATCCGTTGTATGGTTAGATGAGTTCTCCGGGGAAAAAAACTGCTGATTAAACGAAACATCAAGGAACATGTGCTCTTGTAGCTGAGTCATAGAGACGCTATTACATTGCAGTTTGTTTCGTTTTGTCCATAAAAAGTGGAGGTTGCTTCCCTTCGAGTCACTCGGAATGAGTCACTAAGTAATAATTTGCCTGTACCTGTAGAGTTATTGTTTGTGCTCTATGCCTTCCTCTGTGCTTTGTCTGAGTGTGCGCTCGACGTGCACAAGTTGCTGAAGACTTGTTGGAGGTAGGAACCTCGCGCTGGAGGGGGAAGAACTGAAGCTCCTCCTTGCCGTTCTCCGCTTGGCACGGACTATGCTTTGGATATATCCAGCAAACTTTATTATAAAATAAGGCATCGTCCAAACCTTTGGCGTTTTTGTGACGTTAGTATGATCTGCCAGTAGTAGACATAAAGCAGCTGAGCAGTGGTATCCAGATAGCCTTCTGATTAGTGGCTTAAATAACGAGATGTCAAAGGTGTGTGTACGTAGCACCCCATATAAAGCCTGAGGAAATATAAATATTTGAATAATTGCAATCTTTAGTTTCGAAGGAGAGGCTGAACAGGTGACGTTCGGTACCCAAGAACAGCGGAAGGAGACAGCCCTAAAAAGAAAGCAGCGCCAGAAATTTTGTGCTGTGTTAGATAGAACTGAACATGAACGACCTGAATTATGAGAGCTTGCCCTGGACAGGTTGAAATACAATGAGGTCCTATATTCAAAGAAACGACACTATAACAAAGTAGTACCATCGTTCTAAACTAACAGACTTTTGATAAAAACATAAGTCTCAGAGGTTTTCTTCTTTATAACCTCATTCTCTTGGCTGAACAAACCATGCAGTTTCTTCGATTTATTCCATTCGCTGTACACTAAGATGTGGTCACAAATACAATCGCCAATTATGCATTCATTTATTTATTTGTTCATTCATAGGACCTTACAGGCTTATGCAGTGCATTAGGAAGGGGGACAAAAGTATACAAACATTTTGTTATATGGACAAAAGCGCACAAGTCAGGAAAGCAGAACAATTAAAAACAAGTACTACTGATTCATACGGTACAGAGGAATGAGTTAAGTAATATAATGTTCTCAATACGCATACAGCATAATAAATACGTGCGATTACAATTCAAACGTAGACAGAGAAACATATGGATATAATAAACCGAAATGTATTAAATGTCTTTATAGCAGAGTGAATTTATGTTGCGCATACGGGGTATACTTCGAAAACAAGACATATTACATCACCAAACATATAAAACATAACACACTTTGGACCGGTATACCAAGTTTTAAAGATGAAACGCTGACTTGTCTGTCGCCGAGTCTGCGCTGACCGCTGAAGCCTAACATCACACGTGATTGCGTCAACTGATCATCCAAGGTTGCCTGACTCCTCCATGCATGACGGCGTGACTTTCGGGTTTCCTTGACTGTAACGGTCGCTGACCTCCTCAGCCGTCTTCTTCACTTCCCAAAGAGCGAGAAACGCTCTTGGTTTTTTTCCTGTTCCCGGTATGAGCTCGCTTCGGAGCCAATAAATATTCCCAGAGAATGCGTACTGCGTTCCACGTAAAAATCGGCTTGTGATTCTTTTGTTTTAGCGTTCGTAAAATGTAAACCTTCACAGCGAAGATTGAAGCCTCGTTTGTTTTCATTGCCATTGTCCTGCACCATTCAAGGCAATGTTAATATCTTCGAGTTTAGAGTATCAAGATGTCGGAAGCTATATGCTATATATTGCAAAAACCCTGCCATATTTTTTGCCTAACGTGTTATCTGCAAAACAACGGAAGTTGTATTTTTGACAACGAGCGCCGCGCGGTAAATAATTCTTATAATGGCTCTGGTTACGTGAACGTGACTGTTGTCAGACTTAGTTTTACATTGAGCAGAAAACATTTCACGCAACTTATGGATCACCCAATTCCTGTTTGTCTGTCATCCCCATTCGAGCCCAGAAGGTCAATTGGGATGTTCCAGTATATATATTTTGCTAATGTGTCTCGGTAGAAGATGAGTAAGCCGCCTAAATCCCTATAGTCCAAACATAGCGCGGAAGTAATAATAATAATAATAGCTTTATTTGCCATGTATAAGCATGGTGGGGAGCTGAGGAAAAAAGCTGTCCAAGCAGCTTGACTGGTCTTCAGCCCCCCTCAGGTATATAACAGTGGTGAGAAAGACATTTAAAAATAACACAATAAATTATATAACGATACAACAGACAACTATCAGCAATACAGTAAACAAGAATAACACTTTGCCCATAAAAGAAATTGGGAAGTTGTACACAAGAAAGGGAAAACTATCCAAAATATTCTAACATATATATACACATAGACACACATATACATACACATATACACACACGTACACATACACATATATATGTGTGTATTTTAATGCTTCGTACATTGCGGGAAGTTCACTATATCTGCAAGTGTAAAGATCAAAATGAACGTGGTGATAGTTGTTTAATAGGGATGGTAAAAGATTACGAAGACATTCTTTTCCGGAGTTTAGTCGAGTTGTAGGGACTACCCAGCTCTCCTTGTGTCTGGTAGAGTAACTAGAGGTTTTTATTTGCAGTCGGGACAGATTACGTATATTACTTATATTTCTCTGTGTTTCTAATTTATAGCGAGCATTCAAACGATATCTGCATAGTTGTGTGCCCTGGCAACGCGAGAACGACGGAAGAAAGTTGAATTTGGTGTTCCACAAGGGGCGTTATAAATGTGGCGAACATATTTCTTTTGTAATAAATGAATACGCTGTAGGTTTGAAGATGTAGCTGTCCCCCACACTATTTGACAATAGTTTAAGTGTGACTAAAACAGTGAATTATAAAGAAGCAACTTAACTTGTGTGGGAAGGAGGTATCGAATGCGTCCAATTATGCCAGTAATTTTAGCTATTTTTGTTAGCAAGTAGTTTACATGAGCGTCCCACAGCATGTCGGCGGAAAATGTGACACCGAGACACCTGAAATATTTACCTCTTCTATACAACGTGAATTCAGGAAGATCTCTGTATGTGTAGAAACGGGCTTGTTTTTCGGTCTGAATATAACCGCCTTTGTTTTTCTTTCATTTACTTGCATAGAATTAGTTGCCGACCAGTTCTTGAGTGTTTTCATTGTATTATTACATCGATCTATCAGTTCATGAATGTCATGGCCAGAGGAAAAACATGCTTGTGTCATCCGCTCATATACTGTAAATTTGGCTGTGGGGCTGATATTTACAATATCGTTAAGATAAAGGCTGACGAGTAGTGGCCCTATTATGCTGCCCTGTGGCACACCAGAAAGCACTGGTTGCACCTTTGAGCGGATATTGTTAATCTGTATAACCTGTTTACGATTAGATAAATAAGATTTTAGAATCAATAAAACCCGTCCTCAAATACCGTAGTAGTCAAGTTTTTCCAGCAAAATGTCATGATTTACTAAGTCAAAGGCCTTTGAAAAATTCACAAATACACCAAAAACGACGGCTTTGTTTTCAAATTGTGTGAGTATATATTCTTTCTGTTCAAGTAATGCTAGTTCACTTCATTTGTTTTTACAAAAGCCGAATTGGTGTGGCGTCAACAAGTTATACTTATCAATAAATTTCGAAAGTCTCGAGTGCAAAAGTTTTTCAAATACCTTGAAAAAATTTGGCAGGATGAAAATTGGTCTATAATTTTTCAGATCATTTCTATCTCTCTTTCTGTAAAGGACTGCAATCTTTGCCTCTTGCATTTTTGATGGGAAGACAGCTGTCTCTGAACAGGTATTAAATATATCAGTGAGAATAGGCGTGATTATATCAGCCACATGCTTTACAGGCCGTATCTGGAGACCATCGATATCACAGCTACAGCTATTATTTAGACTTTTGATTACTGATATCACCTCAGGCGCCGTGACCGGTTGTAAAAACATTGATTTGTCATTTCGAATGCTCACATATTCGAGGGCAGCGGACAAGTTACCACGTGTAGTCAGGTTTGCGAAGAAATCATTAAAAGCGTCAGCTAGTATACGGATCCAGCCAATTCCCTTCCATTCACTCGTAGTATCGAGACAGGTGCATGTGGAGAACCACGATGTAATAGTCCATTTAGTCTGGACCATAACACGTCATGGCGATTGTTTTCATCGCTTAAAACAGTGGAGTGGCATTCTGTCCGCACAGATCGCAGCTTCTTTGTCAATTTATTTCAGTACTGTTTAAAAGTCTTCAAATCATCAAGCGCACGAGTATTCAGGAAGCATCTGTATAGCTTGTCTCTAATTTTCATTTCTTCACGCAGCTCCGGCGTAATCCACGGCTTCCTTGTTTTTCGACTGTGTTTATGTTCTTTAATAGGGAAGTGGTCGGTATATAGCTTTTTGAAAATGTCAATAAACTTATCGTAAGCATCATTTGCCTCACTGAATGTATCTGTTCTGTTCCAATTTTGCCGCAGCAATGCAACGCGGAAAGGAATTAAGGGCTTTCTCCGTAAGTATAATAAAGTATACTGAGATATATCTTTATGGGAGGTGTCAGAGTATCAGCTTACACTTCGCTAAGGAACATACACACTTTTCTTATCTCGGAGGCTTTCGAGATTCGTAACTGTCCTGCAACTCGCTCTAGCTCAGCGGGATTCTCAACTTGCACCATTGAACTGGCATTTAGACAGTATCAACAGACCCTTCTCAAAAATTACTCCCCCGCCCCTCAAACATTGCGCCGGTTGTGCAAAATTTTAGAACATCCATTATTACTACGTCGTTGAGTTCTATAATGCTTTGACGGTGTGTTTACTCGGTCACATGCGGACCAGGCCCATTGCACAAAAAACAAACATGTCAGTTATTTTGAAGTTTCACACTCAAAGCAGAAGGTCAAAATAAATCGGGTCACGTGCAGACGCATGGGGAACAGACAGTTGCCCACCAGTGACGTTAGTTCCCACCAATGCGTGCGGGGCGACACTGTTTATAGCTCTTACAGTGTCTGAGATTATATAGGATATCTGGCATGACCCAAATATCCCCTTCCATCAAGCTCAATTATCCTATACCGCGATACGGCATGCGCAAGCGGCATGACGTCAACTGGAGCTTCTTGTTAGGAAATTTGGCCCTAAACTCCTTCTGTGCACTTGTTTCCTAGATGCGACACCACACTTGAGTGCTTTGGGCACTTCACGTCAACTCAAAATGTCCTTTTGTTTTTAAACGTGTTGTTAATTATTAAAATATTTATTCAATGAGGGGACCCAATCTACCCAAACCCAATATAACTTTTGTTGTTTCTGAATTATGAAACTAGAAATCAGTCTGGATTTTATTTGGCTTACAGGTTTGCAGAAATTATTCCTTTGTCTGCAATCGGGATTTCAGTTTTCCAGAACCAGTTCCAGTTAGATTTTTAGTTCCATAATCCAGATAGTAAAATGTTATCAGGGTTTTTTTGGTAGGAAAAGTTTTCATAGAAAACTGTAGAAGCGACCCCTTGGTAATAAGGGGTTAGTTAGTAATCAAAAGTTAGCCCAGTATTCTACATCAATCAAAGAAAGAATAGCGTAAATAAACAAGAACAGAGTGACACAAAGTAGAAAAGCAATTGTGGTACATATATATGATAAAAACAAAATTATATAAAGCCTATTGAAGAGCGAGAAATAGTAACGATGTACAATTCCAATGCAGAATCAGAAACAAAAAAAAGCTAGTGATAAGAAACCCTCACCATTAATTCATAAAATATGAAGGGGAGATACAAGAAAAGCCACAAAAAAGACATCTTCATGAATCATACAGACTGTAGACTGTAGTCATAATTCCTGAGTCAGAGTGCGCTAAGCTCCTTAATATTTTGTTTCGCATCGGTATTTACTTATGAGAGAATTGCTTCAGCTCCCAGCTTAAATATTTTTCTTGGAAAATTAATGCTTGAAATAATTATTGAAGGCGTTGGAATATTATATTTACTCATTCAACTTAAAACTTCTACGTCTGATCATGTTTGTTTTAATAACAAGGTAGTTAAAAATACGTCACAGGTTATTTTTGGGATTGTAAAGGCCATCTTTTCCTCAGTCATTATCAACTGGTTCAACACCGCAAGCCTAGCGTATAGGCAATGTAATAACCATCTTCAAATCCGGTGATCGCTCCTCCCCAGTCAACTATCGACCCATCTCACTAACCAGTACTATCTGTTAACTTCTAGAACACGTAATACATTCTAAAGTCATGAGCTGCTTTGAGGACCATAGCATGGTCCTTAAATACCAGCACGGTTTTTGCGTGGGCTACTCGCGTGACACTTCAACTTGCGGAATTCGTTTAGGACTTACACACATCTCTAGATGCTTACATTCAGGTTGGTGCAATTTTCTTAACTTTTCTAAAGACTTTGACCGCGTGACGTTTCAATAGAAAACTAAGCAAGAGAAGAAAGAAGTGATAGAAGTTATACGAAAGAAAAAAAGAGACGAAAACAAAATGAATAAATTAAAAATCCGGAGTATCATAGCAAATGTAGAAATAAATGCACGTGTTCAAATAACAAAAAAAAAAATAAATACAACAAACTAATATTAAAGACGCAAGGAAAATGTATTTTAAAATTATCTCAACACGACTTTGAAGGATGAAGTTTGAGGTCATCATCCACCTCACTAGAAACCTTCTGACACCTTATGTAGGGAGGTGCAGGTATAATAGTTTTTTGTCTCACAAGGACGCAGAAGATGCGCTGACAGCTACGTCACCACAAGCCTTGATGGTCTAAGGCGGGCTAGTTGGCGAGCCTCTTCTGCTCTCTGACTGACCGCATGGGCATCGTAGCATCCGTCATCCACTGGCTCATGGGGCAGCATCGCGTCCAGCATGGTCGTCACTTTTCTGCCATGCACCAGCTCGAATGGTGTAAACCCGGTTGTTTCTTGAGCTGCGGTGTTGTAGGCGAACGTGACGTATGATAACACCTCGTCCCACGCCTTGTGCTCTACGTCGACGTACATGGAAATCATGTCGGCGATCGTCTTGTTGAGCCGCTCCGTTAGGCCGTTGGTCTGCGGATGGTACGCGGTGGTCCGACGATGGCCGGTGTGGCTGAGCCGAAGGATCTCTTGCGTGAGCTGAGCCAAGAACGATGACCCCCGGTCGGTTATCAAGACTTCTGGGACGCCATGTCGAAGGAGAATATATTCGACGAAAACCTTGGCGACTTCCACCGCTGTTCCCGACGGAAAGGCTTTCGTCTCGGCGTATCGTGTAAGATAATCGGTCGCGACGATAATCGAACGGTTTCCTTGCGTCGATGTTGGGAACGGCCCAAGTAAATTCATTCCAACCTGCTGGAAGGGCGTAGTCGCGGCAGATATCGGCTGCAGGAGTCCTGCTGGCTTCGTCGGAGGCTTCTTACGTCGTTGGCACTCGTGGCACGACCGTGTGTACAGATGGATGGTTTTCGGGAGTCTCGGCCAATAGTACTTCTCACGAATCCGGGCGAGTGTCCTGCTGTAGCCAAGGTGTCCAGCCGTTGGGTCGTCGTGGCATGCTTGAAAGGTTTCTTTTTGCAGGCTGGCAGGGACAACCAGCAGCCAGGCAGGGTTGCTGGTTCCGAAGTTCTTCTTGAAGAGCACGCCTCGCCGCAGAACGAAGCTTGACAAGTCTCGGGCCAAGAATCGCGGAACGTAACTTCCTTGACCTTCGAGGTGGTCGATCACGGCGCGAAGTTCGGGGCCATCTGGTTGAAGTGCTCCCATGTCGGTATCTGTAATTGCTCCGAGAAAACGGGCGTCATCGTCGTCGTCGGTGCTGTCGGGAGGAGATTCGACTGGGGCCCTAGACAAACAATCGGCGTCATTATGCTTGCGGCCAGACTTGTGCACAATGGTAACGTCGAATTCTGGCAGTCGAAGGCTCCAGCGAGCGAGGCGTCCTGATGGGTCCTTCAGGTTGGCGAGCCAACAGAGAGCGTGGTGGTCCGTGACTACGCGGAACGGGATCCCGTACAGGTACGGGCGGAACTTGGTTAACGCCCAGACGACAGCGAGACATTCCTTGTCGGTCGTTGAGTAATTTTTCTCTGCCTTGGACAGTGCCCGGCTTGTGTAGGCGTTCACCTGTCTCTGCTCCGTCTTGTCCTTGGACGAGCACCGCGCCTAGCCCGGTGTTGCTGGCGTCTGTGTGAACTTCCGTTTCCGCTGATGGATCGAAGTGTCCGAGGATAGGGGGCGACTGGAGTCTTTCCTTCAGTTCGTTGAACGCTTGTTCTTGCTCCTCCCCCCAGTGGAACTTCACGTCGTCCTTTCTCAGATGCGTGAGCGGTGCAGAAATCTTGGCAAAATCGCAAACGAAACGTCTGTAGTAAGCGCACAGCCGAAGAAATCTTCGTACGGCTTTCTTGTCTGATGACTTCGGAAATTCGGCGACAGCGGATGTCTTTGCAGGGACAGGACTGTGGGCAACCTGGGGATTCCAAGCGGTTGGCCCAGGTTGCCCCTACGACAATCATGAGTGGTCATCTTGACCACGAGGGGGCCAAGGGCAACTGGCCACGCGAGCGGCGCTCCGCCGCTGATAAAGGGCCGTCGCAGCGTATGAGCGGGGGCTGTTGGGATCGCGCCGCAGGCGATAGCGGTCATTAAATGTTTACGTGTTGTTGAACCGGTGTGCTCTGTCATTCCTCGAGACGGGTAGCAGCAAGGGAAACCCCACAGGACTTACACCTTGAGCACTCACGACATGGCCCAGGAATTTGAGCTCGCCGTAAGCGAACCGACATTTTGACGGCTTCAGTGTCAGTCTGGCATTCTGGATAGCCTGTAGCACGGCTCGCAAACGTCTCAGGTGCTCATCGAAGTCGCTTGCGAATACCACGACGTCGTCGAGATAGACGAGACAACTTTGCCATTTCAAGCCGGAAAGAACGGTGTCGATTACGCGCTGGAACGTCGCCGGTGCTGTGCACAGTCCGAACGGCATCACTTTAAATTCGTACAGCCCGTCCGGCGTGACAAAGGCAGTCTTTTCACGATCTCGTTCGTCGACCTCAATCTGCCAGTACCCACTCTTCAGGTCCATCGACGAAAAGTATCGGGCGTGGCGCAGCCGGTCCAGGGTGTCGTCGATGCGTGGCAGCGGGTAGACGTCCTTTTTTGTCACGGCGTTCAGTCGGCAATAATCCACGCAGAACCGAAGAGTCCCGTCTTTCTTTTTCACCAGCACTACCGGTGAAGCCCACGGACTGGTTCAGGGCTGGACAATGTCGTCGTCGAGCATTTCTTGGACCTGCTTCTGGATGACTTCTCTCTCTTTCACAGAGACACGGTACGGCGACCGATGAACAGGAAGCGCGTTGTCTTCAGTGACAATTTGGTGTTTCGCAACGGTCGTTTTTGGCGCACCTTTGACGACGTGGAGAAGCACTCATTGAACTCGGAGACACGCTCACTGAGTTGTCGTCGTTTTGGGGTAGGCAGGGTTCGGTCGATGTCAAACCGCGAAGGCGGTGTTGCCTTGGGGGGCCACGAAGAGAGGTCTTCTGATATTCCGGTGATTGTGACTGAGTCCTGGAGTTCATCGTCAGTGACCCACGGCGGTGCCTTTCGTAAGGTGCTGGGCCTCCTGTCGGAAGTTCGTTACGAGTGCGACAGTGTGTTCGTCTTTGAGCTCCGCGACGCCTCTTGCGATGCCGATCCCTCTTCCTTGAAGCAACTGGAGGCTTCCTTCGAGCAGAACGTCGCCGCAGAAGGTCTCATCGACCCCGAAGGGTACGAAAACACTCGACCGCGGCGGTAAGTTCACGTGGTTTGCGAGGACTCGTACCGCAGATGATGTCGCTTTGGGTTCCTCCGGTGGTAGAGCAGGTTTTCGTAGCGTCAGCCGGTTTGCTCCGAGGTCGATGACGGCGCCATTCTCGCAGAGAAAGTCCATTCTGAGGATAATGTCCCTCGCACAGTCTTGAAGAACCACGAACTTGACAGGGCACGTCTCACCATAGATTTCGACTCGAGCAGTGCACCTCCCGACAGGCGTAATGAGGTGTCCTCCAGCAGTTCGTATCTGCGACCCCTCCCACGGCGTCGTCACTTTTCGAAGGCGTCGAGAGAGCCTCCCACTCAAGACTGAGTAGTCTGCTCCGGTGTCCACGAGTGCCGATGCGTCGTGGCCGTCGATAATAACGTTTACGTTGTTGGACACCGATACAGGCGCGTCGTTGAGATGCGGAGCGTCGGGAGAGTGGGAGCGCTCCGCCGTTCTTGGAGGCTCTTTGCTTCGGTCGTCTTCGGCAACGCCACCTCCAGGCGTTGCCGCACTTAGTTTTCCCGGCGAGATAGGGGCGACAGGCTGTCCCGACGAGAGCGGCGGAAGGGCGAAAGCGCACGTCAAGGCGAAGGCGAACGGGAACCTCGGGGTGGAGTCGGCACCGGGGACAGGGGTCGTCGGAGGTACTCCTCGATGTCCCTTGGTCACTCCCCAAGGCTGGGTCACGGGTCGCTCGGCGCAAAGCCTCGCAGGCCCATTTGTCGGTACGGGCACCTCCGGTAGACGTGATCGGCCTCGCCGCAGTGATAACACAGCGGTGGTCGTTCGGCCGTGCGCCACACATCCGTCTTCCTTGGCGCCGTTTGTTTAGTGCGGACGAACTCGGGTTGCCTTTCCCAACGTCGGAAAGTCTGTGGCCCTGGTAGGACACGTCGAGGTGGCGTCGAATACTGCTGGGCAGCTGGCGCCGATCTCCGAGCTACCGCGGCGTAGGTCAAAGAGGGCTCCTCGGGTGCTGCTACGCTGGCAGAAGCCTCAGGTTGGGATGCCCGCTGGACCTCCTTGCGGACAACTTCGGCTATTGACACCGAAGCAGGCTGGTGGGTAGCCGGCAGGAGCTTCTTGATTTCCTCCCGGACGACGTCCCGGATGATCTCGCGTATGTCCGGGGTGTTGCTGCTGTACGGCGAGAGGGCAGCGAAGCCAGGAAGTCTCTGATAGTGGGAGGCGCGTACTTGAAGGGCACGTTCGATGTTTGTTGCCTCGGTGATGAAGTCTTGGACGGTGATAGGCGGGCTCCGCACAAGGCCTCCGAATATGGTTTCTTTCACTCCTCGCATCAGTAACCGCAGCTTCTTCTCTTCAGGGGCGTTTGGGTCGGCGCGGTTCATGAGGCGGAAAACGTCCTCGACGAAACTTGTGACGCTCTCGTTTGGCCCTTGGCTTCTTGCTTGAAGACGTTCTTCAGCCCGCTGACGTCGCTGCTGGCTGGCGAAAGTGCGTCGAAGCTCCGCCTGGAAGTCTTGCCACGACGAAATTGACGCTTCGTGGTTCTCGAACCAGGTGCGTGCAGTGCCATCCAGAGTGGAGTAGACATTTCGCAGGCTGTGCTCAGGACCCCATCCGTTGAACCGTGCAACGCGTTCGTACTGGCCCAACCAGTCGTCCACATCTTCATGAAGATTGCCACTGAAGTTCGGCAGCGTCCTTGGTGGGGCCTGCACGTAGACAATGGACGTCGGTGGCGTTCCGTCTGGCTGCGACGTGGTGTTCATCGTCGGCTTCAGTAGCTTCTTTGTCCTGTCCGGCAGTGGTCCAAGTTTCGGGGGTAGGCCGAGGTTGCGGCGACTTGACCGGGTTTCGGTCCTCTCTTCGTTGGGTCCTCGGGGGCTTGGGGTCGGACTTGCACTGCGGGCCCTCGTAGGGGTGCGCTGAACGGACATGCGTACCCCGCACCTCCACCAAAATGTCACGAATGACAATTAATGAGGCAATGATAACTAAAGAAACTAAACGTTTAATGGGGGCGAACTTGTGCCCAAAAATAAAAAGGGAACAGAAGAAAACAGCTGCGCGTCGTGGGCGTCGATGTTGGCGAAACCGCACGATCGAGCGCTGGGGCGAGACTGACTGCAGATCGCCACGCGGAGCCCCTTATGTACACGTGTGGGCTTCTGGAATAATCGGCGTAGAAGGTTCGGCGTGTAGAACATTCGGACCTCGAACAAGCAACACGGTTCTCGATTTTACCAGAACATTACGTTAGAGTAAAAAAAAAAAAAATGCGTCCCCGCGGCCAAGAATCGAACCCCGACCTTCTGCGTGGAACGCACGCGCGATAACCGTTAAACCACGAGCGCGCTGCCTGCTTGGTCAGCTGCGCTCGCGGCAATATTGCGGTTCATTAAAATGCACACACGCACAAAAACATGCATGAACCGACTATCTAAACAAAAGCCTATAATACATCCCCATTTCAGTATCTTTCTGAAGCTAAACGAGGTTAGAAGGCATTAAAGCACTATGAACCTCACGATAAATTATCTCGGGCGCTATCTTAAGTTGAAGAGACAAAAACTCACAAATGGTCTGTCCACTTTAAAGGTGTTTAATTATAGATTAATAGACGATGTCCACTGATGTGGTTACGTTTACATCTCGAGCAATAAGCACGCGCCTCATACTAAGCTGGACGTACATATATGAACAAAATTATTAAAGGTAGCAAGAAAAAACGACTTGACAAAAGACAAAAAAAAAAAAAACAGTTTATTTAAACGGTTCGCCTTCAATGCGAGAGGCATCGTGAATAAAGAAGAGTTATTTGTTTTACTGATGATACCTTCCATAGGGAATGCGAAACGTTCAATTAAACAGTTTCTTTTGTTATTACAAGTTGTTTTTCGCATTACTTCTATTATCTCTTATTTCGGCTTCTGCAGTATTTGTGCACTTTGATTAAGAACAAAATTAGTCAATTACTCTCACACTCAGATGTACTGTACACACTTTACCTTGTTTTGATCGTAGAAAATAGATGGCAATAGCAACCCTCACCCTCCAGCATCCTACGCTTCCTTCAAATGTTTAAAAAATCAAAAGTTGGCATGAGAGTTCATTGTGTTTGTCTTTCTCACAGTGCAGTTAGGTTCTTGCAGCTCTCCGTTCGACACCACCCTCCTTTTGCTTAACAATTTCATCTTAAACTCGATCAACGCTAATCTGTAACACCATTCGCTCCGCCGCGACAAATTTCCTCGAGAAAATACAATATAACAAAGCACAGATGCGAAGACAACGAGCAGAGACAATGGCACTAGCGGCCGTTCTCGATTGTGAACCGAGGCGGTACGCCATCCCACACCATCTAGCGGGGGCTTTTCCTTCCTCGCCGTGGCGGCGGGACACCGCGCTATCGCTTTTGTTTGCGACCTGAATAGCGAAAACAAACGCCGCGTTGCATTTAAACCGCGGGAACAAATTCGTACGAGGAAAAATAAATCGTGCGAGTTACCGTTCACAAGAAGTTCTTCAGTGTGTCTCTAAACCGACTGGGTCTTTGAAGGGAGGACTCGGACCATGAGGCGCACGGCAAAATGTGCTCGGTCACGGTCGACGTTCTCTTGTGGCTTGCCGGTTTTTCCTTTCATTGAAGGTCATCGGCTTTTTGAATAACGCGTCCGCGATGATGGCAAAAGGTAGGCTACGTTTTTTGTTTTGTTATTTTTAATATCTTTTAAGGGGTAACGTGTATTCACAGGCGATATTGAAACCGACACAGGAGAATCTAAAAGTGTCGTCCGCCGATTAACTGCCTTAACAGTTTGATCCTTACGGCTCGTGGTTAAGGACTTCCTCGTTTCGTCTTCTTCTCCGTCTGCTGCTTCCCGAGTCATGGAATGGGAGCAAAGGTCGTGCGTTTCGTCGCTTTCCAAAGTCGATTGCGCGTGTGCTCTTTGTGTTACTGTACGAGCCGGCCGCTCTCAAATGGTACATTTTCCTGTGTGAATTCCGAAAGCTGGATCTTTTGTCGCTTAGCCGTTGAGAGACTTTATTGATAATTAATGGCGTCTTCGGTCCTCGCTGAACATCGTTTTTTTTTTTTATTTGACTTGGTTTGACGTTTTAGTAAGCCTTATACACTGGGACCCGATATGAACGATAATCAATGTCAATTAGTCAAATCAAAGCCGGTTTACATTGCTTGATGTATATCAGTTGGCTGAACATTAAAGTTTTTTGCCCAAAGCACCATCTAGAGAATAAAACGCGACACAGAATTGTTATGCATTTTCTATATCTATCATTTTCCTTTTCACATGGCTATAAAAAAGTATAATATCAAATAATGCCAAAATGAGACGAAACGTAATTTTTTTTTTCTTTTGGAGTGACAATTGATTGGAGTGTTTAAAGCAGCATGTGACGTGAAGTGTAGAGTGGCTACATTTTCTGAAGAAGTATAAGGCCATGCTCGCAGACGTAGCCGTAGAATAAGTAATGATATCAACCTTAATCACTGTACTTAGTTGGAATTTTTGTAACTGAGTACCGGTTAGGCATTTTTAGAGTAAGTTTCCCTGTGTCTACGGGCTGTTTCCGCTTTACATAAGAACACATTCTGGCACAAAGAGACCCCTTTTGGCAGTCACGTGTCGATTATCAGAAGGTCGGAACCACTGCACAATGGGGGAACAACTGACATTTTGGAGCGTGCAATTCAGTCCATAAGATAGCGAGCGTTGGAGTGCGGCCAACGCTAGGTGTGGACGAGCCAATCAAACAGCATCGAAAGTGCAATATCACTGCGGTAATCACCTTTCTCTGTGGGTCTTTTTGCCTTCGAATGCAACGAAATGAATCAAGTGTGCCGTGACGTTTTGGATTTAGTCGGCCATTGTGCAGGGGTTCCACAGCTGCCAACAGAGGTCATTCTTTTGAAAGGTGCCTATAGAAGCTGTTCTATATGTAAAACTATGCTTCGCTTACTTGTACACGCAGGTCGCATCGGTTTAGTTTTAACAGTGAGCGGTATAAATATGCTCATATATTTGCCTCGACCTCTGTCAGGGGAATAAAAATGGCAGTGAACAGGTATCTCCTGGCCATTATAACCCACGGAACTTTAGAAATCATAGCAACCATAGCCTGGCCATCGTGCAACTTCAAGTTATTGCAAAATACCATAGTTCCTTCATTTTAGCAGTTCTAACTAAGAACGTTTGTTTGTGTTTAATTGTACGTTTTGCTAAATTACAGTTTCAAGCGTCTCTTACTTAATTACGCCCAAAGAACACATGTTACAGCTAGTTCTAGTAACAGTCACAGCCACCACAGCCAACTGGTGCTGCGTCATAAAGTATTCACATTTTACTATTTTGGGGCCGATTGACGACGTAACTTAAATTGTGACCACCAAAACTAATTACGGCTTGTTTCGTAGCGTTAGCAGAAAAAAAAATGCTGTCAATATGGAGGTCTGTTTTCTACCTATTATGTTTTTTTTTTTTTAAATTAAAAAGTAAAACAAAGTTACCTTCCAAACACATGGATCTTGTTAAAATGTACATGCAGCAAAATCACCCTCTGGCCCTCGGAAGGCGTTAAAAAGCCTTATTGTTTTCCCGAACAATGATGGACTTTCCTCGTGCAGGTCGTGCGTTCCCCAGACTTCATCCGGAGTACCTAGGCGGCCCCGTTCATCCCTACGGGCTATCGCTACCTAGGTACCTACCGCTCTTTTCTCCGCCCACGCTTCAGTTCTGGTTTCGGGGCTTGATGTCACTCGGCGCTCACTTGCTGCGGCGAAGTCGGTGGCACCGTCACACTCTTCTTATTCCTTCACTACTTTCTGTTGGTTTTTATTCCCTCTCCCCCCTCTCTCTCTCGAGTTTCCATCCCAAATTTCTCTTTCGCACCGCGACGCGAAGAGAAGCGGAAGCCGGCAGTTGTGCCTTCTACTTTAGACGCCGCCAGCGATCCTCTCCTGGCGCTCACGTGTCCCCGCATCGGGCGTGCTTTGCGACTCTCGATTTGGGCAATTGTCATTGGATGGCTGGCCGGTGATGACATCGCGTTCGCTCGGTGCAGCGAACTGTCTTCGAATTTCCTGCCGGATGAGCGTCGAGAGGAACTGCCGAAGACTCGCGCTGTTGGACGTGTTTGTTGTCCCCTTCACGCGCGAGTGGATATGAAGCTGCACTTTTCTCTGTGGTGAGTAAATTTCATTATTATCATTCGACGGGTTTATATTTGTCACTTTTGTCGGAAGTCTAGGGTCTGCGTCTACCAGCCCTGTGTACTCCCTTTCACTCGAAGTCTGACTGCAGCGGTGTTTACCATCCGAAAAAAACCGACAAAGCAATGACAAAAAAAAAAAAAATGTAACGTTGCTACGCATCGTTGTTTTCGTGATTTGGATATCACCGGTTAAACCAATCACAGACAGAAAACAGAAATACAGGAATTCACTGTGCGTGATTGGTTGAGTCGAGGATAGCGAAATCACAACCGCGATGAACGCCGTGACGTTGCGCTTTTAGCGTTTCTGATTGGCTATGTCGGATTGTCGGCTGCCGTCGGACTTAAAGTGAAACCAAGTGTAGTAGTTGTCTTTCTTAGGGGAATGTTTAGCGTTTACGAAGGACGAGCCTTCCTGATCCAATCGATTACCTTCGAAGCCATTTAGTCCTCTTCGGGGGCTTTCTGACCTTACACCCGGCTAAGACTGTTAGCGCTACGCCGACCGTTTCTTGGGGGTCTTCCTCGGTGTGCCTTTTCCGCAGCTGCTTCTTTCTAAACAGTTACTCCCAGACCCTTAATAGGAATCTCGAAGCCGGTAAGCGCAGCTAAATGGTACGCTGCATACGTAAACATTTTGTTGGAAATTATAGTTTGCAGAAAATATGGTTGTTTGGACGGGGAGGGGGGAAGAGTGATAAGTAAACATGAATTAAATGTCCAAACCGGGCGTCACGGACAACGCTGCTGACAACCCTGCAATTTTCGTACGGTGCGTGAGTGCGTTTTGTGGCAATTTTAACCAAAAACCTGAAAAAAAGATGATGTCCCTCACGAGTGGGTTTTCGAATTTATAAAAGTAGGTTTTTTCTTGCTGTTAGAGTGTAATGCATACACTTCATGTCATAGACGTTTTGTTGGATATTTCTCAAGGCTCAATGTACGCGGTAAGTTCATTCGTTCGTGTTGTGCATACATTAGCGACACATATCATTGCGTAACTTTATCTTTAACTGAATTGCTTTTGGAAAGAAAACAGCGTTAAGTCTATTTTTGTTTTCAACCGGAAATTATGCGATAAATATTTATATTTATTCCGCGTCCGACAGAACCAATTTTCCTAACACGCTGTGATTCGGATGTGCTGCCTAAACCTCCTCGGATGAGTAATTTCAGTAAAACAGAACCAGGCTTCACCGACCGGACGTGATCTAAATCGCACGCGTGAGATCCGCCGAACGTATTTGCCTTCGTCTTCAACATCCCCGAGTGAGAGAAAATATTCCCACGTGATTTCTCATTTCCATTTTAAATGGCGGAAACTGACCTCTCGCGAGGCCTCTGGCACCAATCGCTCGTAAGTGGGGGCGAGTTCTAGTTGTCTTAGACTCTGATTTGAAAGAAACTGGCACAAACGCGAGCGCATTGTTTACATAAAAGTAGGCGGCTTCGAATATGATGTGAGATCTCGAGGCATGCATTGTAGGCTGCAGTTTTGCAGAGTTAGTGTACTCGTGGAAGGGTGGTAAACGGTTTTACTTTCCCTTTCCTGTTTGTGATATACACTGTTACTGATACTGGAAATGGTATAATATTCCTTTAAAATTGCCACGTCAGTTCTTTGTTGCCAGTTTATTTTGTACCTTTTTGCATTTTACGTTGTAATATTTTGATCGGTACATTAATCCTTCTCCAGTTTCACTTTAGATGAAGAACTGTATAAAAGGTAACATACGAAAAAACTACCCATTGGGAATCAATAAAAGTAGAACGGATTCTTCAATTTTTTCATGATGCATTTTATTCAACGGAAGGGCATTTAATATACCTGCACTCCGAGGAAGGCTCATATCTTGTCCTTGGATGAGACGCGCTATTTCTGAAGAAAACGTGAACAGAGGGTTGCAATATTAACACCCGATGAACCTTTTTTAATAATGTTCCCTACGTACAGTCATGTCTCGTTAATGCGTAACCTGTTGGTATACATATCCCGCTATATATAAAACATTTTCTGTGGCGAGCTAAGTGGATACATGCATTGTTTGTATATTTATCATAACCAATTCACATTAAAAACGCTTCTTTTTTCTGGGGAACGAAGGTGTTCATATTAACGAGACATGCCTGTATAGAACACGCCGTATACACGCTCACAACTTTGAGTTCTAGAAGAATGAAAAGGTCCCAAAATTAGGAAAAACGAAGCTGGCAAATTTTGTCAGATGTTGCACAATTTGGAAGATTCAAAAGTTCTCCAGCAGCGCCGAAAAATATAAAGGTTAATTTTTAAGCCCTATGCACTTGCGCGGCCGGAAACTGTTTCGCTGGGGCGCTGCCTTTCTTTTTGTATCAAAATATGGCATCGAGTAACACGACCTTTCGAGTGCGTGTAAAAATCAGATTTCTTTGTTTCCTCGGTGAACAATAACCCGATTGTTTTGTAAGACGAAGAGCAAAGTGGCTGGAACATAGCAGTAGTAGCAAGTTGCGTGATATATATGCACCGTCCTTCTGCGAAGTAGACGTGATAAACATACCGTCCTTATGTACCTGGTGAAGAGCAGCTGTATGTGTCAGCTCTTTGGTGTGGGAACGAATCCTAAACTGGTGTCGGGCATAATTTGTTTGACATGCAGGGTGGCGCCCTCAAGTAAGTCACTATGTTTTTTTTTAACGCAAAAACAAACTACGCAAAGCCCAACACTTAGTCAACATTTAGATGTTGCGGTACTAGTCCGAACCATTTGTCAAAGCTACAGAAATAACGGTCATCTGACACAAAGGTTATAAGTGATTTTCAAAACATTTTATTAGGAAAATGGCGGACGATCAAGTTCGTTAATACATGGGGATTAATGGTGTTAACTATCTGAAATGGGCCACAATTTACCATTGAAAATTTCGAAACATTTATTGTAACTTTTGAAGAAAATAACAGTTAATACTTGAATTGTGGCGTGTTGTCCGGAAGGCGCTAAATTATAGGGGATGACTGATTGTTTGCATATTTTATTGTTGCGGTAAAAAAAAAATAAAAAATAGGGCTGTAAGGTTTTTTTTTTTTTTTTTTTTTTATTCTGGAACACGCTGCAGAATGTTTGCGAAGCCCGACTGCATATGTGGCGGCTTGCTCCAATTAATGAACACATCGTTTACGCTTTCCCTCTTTGCTTTTATTCGGTTTGCCTTTTCGTGGTACAGCTTATTTTATTAGTTTTACAGGAGCGAGTTATCCTATTTCTCAGTGAATAGCATATACTAGAAATAGTTGGGAAAGGCACATTCTAAACTGAATCATAAATACAAGATGTAATAAATTGCCTTAAATGTGCCCACCGCCGAGTGCACAAGTTATATGACAACTGTCAAGATGTTTTACACATCTTGCTGATATCTAAAGGTAATGAAACTGATAAAACTGCACTGACTGGAGCACAGTTTTTGTAACTAATATTTCCATTATTTCAAAGATACGCCTCGAAATCACGGCTTAGACAGGAGTGGTGGAAATTAAAGTGAACGGAGAAGGAAACCCACTGCTTTACAATAAAAAAGAAGTTCAAAGAAAGGATCGAATGGGAACAACCAAACAATAATGAACAGTGATAGCGCACACTAAATTATACAAATAATGATTATATTATATTAAAAATTAAACAACAACACTAGTTTTTGACTTACGCAAATTCGAATAACGTTTACCGGGGGAAAAGGACAGCAGAACATCAAATCCACTTACCTTGATTCTTCGCTTAATGTTGATAGTCGTAAAACAGGTTCTATTTGTTTTAACTTCAGACTTTTTTTCTGACTCTTTTAAAGTTCTAAACATGTATTGGTCGCTGACTTCTTTGCAATTTTCTATTTTCGTCTGCATTGCACTATTTGACTTCATGAGGCATTTAGACTCGTTTGAAAGGCCAAGAAACACACAGCGCATTCGGGGTCTTCCAACATTAAGCAAAAATGTAAATAAGTGGCAGATTTCTCTCATAGGACAACAATGACACGTTAGACCGCAATGGCACACAACCATGTGATTTTGGTGACGTGCACACGTTGTAAGAAATGTCGGACCCTGTTGCAGCATTGGCTTCAAGTGTTTCACTGAAAAAAAACAAAAAAGATAATGTTTTTGTTTTTGTATTTCGTATTGTCGGGTGATGTGGAGCCTAATCCGGGCGCAAAAAAGGCGAACAGATGGCTAAAATTGAAACTATGCTGGTAGGCGGCTAACGACACACATGGCCAGTGTCACAGAACAGCTTACAACGATTGAAAGTAAACAGGATGATTTTCAGAAAAAGCTTGACAAAATAATGCACAGTAACACGCACTTAGAGAAACGCTTTGCAGGTTTTAAGGGCATCGCTAAGGAGTTAAAGGAGCGTGTCGACGACCTCAAGAACCGCAGCCGCTTATGTAATCTTGTATTTTACCAAATACCTGATAAAAGGCGTAATGAATCCTGGGTGGAATCAAAGAATCATGTCTTGAAAATTTGCGATGAAGTTATGAAGATTAACCTAAGTTCGATTCAGAGGACACATTGCATTGGTCATTTTAGAGATGGTGGCAAGAGGCCAAATATAATTAACGTCATGTCGTGGACTGAAAAATAAAATATCTACACTCCGGGTTTAAACTAAGTATTACAACCTTCAGTGTGTCGGTAGACTTTAGAGATTCACTATGCGAGAAGAGACAGACCCATGCTATGGAACTTTTTTTAAAAAGAATGAGGCAAACCAAAGGCAACGAAGTTAATCTTTCGGATGATAAGCTAGTCGTGAACGGCAAAGCCTTTGACTAAAATGCTAAGCAAAAAAAGAAAAAAAAAGCGGTTCTTTTACGTGGTAATAAAAGTACGACGTCACAGGAATGACCTATTTCGTTTGCTATAGAAAGTATTAGTAGCGCCTCAACACATCTAGGTTCTCCCTCCTCTATATTATTGTCCAATTGCCGCAGTATTAAAAATAAAACTGACGAATGTTTCGCTTAGTGGAGAGAATATAGCCAAGCATAATCCTGGGCACTTAGTCACTGCTTGATGATTCTATGCTGAACAGTGAGGTATTTCCGAAAGGTTTCACTACCTATAGTAAAGATAGTGGCTATCTTTACTATATGTAGTGAAGCCTTTCGAATTATGATTATGCTTGGCGCTTGGCGGTGGTGTTTTAATATTGATAGACGCAGGAGGGCCGAGCAGTGAGCTCCTTGTACCACAACATTTTACCGAATCTGTCGGGTGCCGAGTTCAATTGTCTAAGGGAGACACTCTTGTCCTCGGCACCCACTACCGCTCATCCACTGGAGACGATATTGATGAGCCTAGTCGGATACTCTCTTTCATTCCTGATAACTCTGTTATTATCGGGGGAGACTTTAAGCTGCCAAATATTAATTGGGGTGATGCAACTTCTTGCACCAATCAGTCCAGCTTATATAGGTCATTTAATGACCTGGAAATTTCGTTCACTCTAAACCGGTATGTTCTTTCACCAGCAAGAAACAACTAAATTTTAGATTTCTCATTAACTAATAATCCCGGCGTTATTTCCCACGTAACTGTAATGCCAGGTACAAGCGACCACAGTGCCGTGGTTTGTTAATTGGTTTTGAGTCAGGTGGAAAAGGCGCCAAGACTCCCGCGAAAGGTGTTTTTACACAAACAAGGTGGCTATGATAGTATCGCTTCGGAACTTTCCTCTACATTTTCCTTGGTTTTTAGACTTGAGCATGAGAAATTATGTTCTGTACTTGAGGGAAATTTTCAGACCAAAAGTATTCTCCTCTTCGCAACTCACATACCACCCCAAATTCTTAAAGCTAATAAGCGACACATGCCGTGGATTACGTACCCTGTACGAAAGCAACGTAAAACGTGAACGCAGAGCTAAATAAAGATATTGAACTAGTCTGTCTGATGCCTCGAAGCAAAAACTGGAGCCTTAAAAAAGATGTATGAGAAAGCAAATATATTTTCTAATACAAACTAAAAAATGATCCTCGAGAATTCTGGAAATTTGTGCAAACCAACAAGCAAGATGATACTTATACTCGTGCTTTGTTACAAAATTGAAATGTAATAAATGAGGACATTGAAAAGGCCGAATTTTTAACGCTTATTTTCAACCAGTCTTAATGTCTTTTGTTTCTAATCGTATCGTTCATATATCTGATCAGACGATGGATACGGTTATGTCGGATGTGAAAATTGAAGTAGATGGGATTCTGACTTTACTAAAAGACTTAGACGCGTCAAAACCTTTTGGACCAGGTGAAGTTTTGCCGATAATTTTTCTAAATTGCAGAGAACAAATTGCTGGTCATTTACATAACATATTTGACAAGTCGCCAGAAACTGGTTTAGTCCCGAGTGAATGGAAAAAGATTATTGTGACTCCGCTTTTGAAGTCCGGTTCAAGAAACCTTGTAGAAAATTATCGCCCAGTGTGACTTACGTGTATTTCATGTAAGCCTTTTGAAGATATATTATACAGCTCGATATATAGTTTCTTGAATTCTAGTTGTTTCTTTTTTTCAGCCCAGCACGGATTTTGTCGCGGTTGCTCGTGTGTCACACAACTGGAGGAATTCACCCATTTTGTTTCGAATGCTATTGATATCAAACAACGTTTAGATTGTAAATTTTTAGATTTTTGTAAAACCCTTAAATACCGCGTGCTACAGCGCTTATTATTAAAACCTTATATACTTCGGTATCAATAAAAACTCGTCAACTGGGTTACTGACTATTTGCCCGGTCGTGAACGAAGTGTCGTACTGAAAGGTCAGAAATCTTCGTGAATTCTAGTAACCTCAGGGGTACCACAGGGAGACGTACTGGTGTACTTGTTATTTCTTATATTTATCAATAACATTTGGGAAGGTGTACAATCTCAGGTTAAATTATTTGCGGACGATTGTGTAGTATACAGAAGAGTTGAACATGACGCCGATGCTTGCCTACATCAGGACAATTGAGAAGTACAGCATGGTTTATGTGACCGCTGGAAACGTAGCTTAAATATAAACAAATTGTAAATATATGTGTTTTTCATGAGGTATAGCTTGCCCAACTGCATGTGCTGAAAATAGTAGTACTTAAACGTGTAGACAGTGTTAAGTACCTGGAGGTTTCTCGTTCGTACAATTCAATATGGAATAGTCACATTGATTATAATCTTGCCAAAGTCTAATAAAATGTTGCACTTTGTCCGTAGGAATATTACAAATACATCACGTAGCGTGAATCAGACATTATATTTTTCTTTTATCAGGTCGATTCTGTAATATGCGTGTGTAATCTGGGACCCGCCCCAGAGCTACCTAGCACAAAATTTGGAGAAGTTCCAGAATCAGGCATTAAGGTTCGAGAGAGGAGATTACCGTATTTACTGGGGTATAACCCGCACAATTTATGAACAAGGCTCCTGTGTCTACTTTCCCGCAAAGCACATATACAGCCAATCATCGCGTTCCGCATAAATAACATACTGAATAACTAGATCAAAAACATGGCTCTCTATACAAATGCAACCTTCACAGATGGTGTCTTTGCGCGAAGACGTCATCTCTATCCTGTAAACAGCTGGTATCATGCTGTCGATCGCGGTGATTGGCAATCCGCGTGTTCCGCAAAAAAGCGAACGCTCAGGTTTTCTTCATAAACAGTGCGGGTTATACTCGACTAAATACAGTACACCTAATACACAACTTGTACAGAAATGAGGAATAGATTAGGTTGGGTCACTCGTAATCATTGAAGAAGGTATTAACGGTTGACATTTTTTTCACACAATGCATCATGGACGGTCAGGCATTGAACACTCTAAAAAATGCCTGCGCGTCTACTTACCCGCAAAACACTCAAAGAGCCAATCTCTGCGATCTACGAAATCAACTCAGCGAATCATGAGGCGGAGCATCTGTTTAGACCTAAAAATGAAGTCTGCGTTGTGGCATTACGCAATGCAAAGGGTCATGCTTGCGTTGCGTAATGCCACAGCGCAGACTTCATTTTTAGGTCTAAACGGATGTTCCGCCGCATCGTTCGCTGAGCAGATATCATAGATCGCAGGGATTGGCTCTTTGAGTGTTTTGCGGGTAAGTAGGACGAGCAGGTATTTTTTTAGAGTGAACAAAGTTTGTGTGTATTAGAGTCGCATCGTGTATCTGCAAGATTGGATCACTGCAAAAAAGTGGAAGAGTTTCTTTATCGAACTGACTGTGTTTCTTCATCAATTGTTTATTGAAAATATTAGGGGGCGGATTCACTTTCAGAAGAGTTAATCTCAGTTTCTGATCACGTTGTTTTTTTGTTTTTTTTTATAAGAGATTAGAGAGTTGTATTGAAGTAGTGAAATGTATTCTTTGCTGTGTTTTTATTGTGTGTGTGTGCATGAACTATGAATATGGCCATTATGTGTACACAATCTTTGTACCCTTCTGCATAGTGCGTGTTTTTTTTTTGTATATGCGCATTAATACGGAATATGTTCATTATGTGTACGCAATCCTGTACCGCCTTTTGTGTGTCTACCCCCTTTTGTGGGCTTGCATACATTTTTAACATATTCATTACGTGTACGCAATCCATGTACCCCCCTGCATATTGCCTAATGACGCAGCATGTATATGTATAAATAAATAAATAAAGTTACATGACATAATCCAGAGCCGTGTATAGAGATAGTTTGGTCAGTGGGTGGAGCGGGAGGGCATGCATCAGGCGCGGATAGAGGGCTTGGAATGCTCTCTTCGCCAACCACAAGCCGAAAAGAAGCCCTTAGCGGTGGTAGCGAGAAACCGTTTGAATAAGAGCGTAAGGGTTAAATGTAGTAACTGTTCAATGGTTGAAAATATGGTGCACGTGATATTCGATTATGATCATGCAAAAAGATGTAAGAAACAAATGTGCCGCTCGAACTCCGTTTTGCTCGGACAGGGTGTGACCGCACGGACGGCAGATTCTCGGCCTTCGGCGGCTGGCCTACGGATTATGTCGATCTTTCCGCTAGTCTCGCTCATACCACCATGATTTTGAATGACCGTAATTGAAACAACACGTGCACCATATTTTCAGTCACCGAAAGTTACTTTGACGCACTTATTAAGTTTCTTTCTCGCGACCACCGCCAGGGTATTATTTCCGGCTTCTGGTTGGTCACATTCGAATTTGTGAAGACGCCCTGGAATACGCCAGCCGCCTTTCGGTCAATGGCGCCTCCTCATTTGCCTCCTATACTTCCCAATGAATGACCAAACTCTCTCCATATGTGGTTCCAACGTAATCTTGTGACAGTGACGTCACATGAAATCATGTTACGTGACCACGTAACTCTAGTGAATCAAGGAATATCTATAATGGTTACCTTATGACGTAGCGTACAGTGATTACGTGACATCACGTGACCCCTCCCGACATCGGGGCCGGCAATGTTTTGCGGCAACGCGAGTACATAGCAGCTGCGATTCCGCTGCGCAACGGACAACGGCGCAAAAGTATGGTGCCTGGAGCGCCTCTCCGACTCATGTGTTTACCAAGCCCTAAACATTGCTCCCTCAAGTTGCGCCTGATCACGTCATATAAGTGTCATGTTGTCGCCAGTCGCGATCCTGGCGGCGTCCCAACGGCTGGGGTGTATGTGGCAAACGCCTGTCCTGCTGCAAGTCGCTCTTCAGTTCGACAGCCCACTGAAGCTTCAGCAGCCAGAAGTGGGACGCCGTGAAGACAGCGATACTCACGTTCGGTTGTGCTACTCGCAGCTTCTCGTTAGTATTTCAATGACCAACCGCCAGGGTCGCGACATGCAACAGCGTGACACTTCTGTGACGTCATTTGTTGCCACATCGGGACCACCTTTGATGTGTGGGCAGCATAGGACACTAAACACACCGGTCGGAGACTGCGCTCCAGGAACCACAGTAGGACGCTATGCGGAGCGTAAGTTTGTCTGCTTCTTGCATACGGGTTGCGGTGATGTCATAACGCAGAGCTCCTTATTGGTTAATCGGAAACAAATAGTGGGTAGACACCAAGGCATCTAGCATTGAGGTCTGCTCACTATCTTTTCAATCAAAGCCAATCAAAGCTCGGCGTCTTTCTGACGTCACCGCAACTTCCGCGCAAGAAGCGGACGACTTGCCCTCCGCATACCCACCGACTGAAGACGCGTCTCAGGAAACCTAGAAAGAGGTCCGGCGTTTCATTCCTGGCAAAGGTAAAAGTGTTTTTTTTTTTTTTTTTGGTAACGACACTTGTTGAGAGCGGAGGAAACGTGTATGACGCTTTTCTTTAACGCTCAGATGGCAAAAGCAGCCAATCAACACATTTTGCTTTAAAAAACTGGTAACACAAACTAGGTCTTCGAAGATAAAAATAACCGATATCAGCGATGCCAATTACATCCGCTCGGAGCTATAAGAATTAAAATCGAAACCAAGAACACACTTCAAATACGTCGGTAAATGTTGTAGTATTAATAATTGGAGTTGTGGGGATATTTAGACAGCGTGTTGTTGGTCGGCCATTTCAAAGATGCGACGAGTCACTCGCTGTAGATGAGAAATTTAGCCAGTGCAGTACAACCGCTTGCCTGGGGTCTTTAACGTGCACCACGCAGTAGTGGTACACGACCGCACGCCGGTACGATGCTCATTCAGATCAAAATGGTCGTACTATTTTTTTTGGAAATGTTGTACTATTTGCAAACTGTGGAGTGCTTTTCAGCCGAAGTGTACTGGGTGTCACAAAAGAAAATTTACACGGTCTTTTTTACCGCAAAAATAAACTAGGCATCGCCGAACGCTCATTCTCCGCCCAATGGTAGAACTAGAGGTCGCAACCAGATGCCAAAGTTTCAGTCCGATCCGATAACTTAATCAAACGTTATAAGTGATTTTCTGAAAATTTCAATGGAAAAATAGACCCCATTTTTGATCATTTTCGGTTTCTGGTGCCATAGAGCCCCATGTGTTCGAAAACTCCGTCGCCCGCCATTTTCCCATTGAAGTTTTCAGAAAATCACTTACTACTTTTGAGTAAGTTATCGGATCGGGCTGAAACTTTGGCATTTGGTTGTGACCTCTAGCGCTACCCTTGGACGGAGAATGGACGTTCGGCGATGCCTAGTTTATTTTTGCGGTAAAGAAGACCGTGTAAATTTTCTTTTGTGACACCCTGTACTTGCATACAGCGTTTCTTCGCGTGCCCAATTCTGTTTTTTTTTTTTGTTGCCTATTCGATGACTCTTTCTGATTCTAAAAATACAGTTGTGTATGGGATTTCGATATGCTTGTGTTTTTCCTTAGAAAACACCATTCTCGGGTAAATTTACAGTGATCAATCGGGACCTGCTTGCTTGCACCCGTTTTGTTATTTCCAAATCTTTAATCAAATAAATGTTCACCTAATAAAAAAAAACTGCCTGAATAAGACAAATTGCGCAGTGAAGGAAGCTCATTCGCATGATTCGCTGGCAAATAAAAAAATATAATGATTATAAAATATAAGTCAAATATTGCTTTCACAGGGTGACGCGAGTCTAAAGTGTACTAAAAATAAAGCAGGGGGTCCGACGTCTATAGTATTTTTTAAAGAAAAATGTAACACCTGATATCGACCTCAGTATAATGTCACTACTCTTGGTTTTATTATTATTATTATTATTATTATCATAATTTTAGAACCAAACAACGCAATTAGTTCATCTTAACTTTTGAAACCTTCAACTCGTTACTTCAAATATACGTATTTCGGTCAATCTCTTCCCTTTTGCGTCTCACTTGCCGAATAGTTGAGGTAGCTTTACGATTGTTTCTCCTTCCGCCATAATGCTTATTGTTTGTTTTTTTAATAAAAAACGCACATTTGACAATAGTTTTCATCGACCAACACATTGTTTACAAACAAGCCCGCGTTTGCCCACCAGGCGAGGGCTCTGCGCGCGCGCAGAAACCAGATTCGGCCTAGGCGAATCACTTGCGCATGCCCAGTGCTGACAGCAGCGCCACCGCAGCGGCGTGACGCGAGAAACTTTAGTTTGTTTATAAAATCACGCACGACCAATCTAATTTAAAATAATGTCGAAAATAAAAGACAGTGAGCACGTTTGCTACGGCTCTGCCAATACGGTTATTATAACTAAAAAAATGCTACTAGCAAAATTATCTATACGCCGACAAACTCAACTTGTTTCCCCTCTCGGTCCTAGCGTTACGGCATTATCTTTATAGATTGTCGCGTAGGTGTGAACATTTAACACGGAACTAAAAGACTCGAGGTGTCGCATCGGCGCGATAGCAGTTTTCCACATCCGTACTGTGATATGTATATTAATGCCGTTCAGCAAATGTGTCTAGTGCGTTTTGAAACCCTTCGCAGTCACCGACGCGTACCAAGAAATCAATAAGCCAGTGCGCTGTTTCCGGGTTCCTTTGATACGCCTCGCGATTGTTTTGCATGACGACATAACGGAAGAAAACTTGCGTACCGCTAATAACCCAATGAAGACACTTACTTGCAATGCGTAGCGCAAGTTCGTCTGCTTCTTTTGCAGGGGTCGTGGTGTCGTCAGACCGACACCGAGCTCTGACTGGCTCTGATTGAAGGATATCGGGTAGACCTCGAGGCAGCTTGCTTTGAGGTCTGCCCACGATCCTTCCAATCGGAGCCAATCAGAGCTCGGTGGCATTCTGACGGCACCACGACCCCTGCAAAAGAAGCAGACTAAGTTTGCGCTCCGCATACTTTAATTCAGACACACACCTAAATGTGCGTGGCTCTGCTTTTGTTTTAATGAACACATTTGCAAAGTTCCGTTATATTTTGTTTTAACTTACGTTTTCTTAAGCACATGTATACGATCGGCTGTTTCTTTATTGCTTGAAGTTGCTTTACTAGATTGCAATTTAATGTCTGGAGAATTAATTATAATTTAAGTAAGGGTTCCGGTTCGACGGCAGGCGTCATCATTATTGTAAGCGTGATTTGTGATTTACTTAAATTGTTTCTCGTAAAGTATTTATACGGTACATCATAAAAATTACTCGAATTTCTTCGATCTTAAATTTCCCCTTAAAATATTTTTTAAAGTAACTCTCCAGTTATTTTTGTCGGATTATCAATACTTGTTACGAGTTAAATGTTGCAATTTCTGTAGGAAATGTTGACACGTATACGTTAGCTTTAGCATTAGCAACAATAAAAGGCATACAAGTATTAATTTTCGCAACTTCAAGCATAGTAAGTTATTTTATCTTTCGTATAAATGTTTTATTCCGGCAGAAGAGAAACACATGCAATAGTTATAAAAAATTGACACAAATGAAATTGTAGATCCTGCTTCATGTTTCTAAATTAGTAGATACTAAACAAACCATTGAATGAAAACTAAGTAAAAACATGCAGTTTTAGTTTTGTTTGCAAGTTTATTTTGTTACTCCTTTTTTATGTTATAAAAAATTCCCGTTGTGTGTACCTGCTCTAAAATTAGGAGTGCAAAACGGTTTTATCATTGTGTAGTTGCGCCTTATTTTTTTTAGATTTTTAATGTACAAATAAAAAGGTGATTGAGGATTACCCAGGAAACAAAAGAGAGCATTAGGTACACTTTCGCAAAAAAAAGCAACACAAAAATAAACAGTGGAATAATTTTGACGACGTGTTCGTACCTAACGTTAATCACACAAATACGTCTGATGAAAAAGAACAATACGGTTTGATTTTCAACAAATATTGAAGTAGAAAAAGAACATGTAATGACCGCTCTGCATTCTGGTGTCAATTTATTCGTCTTTAAAGCATGCCCTCTCGCAAAAAAAAAAAAAAAAAAAAATTAAAACGTTTAAAAAACGCATTGCACAACTTTTGTTTCCCTTAAATGTAGCATTAGTGGTTTGA
The DNA here is from genome assembly GCA_013358835.2 of Ixodes persulcatus. Classification (NCBI taxonomy): domain Eukaryota; kingdom Metazoa; phylum Arthropoda; class Arachnida; order Ixodida; family Ixodidae; genus Ixodes; species Ixodes persulcatus. The sequence continues at coordinate 278,880 of JABSTQ010010198.1, forward strand.
ACCAGAAGGCAAAGCTTCAGATCTATTTGTTATCTTAACCAATATTCATGTGATTTTCTAAAATTTCAAAGAAAAAATGGGCCATTTTTGGCTCCTTTTAGAAACTGGCCCTTTCGTCCGCCAATTTTCCACATGAAAATTTCAGAAAATTACTTATAACTCTTTAATAAGATGATGGTTAGTTCTTAAAGTGTGACACCTGGTTTGGACCACTAGCGCTAGATTTGGGCGGAGAATGAGCGTTCTGTGATGCGTAGTTTCTTTTTAGGGTTAAAAAAACAGTTTTTTTTCTTTGTTTTTGTTTTAAGGCGCACATTGTGTGCAAACGTTTGACTTGGCCTAGACGTTTATAAACTCATTAAACGTATTGCACGTACAATATAAAACCGATTTCCTGCTTTATTTTTCAACAATACTTCTTCCAGACCGACAACGTAAAGTAGAATGAAGGCTCAACCAACTAATTACACGTGATCATATCCACCGCAATAAAAACATTAGTCGAAATCGAGATCAAAACAATTAAGGACGAGCTACGGCGGGTTTTGGAGCAACACACACCAAACAGGTTTTCGAAATACCCATGCTTTACTCTTCCCAGCATGCTATTTGTTATCCCGAACTTTAAAATAGCAACTGAACCAACGTTAACATTTTCCCTCGCTTTTTAGGGGGGTAACATCACTTGCTTCATCACGTTCAAGTCAAGCAGACATTCTTAAAGCACAATATTTCGCGCGTTTTTTGTCCGTTTTGCTCGTGTGGGATTCCCCGACATTCGTTTCACACCATCAAACTTCTTGGCCGCGTTTCAAAAATTTCCCCGAGCTTACTCTAGGGTAATAAAGGCTTCGTACCTTGGCGTTCTATAACCCACTCGCGTCCAGCGTTTTTCAATTTATGTTGTCGCGCGACACGACCCGCCGGAGTAACTCGGATCCACTCGGGTAAGATTTGGAACAGAGCTTTTGTAACGCGTCGGGAGTAAGCTGTCCAATAATGGTGCACGGAGCATGCCTCCGACTGCTGTGTTTATACCGCGTCCAAAAAAGTTGTCCCTCAATTTCCGCCTGGTGACGTCACATATGCTGTCGCCGGTCACGATCCTGGCGGCGTCCAAGCAGCGGTGGTGTATGTGGCAGACGCCTGTTCTGCAGCAGGTTGATCTCTGGTGCGAAAGTCCACGGAAGCTTCGGTGGCCAGAAGTTGGGACGCCGCGACGACAGCGACACTCGCGTTCGCGCGTGCTTTTCGCCAGCATTTCTACGACCAACCGCCAGGATCGCGACATCCGACGGCATGACACTCCGGCTTCTGTGATGTCACTTGTTTCCACTTCGGAACCAGTTTGGATGCATGGGTGGAATAGGACGGTAAACAGACCGGTCGTAGACGCGTTCCTGGCACTGGAGCTGCCCTGCCCTCCTATTACATCATTTTACGTACGTTTTGCAGTGTTTTCAGTAGACCCACAGCCATTCCGGCCAAGTGTAAAAATTACAACACTTCAAAAAAAAAAAAGAAGAAAGAAAGAAGGTTATTGTGACTTGTATTTTGGGTTTCATCCAAATTAAGAGGACAGATATGCATGTGTCTACTAATATGTGTTGAACCAATTTTGAGGCAACATCTTGTGTTGCGTGAGTGGAAACACTTTCACTCTCTTCAGCTAGGCCTTAGCTTAAGTGAGACCCACGGGGTGTACGTGCAATAGAATAATGTTTAGACTAAGGTTTTGGTAATCTTCGTGTCACTGGCCCGTGGTACTTTTTTCATGCTTTTTCCTCTAACTAAAATACGCTGTCAAGAATAAAAAGGCAAAACACCCGCCAAAAACGAAGAAAACTAGGATTAACAGCGCTTCTGTACCAGAGATGGCAAAATTACGTTCAAAAAGTAATTAAATTACATTACTAATTACTTTCCTGAAAACTGCAAAAATGTAATTAAATTACATTACAAATTACCGCAGACTAAAAGTAATGACATTACATTGCAATTACTTTGAAATTACTTTGACATTACTTTTGAATACCTTGAGGCAGTAATTCGTGCTAGTTTTATTTACCATATAAACCAACAGTGTTTACAAAACAAGCCCTCGTTTGCCCACACAGCGCATGTGCAGGAACCAAATCCGAGAGAAGCGAGGCGCTGCGCATGCGCAGCGCCGACAGTAGCGCTACTGCCGTGATGTGATGTCAAAGATCTGAGTTTGTCTATATGTACCAAAACTCAGAGCTTCCTGTTTACACCGCAACAACCTTATCTGCCTCAAAGTGAACCATACGGAACAGTGCTTGTGCTGGCGCACACGACAAAAGTGTTAAACATGATGAATTGCTTCTTTAGGTGTGACTCAGAAAGACAGTCGACTCGCCGGTTTCTTTGTTCATTCAACGGAGGAGGTTCTTACTAAAAGGGTGATATGTTTCCGTCTCCCTGATTTAGAAGTTGCGATGGCAGCTCGTTCTTGCAAGGAGTCGTCACATGAAATGTGTCCCTTCTGCCTCGGACGCCATCTAATTCTATTCTCCCAGGAGCACTATACTCGGCGACAACTTTTCTTGGCAATGCAGTGGAGAGGAGGAGAGCCCGCGCACAGCTTTATTCAGCACTCCAAATGGGAGAGGGAACACCTGCCTGTACCCTCCACTGCATTGCCAAGAAAACTTGTCGCCGAGTAGAGTTGACCTATTCTCGGTCATTCCTTTCAAGGAGCATTTTTCCCAAATACCCGGAAAGCCCAAGTTTTTGCGCATTGTCACACAAAGGGCCTGGATAATTGCTAAGGAGAAGCGTCGCCAGTTGAGGAATGGCGCGAGCTTCCTAAATTGTGTACTTTCCCAACAAATGGGGGGCGATATCTGCTTGTAGGCTTATTCCCGAATAAACTTCCCAAGGGAAGGCAGGCAACGAGGCATACCACGAGCGGCACATTCTTTGCTCGAGGGCGCCCGAAACGTTCTGGAGCTTTGACAAGGTATTTGGAACTAACTATTAATTCCGGTCGTTTGTTGTTCACAATGGTCGAAGCTTACGGTTTGACCTTGCTTGACGATAGTACAAGGCTGGGGATGTGTTTGTCCTGTCCTCTCAGGTTTTAAATTATGTTTAACTCACTGGTAATGTGCCCGTCGCCTTGTAGCCTACGAACCGTTCATCCCTAAGCTGACAGCACGGCAGCTTAGGGATGAACTGTGGAAGCTACGGGTTCTTTGGAGCAGTCACCTGTCTATCGTTCGCCATGTAACCACGCTCTGGTTCATACCTACGCGCAGAGAAAGGGACGGGACACGTGATTAAAAGAAGGTGTTTGATTGGTTCTGGTTAGCTTGCAGCTCCCACCGCACTGTCAGCTTAGGAATGAACGAAGTATAATATCGTCATGATGACGCGACGCCGTGAATCTGTCGTGCCTGGAGTTTGTAAGCCGTTGCTTTCCAGCGATGTCTACACGTAAGCTTTTCTCCTTCGTCTATCCAGCCCTTCTTTGTGCGTTTGTCCAGCTCTTTGTACGAGACGTTGCGCTCAGGTGGCCGTCGTTTATTTCCTCTGATGCTCTTTCACAAGATTTCCCCATGCGACATAATTTTTCTCTTGTTTTTTTTTTAAAGCTTCCAAACGAACTTTTTCATTTAGGACAAAAGTAATTTCAAAAATAACGAGTAATTTTCTCGAAATTACTGCCTGAATGTAATTCATTACATTACTCATTACTTGGAAAAGTAATTTAATTACTGTAATTCCATTACAGTAATGCCATTACTGCCATCTCTGTTCTGTACCATATATTAGGAGTATGAAAATTAAAATTGAAGCCGCGAGTGCCTCGATTGCAATGCAGCCGGCGTAGCATCTCTTTAGTGTTATCTTCTAAAAGAATACCTAAAATAAATTATTTACTTAAGATATTAGGCAACACCGTTATTATAATTGTGAAGTGATCGAGCCTATAGACAAAATATATAATCCGGTCTTCACTTCAGCGAATAATATTCCTGAGGTAAAGCACCGTCTCCTCCTAAGGTATTCAGGTTGGTCGCGGCACAAGGTTACGTTGAACTCAAGCGCAAGGCAGACCAGTTAACTCAGACAATCTGCGTGTCGCATGCCTATGCCGGTCTATGCAACATTATACCAAAGGATTAGGGAAGTGTAAGAGCTAATATGGACGACGCTTCATGGTATTTCTAAAACCAAGCAATTCCGTTATAATCCACTCATATTTAATTATACTGAAATGCTGTTTTGAGTGAATGACACTCATTTAGTTTAATTCCATTTATTGAGTTCAATTCAATTACATCCTTTCGGATTTATTACATAAGCGAGGATTTGTACAAAATAAAAAAGGTCATGACAATAGAAACAAAACATTCGCTAAAAACACAAAAATATAAAAAAAGAGAAGAGAAGCAGAACATTGGCCATATCATCGAGTGAATAAAGGAAAACTTAGTTTTTTTTTTTTCACGGCAGATACGACTTTTTTTTAGATTTCATTAAAACTTTGCTACTAACCATTTTCGCCATGCTGAGAAAAAAATTCACGTCTTTTATATGCGCATTGGACTGTACACCTATCACTGGCTTTCACTTCTCATTTCATGAGCTCTTGAACACATCTAGCGAAACCATTCGTCACGAAGCGGGATATTTGTTGTTCGTAACTTTATTCCTTATGACTGCAACAATAAACTTCCGATGGCAAATATCGGAGAGCCTCCTTTACTCGAAACAAACAAGCAAACCGTGATGGCCATAAATATTAATTTGTGCATTAACTTGAAAAATGGAACGGTGCGCAAGCGGTGTTTGGTTTACATTGCCATCGGTCATTTTGACATATGCAAAAATATATTGAAAAAAAAAAACATTTCACAACATTATTTACATGTAATATTATGTTTTGTGTAGCAAAATCAAGAGTTGTGCGGTGCGATTGGTGAAACCTCTGTCACACTGAAGTTTGCGATTTACTGGATTCAACTTAGTGTCACTTAATCGGCGTTATGCTTTTAGCATGAGGGCGCATAGTTGTCGTAGAATTATTTACACACTAATGAATACCACGAAAATAACCGCATATACTATAAACAATGCAAATATAAAAATAAAGCAAAAAGTGATTACCGTTCTGACGTCTGATCTTTGAACACGCCGATTTCAAAAAGTCAAAGTCGGTTTGCCGAGAACACCATGACTCCCAATAAGATATTTCAATGAACACGTAAGCAGCGCTCAAAGGTAGCCCCCAGAGATCCGACGTAAAAACATTCTGTCTCTCAGTCCCGCTTTTTTTTACCACCCATTTTTCGGATTTCAAAACGAGTCGTTCCCAAAGTACTTCGCCCGCTTACGTCCATTCCATTCACGCAAAACCCCGAACTCACTTCGTGCCGGTTGCTTCGAACAAGCCATCCCAAGAAACACGCCGCGTACACTTTACTCCGTTCACTCGTAAGCTGACAGTGCGTTGGAAGCTACACGTGCTCGTTGGAGTAGCCCCGTGATCACGCTCCCATTGGAAGCCACCGCGCGACACCGCCTAAAGACGCTTTGGAGCGGCTGTTCACGGGCACCGCCATAACCGACCTTCAGTTTTTCTTTTCTCTCATTCCCTTAACTTCACTTCATTATTACCATAGTAGGCTAGGTTATTGCCATATTAGATTCTATTGTGTTCTACTCCCCGGCATTGGCCTTTTGTGGAGGCGGGTCAACACCCGTTACAGTCGCTGGGCATCTAGGTAAGAGAAGAGAAGGCCAGCAATGGAGGTTATAATCTGGCGTGTTGCAAACCGTCTATAGACCTTTCCAATGTTTATAAAATCACAGTCCAGCGTGCGATCTTCACAGCCCAGCATGTGCGTGTTCGTCGCTTCGGAAAGCGAGCAATGCACGCGCCACACGCACGAACGCTCAAAATGGCACCGGCCACAAGCTCGTTTTTGGAAAGGTCTATAGACCTTTTCTGTGTACTCTCATCCCCAGCCACCTAATAGGCATATCCGGTATGGGCGACGAAAAAATACTAAAACGTTTCAACCTGCAACTAGTAAAGAAATAAGGGGGAGGCAAAACAATAACGTGTGACGGTTGCGCTTATATCCTAAGTGTCTTCTATTGGCGTGGCGACGGCAAAACAATGTTTTCGCTCATACTGGAAGTGACGACAATTCAAGATGGTGGCGCCCTTGAAGAAAGTGTCTATAGACGATTGCAAACAGGGCATCTGGCGGCCACCATGCTCTTCCTCGTGTGAGCAAGCACGTGGAATTCCAGGCCTGCCAAGGCTATCTTCACGTGCATGCTGCGCGTGCTTGCACGGATGGGGCACCAGCCGGGACGCCATGCTTGCAAACGTCTATACACGTTTTCACCTCAAGAACCCCAGTAAAAAAAGTCCGGCTGCTCGCTGAGCACTACTAGTTTACCCTTTTATGTACCTGAATTAAGGTATATCTAGGTACATTTCAGATTAGCTTTTTTGTTATTCTACGAAGACGTACACGTTTCAAGCTCCAAAAGGACCGTTCCTTCCCCCGACAACCACATCTTGTAAGGACTACCTCGCGAGGCGTATGAACAATGCAGTCTGACAGCGAGCATAGAGGGCAAGGCCACGATGATGATTCTGGGCGTCATCCAAGAGAGGCGAACGTGGGGCGGATATTGTACACGAGCGCTCGGCGAGGCCTCATGTTCTCCCCGATTGAATACGAGTTCCAGCCGAACCCCGTGGTAGCTCTTCTGTCCCTCTGCCTAGCGTACGCCTCTTTTAGATGACGTCAAAACCAGGATGTCGAACCTGAACCCGAACCCGAAGTGAAAACCGGATCAATACCGTTATTTTTGACCGAACCGGAACAAAACCGAAACCGAAATCAAACGATTCATATTGAACCCGAACCGGAACGAAACCTTAATCTAATGTGGCGGTTACCGGTTCAACGAAAGCGGTTCAGGGCCAATTGTGTCAATAATTGGTCGAAATGGGAAAAGTTGCGGGCGTATATTTTTCTTATGTTGCCGAGACTAATCCTGCACACTGTGAGATATTTTTACATTTTGTTTTTATTGCATACGTAATAAAAAGTACATCATCGTATGGAGAGCTTCAACTTTCCTTTGTTTCTTGGATTGACCCTGGCGGCAGCGGCGATTTCAAAGCACCGCTTGGCCGCTTGGCTACGAAATGCCCAAGTGTCGGAGCGGATTGCGCCACTGTAGGCACAAAGGCCTACGCGTCCACGAATGTTTGACCTCAAGATAGACCGTAGTTGCAGTTGATGAGCCATTTAGTCAATCGAGCACCGATAGCGCACCACGTGACCTTCCGCTTGAGTGCAGCGACATCCTGGAGGAGGGGGGGGGGGGGGGGGGGGGCAAGTACCGCGCTGCATCGGCAGTATAGTTTGTAGTGTCGCCTATGGTCCATTTCAATGAAAAACACTCCCTTCTTCAACGTGCTCGGAGTGTTACCTCATATATTAAAAGTAAAAAAAAAACATAGGCTGTTGGAGGCAACGTTACTCGGCGATGATTCGCCGACGTGCCGCGCCGTGGAAAGAGGCCAGAGGGAGGAGGAGTGGGGGGAGTGATATTATGGGCGCTACCCAAAACCGGAACCGAACCGGAACAATATACAATGCTACTGAACCCGAACCCTAACCGAACCAAAATAATGACCGGTTCGACACCCTGGTCAAAACGTCATCAGTACAGCCTTCCTACGTACAGTCGCTGAGAGCTCAAGAAACGTGGGGCGTGACGAATCCGGAGCATCTCATTATAGGCCAGCAGCCAATCAGGCCGCGGTATCTGTCGATAAAAAGGCCGAGGGACGAATCACAAAGCAAGGAGCCTGAACAGGATAAATAAGGTTCTGTATTTTCGGGGTTCATTTTTTTTTTCTTCGAATTAGGGTTTGCTTTTTCGTGGTTCATTTTCTACGCGCAGTCGGTGTTTTTCGTTGCTTATTTCTGGTGGCGGACAAAACTCGGTGTTTAATGGGGCTTCTTCGAAATAAAACAGGACACAGGGTGGAGTGTTCTTTTCCAACTTTTGGAGAACATTTGCATTACCCGAATGCTTGGAAAACGTCCGGATACCGATGAGGGAAGGGAACGGGACGAAGGGTGTGCTTTTCGAAGGGGAAACAAAACGCAGAATGGCGGACAGTGTAGTGCGGGCCGTCTTCAGGGTTAACACAGGATAATGCTGTACATAATAAAATTCCCTTTTGGACATTTGAGGATTAGTTATTCAAACACCGCTCTCAATTTGAGATTTTTCAGGTTTCACCGATTCCGATAAAATATACTTTAGGGGTTTATCGGTACATACCTAAAACATGGCTTCCGATAATGAGCCCCATCCCGCGTTCCTTGAGCTGACAGTGGGTCTAGACGAGATTTCCTTAGCCTCGCTGGCAGACGCGTGCGGCGCTCTACCCTTAACACCGGACGGCGCTTGCGGCCCAGGAGGCTGTGGAAATTGCGATGGTACTCCGTCCGCAGAACATATACACCCTACAAGATTTCTTCCGGCGTGCCGTTTGTTGTTTTGCTGTGTGCGGTTTTAACACCGAATGCACATAAACTATTCATCTGAAGACACCCGAAAACGGCAAAAATGTCTGCTAGACCGCAGTCCCCGTCGAAATTCCCACAGGGCGGTGCCCCGGTCGGAAAACTATGGCATCGCGCTAAAACGTCGAAAATTCCGGTCTGTAGGTACTATAGGAGGGGTTTGCAGAGAGTGGAATCAGTTGAAAGGAGAGGGAGGTGGCCAATCGATCTGGCGAGCGCGTAGCTCCCATCGCACTGTCGGCTTCGGGGTGAACGGAACATTGCAAAGCGCCCGGAGCGTGTGCGCCTGTGATGCAATTAGCAGACAGAACAAGTTTGAGTAGCGAGGAACAACGACGACAGTCAGTGAGCACGCTCGCCTTGTGCAATGCGCGCAAATGCGCGCGGACAATGAAGCGGTGTCGCCACACGGGTTACTGCTGTCGCGCACGACGGGACGTGTCCCAGTCCGCCTGAACGTCCCGACAGTGCGGCGGCAAAAGGAACCGGAAAAACGGCGTGTAACCAAGCATGGAGCGTCCGCGGGCTACCGTTGCGGGGAAATACGGGTGGAACGAACGGATCGTCGCTTGGGAAAGAAAGAAAAACAGCCAAATAGAAACGGACACCGCTTCCTTACCGCGTCCCCGCTTCCGCGTCCGACAATCCCTCGGCCCGCGTTTATTATCTCTCACCGACTGCTTATGCGCGTGTGTGGCATGCGTGTGCTACCGGTGCAACTGCTACCGGCGTTGCCTCGCTAATCACTGTTTCCAGCTTGACTTTCCGGGTCTTCTTAACGGGAGTGTGTGCCGTGAGGACATTTCTGCTGATCTTTAATTACATGTACGCAATCGTCGATGTAATGATTGTTATACGCTCTAAGAAAAGGGTGCAGCCATTACATCTCTTGTCACATATACGACACCCCAAAACTTCAGTTTGACGTTGAGCGCACTGACGTCGAACTGACTGCCCCCACTTTTACGGGAGGCTTGATGCGGTTGGGATATAACACATTAAACTGCGAAAGTACGTATCAAAGACTACAGGAAAAAACGCTGAGGTTTTGCAGTAGGGCCAGAAAAAACCCGATTACTTTTTTTTTTTTTTTTTTTTTGCAGTCAGTCACACGTACATTAGCTATTTTAATAAGTTGTACAACTCGGCTACCAAGCCGCTTGTAAACGTTTGTACCGTCGGTTCAAAATCAGTGCGCTGGACGTGCAACTGAAGTTTTGGGGTGTCGTATATGTGACAGGGGGTGTAAGAATATACTCTTTTCTCTGTGTGTACGCGCTACTTCTGGAAATACTATGGCGGAGTTCCGTAATGGTGATTATATAACTTCTTTTTTTTTTCTTTTAATGACGAAGGCACAATCTGAGATTTACGACTTACTACCCCCGGGTTTGAGAAATTGTGCGCGATTCGCAACTTTATCGCATCTATTACTCTTCTCAAAGTCTAGAAGCTAGCATTGAAACTGCTAGCACTACATATGTTCTTGGAGCTTCACGATGGTTTAGGTCAAAAAACCTTTTATTACACTCCGTTTCACCTTATTTTGTACCGCAGACAAGGCTAGAAGCGCGAGCTCATAGCGTTGGGAGCTAATCTTAACGCACGAGAGCTTGTGCCGCCGAGATGTGCCCTAGAGCAAGGAGCTCGCGCTTGTAGCCTTTCCTGCGGTACATCATAAGGTGAAACAGAGTATAGTTTCAAGCGCTCTCGTTTGGCTTAGGTCAGCGCACAATCTCGACATTCGCCTCTATGTTTTTGTAAGAGCATTCGTTTTTTTTATATATATTTTTCCTGGTGAAATACGTTATAGCTTCTTCATTGTAACAGCGATGATGAGATAGGTTTAAAGACAATAAGTCAGAAAAGCATATTTGCAACGAGCGTTACATTCAGAGACTCTATTTTGCGACTGCCAACCGAGGAGACTGTTGAAAAATCAATGGTGTCGGCCAATGAGGTGCCGGGTAAAATGGTCTCAAGTTAATATCTTGTCACTCTTTATAGAAAGCACCGAGATATTAACTTGAAGCGATTCACAGAAACGTTTGCAGAAAGTATATTCTTTATAAAGAGTTCCTTAAATTGCTTCTCGAACATTGAATCGAAGCAACACGTAGTATATTCTAGTGTTAATAAATTCTTTAATTAAGCAAAAAAATATTTTGGAGTCCTCGTAACCAAAGTTCGCAGATGCCCCACTATTTGGCTAAGGAAGCTCCGGAGGCTGTGGGACAAAATGGCCGGTTGATGGAGCCCATATTTTGCCTGAACGTTTTTGATAAGAGCACTCCTCAAACTGGTCACATTTTGACAAAAACACTTATGATTTTGTGAGGAATTCGATTCCTTGAGCAATTATACACTGCAACAAGGCGTCCGAGATGAAAGCCACTCGCCACATGGAGTATAGTTTAGTTTTCCATAAAGTGTTATGATGTAGACCTCTACCTTTCGCGAGCATACGTTTCTGCCGAACACAATGACAACCAAACTAATTGTGACAGCTTATGGGAGTTATCGCGCCAATTACAGGCAAACATATAAAATATATCTCATTTCGGCTTTGATATAGTGTATGACGGTTTACACAAATTTTCAACATGTCAATTCAAAGTAATGCTCCAGCTTCATGCTGCACTCTAAAAAAAAAAAAAAATCTGGTCGTAAAAGAACTCTTACGGGTTCTTCGGCTTGTCTATATTTGCACCCTAAGAAATTTATTTAAACACCCCCTCCAAATAATTTTCGTTAAAAAACCTATAATGTTTTTTTTTTAGCTTCCTTTTTATGTGAAAGAGTTCTTAATTTCACAGTTGCCTTTCTGGTGCGCCAGGGGCGATAGTGCTTGTGGCGAAACCGTTCTTCCCGAGCTGAAATATGTCGTCGAAGCGCTTTTAAATAACGAACTTTTTGGAGTGTACATCGTAGTGTTGAGCAGCTCGTTTGCTTGAAAGAATACTCTGCCGTTTTTTTCTTTTATATTTCGGGATAGTTTGTTTGTTCGAAAAGCCTTTCAACGCTATTTTTGGATTTGTCTCAACTTGTATCCGAAATATTTCCAAAGTATTTTTTCGCAAAGGTTTTAAAACTTCAATTTTAATTTTCTCCATTTTCGTTTTATCTCGAAGTTTCTACCAGCAACACTTGCACCCCCTTCGAAAAATCGCTCGGAAAAATAGCCAAAAAGCAACCCGACTTGATAAAAAAGGTATACATATACGCCGGCAGCATCACTGGTTCACTGTTTGCACAGTAGTACTTGTTTCCAACCCAATACTAAAGTCGCTGACAGGATGATAATGGGCAAAGCTTCTGTTACCCCGCCTCCAGCACGACCTTCCCACCTACGATACTGCTTCGGCTTCCCATGAGCCTCGAGCGTGCACTTAGTGCCAAAGCACGGCTAAAGACACCGAGGAGCTCGAAAGATATGCCCTTCTGTTCTTAAGTTGTCAATTACTAATTATAGAAACAATAAAAAAGTGACGCTAGCTGCAGGCACTGATTTAGTGTTCGGGCAGTAGAATTTGTTTTCAACTCTGATTACCGAAATCATGATGGGTGTGAAATTAAATGTTGTCAAATGACTTCACACTTGCTAGGCAGAACAAAACAAACGTGCAAAGTGCTATGTTTTCTAGACTGCACGCTCAATTCTGCGAGTCTACCTTCCACTGACTTCGCGTCACTGAAACGCACGGAGACATTTGAACGTGACTTTTGGCAGCCCCTTGGTTTGTAGTTTTCTGATTAGCTATTATAAATACAGTGGTGATTTGTTGTATACCGGAAAGAGTAAACCATTGAAAATTGGGTGAGTTGGTTATGCATAGTTACAAAGAGGGAAACAGCGCCAAACGTACGGAGGACAAAGAGCGAGGAACACACAGCGCTCGGTCTGTGTGTTGCTCGTTCTTTGTCCTCCGTACGTTTGGCGCTGCTTCCCTCTTGTAACTACGGAAAGAGTAAAGTCCAAATATTTAGAATAGGTCGTTAGTTTCTGCAGTTCATAAAACTGGCGGAGTGCCCCTTGTAAACTTCGTTATTGTAATTTGCGCGAGTTTGTTTTTAACGGTATTCATATGTTTACCAGAAAACAACTATTTTTCGTATCGTACCAATGCGTTGCAGTTTTTTATACCTGGCCAGTTAACGTGCGATAGATTACACATCAGATATTCGTTCCCCCGGGAACCATTTATAAAACAATGTAGAAGTCAAACATGAAACATGTTTTACTTATACTGAGACAATAAATATATTAAGTAAATATTACCTTAAATAATTACCCTATGGTTGTCATACTGAATTTTATTATAGCTAGCGTATTGTAATGTAAGTAGCTCGCTCAATATGTTTTTTTTATGTGCGTTAAATTTTCATTAACTCCAGGAAATTGGCAAACTAACCTAGACTAAGAAGCAATTTTGCCAACGTTAGTTTGAACTATTTTGCTGAGGTTCTCAACTGGAAACATTTTGTCCCGGGACCATATCTGATACAATTCTGTCCGAGAAACTTCGGCGCGGGACTCTTTTAGGTTCGGATCCTGTTGTACCGCACGCACCCGATCTCGAATACTTTTATCAGGAACCATTTTGCTTGTTTATCATTCTTGTCCAGACCATTGGCAAAGGACTATTTGGAATTGAACCATTTGGTCCGGAAGCATTTAGTCCGGCTGCATTTCATCCGGGACCTATTGGTTCGGTTTTATTCTGGCCGGGAGCGTTTGTTGAGGGACAATTTGGTCAAGTACTTTTTGGTCCGCGATCATCTTGCCTGATATTTCTTGGTTTTAAAGATTTTATCCGGAAAAAATTTTGTCTGTATCATTCGGCCAGGAACCCTTTATTTTTGGTTAGTGCCTAATTAGTCCGTTGTTATTTGGTTATAAATGATTTCATTTGAAATTATTTCACCTGGGGCCATTTTCTCTGGGATTATTCTATCCGAGACAATAACACACGGTACTGTGTGCTTCGAATTATAGTCATTTTTTGTTAATACGTTAACATGAATATACCGCAATACAAACAAAACGTTTGTAAACGAACTGTGTAAATAAATCTATTTTTGTTTCTCATTATTATGGACAATTAACATTGCGGGCGCTTTCCTGGTGCAACGCAGGTGTTCATATTAACGAGACATCACTGTATTTGATACGAAAGATTTTTATTTTAAATTTTGTCTTGTTCTCATCCCATCAAAGCAGAATCGCTCAAAAATAGCAATAGCAACGTTCAAAACGCCATGCGCTAACCTCACACGGGAGCTCTTACGCCGCTTCCTTTACTTCTATAGTTTAATAACCTAGTTTCTTTTCTCCCTCTCTCTCTCTCGCTCTCTATTCAAAACATTATTCACACACTCACTTAAGGTAAAAAAGAAAAAAAGAATAAAATAAACTGTATGTACACTGTCCTACAAACACTTGCAACTGAGTCTCTTTGAAGCCACTAATTTGGGGCCGACGTTTCGCTGAGAGGCTTCGTTAACTTCGTTGTAAATTTTCTGCCGCCACTCTGAGGCTTCCAGGAGACTCTCTTTCAAGGTCCTCCTACCCGCCTCGACCGTCTTTTTGTTTCGCTTGAACTGCCCTACAGGCAGACTTTTTCCTACGTGAAGACGACGCCGCAAGGCGTCGTTGGCGTCACGTTGGGCACGAAATAAGCCACGCATGACATAAGGCACGAATCGTGTTACATAAACAAACGCCAAGTACACGAGAAACCCTGGTGTAATCCCCCTCGCTTATAATTGCTTACGTACATAAAGGGGCCATAAAACGTTTTTATTTTTTTTTCTCGCCGAAAAAAAAAATACAACGAAAAGCTGCGTATTTCCCAGCGCCTAATTTTCGCCTAAATGTATAGCGCTAAAGGTTGGGACCAAATTAAGGTTTCAGAACTTACAGGTATTTAATTCTAAGGCTATGAGGATGCCGTGGGTTTGGAATTTACTTCTCGCGAAATTCGGCTTTTTTTTTCATTTTATCTTTCGCTGAAACTGAGGTTTATCGGAGTTTATTTTTGCAAGATTCCCAATTTGCTGAAATTCGCAGGTTATTCTGCTGTGTTCCAATTAAGAAAGAAAAAAGTTTGGCTACTATGACCTGCTGTCTTGAAAGAACCTTGACGATCTGAAAGGCCAACCTCTTTTGTCAATAGTTTCAAAGGAGACTGTTTTAGTAGTTGTCAGTAGATTTCAAATGAGACTGAAAAAGGCGTCTCCTCAGGACCAGAGTAATGAACCTAAATTTTTATCGGTTCGGTTCGGGTTCGGGTTAACAGCTCTCGGTTTAGTTCTGGTTCAGTTTCCGGGAGCAAAATTAACGGTTCGTACAGGTTCGAACCTGTTTGAACCGGTTTGAACAGCTAAAGTGAGAATATATGCTCCACGTTGTTTATGCAATAGGAGCTCGTTCCGCCATAAACTGGCTATTGCTATATAGTTTGTTTTTAACCTTTGTACAATCCACTTCTATTTCCAGGTACCAACATTAAGAAATTGCATTATTTATTTCAAACGCAACTGCAAAAAAAAAAGAAGGTTAATATACAAATTGTCTTTTTCATACGACTCAACATCCATTTGTTTGCCTCATCCAGATATATTTAACCTGAAATGAGAGTTTGTCACGAAGTGAGGTAGGTAGCCTGAAATCTCTGTGATTGGTAAAACTTTGCGTCCCAGTCTTAATATTGGAATGGTAGTTGCGCTCTTGAACTAAGCTATTAATTACAGTGGATAAAATCATGGAATGCGCACATCGTCGCCACATATGTGGTTAAAAATGGTTTACAAACACGTTTCACCTATATGATATCAGCGCAGCTGAGCGAAAAGCAATGATGTTTTCAAAATGCCAGGAAAGTGTTAGGACAAGCCCTTTCAGTCTAACTTTAATAGATGCACTGAGTGGCAATCACTATGCTTGTTTTCCTAACTCACAGTGATGTGAGTTAAGAATTATACAGAAAGTAATGATCAAATTGTTTCACTCTAATCTATACGCGTCTTTGTACTCTGATCGAAGCTGGCCTAAAATAGCGCGTACCCAAGTGAACATTTTTTTTTTTTTTTTTACACAGGGATAAACTGGCATAGCCTGGTTGTTGAGAGTTTTCTTGAAAATATGCCGCTCGATGTAATTGATGATTTTTTGTTAAATAAAATGAAGAAGTGTTTGGTGCTCTATACTCCACAGGTCAGCTACTTAATTGGTCGCTTTCTGACGGTCTGCGTGTGTAGTCGGTGTACTTTTGCCACGCGCCCAGGTGTATCTTGGTTTTGTCCAGCCCAGAGACACACACAATTGCTGTTCATCATATAAAAGAGCAAAAAACACACACTGTTTGCGTCAGGAACATATAGTTATTAAAATCAGCTTCAAAATCAAAATTTGTATAAGCCTCTCTCAAATCACGGATATGCGTGCCTATCGAGGATAAAAACACCGGAAAATATGTGCAGCGCATCTTTCAGATATTTGTAAGTGCATTTACTTAAGTATATATTTAAGGTTATCGGCCCTTCATTAATGTTGTTAAATCTTGAGTCAGTAATTAAATACATTTTTTTTATTGTCATCAATATGTTTGAATGTATAAAATTCACATAATCGCTTGGGAGACCTACAATAAAGGACGATACTCGAAAATACCCTATCTACTGAGCCGATCTGCGGAAGCGTGTTTTTTTCTTCGCTGTTTGGCAGATGTGAAATACACCACTTCGCGGGGTATGCCAAAAAGGGCTTTCAGCTCACAAGATAGATAGAAAAGAAAATACACGAAATGCGCAGAAAGGAAGTGTGTGAGAGAGAGAGAGAGTATTGTTTTATTGTAGATAATCTCATTGAGAGCGCCCTACTGGAAAAAGAAATATATAGATATGCATGCCATGATATTCCTAATTACAAATAAACAGCGCCAACTACAAACATAGATTCTTATAACATGAATCACATTTGAGCGTCAACTTGAACTTCTCTGAAATACTGTCTTGGGAGGCGGATGTTATATTGTGTTTTACGTGCAATTCTTTTGGCCATTCGCGTTAAAACTCTGTGCTTTAATCAGTCATGCGCCCTAACATTTTATTAGGCTGCCGCGAATCGTCGTGAGTCTTCTATACATACTGCCCGACTTTACAATTTGAATATCTAATACTGCTAGTGTTGGAAACATCGCATTCACGAAAACACAACCAAATTGTTGCCTGCATGTTTATACAGCCCGAAGTTAGTCTGCCTGAATGGGCGTCTGATGTCTCAGCTGTAGATGAGCAACTTAGCAGTGCGGTACAATTGCTAGCCCATGGGGTGAATTTCACCAGGAAACTAAACCTTTTAACGTGGTTTGAGCTTGAAGTCGTCGTACTATACGCTGGGGATCATTGCGATTTGCTTTTGCCGAGAATATCAAATCTGGTGTAAAATGCACGATGCAAAATGTTACACGTTGAGCAGCAAGGCCGCTACAATAGCACTCATTGTAACGTCAGTGAAAGATATGTAATTAAGATGCACAAATGAGTATTGCTTGGTGCAGCGTCGTGAGAAACGGCGCAAGCGTCTGGCACCACAAGAATGCGCTTTCTTGCAACAAAGAGTGTTTTTGCAAGCAAAGAATATACAGAAGCCCAGAAGCGTTTACAGCGCGGTATGTTTTTTAAAACTACGACTCGTCCGTTTTTTTCTTCTTTTTTTTTTGCTCCTTCAGATAGAATTTTTTTATTCCTGAGGGACTCTTTACCCTCCTTCGTTTGGGGATGTTAATTCGACAATAATATTTGTGTCACCTGTTAACAGTAATTCCCCAATTTTTCTAACCCGAAAACTGTGAAGTTTAAAAGAGGAAATGAAGAGGTGGTGGAAACTTGAGGAAGAAGGTGAGAACGACACTCCCGTGAGATATTACAGCGGCTGCCAACGTTCGGCTGGCCGTCTGATGCTACCAGGACCGTCCTTTTCACTTATCTCTCCTGTACATACTTCCACTTTTATGTAATGTAGGATTAATAGGTCACAATTAGTCCTTCCAATACTTCTATTCTCGAGCACATTTATCTGAGGCAGTTCAGCAAAACCGAAATAACGTTTGGGTGCCTCAGAGTTGTGTACATGTAAAAACGTCGTGCAACAAATTTCTTGCTTTCACTAAATGCAGGTAGGAACTAATCGCTGACGATGATAACGGGCGAGACACCCATTAGTTTTTTTTTCCTCCGCGCAGTGGCAGATTCAAAAAAGAAAACAAAAAGGCTTTTTTTTCTCTATTACTTGCAATTAGAACAAGCGGTCACGTGATCTGACGCTAGTTGTATACCGTCAGCGTTTATCACAATCATGCGCTGGGGATGGCAAAGCATAGAGCATCGGCTGAGCTTCAGACGTTGTTAGAGTTCGGCTATTCTCATCTTTAATTGAACACGAGCCATTATTGGAATGTTTGCAAAGGCTGATGGTCATGAAACTGAGCACTCGACTCAGGCTCATGACGATCGAGTACGTCACGATGTCCGGCGACGCCTCCGGACGCCGATGAATTTATCGTTATCGGGCGCCAGTGGACTGGTGTTTCATTCCAGTGACCAATCCGGGAGTCACAAGCGGCCGGGAACCTCCCTTTTTCTGGGTAGAAAGGCCATAGTGCTGGATTTATTACGTCACCCATTGGAGGCCAGAGGGGTGAGGGGCACATATTCAATACCAGTGCTAATGCGTTCAACTGTGAGTCGTATTCTCACAGGAATGAAGAAGACTCCCGGCCAAACGCTGCAGCAGTACTCGGGTCAATTTGTGTTGCACTCTGGCCTCCGAAAAGTGACCGTGATAATTCAGCACCATGGCCTTGCCACATGGGAGTGTTACTTCCCGCCACCTGCACGTCAAATTGATTCAACGTTTTTGAAAGCAAGAAACAGAAACATCGCTCGTATTGTGAAACGTTTACAGCAAACATCAGCTACACAAATTCCGTCTATACTTTGTCTCATTCTACGATGGACTAAATGCCAAAGCCACGGGCCGCCAGGTCCAATCACGTTCCACGCCTTACTATGACACGCTTCACATTGATTAGGGGTGGACGAATAATGCTCGAATCCAAAAGTGTCGCATCATTTCTATAGCTTCGACGCTGCAAAGAGCCTGTATGTCGTGGCTTTCTTTGCGATGTGAAACTGTTGAGTCACTCAGTGCTCTTCGATTCGAACCACTGTCCACCCGACCCCTCATCAGTGAACCGAGACGCGGGCATCGATACGTGCATCGAAGCAAAATGCCGCACGATTTCTAAGTGGCTCGTGATTGGATCTCGCGCCCCGTAGCTTTTGGAAATTTACTTGATGGCGAGATATGAAACTATTCCAGAGAGTGAAACGTATATTCACTGCGCACCACTTAACGTGGCCGCAGTGTTGACCTTCGCGGCAGTTTGACGCTTCTAGGGCACCCTTAATAGACCAAACATGGAGGCCTCCTATGACAACACGATAACGTCAACGTGATCGCAACGAAGCAATCTCTGGCCGGACGCTTTCATAAGGCCGCCGCTTCCGAGCGAGACGCCAGTGCGCTCGACGTTGACACCCGAGTTATTGACCAATAATGTCCTTCGCAATTTGTGACAGCGGGCGATGGTTGTTGCATTTTTTTATCGTTGTTATATTTAGGCCGCTAATTAACTTTTGAGTAGGGTTCTTATATTCACTGAGGTCTTAAGAAACGCATGTCGCGGCTTATTGTGATCATGCCTCCTGCTTTACGACTCGTTCATCAGCGTTCTTATCATAAGCCAGTGCCTCAATATTGTTGGTTGAGGAGTGACAATAATAGATGCACAAGGCTCTCCACACCCGGCATTTCTCGGGTTGTTACTAACTATGAAAATCGGAAAGCTACGATTGGGAGCCGACCGAAGCAGACACTCAGATAACGCTCACGGACATATTTCTCAAGAGACGCGTTGCTCTGGGGCAGGGGGCGCGAGCGCGTCCGGAAGATTTACGCAAGACGCGACCAGGTTATGCTGGCTGCATCATCCGTGTGGCGCTGTAACGTTCGATTTTGCACGTGTCACGTTAGAATACAAGCAGCTGTCAGCATCTGTAGATATGCGGTAACAAAACGACTAAAAAAAGTAAAACAAAAAGAACAGAATTATGCAGCTTGCGGCCGCAGCGTCCCATTACACATTCCTTTCATCTTGGCTTTCTTTCACAGCTTCCGCGAGCACGTATATTTCACTTTACGTGACAGCGAAGCCAAAGCTACTCGCAAAAGCGCGTCCTCCTGAACGGTGCTCGCACTGCACGAGCCCGCCTGCTTGGCAGGGGCGCTGAAAGCTCGCAGCTCGCTCTCGTAGCCTCTGTTACGGTGGCACTTAGAATGGAACGGAGTAGAAAAACTCTAGTGGGGAAGCGTATTGATGCACGTTCGAAACGCGAGCCAAATATTCTATTTAGCTCGCCTGGAGCGCTGCTGAGAACTTGAGAGCTACGGGCCTATAGACCGATCTCAGCAAGCGTTCGGAGCATGCGTGTCGCCGCCATAACTTTAGTTCACAGGAGGTATACGGCAGTGCATGAGAGGGCTCATGCTGTTTCGTGCAACGTTATTAGAACAACTCAGTTCTGGAACTCCGCTCCGGAGGGGGGTCCCTTTGCGTGGCGCCTGTTAGAGGGCGTGCGCTCCGCATTAATACTCGCTATCATCATCATTGACGGCGCGGTTCTGGCTTTTCTTACGGATAACAGCAGCAGACAACTTTCAAATTGTTTCTGCTGCTGTTGGTAGTCACATTTTTACTTTTTACTGGCGAAAGGGCAAAAACTAACCCAAAACCATGTTGAACCTCGAGAGGAGTCGGGACTCAAAAGCAGCCACGGAGCAGTAGCAGGCGAAAACGCGTGGATTAATGCGCCGGCAGCGCCACCTAGCTGCAAAAAAAACGGACACGGTTTCGGACCCCCTCCAATGTACAGCGTCTATGGGAAGTTCCATAACTGAGTTGATCTAGTAACGGTGGTTTCGTGCTCCACACGCGCTGAGCTCCAGCGCGGTTGCCGCACGTGCAGAAAGACTAAAGTTCCCTCGATGCATTGCGGCAGCGGTGGCGTAGTCAAACTGGATGGTGAGATCCACTGGTGAGATCGGTCCATTACCCGAGCATCAAGGATAATTCTGGGAATATAGGTACACGCGCCTCACGCGCTCGCCTTCCCGGTATAAAAAATGTAAGTAAAAAAAAAAAAAACATATAAGGCGTTGACGAACGCGCGTGCAAGATGCCATTTGTTTTAGGCTTTTGCTTTATAACTGTTACGACTGCAGACGCCAGCACAGGCAGCGCGTGCAACTACGCTCGCAGCAAGCTCTCCAGAGTGTACGGGCAGCTATCTTTGCACATACCCACTAATCATTCCAACCACAGCTCGCTCAGGTACTTTGACGCTACCGCACGCTGCCATCTTCTCCTCTCCCTCAATTTATACCTGCATTGACCTCTCTAGTAGTTTTTTTTTTTTCATTGTAAATGCTCGGCTGCACCGAAAGGACGGACTTACTAATATAGCCTAAGAGTACTAAAACGTCAGTTGTTAATTTATTGCGTCGTAGTCCACACTTTACCAGGCATTAAAGCCAGCTCTGTCACTTCGCACATTCAGGTCCGTTGACCACGAAAACATCATGGAACGTCTGGTGATAGGCGCTCTCCTCACTCCGAAAATGTTTGCCGCACGAAGTGTTACGTGGTTTTGACGTTCCTGCAACTAAAGTCATCCCACCTAATCGGCCCCGGAACGTATCCAGGTCAATGTTATCTCCAAGGTGTAATTCGGGCGTCATTTTTACTTCGCAAGATTTCAAATCCCAACTCCGTCTCCACACGCACACAAACACGCACGAAACTTTAAGAATAAAGTCGTGCGTTACAAAGCCTACCGTTCTCATTTCTCGAACGCGAATGCTACGAGACGATTTCACAGACTTCACGCATAAAACCCTCGAGGCACTCGGTCGAACACATACCGACCAATCCTTTTTTTTTCTTCTTTTTTATTGCATCCCTCCTCAGTTGTTATGCTCATATTTTCTTTTCAGGCATCCTTGTCATATTACTCGAGCCATAAATACCTTATCCTTGACTTAGCTATGGAGTATACGTTCTCTGTCTCTTCCCTTCTTTCTTATTCACATGTACAACTTGTCTTCCCTTTCTGAGTGCAGTACTGTAAAAATGTCCCCCTTCAACTTTGACGCGAGATTTGTGTGCAAGAGGCCTAGTAACTGCCCCCTTAGACAGTTCACACTTTGACAGTAAGCGCCTTTCTGGGCGGCCTTATTATATGTGACTCTGGCACCATTATTTCTATATTTTATTTCCAGATTTTGTTTTGCTTCCCAATTCACTTCCTTCTTGACCTGCCTTCTATCCTTACCTCCGGCTTGCTTAGCGGCGGTGAACGACCGTCAAATGACGGCTTGCTTCCGGAAGGAGATATTCCAAGGGGACTGAATATTATCTCTAGAGAACCTCCCGCGATGGCAAAAGAGAAAAAAACATAAATTGAGAATTGCGTTTATTTACGGCATTTTTGTTTGCTTTTGTTTTACGGCAATGAGCAAACTTTGTTACATTATCGTTGAGGTGTTTTTTAACAGCTATCTATTATGGCTGTCTTAATATTATGCGCTAACGCGCAAGTTAATTTTTAACACCATTTCACTAAAAATGCAATGCGTTATAGAAGCAAGAAAATATACCATACGATAATTTTTTTTTTTTTGTGAAGAACGTTAGAAACATATTTTTCAGATAAATGTAAATAAACGCCCCCTTTTTCTAATTATTTTTTCAAATATGATCACCAGCCAAATTTGTTATTTTATTTACTTGTAAAAGTATTTAGTAATTTCTACTAAAACATCCGAAGTCATAAGTAATGCACACAGCACCGAATTGATGCAATCTAAACGTAAGCAAGACAATTCAGTAAAATATGTGTTGAAATAAGCGTTTTAACTTTTGAACGGATTTTGTAATATTTGAGTTTATAATAAGAATAATATTAACGATAATAATAATAATAATAATAATAATATTAATATTAATATTAATAAGAATAATAACAATAATATTTTATTTTCTGGTAGTGTCTAAAAACGGCCACGAAGGCCTACTTATTGGTATACTATAAACAAAATAACCATCACATTAAAGATGCATCTGTCTGTTGGGGCACAGGTTAATCAATACTGGCCGCGAAATTAGCAAACGCAATACACGCATATACCAAGACGCTGCAGTTAACACAAAGCGCTAAAATACGAAACGGTACATGAAAGTTCACAGATGGTAAGAGTGAAATACTATGGATTCTACCACAGACTACTTTATGTAGAAACGACAAATCACGAAGGGTACGCCGTTTACTTAGCTCTCGTAAGTTAAGATATTTAAGTAGTGATTCGTAACTATATTAACAACGACGATTACAGTATATATCGTATGCAATTAGAGCCAGACGCTCCTGAACTCTTTCAATTTCGTTGCAGTGATTCACAGAAAAAGGAGTTCCACACTACAGAATTGAATTCAAGTCTTGGTCGAACCAAGAAACAAAACAAATGAACCAAACATCTTATAACTCAAAAACTCCCGCGTCATACGTGAAATAAGCCCCAGTACACGTAGGGAAGTACCCACCATTGAAGTGACGTGTTCCTTGAATGAAAGGCGGCTATCAACGATAACGCCAACGTCACGCACGGGGGTCACACGCTGAATCACTGCCGCATTCGGTAGCGTATATTGAAAAACAATCGGGTCACGCTTTCTGGACAAAGAAATAACTTTTGTTTTTTGTGTGTTTTATGGAACAATAGATTAGATGAGCACCACACTGACACACGGTCAATATCCTGTTTTAATAATAACAATCGTCTATGCCAAGCCCCGAGAAATAAAGCTTCATGTCGTCTGCGAACAGTAGAATCTTAGCACTCTTGACAGCGGAAACAATACCATTTATAAAAATTAGAAAAAGGAGAGAGCCCATGTTTGAGCCCTGGTGTCGAACGCCTGACGTTGAGATGAAGTGATCAGATAAAACATTCGAAATCCGAACCGCGTTTGTACGCGAAGTAAGGTATGATTCAAACCAAGCAAGATACAAAGGACATAAACCATACAACCGCAGTTTCGACAATAGCAAGTCATAATTTATCGTATCGAATGCCTTCGACATGTCAAAGTATACAGTATCAACTTGCCCTTAGTCAAGAACGACCAGAAACGAGTAATTCAAGAATGTGCATAGGTTAGTCTCAACTGATCTCCCCTGAAGGAATGCATGCTGCACAGGATTGATTTTTTGGCGGAAATAAAAAGAAAGTCGCCTTTGCACAACAACTTCAAAAACCTTCGAAAGCCCACACAGTGGAGACACAGGCCTGTAGTTGTTCACGAGGCAAGAATCTCCCGCCTTGAATATCGGAACTATAATAGCTTCTCTCCATTGCTTGGGGAAAATACCAGTTCAAAATAGTTTAAAATATTTGATAGTTTAAAATATTCGGCCGGCATAATGTTGCAAACCATAAAATAAACAATCTTTGTGTTAAAAACGTGGGAAACATCTGGAGATAATTTCTGTGGACACGGATAAAAACACGATGATCCAATCCACTTTTATTCCAAATAGCTAAATATTTTAGAACAATACCACCTCCAGTGCACGGCGCAACTATATTTAAAATACGTTTTTTTTACGAAATTCGTCGCTACAAACCTTAGTTTAAAAAAGTTAATCCCACGTAAAAAAAGCTTAGCTAGCATGAATGACATAATAAACATTTCGGGGTGATTTCTTTAACCGATTAGTCTACACCAACTTCTAGCATATTATAATAAAATTTACCTCTTGATAACGACGCCGTCTTACTAGAAAAGAAAACCGTAAGAGTGAAACGTCACCCAATTTAATGGCAACGGAACAACCCTATTAGATAGAAGGTCACCACACAATTTTATACACTTTTGATTTATTAGTAGCTTTCAATTCAACTGCGGCCATTCGAAAAAAATAAAATATATAAAATAAAAAATAAATATCTAATAATAATAATAATAATAATAATAATAATCATAATAAATAATATAATAATAATATTAATATAATAATCTTTATTTTCGTGTGCCCAAAAAAATCCGAAAATATCACTTTGGTGGGTTCCACTTTGAAAGTGAAAACTATACTCCTCCTACTCCGGGTACTCTAATCTTCAAAATAATATTTCCTTTATCTTTGCATTCGAAAGGCATTACATCGGTATTAAATGAGCGAATGGTAGGTAAGCAAAAGGTAGTGTTCACAATAAAAAAAGATCATGCGTGCAACACGAAAGTACAAAGCCTTTGTTCTAGATACAGATGCGACAGACTGAGGGCCAGAAGAAGTTATCGCGGCAAATATCGGCGAAAATTACCCATTTATCATCGGGATATTTATAAAAAATAGGTGATCCCAATTTTGTATTAGCGATAGGTCATAAATTGTAACAGTAAAATTTTTACGTTTACACCAGTTGAAAAACAAAAAAAAGCGATCTTTGGAATTCACTTTTTAGCAAATGACCGAGTCTGTTTGAATGGTTACTTAAAGATGGAATGGCTGTAAAATGGTATTGACAAATACCAAAACTTCCTTCAAATTTCAGTCAAGTGAGTATAAATCCAACATATTTATTTTGAACAGCCTCACGATCAAAATATTTCATTGTGATTTTGTATCGCTCTGGTTTGTTCTTGTTTGGGGATTATTATGTACCAATGTGTAGACGAAATAATTGCTCCCACCAAGTTTTAATAAATGTTCTTTTTAAAAAAATGTTTTTGTGAAGCAATAGCAATTTCGATTTCTGCGATTTTTTTCCGAACGAGTTGCTACTGATATGAAAGCTCAAATGTTTATACGACAATGATTTCTGTATATTGATCTAAAAGTGAATATGAAGCAGATGATAACATTTGGCATAAGTTCTTCATATATTTACATGAATACCTGCAGCGCCGTTCGGCATTATGCAGGGGGTATAGGAGACATCACGCAATAACAATACATATTCATACAAAAGATGAACGGAAACAACAATAAACCAAATTTTAGAGCGCAGCTCTTAGGCGCCCGTTTCCGGCTTGAGCGGCGTCGCCGTCGCCATCGCCATCGGCGTAACCGCGCGGTGCATTTAGGACGCGTGACGTCACTGGTGACGTCACTAGCGAAACAAATTCCCCCCTAAATCTAGCGGAAAAAATTCCCCCGCTAAATCTAGTGAAAAAATTAACCGCTAAAGTTAGGGGAAAAACTTTTCCCGCTAAATCTAGCGGAAAAAATTCCCCGCTAAAATTAGCGGAAATATTTCCCGGCTAAATTTAGCGGAAAAATTTCCCCGCTTAATTTAGCGGAAAACAATTCCCCGCTAAATCTAGTGGAAAAAATTCCCCGTTAAAGTTAAGGGAAAAAATGTACCCACTAAATTCCCGCCAAATTTACACGCGATGCTCTCACCAAAGATGTGCAGTTTCTGCGACTTGCGTTAAGGACACGTCGATCCACACCCATGTTAGTAGTGGGGGACTTTCTACCTTCTCCCCCCAGTACCCTTCCCTCCTCCTCCTCAAAAGCTGCGCTCTAATATGGCGTTACAGGGGATTGTAAACGTCTTTAAGATTTTTTTAATCGCGAATACAAGTTTGCAGTTTATCATAAAAGAGATCAGTAATATATACCATTTCAACCGTAAATCTATTCCACTCTTTAATGGTTTGAAAAAAATATGAAAATGAAAACCAGTCAGTGTTGTAAAAAAATTCCTCTTTTCTTTTTTAGAATGATCTTTTCTTGCAAATGCATGGTGAGACTAAAATATAAAGACTTTTTTCAATACCTGTCCGTCCGTAATATTGCCAAGCGCGTCGCCGAGCGAGAGGGTGCGTCACTGATCCCTATGTCTATTTGCTGGATCGCGTTTGACCAGCTCCGCCTATGGACGGAAATGCGACCACGGTCGGCCATCTTTTTGGTAGAGTTATATTATCTCTAGCCATCATAGGGGTAATATGGCGGACAGCGCAATGGCGGCAGGCTGCCATAAAATAACCATAGATCTAGTACACTGTACTGTGGGTGATACTTCGTGCTTGACTGAAGTTGTTCGACAAAGCAGATTCTTGAAACCCGGTGTGAACGGCAGCCTCATCTTTGAGGACCCGTCGAAATTTCTAAGAAAGCGCAGCACCGGGGGAACGCAGCGCAGCTCGCATCGAAAGCAGACGCCGTACCGGCATCTGTTTTCGATGCTTCTTTCGATGCGACTTTCGATGCGTGCTGTACTGCTTTTCCCCGGTGCTGCGATTTCGTGAAACTTTCACCGGGTCCTCAAAGATCGGGCTACCGTTCACGCCGGGTTTCAAAAATATGTTTCGTCAAACAATTTCAATCAAGCCGAAATATCACCCACGCTACTTTAATGGCAGCCTGCCACCACAACTGCCACAACGCTGTCTGCCATGAATGAATGATAGTGGCTGCAGCAGCTGTACCTTGGCTAGAGGTAATATAACTCTACCAAAAAGATGGCCGCCAGTGGCCGCATTCGCGGAGCGGGCAAACGCGATCCAGCAATTGTCATAGAGATCAGTGGGCTGCGTGGCGGAATGGTTACCGCGCTTGTCTGTCGTGCGGAAGATCTGGGGTCAATTCCCGTTAGCTGAATATTCTTTTTTTATTCTTTAAGCTTATCGTTCTCGCAAGTTCGAAAACTTTTTCGTCTCATCGAGTTACGAATGTTCTACGGGCCGAACGTTCTAGGCCGAATGTTCCAGAAACCCACGCCGGTACAAAAGGTGCTAGACGTGGCGAGCCGGAGTCAGTCTCGCTCCAGAGCTCGATCCTGCTGTTTCGCCGACATCGGCGCCTGCGACGCTAACTTACTTCTATTTTCTTTCGGGCACAAGTTCGCCCATTAAACATTCAGTTTGTTCAGTTATCCTTCGCCTCATCATTTGTCATTAGTGACAATATATGCTGCGAAAGAATTTCAATCTCAAGCACTTCCTTTGCTCTTTGAGTGAATCATAACCTAATCTGTTTTTCAATATTGTACAACTTGTATAAGGGCTGTAGTCACCTGTAACGAACCGTAATTCCTGGTTTGAACCCGTTCCAACTTTTGTCGAAGTTACGTTTTTGGCGGGTCCCAGATGAAACAAGCATATTCTAAAATTGGTCGAATGAAAGAAATATATGTTTGTTTAATACCGCAAGATGTATTTTAAAATTTCTAACGAATAAAACACATTTTACTAGCCTTAGCAACAGCGTTATCCACGTGATCATTCCTCTTTAAACCGGGCGACAAATGAACTCCCAGGTACTTATAATTTTCTACATGGTCAAGTGTCACATTTTTCAGTTTATATTCGGTCGGGGAACATAAACATTTACTTGAGCTATTGTTAGAATTGAACATTTACTTGAGTTATTGGTCATGTACATTACACGAAGCCATGTACTAATGTTAATATCATAATCTAAGCTTGCATGATCATCACTGCTAGCGATACTTCTCTAAATAACGAAGGCTTCAGTAGATAACGTAATTGTTGATACGGTTTACACGGAAAGTATTGAAGATGCAGAAAAAACACCTGTACACTGAACCTGTTGGCGACCTTATTCCTTTGGCTAGTAGCTTGCAGATATGGAATCACAACTGGGCGAGAAGTAGGCTTATGGCGCTTCTTCGAAGATGGCTCAATGTGAGTCATAATGATCGTTAAGAGCGACACCGTGGAAATCGAAATTCGAAACTCAAAAGCCTTGTTGGAGTTTCTACAAATAAAAAAACCTGGAACTTGTAATAAGATTTTCATTGATCTTGAGGGTCTATTCCACTCCACTACTTATAAACGTCTGATTGAGGCGGTTCAACTCTGTATTGAAACGTGTGAAAGCGTTTCCTTCTGGAATTTGACTCCGATTACCGTAGAACGTTTTTGGTGCCTCCGAGCTTGTATCTTCAATATACATTTACTATTTTTGAAGCAAAGCATCTTCTTAAAAAAAGTAACATTTGTATTTGGTTCAGTGTTGCCCCGGTGTTAAGTGATAGTTGCAGCATGCGACTGCGGAATTGCAAAAGGACTGCATAATAGGCTTTTGGAAGATTTTAGAAATTATGATTATATGGTTGCGTGTTTTGTCAGGAAAGAGCCTCCACGTTATACATTGTTGCGACTGTCATTGAATATTTTTAGAGTACCCTCACAGGGCCTTCGATTTGCGTTCGATGTACTCGTTGAAAAGTCTTAATTTTGTAAGTCCAAACCTCTATTTTGAACAAGGTCATCTATGTTGGCGTCATGAAGTGAGAACTAAAAAGTATATTTTGAGTTATCATTCCACGCGATCCAATTTGTGAAGAGAGGTATTGTAAAAGCATGCATGAGAGAGCTTCATTAACGAAGTCCTCTTTGCATAGAAGTTCGAGTAGCTCTTTAGTCAGATGGAAAGGCTATGTTAAGTAGGTTTTCCAAAGGATTTAATAGTAGGTGTTGCGGTGTGAATGGGTAACATAAGCTTACTTCTTGTCCCCTTGTGATTCCGTTTCCAGCATACTATTCCCCGCAAAGGATTAAGAAGATCGCCAACAGGTTTCATGTACCGGTTGTTCCTTCGAAACTTCATAACTACATCGCTTATGCTCCTCAATTGGAAACGTAGGACAAAAGTATATATCAGAGGAGATTAAGCACTGCTTTAAATATGTTGCATGCGCAGTTGCTGATTACAAACTCTCGTTTTTTTCTGTGGCAAGATTTACCTAAGACAGGTAGTCTAAGGGCTCGCGAGAGTTGTTTGTCCTTATGAAGCGCTTTATCGGGACACTCAGTAGTGCACTGTGTTGAATGTGGCTGTACTCTGCAGTTTAATAAAATTCAAATATTTACCAAACATCAAAGTAATATCGCTAGAAAAATTCACGAACTGTTTTAGTATCCCTCACTAAGGTTTTGTTTGTATCCGTGTTGAATCCGTAAATCGTTCCAGTGATGAATTTGTAATAATTAATCACTCCATTTCTTTGATGAATTATAAAGCAATGCCACGTCTTTTTTTCCTCGTTTGTCTCAATGTATTTTGTTATGAGAGAAAACGAAACTCAAGAGTCTGCGCTGTGTGTGTAAAAATTATACTTGCCGTAGTGTTTTTTTTTTTTTCAGTAATAATTACTTTGCTCAATAAAATGGTGATGCTTCAAGATATTTCTAGATCTCAAAAATGCAACTTAAAATGGGCCCAAGCATTGAGCAAATGAAACGTCATGCTGGTTTTCTTGACCTAAATCGCATGTTTTTTGGTAGAAAATCGTCAATTCGATACTACACCTGCAGACATGAGGCGACCAAGGTAGACAAAGATGAAGGGAACGTTTGGATTAGCTTCAGACGATTCGCCGGAGCGCAATCATCGCCCAGTCGGCTGTTGGCTGGAGGGTGTGTTCTGTAAGTACGCCTTCGCAGTAAAAATGAAACTAGGAGATGCGCAAAGGCCGCAGTATCAAAACAAAGCAAATAACGACACAAAATTTTGAATAGTTTTATAATTCGAGTCAAGGACCCGATCATTTGGGATTTTCGTTTATTGTTTTCACTCGGTAGCGTGACGCCTCCGTGTTTCTCAACAGGAAGTGAGCAGCCAATGTTGTCCTCGTCATCTGACGTGGGTCCGCTCAATGTAGGATATTCTGCGTGTGTCAACGAACAAGGGCGCGCATTGTTGCGTTTCGGGTTGTCCGTTCCTGCCGATGCCCGTTGCACCGCCGCGTGGATGGTTCCAGACCTATTATCTGTGCGGGTAAAGCCACAGCGCGACCATGAGAATGACCGCTGTCT
The DNA here is from genome assembly GCA_013358835.2 of Ixodes persulcatus. Taxonomy (NCBI): domain Eukaryota; kingdom Metazoa; phylum Arthropoda; class Arachnida; order Ixodida; family Ixodidae; genus Ixodes; species Ixodes persulcatus. The sequence continues at coordinate 309,451 of JABSTQ010010198.1, forward strand.
CTCACTCTCTTCCTAAGTAAGACCCTCTCATTTTCCTCGCCGAGTCCGGTCTATTCTTTTCGTTTTAGTTTTATTGTTATTGGTGAGCTAACGATCGTTTTTTTTTTTTTCCTCTCCATCCTTTTTGTCACGGCTTCCCGGATACGCAGCGCGTTGCTGAGAACGGTCATCGGCCTAACCCTTCTTCCTTATATTTTTATTTTTTAAACTTTGCCCCGCTACCATTAGGCTTTTGTTTATTGTTCTTCAGTTTTGACCGGTTTCGTTTATGATGCAACGATCGAATAGTAAAATCTCTTTTTTTTGTTTTCATTTTGTGATCAACGTAGAGATTTGTGTATTGAGATTACGGACTGGCTGATTTCGTGGGGATTTTTGTTAGTGATCCACTTTCACTCGTTCGTGAAGTACATGGTAAGCATAAAGTATTTTCCTGTTTAAAACAATTACATATTACATAACAATTATGTTGGGTAGAGACGTAATAATAAACATCACCAAAATTTAAAATACACTTTGTTTTACTTCACTGGTGTACTTCAACATATCCTTTGCTTGTTACCAGCAGAACGTCTAAGCGATAGTGAACTGTAACCGGCGATTAACTTCTGTGGTACTACGAACCAGACAGTGATTTCTGTTAATTTTAGTCACACTGTGTTGAGAAAGGTGATCGCAGCGCCGCCTGTAACGAAACAAAGCAAAAACACTCGATGAGTGTTTTTGCTTTTGAGCCCAAGCCCAGACCAGGGGGGGGGGGGTACTTGGTCGGGCTGCCAGATGGGGGGGGGGGGGGCTGAATCGGGCTCGAGGCTGCGACCCGATCCAGCCCCCCCTCCCCCCCCCCCCCCCCCCCCCCCAACGAGAGCAAATAGAAAGTCTGGTTTCAGTATGGGAATTCAGTGCGGAACTCCAGCATTACTTCTCTGTATTTACGTAGAACTTCTACTGGGTGGGGAGAGAAGCGAAACGCGATGATGTACCTAGTCATAATATGTTTTTAGAGAAATCACGGCACTCTGGAAGGTTTATACACGGAAAGCATGGCACGATTTTATAAGTGCGATATGGCTCGGCTGCATCGCAAGCCAGCACATATCGTAGTTTTCGACTCGCTGGCTAGGTGCAGCATGTCGGCCTCCGAATAAACGTTGGCACAGCAGTTTCCGATACATAAGACACACCCCCCAATTACGGCCGTCGTTTTCATAAAATAGTTTGTGTATACATAAGTCGTAAATCAATATAGATGCACTTTTTTGTACGTCTGGCGCGGCGAAAGTGTATTGATAAGCCCGTATATATGTATTGGGATCGCGATATATGCGGAGGCGGTAGTTAGTTTCAATATCTTCGCCAACAAGCCGAACTAGAAATTTAAGTCTTGTGGCAAATTTGCACTCTTAAAGTCCTGATCTGTCAAAAAAAAATATATATATATATACATATATATATATATATATATATATATATTGTTACGAGCGTTCCAGCCGTTGTCCTGTTCCCACTGTCTGTACTTCGTCTTCCTTTTCCTCATGTCCCCGTTTATCTTCTTTACTTTCGCCCGTTACAATCGCCCCCCTCCAAGGGACTGTCCGTCCCGGACAGAACCAACGTAGTCATCGCGTGCCACATAAAGTTTGAGAGTTTGAGTTGGCTGACATGAGCTGTCAGACTCCGGTGTCTTCCTCGTTGAGGCAGCGTTCACAATTCCTCGAGGCGATATGTCACAGGACCGAGTTGCCTGCTTATTTTGAAGGGTCCGCAGTACATTGGGAGCAATTTCTCGGACCGCTGCGGCCGTCTGAAGTGACTTCGAAGAAGCTCTAAATCTCCTGAATTGAACGATGGTCCAGAACTTCCAGTGCGCAGGCGCTGGGTGAGATGTGACTGCTTGTGAGGGATGGCGAGTCGAGCTCTTTCTCTTGCTTCGTGTAGTCGCCCAGAGAAGTCGCATTCATGGTCCCGCGCGTGGCGGGTCCACGTCGTGTTCATCGCTGTCTCCTGTGGAAGCGTGGGAAGCCTTCCATACACCAGCTCGAAAGGCGATTGGCTCGTTGTTTCTTGCCGGGATGTATTTATTGCAAACGCAGCAGTGTCAATATATTGGTCCCAGTTCTTGTGAGATGAATTAACGGATGCAGCTAATATATCGCTCAATGTACGGTTAGTGCGCTCTACCAATCCGTTTGTTTGGGGGTGGTAGGGTGAAGCCGCTGCATGCTCAATCCCGTAGTTCCTAAGGATATCCTTGAAATCACGAGACATGAGCGATGTTCCTTGGTCAGAAATGATAATCCGTGGAGTCCCATGCCGCAACACCAGATGGTTGTTCACAAAACTGACGAGGTGTGTCGCTGACGTGTCGAGAACTGCGTGTACCTCAACCCACTTCGTTAAGTAGTCTATGGCCACAATTATGTGCCTGTTGCCATCTTCTGATTTTGGGAATGGTCCCAGATGGTCTATACCGATTACTTCAAACGGACTTCTTGGGGGAGGTATCTGGTGAAGTTCTGCCTCTTTTTGATTCGGCGGTGTGTTGCGCATTTGGCAAGTGGTGCATGAAGCAACGTACCGCCAAACGTCACCTCTCAAACCCGCCCACCAGAACCTTCTAGCGATTTTTTCTAATGTCCGGTGCTGTCCAAGGTGACCAGCAGTTGGAGCGTCGTGACACATGACCATAACGTTGCGGCGCAGACGCGTGGGAACAACAGGCAGTCACGAATCTGACTGCCGTGATCGATGGCAGAGAAGCCCGTCACGTAGCTGGTAGTGCGCTCGCAAACGTTGCAGGCGTCGTCCGTGAAGGCGAGAAGAGTCACTGTTTGTGTTTGCGAGATGACTGGTGATAGTTGATGTCTCTGTGTCGTTTGACTGCGCTGCCTGCAAGTCAAGCAGAGCTGAAACAGAAACTGATGAACCATCCTCCACGGGATTGTGGGAGAGAAAGTCGGCTTCTTGATGGTGTCTTCCGCTTCGGTGAACAATTGCAAAATTATACTCTTGAAGTTTCATGGCCCAGCGAGCAAGCTTTGGCGTAAAATCACTCTTCGATTGGAGCCACTGCAGTGCAGAGTTGTCGGTGACCACTGTAGATGTCTTGCCATAGAGGTAAGGGCGAAACTTTTCCACAGCCCACACTACTGCGACACACTCCAGTTCGGAAGAGTGGCACCGGCTTTCTGGTTCACTAAGCCTCCTGCTTGCGTAGGCGACGGGGCGTTCTCGACCATCTTTTTCCTGTTGAAGAAGGTACCCCTTCTTCAACACTATCTCTCCACGAGGCGCGGTGCCGCCGGGGCCGAGATGCGCTCCGATAGCAAACCGAAACTTAAATACCCGACGAATTTTTGCGGTTTTTAAGAAAGCCGTAAAATGCTTCGCGTGCCTTCTATCGTTCTGCAATTTGTTGATTTAGTGTTGTTTGATGATGCTGAGCAATTTTCTAATTGAAACCATGCCCTTAAACACAATATTAAAAAAGTTAATTACGCCAAAATAATTAACAATCTAATTATCCCGGGCTTCAATAATTCTCCTAAATGGGTCCCTGGCCAAGAACCAAAACGACACAAGCTTTTTTTTTTGTTGTAGTTGCGACGCGTAGTTTTTGCAATATCGAATGTGTCCACCTTTCGTGAAGCACCCTGTATATATATTGTAAACGACTAAATTTTTCTGAGGACCTAATTTTCGCGAATTTCGCGAATCGCCTACAATTTGCGAAAAATGCGCACCGCGAACAATTCTGGCAATATGTGAACGCTACGGAAGCTACACTTGATTCGCGAAAATTAAGTCGTTTACAGTATATATATATATATATATATATATATATATATATATATATATATATATATATATATATATATATATGGGCATGTTGGCTTGGAGGCCGAAGGCGTAGAAGACAGAGATGCAGGGTCAATCGACAGAGTTTTTAATTAAAGTTTGCGATCGCCAGTTGTAATGGCTGGCAATGTGTGGATGCTTACATGATGCGGATACCTCTCAGCATTATGCGTACAAAAAAAAAAAATGAGACATTTACAAATCTCTGCAATGCGAAATTAGAGCGCAGCTCTTGAGGAGGAGGAGAGAAGGGTACGAAGGGGAGAGTATGTCTCTCGTCCTTTTCCTCCCCTCCTCCTCTCCTGTCCTCCCCCTCATCTCTCTTTTCTCCCCTCCTCCTCAATTCCTCCTCCTCCACCGTACCCTCCCCTCCTATTGCATACCCTCCCCTCCTCCCAAAGTTTTCCCGCTAAATTTAGCTGGAAAATTTACGCCACTTGACCTCAACACCAATTCAGCTTCCCCGCTAAATTTAGCGGGGAAAATAACGTCATATGACTTGGTGTTACTTCAACTATGAACAAATTCAATTTCTCTGCTAGATTTAGCGGGAAAATTGACGTCACGCGACCTCACCGCAAATTCAACTCCCCGCTAATTGGCGGGAAATCAATTTTCCCGCTAAATTTAGCGTGGTTACGCCGACGCCGACGCCGCGAAACATGGAAACGGGCGCCTAAGAGCTGCGCTCTAAAACTGATTGAAAACAAATGAGAAAATTAAATAACTAAAAATAACTGGTTCACAATGCAAAAGAATGACGCATCGTGCATAATTCGTAAGCGTATTCTTCATATAGGTTCATCGATGACACGGCCACGAAAAACAGCTTGCTCGAGCTGTTATATATGATGAGAAGCTGAGGGAGAGGAGGAGGTGAGTGCGGGCAGATATGCCAGACCGCCGAGTTCTGACGGCAATGATCAGTGGGTATACACAAAGCCTAACTGGCTTGGTCTTTACTCACCGTTTGAGCGCGTTTTCGAGCGCCGAACGCTGGCGTCCGACGTTTAGACGCGAGGCACTCCACCTAGGGACAGACGACGCTCGTGTTCGGTTTGATTGGAGGGAGGGAGACAATGGGTAGTGGGACAACGGCAGCAGCTGGCCTTTGCGCCTATCCACTAATCTTCCCAATCAGAGCTCGGCACTCTGATGTCTCCGAGCGTTTTTACGTCCCCCTCTCTCTCAGTTTCTCTACGAGTCACTATTGATTATAACGCAATTAATGAGTTGACTTCGAGCGTTGTGCATTGAAACAACGACTTTTTAAACTCGCGCATAATTAAATGACCTACATTGTCCATGCACTCTAGGCTTCATCGCAGGTCTACTCGTGATCCCACCTCACGAGCTATTAGCGATGTACGCGACCAAAAGCGTCAGCTTTCCACGATTGGCCAAACCACGGGCATATGAGCATTGTCAGACTGTCAACTTTGACAGTGTTAGTTTCGGATTGTGATGGCTCTTAGCTTCCATTGTGCTTTTTAAACACACCACCGAACTCGTCGTCGCACCTGAGGCTGATGGTAAGTAGCCAGAATAACATCTGGTGACGTCACGGCGAGGCAAATCCCAGTCGTGACGCCACGGAATGGAAACCACAAGAGGGCGCCACCGAAACATCTCGGCGCTAATACCCAACGGATGACTGTTGCAATGACATATTCGTCGGTTGACTGTAGCCACCCAAATCCAGTCCAAGTTTCTTTTTTTTTTTTTTTCTTGAAGGACGTAGTTATATTTTGCCACTATTATTCTCGAACCACCTCGCACCGCGGTACAACGACCCCCAGCGGTCGTCTCTCAAGACCACGACCACCACAATGGAAGCCCCAGACGACGGCTGCGGCCGTCGTTAACCACCTAATGTGCCCTTATCGAGCGCGATATCACTTCGATACGGCCGGCGGAGGTGTGTGTCGCTTTCAGTGTAACGACGAGCGGAGGAACAGCTGCTCCGCAGTCGTCGGTACGCGTTCAGCACGCGTGCGCCAGATAGAGAAGTCGTGCAGCGCGGAGAGGAGGGCGCTGCCATCTTGAATCGCATCCGTCTCGGTGGTTGGGGTTGTTTTCACCCCGCGCCGCGCGGGGTCAGCAGTGCCGCGGTGCCGGCGATTGTTGATGTTGATAGGTCTGGCCCTAATTTGGCGACGGCCCTTCCCTTTCTTTTATGACGGCCCCTATTTGGGGCTAATAGGGGGCGTCGCGGTCAGAACGAGGGCAGACGGCGAAGCCGCAACGCCCGGTGCCGTTTTTTGCCCGTCAACGCGAAGGCATGGAAATCGAACGGCTCCACGCTATGCGCTGGATGCAACTGGGGAATAGTTATTTTTCGCTCTTATTTCGCGTTGACACACTGGCGAAATTTATGGAATACAGCTCTTGCAAAATTCAAGCGAACCTAGGGGCGTAGTGCCGTGCAAAGCATCTTTGTAACACTTTGGCAATAATTTTCGGACTCGTTTTGCCAACCTCACTTTACGATATCCCGTCACGACCATTTACAGTGCTTGAAAATTTTTAATAAAGGACTTTTCTTAACTTTGTAATGTGGTAGGTGTTGCCTAATAATAAGGATATAATGCTGGGGCAAATGTGAGGCTCCCGGAGTGCGAAAGTTTGTGCATAAGTAAACCCAGGTCTACGACAGCACATGTAAACAGAATAAATTTACTGTGCCGATCATCCTGTTCCATCGTCTCCTCAATCTCCTAGGCGTCTTAAATGATTCGTAAGCCGGGAAGGTCGTGCTTGACTTTGGAGTAGCCGCCAGGCGTCCGAAAGGTATTGGACGCGGACGGCCGTACTCCTACTCATTGCTACGTTTGGGCGGATCCTCACGGCCGCTGGAGGTCCTCACGAAGGTGAATCAGTGTGATGCAAGCGAACGCTGATTGTATCTTTGTGCGCGCAGGGATTTGTGGAACTAATCTATTCAGGGAGAAGACGGATGTGGCTATTGAAAGAAATTCAGAACTTTTCATTCTTATTTCTTTATTTTATTTAGTTTCTACTCAATATATTACTTTCCTGTAAGGTTTTATTCTCATCTGTGTTTACACTTTGACGGTCGTCGCCTTGCATGTACAAGCGGTAATTACAGATTTGAAAGTGCCCGCCTAAACGCTACATTGCACGCACCGCGAGAGGCGTTGCTAATGTCTTTGGCGAACTATAAACGTTATATGCGCACAGTGTTTCACTTCTCTGAGCTATTTATACTTTTCAAATTGGACGATCCGCGCACGCGATGCTCACTTCGCATACCGGCCGCTCTGGCTGTAGTGCCAGTAGAAGCACTGGCTCTTCCGATTCAAACTTCCTACGCTTTTCGAAATTAAATTCATATTACGAAAGTATACCGTCGGACGGAGAAGCTCCGTAAAATCTGAACCCGCTGGAATGTCGCAGAAGCGGATGTCGCAAAATAAAACCGAATGAAAGAAAGCTGGCGAATTTTGGTTTCAATACTTTCATTTGCTACTTCTAAACTTAAACAGCTTGCAACCACTAAACGTGCTCCTGCTCAATCACAAAAAAAAAAAAAAAATATATATATATATATATATATATATATATATATATATATATATATATATATATATATATATATATATATATATATATATATATATCTGTGTGTGTGTGCAGTGACCTTTTTTATGCACTTCCTTTTGAAACAAAACCTAACCACGAGAAAACATCTTTTGAAAAAAAAAAAAAAAGAAAGCTCGACCGACAAAGAGTTAATCTTATTAGATCCCGAACGGCGTCGTGTAAACTAACAATTCAACAAACCTTATAGACTGTCGGCTCATGAATGTACTTTTAAAGTTGCAATTTAACGAGTTGGTACGATTTTCATTGTTTCGGCAGTTATTTTTTGTATAAAAAGAAAACACAAGAATATTCGCAATCAAAATCCTACATATCGAGTCATATTTCATTAAAATATCTTCAAAAAGCTTGCCCACGCCGTATTGACGGCTCCAGCGATATTAGCGGCCCCCAGCGGCTGAAACAGAAGGCTGTGGCGTCCGGTTCGCTCGCCAGCCTACTCGAGCGAATAAGACATTCACAGCGACTGAGAGTCTAAAGAAGCCTTGAAACTGGGATCGACAACACGTGATAAGAATCGCCAATAACCTCAGGTACTCAGAAGACACAAAAGTTATGTTCAGGAAAGCAAAAAGATTCTAGTCAGACGTCGGGAGTTAAAAGTAACAAAGTGATTGTAAGCCATTATATTTTCAAGAAATATGATAACAGCAGTGTTACATTTTTGTATGTAAAGTAGCTTGTAAAGTACTTTAGTTACTGAATATCTGTAAATACTTACGAGATATCTACTCTTGACATTTATAAAGTATCAACATATGCTAATTAAAACACTCTGATAAATCAATATACCACCATAAAAAGAACTCGATAAAATTAACTATTAGAGCGTTCGGTGGGACAGTGATCTCGTGCAAAGCAATCGCGCTATTTTTGTTCATTTGTTTTTCTGGTACAGCACAATATCGCAAATATTGTTGTATTTCGGAGAATGCAGGCGATGCAGCGAGTGAAGCAGTCATAGATAAAATCCTCCTAATCTGAGGACAAACTTAAATGAAGTCCGCCAATTATATATATTTATTCCTAAATATTTACTGGCCTTTCCTTTGTTTTGAATACCGAAACTCACCGCAATACAAAACTTCTATGAATTCCTATGGGTGGTTTCATCTCAAATCGTGCAGGCAAAAAGGGTCAAATTTTTAATTTCGTTGAAAATAATATATGTTATATCGCCGTCTTTAAAAACGCAGTAGCCAAAAACCGCAAGTTCGTCGGATTTTTGGTTCTCGACTTACGACGCATGTGAAAAACAGTGTTTTTCACATGCGTCGTGGGTTGGATGTTTCGCTCGATCTCCCGCCGTGGATTTTCAGTCCATATTATATTAACTTTTTTCAAGCACTCTGTGAGCACAGGTAGACGGCTCTAATACCATAAAATAATTTTAGGCGTTTTGCTTTTTGTTCTGTAAAAATGTCAAAAATGCCCCCTCGGTTAATTGTTGACGAACTTTGACAATTAAATACTGCCGATCTACTTGGGTTACATCGATACTTTTTATGTCTATGGAGAGCCCAAAAGACGCTATTTATAGATATTATACAAATCAATCAGCTGTATGAAATTTTATTTGCGGTACGTTTACGTTAATGTTATGCGAAAACCAAAAAGTGCCAAATTTGAAATCGATTTTCTTAAAAAACCCATTTTTTATTTTTTTTTATTTTCTGTTAAATTGTACATATGATAGTTGTCTACTCGAAAAGCAAGTCGAGAAAGTGTGTATTTTGTTTGTATGTTCTATATTTAAGCATCAATATCGTACAAAAACGTGTTTTTACGGCTCGAAACGGACTTGCGCATTGCGCGTCTTTACAAAGTTGGAAATATTTTTTGTCTTTTTTCAACGCTCCCACATAAAAATGAAATACAGTATTTCCACCCTGTTATAATCATTGATCATTTAAATTTTATTATGGGCGGCAAGCTACATTGGAGGGGTTCAAAAGAGAAAGCAACACTTCTTAACAAACCAGCAGGCGTCGCATAGGGGTTTGTGGCTACTGCGTTTTTAGAGACGGCGCCATAACATATATTTTTTTCAGCGAAATTAAAATTTCGACCCTTTTTGCCTGCACGATTTGAGATGAAACCACGCCTATGCATTGTTATTGCTATGTGTCGTTTCCGCTCGTGTGTACCAGCATCAGGGACGGAACGAGAAAAACGTCGACGACACGGGCACGTGCGATCCTTGGGGCGATCGGGCGCCATCCACCTCGAACGTTTTCATGTCAAGTATTTCTTGATGTAACCCGATGTAAACGAGCATGTACTGTCATTATTTCAACTAGTAAACATTGGCGACGAGGATGGGATTTAGCTTGGTATGCATTCATCATACCAATTGCTATCCATAATTGCTACCGAACTCATAGCAGGTAGCACCGTTATACATGCTTGCTATGAATGGTTTTTGTGGTCTTGTAAATTTAATTGCAATTTACCACTTTTGGAAATGGTTCTAAATGTAATTAAATTATATTTCAAAAGTAATTTGACCAAGTATAAAGGGCACAAAATTTGACCTGCATCCAAAGCGCTAAGGCTAAAATACTATATATCCTATTTATACCCATCGAAACACAAGCTTAGACATCAGTCGTGTCGGTCGTAACGTTGTAACACAGTTTTCCCAGTTTCAGTGAGTCCACTTTATTAGATTGATTTTACCATATTTTTGTAGAACTTTTCTTGTGTGAATTCTTTCGCGATTATATTGCCATATTTGTACTCAGTGCACGGAACGTCATGGGCACGAGTGTATGCGGCAATCGAAAAAGTACTTAATGTGCACAAGCGCCAGCGTAACCAAAGGTCCGCCCAAACCTGCGCTCGCGTATGCCCATGCCTTACCGAATAAATGGAGGGATGGATGGATGAATGCGGCTGAACACTTTCAAGCGGGCCGTGACTTGCGCCACCTAATCAGTGTTTATTTTTCTTAACATATATTTATATATATATATATATATATATATATATATATATATATATATATATATATATATATATATATATATGTCAGGATATTAAATAAAAATGAGTCTTCTCTTGGTACATGCGGCACGAAATATAAAAATTTGAAGCAAAATAAAAAATACGACTGCACCTCGTTGCCTGAATCCAAATGAAACCGCCATATATATATATATATACGAAATCGCAACTGCCGAAAGCGGATTTTCAGACAATTTCCGCCGGTGCCATGATTGGAGAGGCCTCAAGCTTCTTCAACCATGGTACCCTATGCGCTACATTATCTATGCTATGCTAGAAATGTCGAAGTACAATATTGTAAAACATTAGAGTAAAATACACTTCCTATTGGAAGCCTAGATTTATTTCGCTTTGCAAACAACTGCTGGGTTTAAAAAAATGCTTTTTTTAAATTATACAGCTGCTTAATCTGAACAAAAATTGAAAACCTCTGTTTCATACTTTATTTATCAGTACTCGTGCATGATTACGACACACACTTTGCATAATGTGGAAGGCAATGAAAGGTTCTTCAGGTGGTGCTATTCTAAGAGCAATACTAAACATAGTCGACGAAACAAACATCAGCAGTTTAGGTCGCAGTTGTTCGCGGACGAATGTTTGTGGATTTTTAGAAAGATTGGATAGACGAATAACAAATAGTAGTTGGAATGTCGTTTTTCCGACTTGCATCTATAACACAATAAAAAATATTAAAGCTCTCTTTTGAATACTTTGAGATTGAGAGTGATTCAAAAACGCCACACACGACAATCGTCCATTTAACCCATAAACCCACCATCGGCATTTGCTCTTTTTTTAGCACATTTAGAGGCTTAAAACTCAAAACCAGTGCATATAACTCCAACGGAATGTATTCTGGCTAAAAGAAAAGTGTAAAGAAAACGCGACGCAAAAAAAAAAATTAAAAATGTTTTTTTTTTTTTTATACAGCGTGCTGAAATTGAACAAAACGTGAAAACCTTCTCTGTTTCATAGTTTATTTCTCAGTACCCGTACACGATAAAGACACAAACTTTGCTTAATTTGGAAGGCAATGAAAGGTTCTACACGTTAAAAGTGATACTAAACATAATCGACTCAAAAAAAATCCGCAGTTTAGGTCACAGTTGCTCGCGGAGGCATGTTTGGGGATTTTTACGAAAATTGGAGCGACCAATAATGAATAAAAGTTATAATGAAGTTTTACCTACTTGCATATATATCACAATAAAAAAAATATAGACGCTCTCTTTTGAATATGTTGAGATTGAAAGTGATTCGAAAACACCACACACGACAATCGTCAAAACCTCGTCGTTCTTTCCCGCTTCTTTGAGATTTTGGGTCTCAGAAACTAAACATGTTAGGACATTATAATAAAAAGAATGGTTCTTCTTGGAACATGCGCTACGTAATATAGAAAATTTTAAAGGAAATAAAAAATACGACTGCACCTCGTTTCCCTGAATTCAAATGAAACCACCCATATATATAAATATACCGGGTGTTTCACGAAAGTTGGACAAATTCGATATTGCGAAAACTACGCGTCGCAACAAAAAAAGGCTTGTGTCCTCTTGGTTCTGGGCCAGGAGACTATTTAGGAAAATGATTAAAGTCCGAGATAATTAGATTGTTAATTATTTTGTGTAATTAACTTTTTTGGTATTGTGTTTAAGGGCATGGTTTTAATCAGAAAATTGCTCAGCATCATCAAAAAACACTAAATCAAAAAATTTCAGAACGATAGAAGGCACGCGATGCATTTTACGGCTTTCTGAAAAACCGCACAAATTCGACGGGATTTTAAGTTTCGGTTTGCTATCGGAGCGCATCTCGGCCCTGGCGGCATTGCGCCCCGTGGAGAAATAATGCAACCAACCTTTGCTGCGCTGTCATCGCGCCACGCAGCAGAGGCTGGTTCCACTATCTCTCCACGGGGTTTGGTGCCTCCGGGGCCAAGATGCGCTCCAATGGGAAATCGAAACTTAAAAATCCGTCGAATTCATGCGATTTTTCAGGAAGCCGTATAATGCTTCGCGTGCCTTTTATCGTTCTGCATTTTGTTGATTTAGTGTTTTTAGATGATGCTGAGCAATTTTCTAATTGAAACCATGCCCTTAAACACAATATTAAAAAAGTTAATTACACAAAAATAATTAACAATCTAATTAACCCGGACTTTAATAATATTCCTAAATAGGGCCCTGGCCCAGGACGAAAACGATACAAGCCTTTTTTTGTTGCGACGCGTAGTTTTTGCAAAATCAAATTTGTCCACCTTTCGTGAAACACCCTATATATATATATATATATATATATATATATATATATATATATATATATATATATGTACAGGGAGTTTCACGAAAGGTGGACAAATTCGATATTGAGAAAACTACGCGTCGCAACAAACAAAGGCCTGTATCGTTTTCGTCCTGGGCCAGGGGCCTATTTAGGAATATTATTAAAGTCCGGGTTAATTAGATTGTTAATTATTTTTGTGTAATTAACTGTTTTAATATTGTGTTTAAGGGCATGGTTTCAATTAGAAAATTGCTCAGCATCATCTAAAAACACTAAATCAACAAAATGCAGAACGATAAAAGGCACGCGAAGCATTATACGGCTTCCTGAAAAATCGCATGAATTCGACGGGTTTTTAAGTTTCGATTTCCCATTGGAGCGCATCTTGGCCCCGGAGGCACCAAACCCCGTGGAGAGATAGTGCAACTAACCTCTGCTGCGCTGTCATCGCGCGACGCAGCAGAGGCTGGTTGCACAATTCCTCCACGGGGCACGATGCCACCGGGGCCGAGATGCGCTCCGATAGCAAACCGAAACTTAAAAACCCGTCGAATTTGTGCGGTTTATAAGAAAGCCGTAAAATGGTTCGCGTGCCTTCCATCGTTCTGCAATTTGTTGATTTAATGTTGGTGATGTTCTGAGCATTTTTCTAATTGAAAACCATGCCCTTAAACCCAATATTAAAAAAGTTAATTGCGCAAAAATAATTAACAATTTAATTATCCTGGACTTTAATAATATTCCTAAATAGGCCCCTGGCCCTGGACCAAAACGACACAAGCCTTTTTTTGTTGCGACGCGTAGTTTTCTCAATGTCGAATTTGTCCACCTTTTGTGAAACACCCTGTATATATATATATACTGCAAACGACTTAATTTTCGCAAATTTGGCGAATCGACTACAATTCGCAAAAACAGGTCCCCCGCATTATTCCAAAACTTCCGCTTTGACCCAAATCGCGAAATACTGAGATCGCCAAAAATAAGTTGTTTAAAGTATATATCTATATATATATATATCTATATATTGTTAGGAAGAAGACGAAGCGCCCCCGGCTGGAGAGTTCGTGCTGGGTGCTCGAGGACAAGGCAGTTGCGATCGAACCGTTCTGTGAGGCAGTCTGTTGCCAACCTACTTCAATTAAATCATCCCCATTAAAACCCCTTTAGGTGGTGGAGGTCTTTCCGTTCCCCAACCTCTCACTCGCATCGACCCACCTCAAGTCCTCGGTTTGGAACTCCGCAGCGGCCGCACCACAGCCATTATGCCTGAAGAAGGGGACAATGCCCACGGCTCCCCTACTCCGCCAACAGCTGTGGCCACAACCTCAGCGGCACCGCCGCCACACACTCAAGCTGTTAAGAACCGACAACGCGACCCACCGCTCTTCGCTGGTTCATCCGATTCCGACGTCCACGACTGGCTTAAGAGCTACGACCGGGCCAGTCAACACAACCGGTGGGACGACTCATTCAAACTAGCGAATGTAGTGTTTTTTCTGAAAGAAACGGCACTTCAATGGTTTGACAACCATGAAGATGAAATTAACTCCTGGGACGCCTTCGAAACACGCTTCGCCGACGCCTTTGGTAAGCCAGAACAGCGCCGACAGCAGGCGAAACAAACATTGGCTCGCCGCTACCAGGTTAACACCGAATCATCTCTTGCCTACATTGAAGATGTCCTCAAGCTGTGTCGCCGCGTTGATGCTCACATGCCAGAAGAGGACCGCATCCGACACCTCTTCAAGGGCCTTTCGCAGGAACTTTGTACCATCGTCGCTCCCAAATCTCCTCCAACGGTCCAACACCTCATCGACGAATGCAAGAAATACGAGGAACTCCAAAGTGCCCGCATCAACAAGGAACCGTTTGAGCGGCTCCCTGAGGTATGCCTCGCACCTGCATTTAACACGGACATTAAAACAATGATCCGGAACATTATCCGTGATGAACTGCGACCTTATCTGGTTCACTTACAACCCTGTGTCGACGTTGCCCCCCAAGATCCGCATGTCCAATCAATTCAAAAGGTTGTGCAACACGAAATTCGCTCTGCGTTAGGACACCTGTCTCCGCCAACACCCCCGCCTATAACACCGCCGATGGCTCCACTTGTTTGCTCCATGGCGCATGACCCTCAGCCCCGCTACACCAGGGCTCCTGTTTACCAGGTCTATCCTCCGACAGGGTCCTATGGCCCACGTCGACGAACTGACATCTGGCGCACAGAAGACAACCGCCCAATTTGTTACAACTGTCAAACGTCGGGACATATTGCACGCTACTGCCGCCGATCAGCGGACGCTGCCGCCTACCGACACTTTCCCCAAGGCCCGTCCCCCTACTTTCACAACGAGAGCATGCCTTCTGGAGACCGACGCGCTCGAGTTTCCCCTTCGTCGCTCACCACTCGCCGGGGCCGGTTGCCATCGCCTTACCCTCGCCGTTCGCGCTCTGTGTCGCCCCTCAACAACGTCGCCGCACCTACTGAGACATCAAACTAAGCCCAGCAGCCTGTGCTAACACCGGAGGTCAGGCTGCACTCTTCAAACTCGGCAAAAACCCTCCTTGTAATGGACCGACGACCGTTCAGATTGTAATCGACGGACAAACATTTACGGCTTTAGTGGATACTGGTGCCGCCAAATCATGCATTGCCGAAAGCGTTCGCCGCAGTTTGCGTAAGGTGCTCACACCCGCTCATGGACGCTTACTACGCAAGGGCAATGGAGAACTGGTGCGACCCCTCGGCTACTCAACCGTGTACATGCTTCTCGGAGGAAGCCGTTACGTTGTCCTTTTCACAGTACTACAAAACTGCGTCGCTGACGTCATCCTCGGGTGCGACTTTTTGACTTCAAACGAGGCCTTTATTGACTGCAGCAGCGGCGAGCTCCATCTCAACATCTGCGATACAGAAGACGTTCTTCCCGATTCGCCTCCAGTTGTTCTTCGTACTGCGGACGACATACACGTGCCCGCGTTTTCAGCAGTTTCCGTACAGCTTGTACCCGAATCCCGTTTTAACAGTGCTTGCGGTCTCGTGGAGCCTATCGTGACTACTTTTGCAAAGAAGGGCGTTCTTGTTCCCCACTCCATTGCCAGGGTGAAAACACGACGAGTTCACTTATACATTACAAACCCTTCTGCGGAACCACTCATGCTACCTCGTGGATCGCGTATCGCCACAATCCAAACGTGTGACGAGCATGCTATCGCCTCTTTATCTTCAGCACCTACTACGACAAAGTTACAAGCTGCTTCGGCTGACACTCTGAGCGAGCGCACTGCCCAAATGATAGACACTTCTCTAACGAATGCTGAACGTGAATCTCTCCAACGTCTACTAAGCACGTACAGCGACTTGTTTGACTTCAGTCGGCACGCTCTTACTCAGACGACCACCGTGACACATCAAATCGAGACCGGCGCCGCCACTCCCCTGAAAAGCCGACCATACAGAATATCACCAGCCGAGCGAAAGACCATAAAAGAAAATGTCGCCGTCATGTTAGACAAGAAAATAATCGAACCTTCGTCGAGTCCATGGTCATCTCCCGTAATTCTCGTGAAAAAAGATGATGGCTCCTGGCGGTTCTGCGTCGATTACCGCCGCCTTAACAAAGTCACCAAGAAAGACGTGTACCCGCTACCTCGAATCGACGACACGCTAGACGCTCTTCAGGGCTCATCTTTTTTCTCCTCATTAGACCTACGCAGTGGGTATTGGCAAATTCCCGTTTCTGAGGAAGACAAACCAAAAACAGCGTTCGTTACTCCTGACGGCCTATACCAATTTAATGTCATGCCGTTTGGACTCTGCAACGCCCCAGCAACGTTTGAACGCATGATGGACACTTTGCTCCCGGGCCTCACATGGAATATCTGTTTATGCTATCTCGACGACGTTGTTGTTTTTTCAACAACGTTTGACGACCATCTATACCGACTTCGGCAAGTACTAGATTGCTTTCGTAACGCAAACCTCCAGCTGAACTCTAAAAAGTGTAAATTCGGAGCTCGAGAAATCAAGGTACTTGGTCATCTGGTCAGTGTCGACGGAATTCGTCCTGACCCAAGCAAGATTCAAGCAGTCTCTGAATTTCCAGTTCCTAGAAACTTGAAAGATGTCCGCGCATTTCTTGGTCTTTGCACATATTTTCGAAAATTCATACCGGCTTTTTCCAACATCGCCGAACCCCTCAACAAGTTACTTCGCCTTGGCCAACTGTTCCACTGGGACCAAGATCCAATGAATGCGTTCACCTCTCTGAAAGCGGCCCTAATTTCGGTCCCGATTCTTGGACATTTCTTACCAGGCGCAGATACAGAAATTCGCACAGATGCTAGCGGTCATGGCCTGGGCGCTCTTCTTGCACAGAACATTCGTAACACCCAACGTGTGATCGCATACGCTAGCCGCACCCTAACCAAATCTGAACGCAACTACACCATCACCGAACGCGAATGCTTGGCGGTCATATGGGCAATTTCCAAATTCCGTCCATACCTTTACGGAATTCACTTTCGCATGGTAACAGACCATCATGCCCTTTGCTGGCTGACCGGGCTCAAGGATCCATCTGGTCGCCTGGCACGCTGGTCGCTCAAGATTCAGCAATACGACTTTACGATTGTTTACAAATCCGGAAAACGCCACCTCGACGCAGACGCCTTGTCGCGGTGTCCACTCTCGGCTGATTCTTCCCCTCACGAACCACATGCCGAGATTGAACTTTCTGCAGTTTTGGACACTATTGACGTCGCGGATGCTCAACTTTCGGACCAAGAATTACAACCCATTGTTCGTCACCTCCTCGGACCCACCACGCCCTCATCATGGCGCATCCAACGGCGTGCACGTCTTTTCACGCTGCATGATGGGGTTCTTTACCGAAAAAACTACGAACCCCACGGCCGCCCTTGGCTTCTGGTCGTGCCTCGGCTGCTTCGAAAAGACATCATCCGCGCCCATCATGATGACCCGACGGCCGGACATCTCGGTTTTAGCAAAACGTACTTCCGCATCCGTGATCGCTATTTTTGGAACGGACATGTCACGCACAATTAACAAATACATTCGAAGTTGCCGCCTTTGCCAAACACAGAAAAGTCGCACGACCAAGACACCCGGTCCTCTTCAATCCATCACACCACCCGAATCCCCGTTCCAACAAATGGGCATCGATTTTTTGGGTCCTTTTCCGATTTCCAACAACAACAACCGCTGGGTTATTGTTGCCGTCGATTACCTTACACGCTATGCAGAAACAACGTGTGTACGCACGGCCACTGCCCAAGACGCCGCAGATTTCTTTCTCCACAGTATTCTACTGCGGCACGGAGCACCCCAAAACATCATCAGTGATCGGGGAACCCCGTTTATTGCCAAGCTAATTGAAGAAGTATTGCGCCTCACCAACACAATTCACAAAGTAACCAGTGCGTACCACCCACAATCAAATGGACTCACCGAACGCCTCAACCGAACATTATCACAAATGATATCCATGTATGTCGACGATCACCACACCAACTGGGATGCCATCATTCCATACATCACTTATGCCTACAACACTGCGCATCAAGCAACTACAGGATTCTCGCCTTACTATCTTCTATACGCTCGTGAACCTCTTACGCCTCTGGACACGATCTTGCCCTCCCTAAATGAACAGCCGTTGAGCCCCTATGCCACCGACATCGTTGGCCGAGCGGAGGACGCCCGTCGCCTTGCCCGTCTGCACACCCTACGGTCACAACAAGACCAGCAACTTCGCCATTCGGAAACCCATGGTCTTGCCTCCTACGAAGTTGGAGACAGGGTTCTTTTAGCCACACCTCGACGCCAGCCGGGAAAGTCAGAAAAACTCCTTCAGAAATACGTCGGACCCTATGTTGTTCTGCGTCGCCTTTCGCCCACAAATTATCAAGTTTCACCACTATCACCCCCCCGAGATCATCGATCTAAATCCACCGACATTGTTCACGTTGCAAGGAATGAAACCCTTCCATAGTCCCGATGACGCTACATCAAACTGACTGACACCCAGCCCTCCGCCCGACCGGCGGGAAATGTTAGGAAGAAGACGAAGCGCCCCCGGCTGGAGAGTTCGTGCTGGGTGCTCGAGGACAAGGCAGTTGCGATCGAACCGTTCTGTGAGGCAGTCTGTTGCCAACCTACTTCAATTAAATCATCCCCATTAAAACCCCTTCAATATATACATATATATATATATATATATATATATATATATATATATATCGATTTTTCCTTAAAAGCTATACGATCTGTGCGCCGGAGGCGCCTCTGTACAACCGAGTTCCCAGACCTTCCGCCCTACACGTCACTTAGAATGGAATGAGAAAATACTCATCCTTCCCTCGACCTACGTTACCAGTCAGTTAATCTCTTCTTAGTTATCTCCACCTTCCCCATATCTATCTTTCCCTAACTATCTTTAAATCCCGGTGCTTTTGTTAAATTAGTTGGCTCGTCGTCTACTAGAGGATAAAGCCCGTTACAGTAAAGTATCAAGTGCTCAGCCGTTTCCTCCTCCTTTCCACAAGCTTCACACACTGCATCTACTTAATGGTATTTGGCTCTATAAGTCTTAGTCCGTTGCGGACTAAGACTTATACTGGGACCCACGTCCTCGCCTCGAAGAACAAGGAGCTCCCCCTAGAATTGTCGAAGATGGGCTCGTTAGTGATGTCCTTAGACGATTTGGACATTTCCAAGGCCGATTTAGTCAGCATGCCTGCTTCCCATATTTACTTTTCAATTTCTTTAATCTCTTTTCTTAGCCTTTACTTCCTCATCCTCCTCCAGGCTATTGCCCATATATTTAGATCTAAGTTTCCTAGTCCGGTTTCTTCATTTTAGCGACGCTTCTCACGTGTAAATAGCTAAGAACTCTTCGTGCCCATCGTTCCACATCTATTTCTCTAAGAATTTCCTCAAATTCTATTTTACTGCTAGCTTCCCTGTCCTTTAATGAGGACCATCCTATACTGCCCTGTACACATTGGTTCGATGTTTTACCGTGTGCTCCCAGATGACAATCTACAAACTCTACGTTGCTTTACTTCTAGCCTTGTCTGTACGTCTAGTTTAATGCACAAAACTGGCATTTGCAAAGGTCAGGCTTGGAACCATAGCTTCTTTCCCGATCTCCCTCACCACCTCATACCTGTTATACTTCTAGAGTGCTTCATTTTTCATTACAGCTGCATTTCTGTTGCCCTTACCAGTTACACATTTTGCATGTTATTTGAGGCATTCTATACCCTCGTTAATTCATACTCCTAGATACCTGTATTTATCGACTCGCTCAACCTCCAATTCTTGAATCTTTAGTTATGCAATTCCGTCATCATTGAACACCATGACCGCTGATTTGTCACTACTGAAATTTAAGCCTAGCATGTGGCCCACTGTGCAACATATATTCACTTAGGACTGAAGTGCTATGGTGCTCTCGGCCAATAGCACTATGTCATCAGCATACACCAGACCTGGTAATAACTGTTTGATCTTTTGACCTTGTCTGTTGTATGAAAGATCGAACCCAATATGGGTTTTTTCTAACTTTCCTCTAATTCTTTAAGATACAACACAAACAACAATGGCGACAAAAAGCATATTTGTCTAAGACCTCGTTTTATATTTATTGGCTTTGTTCTCTTTTCTTTCTATGTTATTAGTACCATGTTGTCCTTGTAAATATCCCTTGAAAGTTTAAATATTCCATCGTCCAGATCTAAGCTCCTCATCATGTTCTGCAGATTGCCTTGAATGACATTTTCATAAGCCCCCTTTATATATCTAAGAATGCTAACCAGAGTAAAGCTCACATTTGGGATAGTTGGTAGCCTAATATATCGAGTTATTTAGCTCACAAAGTAGAGATAAGAGTGTACGCGGTGCATCATTCTGTCTTTTTCTTTCTCTTTCTTTTCCTGTCAGCAAACATAGTTGCGAGTGGCGCTCATTTCTGTCCTGTGCTCTCTACTTTGTGCGCTAAATACCTCAATACGCTAACCAGAGTGGTCTACTTTCTATTTCTGCTACCTCGATACACTGTGTTAATAACAATAAATGGTCCTCCAAACTTCTTTTTTTTTTTTCGAAATCCATTTTCTAACTTTCTTAGTACATTTTCATTTTCTATCCATACCGCTCTAGTCTCTCCTTGATAATCTGCATTGCCAACCTGTAGACTACTGACGTCACTGTTATAGGACGAAAGTTACTTATGTCAGCTTTGTCCCCCTTTCCCTTTTATATCATACTCATTCTGCTTAGCCTTTATTGGTCCGGATCAGTTCCCTTCATGATAATGCTACTTACTGCTTTCCATAACGCTTCCTTAGATTTCTGCCCTAACTGCTTTATCAACTTTGCTGGTATACCATCTGAACCTGTTGATGTACCCGTTGGAACTCTCCGTTCTGCTTTTTACCATTTTTTCTGTCCGATAGCCTGCACATTAGTACTTGAACTATCCTCCACTGGTGAGGCGTTTCCTATGTATCCTGGCTGCTTGAACATCCCTGTTATTGCTGTTTTGATTTATTACATTGCCTCATCCCCTTCAAGCTGATTACCTTCAGGCATGACAATATACTTCTGCTCTGACTTTGTTTCATTACTTAGCGACTTCAAGTGGTTCCAAAGCTTTCTGGCTGCCTTTCAATATTTTTTATTTACTTTAGACAGCCATTGTGACCTATCCCTCTGAATCTTTTCATTAATCACACAGGATACCTCCCGTCTACTTTTATTGAATCTATGTCACTTTTTGTTTACCTCACTTTTGATTCCCCATTGCCCTTAGAATATCTGTGCTCTCTGGAAGCCTCTTGGAGTTTCTCTATTGCCTTCTTTACGTTATTATGACTCCAGCTATTAGGTCTGCGTCTTCGCTTCACCCTTATTTTATTGCATACTTTAGACAGCTCTTGTTCGAATAGCTTAGTTAGCCTTGGGTAACTTCAATCCGTTTCAGTATCCCCAGATTACATCTCTTCTATTGGCTTAACGACTATTTCCAGCTGCTTCTCTGTATTAAATGTTTGGTAAGGTTGTCTGTCTTGCTCTCTCCCTGCGTTTCCTTCCCTGGTAATGCTCACTTTAGTTTGTTTGTCATCACTAACGAGGCTTCTTGAACCCTCTTCATCAATTTTCAGTGTCTCTAGCCTACTATACATTATCTTTGACATCAGTGCATAATCTATTATAAAATCTAAACAACCCGTTTCCTAAGTTACTAGCCCGTCGTTCTTCTCAGCAGTATTGCATAAACATAAGTCATGTCTTTTACACATCTCCAGTAGCATGTTTCCTGATAAATTCATGTACCCATCCAGATCCTTTAACGGGCATTCATATCCCCCAGCATAATAACTTCGGGATGTTCTCATAATTCAAAAATGTATTTTCAAATAATTCTATAATTTTACTGTTCTCTTTAGTATTTGTTCCTGTCCAAAGGTACACAAATCCAAGAAGAGCATGTTCCTCTGCTAAAGCCTCTTTTTTGTATTAGCGCCATCTCATGGTAAACTCGCAAACTATCAAGCATGCCCACCATCTTTGAGGGTTCCCCACCGTCCCGCCTCTGCCTGCATAGCATTCTCGGTGCTAGTTGTTCTGATTTTTTTTTTGTATGTGATGGTGGCGTTAGGCATTTCGAAATTTATTACATTAGTAAGACTGGTTCAGAGAGTTGCGCTGGTTCCGGTCAGAATGATCGAAGCGACAACAACAATATTGACGTTTTGCACACTCGACAGATTACAGCCTCCATTGCGGATTTTTTCGTGTCTTACCGAGGTGCCTAGCCAGTGAAGCAATCATTGACGAGCTTCCACAAAGGCCAAAGCTGAATACAAGGACACTGTAAAATCTAAAATGCCAATAACCTCCTCCCGTGGTCATGATGAAGTGAAGCCAACGGAATAAAAGGAAACTAAAATTTAAGGTCGGTTATATCGGATCCCTTTCACAGCTGCTGCAAAGCGTCTATTGTCAGCGGGAAAACTGTTCACCGCACACAACGTGACGTGCAATGCAAAAAAATGAAAGACGTTTACGATTCTCTGTAATTCTGAATTAGAGCCCAGCTCTAGGAGGAGGAAGAGGGGAGGGTATGCCCCTGCTTCCCCTCCGTACCCTCCCCTCCTCCTCTCCCGCTCCCCTGCCATTTAGCCGGAAATTTACCAACATTTTACCACTAAACTGAGCGGAAAATTTAGCGAACATTTTCCCGCTAACTTTAGTGGGGAAACTGAGTTGGTGTTGAGGCCACGGGACCTTAATTTCCCCGCTAAATTTAGCGGGGAAAAGCTTTTGCTAAATATAGCGGAAACGCTTTGAAGCTAAAGTTAGTGAACCAATTTCTCCGCTAAATTTAGCGGAAAAATTTCCGTGCTATAGCGGGAATATCTTTCAGATAAATTTAGCGAAAACGTTTTACTCTCGTGACGTCACACTTGTCGTCAGGTGTGACGTCCTTATGGAAACGTCCCATAATGCAACGCGCTGTTACGCCGACGCCGACGCCGATGCCGCTCAACCAGGAGACGGGAGCCTAAGAACTGCGCTCTAAAAGCAGCCTCGTGAAAGAATGAGGAGACGCAGCTGTCTTGATCGTTGCTGTCGTTTCGGTTGCTGTGGACGGAACCGATACAAATTAATTAAGCAGCCTTAACAAGATGGATGATATTTTTGTGTGCACCTTCCGGGATGACCTGTTGAACGGTCTCGAGCATTTGATAAGATCAGCAGCCCCTGAACTACGCTTCACTGTAGAGAAACCGGAGAATGGAGTATTACAATTCTTGGATCTGCGAATTCACACTGATGAAGGTCTCTGCTGGGAGTACGGCAAAGAAAACCCGAAACCTGTTCTGTCAAAAAGGAGCTGCCATTCGAAAACGGTGAAAGCGGGTGTGGTAAAGTCTTTGATCAGAAATGCACTAGACCGATCATGCATACATTTTATCACACATTCGTTGGAAGGTCAATGGAAGAGACTAAGAGGGGCAGGGTATGAAGAAGAGTTCATCAGAAGGAATTTAGATGTACACACTAAGG
Source organism: Ixodes persulcatus (assembly GCA_013358835.2). Lineage (NCBI taxonomy): Eukaryota > Metazoa > Arthropoda > Arachnida > Ixodida > Ixodidae > Ixodes > Ixodes persulcatus. Next base: position 333,332 of record JABSTQ010010198.1, read on the forward strand.
AGAAAAAGGAAAGAGAAGACACGTCGAAAAGACGGTTGGCTGTGATCCCGTATTTTCACGGAATTTCACATTACCTGAAGGCGTGTGCTAAGCAGTTTGGAGTGGAAACAGTTTTTAGTTCTGATTTCAGGTTAGGTAGATTAACTCCTTTTGAAACTGAAGTGCATGAGTGCAGGAAAGGTCACCGTGAAAAATCGATCGCTTGCAAAATAGCTAAGCACATAAATGAATGTAACAATTGCACTGCTTTGTGGTCAGAGACGGAAATAATACATAAAGAAGTGAATGACAGTAAAAGACTGGTAAGGGAAACCATTCGGATTAAATCAATCGGTAATTGTATAAGTCAGGCATCGTTGCAGTTGGGGAACAATGCTAAAGCATTTTTAAAACTGTAAACAAGTTTTTTTTTTTTTTTTTTTTGAAGGGTGAAGTGGTTTTGCGTTTTTTAGAGTGAGTCCATCCATCAGTATCTGTCTGTTGTGGTTGTTGTTCCGGTTTGGAGATATTCTTCCCAGTTCTTTTCTTGTTCGCGGAGATCGTTGGTCTTTGTACTCAAGTTTTGGGTCGTGTTGGTTCGTGGGTGTAGTGTCAGTGACACACAAAGAGAAAAAGAAAGGAAAGGTAAAAAGAAAAATTTTTTCTTTCCGGAGAAGTGGAGGGTTTGCCCCTGTTCGTAGTAGTGCTTGAGGGGGCGTCCCATTACCTTGTTATCTTTGTTTTGTTTTTTTTGTCCTGGTGTGTTGTGCCTTTGAAAGGGGCATGTTGAGTGTTTGGGTGACCTTGTGGTTAGTGAGTATATAAGGATGTGGGACTAAATAAATCTTTTAGCTGCGTTTGAGACGTTCTCTTCTTCACTTGTTCCTGTCCCTTCTACTTTTAAGTTTCTGTTTCTACTCCAGTCTCGGGTTAAGTTCCAACATGGTAAATATCAACCAGCTCGCCTGTACCTTAACCGTTGTTCCATTAAAGGGGTCATGGCACGATATCGTGTTGGAATTATCTTGACTTTGCAGAGTCGTACTGATCCTAGTCTGGCCTGAGTATACTCGCACATGCCGCCACTGATTCAGAAGCTACTTTGTCGCGGTGAGATTGCAAGAATAAAAGGGGACTATTTATTTGAGTCTTGACTTCGCAAAGATTGATGACGTAATTGTAGGATCGAAACCACCCGTCTGACGACAGTCAAGCGCGGCTCTTGGATTGGACACGAGAACTGCGTCAGCACTTGTCTTTGGCTCGTAACAATCAATGCATCGGCGGACATTCGGGTAGTGAGTGCCTCGTGCCCAACCACTGTGTTGATGAGAATAGCCGAACTCGAACAATGCCCGGAGCTCAGCACGCGTTTTCTGTTTGCCAACCGCAGTGCGTGGCTATGATTAACGTTGTCGGCATAAGATAAGCACCAGGCCACTTGGCCGCTTGTTCTGTCTTCAAGTTGAGGAAATAAACAATTCTCATAGTTCTCAATTTTTGGGGGCGATTGCCATTGCCTATATATATAAAAAAAACTAAGGCAAGTTTATTCAGTTATTTACTTCATGGAATGATCCTAAGTAGTATTTACCGAAAGTGTAAAAAAAAATGTTTCATGGCACCTTTAACACAGGAATGATGAGCTTCATGTATCAAAAGAATGCGACACTCGGATAGTCCAGAAAAATGCTACGATCATTCCGAGATTCACTGTTGAATCGTCAGATTGAAGAGAACAACAACTCGATCCGGATATGTACTTCGGTTGGTTTCTTATTCCTTCGTTGGTTGCGCAGCGAGACACAGCAGTAGCGGGGCATCACTTTCCCATTGCAGCGTCCTGCCGAACCGCAAGGTCCTCCCACTTTTGAGTCAATAACGTTTATGATGATGATGCCCGTAACCTAAAAAATACGGTCATTCTCCAAATGTATTGCGAATTGTATTCTGTGGCCCAGACAACGAGTTTATTGCTGTCGTTCAAGAAAAAAAAAAGACTCCAGGTTAGCAGTCGTACCGTACTGATGAAATTGCCCTTCTGCAGTTGAAAAATGATGGCACTATATTCAATCTCATAAGATGCGTGTGCAACAGACCTTATTCAGGTTTGCGCGTAATCTATCGAACGTTGCGCCAACATCTGGCCAAGGTATTTCTCAAAGCAGCAGACTCAATCCTGTGCATTCGCCATAATTTTGTTCTTCTTCACTCTTCTTTTTTCTTGTGGCCGCAGTTTGCACGAGCTTTCTTTCGTTCGGGGCCGATACACAGTGTATTATAATGGCTTCGTTCGATTTACATGCACCGTTGCAGGAAGTGCAGGTCAATCGAAGGACGCTAATTAATATAAGGTCTTATTGGTTTCCGACCCTGACAAGCCTGTCACGGATCCATTACTGCATTGTTTGCTCTGGGTGGATATCATTACTGCCTTTCAATTATCAGATGGACACTCGAAATTTACCTCAGCGTACCTTTAAGCCACAAAAAGGAGACATAGAAAATAAAGATTCGCAAAAAAAGAACAAACAAATATGTCCGCTTTCGTAAGCCTCAGAATGTGCAACTTTGCTTAGATACATTGTTCGCACCTTCATTCACCTCCTCAAAGAAGCTCGTAGCCGCCACAGCCGAGTGATATCAGGCTCCCTGTTTTATCTTCAAAACAACATTCGACAGACACGACCTGGTGTTATCGAGAGAAGTAAAACGTAGGCCGTATTCGTACTGATAAGCTTACCTTTATATGCGGAATGCTCTGTTAGTCCGCTCCGACCCTCGCAGTGACACACATGCCGCGGCCACAATCTTGCCGCCTTTCATTTTGTCCTTCTGTTAAAGCGTCGCACGAGGATATACGGACTAGATGTAGCCTTAGTCTTGCGAAGATTGCTCGAAAAATGTAATCGAATACAATTAAAGTTACTGGCGGTTATAAAGTATTCAATAATATCACCTGATTCCTTGAGAGGAAAAGTAATTTACCATTACATTCAAAAGTAACCGTTACTCGCAAAAGTGACCGTTACTGTTCCGATCATTTCAAATTTTCAAATAGACAGATTTTTCTGGGTTTAAAAACGGTTTTTTTTTTTGTACTGTCCGTTAGGGAGTTTTAGGGAACCGTTTTTTGCACATCCGATACGGTACGATAAGCCGTCCGGTACGAACTGCGCATGGGAGTGTCTTCTGCGATAGCGCATGCGCAATTCGTACAGGAGGGCCCACGGTACCGTATCGGATGTGCGAAAATGGTTCCCTAAAACTGCCTATTCTTGGAATTGGAGCCACCGTATCACAAAGTACTTATCTTCTCAATCTACCAGTTGTAATAGACATACCCTTGTCGGAGACCTGTTTCGAGGATTCCACGGTAGACAGCCTTTGGGAAACGAAGGGCGCCATTAGAAACAGAAGGGGAAAACAGTAACGATAACAAGTCATTTTATTATACTGCCAAAAGTATTCAGATTACTTTTGCTATTACTTCCGAATTGATGCAGTCAAATTAATAAAAATTACTCCGAATAGTAATTGATTCCAATAATTTGATTGCTTCTGATGGGTATCGTACAGGACTGCATCGCTGTAATGGTGTATAGAATCTGCGATGCCTGCGTCGGTGAGATCAAAAAAAAGAACGACACGCGGGCAGTCGTTTCCACACTTTGCAAACGACGAAGAGTGTTATCTCTATAGAGCTGTTAACTCGTAGGTTCCTTGCATTCCAAGCTGAAGAAATTACAAAGACAATAGAGATATGACTTTTGTTGACCTTGTTGCTTGAGGGCTCCGGTTTTAGTGAACAACTCTCTTATTTGAGGAGTGACATCTATCGAGAGAAATGTTAACCATGATAGCGAAGGTGCTGGTGCTTGTGTCGTACTCACTCGTATTTTTCCTTGCGTGTTTCAGACGGATCCGGCACAAAACAGGAAAAATGTCAGAGGTGAGTTCCAAACTCTCTTAATCCTTAGCTTGAACACTCTAAAAAAAGCCTGTGCGTCTGCTTTCCCGCACAACACTCGGAGAGCCAACCACCGCAAGTTACGGAGGCAGCTCAGCGAATGACGATGCCGAAACACATGTTTAGACCAAAAAACACAGTCTGAGTTATGACATTAAGCAATGCAAAACGTCCCGCTTGCATTGCTTAATGTCACAACTCAGACTGCGTTTTTTAGTACAAACATATGTTTCGGTGTCGTCATTCGCTGAGCTGCCTCCGTAAGTTGCCGTGATTGGCTCTCCGAATTTTGTGCGGAAAAATAAAATAAACGCACGGGCATTTTTTACAGTGAATGATTGAAAGTAAAAAAAAACAACATTTTGAGTGTTTATTTTTTAGATTTAGAATAAGAACAAAAAAAACGTCACTCAGAAGACAATTTCTAGCAAACCGTATCACTTTTTGAGAATACAAACACGCATGTAGCTACTGGTAATCTGTCACTGTATGACTTCAGACGTTCGTTTTACTTTTTTTTTATTATAAAGTTGAAATGTGGGCAACTGCCTAAAATATTACGGCTTAGGTTTAGAAGTTTTGTCATACGAAACCTCTCAGAAAAGCTTCAATTCGAATATTGTAAGCTCGTCTCCGTTGCCGTAGCCATAGCCGTAACCTACCGTGCTCACCGAAGTTTAGCAGGCTTTCTATCTGCTAAATTAAGCTAGGCGCAACTATGGATCACGTGGCACGTGTCACCACGAGTCACGAGGTTGCGTACCTACAAAACGTGTGCTAGGCCACGCAAGATCTTGTGACGTCACGTTGCGAAGCAACTTTACTACAGCTAGTGAAAGGTTAAGAACTCAGCGGCAAATGCCTCTCAAAGGGATTTATGCCACTCCACCAGCCAGTCGCTTCCACTCGTTTCCTTAACGTCTCTGACGTCAGCAACTTTGCAAAACAAGGTGTTTTCTTTTTAATATGGCGCACTCTGTTGGCAACGCTGCGCTCGCCGAGGAACACCGGCTTCTCGCAGTGTTGTTTCTGCTCTTCACTTAAACAGTGCGCGACGCTGTTAAAGCCCAAAAGCGATCGAAGATTTTTTTTCGCTCAGAATAAAAAAAAAAATACTTTAGACAAAGACTATTATACTCGGCTTCATCTAAAAAAATGAAGTTTTGGGCATTTTACATACACCGCACGTAGTAGTTCTTACAATATTTGGTTGTCAGAGGAAGACGCGATGCTTTTGGCGTATACGAAACGTGTCCGTATTAATAAGATAACAGACATGTAATCTAAAATCCACCTACATATATTTTCATTCTGTACATAAAAAGATAAATTAATAATCCTCTGCAAGGAGCCGGACTTGTTTTGTTACGGTACCTTAGGTAAAAACGAGTCTAGTGTAGTGAAAAGAAGTTATTTGGGGCACCAGCCTAACAGGTAAACTTTTAGGCCCGCCAATAGCCTTTCAAAGTATAATGCAAAAAAAATGCCAATCTCGTGTTCGCGCTATCAGTGCCTCGCAATGTAGACAGGTTCACATCGAAGTCTAGTCGGTATCCGCTTTTGTGCGCGGCAGTTTCTGCGTTACGACGCCAGAGTCCAACGATCCTGTCGCCGTCGAAGTTGTGCAATGTCCTCGCGTGGTCGATTGAGTAGGCCTAACGCCTGTCAAGACCCAGAGGAAGCTTCATCGGTACCGATGGCTTCTCTTAGTTCGTTTGATATTCGTCCCTGACACAGGTTACGTCGGAAAAACGTGGCGGTAGGAGCGTTTCTTCGCGGTGGTTTCTGTGGGGCTGCATGAAAATGCTTCTGTCCCCATTAGGGAGTTTTCGTAGATCGTTCTCGCCATCCCGCAACGTTCTCCGCAACCCGCTACGATACCCGGAACTCTACAGTCAAGGCTATCGGCGCGCAGGCGCAGTAGCAACTTCTTCGTTGCGGAGGGCTTAGCGGAGGGGGAAACGCGGTCTACGAAAACTAACTATTATTGATGCGATGAGCTGCTTGAGCTGCTCAAGAAACCCGCCGCCATGCTACCTAAATGAGATGCGTATTTGTAAACGGTGGATGATACGCGGCATTCAACGCCGCTGGCGCCGAATCGGCTGCTCCTCGAAGAGGACGCTAAGCCGTGGCTCATAGCAACGGGCGGTTGCTGCGCCGGCCGTTAGTGGGCGTTGCGCATGTACTACCGGTAGAGTTCATGTATATAGAAGTAGTAGCAGAGTTACGCATTCAGCCTCGGCGGGTGGTCGTAGCGCCGGCTTTTCTGCATGGCCTGGATGTTTTGCTCGTCACGTGACTGATATTGGCGAATAGCGTCGCCGCACGCGCCGCCGCACATGGAAAACAGAAAAAGAAGAGAAGGAGGGGGAAGCAGGGGAACATACTACGAGGCGCTTACAACGTCGGCGGAGCCACCGTAGCGGTGGCTTTCCTGCACGGCTGTGGATGCTTTGCCCCTCACGTGATTGACCTCGGCGAGGCGTGGCGGCTCAGTGAAAACGAAGGCAAAGCTCTGCTCCCCCTTTCACGTAGCCTGCGGCGGCGCCTTCCTGCGCCTCAGTGATACACATGCACCACGTCGCCGCGAAACGGTGTGAAGGGGGTGGGGGTGGGGGGTGGGGGGGGGGGGGGGGGGTTAGAACGCGCCCCAGTGATACACGCACAATGCCTGCCGGCCGGCGCAACAATCGCCCATTCCTGTGTGACGCAGCAGCGTCATCTTCGAGGCGGCGCTAGCGGCGTTGCCATGCCACGTGTCACCCACCGTTTACAAACACGCCACCGGACTCCGTGCACTTCTATGCTGGCTTTATGAATGAAATGTGCCTACTGAAACAATAAACTCAAAACAGCATTTATTCATCTGTATAACTGGCTTCCTTGCCGAATCTCGTCGTTCCAATCAGTCGTATGGTAAGTGGGGTAACGGGATTACCTGGTCTTACCACTTTCATACACGAAGGCGTCGTAGGATTAAGCTACAATCGTGTCCCGCGAGCTAGAAAATATTCCGACACTTTTTGCTTCGTGCAAACCAGGGGCTTAAACCGAAATATATAACAGTTCGGTTACGGCTACGGTTACCGTTAGTTCTTCAAATCGGTTTCGTTTCAGATTTTAGGGTTTCGGTTTTTACTATTTCGGTTACCGGCTAGGCGCCTTTAAAAACCGTATTCTTTTTCGGTTCGATGTTTCTTTTTTATGTCAACTTTTCTGTTATTTCAGTTTGGTCGAACATCACCTGCATTAAGGGGCCTTTAAAGCGTTTAATACTGGAAGTCGGGGATGTATTATAGGGGATAGAATCTGGGGCTCTCCCAATTCAACCTCTGACCGGCTCATGTCTTCACTACACGACCAACTCAGGCTGTTTCTTTAGGCGCCGTTACCATAACGTCCATAAACGCTCGTATTTTTACCGGGGTCACAATCAAAATGTTTAATTCGTGAGCAGTCATCCGCGTCTTATGCCTAAAAAAAGTGTTTTTAAGGGTTTAACGTCGTGATGCTTTCCTTGAATAAAATTTACAATAACGTTCATTCGCAGGATATATTACAACCAAAAATTAATTACATTTTGGGAGATGGGAGTGAACTTTTTAAAACTGTATTCATTAAAATAAACTAGTGTCACCTGGCCGGCCGGGCGACCGCATTCGTTCAAATGAACACCGTCCTTCGATGAAACATCGTTGACTAAGTTTCACTCGCTAAAGTTTCGGTCACCAAAGTGAGTGCCCAAAACAAATATCCGCACTTTCCGCGTGATCGCGTATTATCTCTCAAAAAATATTTCGGAAATAGAAACGACACATTCCATGGAAGAGTTGGACGACCGAGAGCCACTAAGCTTTCACTTGTCAGTCGCACACACGACAGAAACAATCTCTGGCGCCCACCGACGTTTGGCTAGCCTTTTTGTTAGCTCTCCGTTGTTGACATCAGAACGGCGTCAACGGCATCTAATGGCTCCCAAAAGCCACGTGTCGGGAGCAGCTTCTCTCGTTTATTTGAACGCTTCGCGGCCACAGAGACCTCTGACCACAGCAGAGCTGTCACCGTGTGCCTTAGCTCGAAAAACGTCTACACCTATGGTTCTATGAATGCCAATAAGATCATGCATCGAAGCTAAATCGGTGACGGCGGTCCACGCGAGTTTTTTATTCGTGATGCCTTGTACCGTGCCCCATTCCGCCTCTAGTATTGGCCCTCTAGCCACGTAGAATGTAGTGTTTGCCTAGTTGAGCTGAAATGGAGCGTAGCAAAGGAAGCGTGCCGCCGGCGCCTCCGCTCACAGCGGCGCAATCCCAGCGGTCCCGCCATCTGAAACATGGATCCGTCGCCAGCTCCACGTGCCCACGCTTTCGTTTTCACTCCCGCGGTCCTTTACCCGGCTGCTTTCGTGAAGAAGCCGGGAAAAGTAAGCAAAGTAGGCGATGATCTCGAAATGCCGATTGCATTTCAAGATCATCGTTAATGTTCCGTTGTAATGTTGTTGATAAAGAATATTTTGAACCGATATAATATATAGGTTACCGCTTAAGACATTCCGGTTACGGTCATGGTGAACATGGAATTAAAATATCAGCCTTGTTCCCGGTTTTCGGTTTGGCTTACGGTTACGGTTTCACTCCCTCGTGCAAAGGAACCCAGGTACTCTTGCCGCCTCGCGACAATGTCGTCCCGCTCGACCAGCAGTGAGATTCACTCGCTCTGGTGGCACCTAAAGCCGACGTTGGGGTTGTCGCCATGTTGCAGAGCAGAAGACGCACTATTTTCTCGACAGCGGAGGAACTTGGAGTCGGCGCATTATGCGTGTGGGCGGAGCATCGACAGAGCTTGTACGGAGAGGCCAAACCCCCTCACTCTCCCAGGGTCGATCACCGCCGTCGTTTAAAGCGCCATCTAGATGCGTTACTTCAAAGCAGGTGAATATTTTAATCAACTGTAGTTACTGTAACAGTCGTTTCGGAAAAATGATGATTGGAGGGCAGAATGGTAAGCCTCGACTTCTGTACTAGCTGGCTACTCTGCACAGGGAGAGGGATATAGGTATAAAAAGGGGGGAATAAAGTAATGGGTATAAGAAGGAAAAATGAAGGAATGAGGGGTTGTGAGGGATGAAACAGCTCAAATAGTTAGTTCCTCTTTGCCTTTAGAGATTGCATTAGTCGGGTGTCCTATATGTATTGAACGAGGTCCTTCGCTGCTCTCACTGAATGTTCTGTGTACTGCCATGAACCCAACGCCTTGTCACAGGAAAAAGGTCTGTTTTTGAGGCTCTGGACTGTTCTTTAATGATCTCATTCCACGGCATAGATGACACAAGTCACAGATGAGGTGACTTACGGTTTCTGGGACATCGCTGATTGGGCAATGGGGCTTTCTCTTCTTTTTATTTGGTGCAGGAAGTGTCGGGTAAACGCCACCCACAACCCGAGTCTGTGTAGCACTGCATGAGACCTGCATAGAAGTCGTATTGGATATTTGCACATCATATGTGGATCTAGGGCTTAGAGTCGGGCGTGGTGATACGCAGTATCAGACCACATCAGGGATGCGAGGCGCTTGGCTACACTCCGAACTGCAGAGTTGGCATCCTGTTTGAAGAGAATTCTCAATGTGCGCTCATTTTGATGGGCCCATTTTGCGGCTGCGTCCGCTGCTTCCTTTCCAGAAATACCACAATGGCTTGGAATCCGCTGGAAATGGATATCATGACTTTTCTTTTTTTTTTTTACAGCTGTTCAAAAGCAGTATACTGTTCAAGCCAAGTTCTTGGTAAGCGCTACGTGCCATAGCGGACTGGACGTTTCTAACGCCACATTGGAATCAGTAAATACCGTCCATGACTGAGGTTCTTGATCTTCGATGTGTCTCACCGCTTCCCGGATGGTAATCAATTCCGATACGGTTGAAGATGTCTGGCGACTAAGTTTTTGCTTGATAATGAAATGTCTTGTAGGAAACACGGCAGCAGTAGTTGGCCTCTTTTCACATGTGGAACCATCGGTAAAGGATTGTACACGCGATTCATGGGGTTCATATACGGTGGTCATTGCATGCTGATACAACACCACCCGAGGAGTATTGAGTTTACCAGATATCCCGGGAATGTCAAAAGTTATTGACGGTGCAGGTGTGGCCCAAGGTGGAGTAGCTGTAATTTTTTATGTTTTTAATTGAGTCGGAACCTCTTGCTGATAGTGTTATATCACCCAAGCATAGTTAGAATGTGGTCTTGACGACGTAATACTGGCAATATGATGTTTTCCATGCCTGGTTAAGTGCCACATATTTGTTCTCAGGCTTTCCTTAGTTTGAAGAACAGGCCCTAGGAAGTGCTTGGATTCTGCTATCGTGTCTGGCTTCAAAGCTGATCGAGGGAGCCCCAAGGCAGCAACGAAGAGCTCGAGCCTACATTCTCGGCAACACAAAGCAGATAAGCGCCAAAAAGCAAAAGACAACAAAGTGGACAAACAGGGGCGGAAGGGGTTTATCAACTTCGTTGTCCATGTGTTTTTTTGGCGCTTAACTACATGATTAAGAGCCAACTGGCCCAAATCGCCACTTTTCTGTACCACCTTCATGTTTGTCTTGCATGTGCCCCTGAATACGGAGAGGCTGTAGCGCAGCATTTCCACAAAAATGGCTTGGTAAAGGCGCAGCAGAGCAGGAACCGTCGCTCTCCATGTGGTGTCATTGATGAACAGGGTTAGTAGGACAAATGCTGCAAGTTTTTGCTTAAGATGCTGGATGTGTGGCGTACATGAGACTTTAACCAACGACGGCGCATAAGAAGAGATGCTTGTTTACGTATGGAACTTCTTCTCTACAGATTTTCAGTGAATAATCATCCATGCTTCGACAAGTAAAGGCAACAACAGCAGACTTCGATGCTGAGAGCTGTAGTCCACGGTGTTTTAGGTACTAGTGCAAGATATTCAATGCTCTCCGAAATCTTGATTGTACATGCAATCTCGTTATTCCTGATGTCCAAATACAAAAGTCGCCTGCATACACTGAAGAACAAGTTTAGTTGGGAAGTTTTTTTCACAAGGCTTATGAGCGGTAGTTGAAATAACTTTGGTCTTTACACTCGTACCTGTGGTACGCCCTTGGTTACGTGATAAAGGCTGTATCTCCGGCCTCGGTTGATATGTCCGTAAATAGATTTCTCTTCGAGATAGCTGGTTAACCATCAATCAGTATGACCACCCAGTTCAAGTTATCTTAGAGATTTAAAGATGGCACTATGAGTGGTAGAATCGAATACGCTCTTGATATCTAGAAACACCGTGGCACACATATGTCCCTCCGACTTTAATTTTTTTATGGAAGTCACGAGAACAAGCACATTGTCGATGGAGTTTCGACCACGTCGAATTACGGTCGTAATAATTGGGTAGTACAGGTTTGGTTCTAGATACCATTCGATTCGGAGGTGGATCATTTTCTCCATCAGATTAACTATACAACTTGCAAAAGCAATGGGTCGGTAGGACAATATATCGAGCATTGACTTGCCTGGTTTAAGTATAGGAAGTATCCTGCTCTCTTTTCATGTGGAAGGTACACGACCGGTTTCCCATGAGATGTTGAACAGCACTAGAAGCGTCGTATTCGCGTCTGGTTCCGAGTGAATTATGTCAGAATACTTTACGCCGTCAGGTCCGGGGGACGATTTCGAATCGGACGAGTCAAGTGCAGCTTCCATTTCTTGCTTTCTGAACGGCACATTCGTTCGTTCATTCGTTGAGAGAGGAAATGCAACACCGTTCTGAACATATGCAGTACGTTAGATGATGAGCCCGCGAGCATTGTACAAAACAGTTTGGCAATACATATTTTAGAACACTGTTTATGCAGAGCTAGAACCTTAAATTAACGTTATTGTTCCGGGGGTGTTTTTTAGTCCCCGTGCAATTCTCCACATATGTGTAAAGGGCTTTTTGGGATCCACTGAATGCACAAACAGATTTCCAGCGTTCTCAACCAAGTTCCTGCAGGTGCCGCCTTGTGCGTCTTTGGGCCTTTTGAGCTGCTTGTAGGTCATTTGGATCTTTTGTCTGCCTTACATCGCGCTCTGCTCGTCGGCGAATTGCACGCAAGCGCTCCTATTCCAAATCAATGAAGGATCGATAACATAAAAGGTATAGGACTTTGTCGCAGCTGTTCTTGAGTCCAGAATAGCACTCTCAAAGTTAGATAAGCTGACAGGGCTCTCACAACCCTGCTCCATTGAGTTCGTAAACCTGTCCAAGTTCATTTGCTGAGCTGTGTTTCTGATTGGTGCGCCTTGAAACGACTTGATTGTGGTGTATGTAGAAATATGGTCGCTTCCGTGCGTCTCAATGGCAGTGAACCAACCCGCAGAAGGGAGAATGGTGTTTGTAACAAATATCACGTCCAGACAGCTACTGCACGCTGTGCCGCGTAGACACGTCGGGCTCCCGTCATTCAGTACTGAAAGATGGTGTGAATCAGCGAGGTCAGCCAGACGTCTTCCTCACGTGCTCTTGTGCAAACTTCCCCAGACTGGGTAAGAGGCGTTGAAATCCCCGGTCATTATATGTGGAGTCGCGCAGGTGTTGAGAACGTCTGCAAGTCTTTTTTCTTCAAACCTGGCACTCGGTGGTATATACGCTGTGATTACAAAAACCTTACACTTTCTTTTTTGAACGGTTAGGCAGACGCATTCTTTATCGGCGTGTTGTGGAATATCGTAAAACATTTATGTGACTTCTTTCCGCACCATAACCATTACTCTTGAAGGGCCAGACGTACGTGCGGAGAGAAATACTTCCTTCTCTGAGAGTACGAGTTTGGAAGTTTGGATACAGATATGACAATTATCAAAAACGGTACTTCCGAATAAACTGGCAAATATATGAAAGACGTGTTTTCAGTCCTCTAGCATTCTATTGAATTATGGTAGCTCGTTGAATTTGGCGCTCAATGACAAAGCCATCCTTGGACGAATGGGGTGACTGTATCGATAAATTGAATCAGAGTTCTGGCAAATGGCGCTTAGAAATGCCGAAAGAGCCTACCCAAAGCGTTGATGGCGACAAGAAGCAGTTCATTGATAGTTAGTGATGAAAAAAGTGCTAAGTTGTCCTTCAACGCTTGCTCTTTTGCTGAAGCTTGAGACCTCTCCACGTTTGAAGCATCCATCGCTTCATCTTTTTCGGCGTATTCTGAGGGGCCCGTGTAGTCCAATCTTGTCATTTACAACAGAATCAGGGTGAGGAGGCTTGTGCCATGCACCCCAGAGGCCACAGCTGTGGCAGCTGGTGACGTGAAATCGTCAATGTGTGCCTCTGCGAACCTCTCCGCGTTGGAAGGCTTTGTCATAAGGGCGGAAATTCCGACACGTCTTGAAGTGCGATGGCATATTCGTGGCTGGTTTTCTTGGTTCCAGCTTGCGTTGGGCAACAGCAAATGTCCTACTGTCACCTTCTCTAGATGCTGCACGTGCCATTTTGTTTTGCTTCCTCTCGTAAACTTTTTCCGGATGTTCCTCGGGAGTGGTAGTGGATAGCGTCTGCTTGACAGCGGCCTTTGCAATGCGATAGCCCGCTCGATTGTTGCGGCGATATTCAGCAACAAGCCTTATCTTCACGCCACTTGGGACACTTACGTGAGGTGGAGATGGGCTCAAGTCCGCAACTGATGCAATGGGGTGCCTCGTTGCAGTCTGTTTCCTTATGCTTAGTGCCACATTGGACGCAGGAAGGAAGCACGCGCGCTGCAGCGACATGTCCTAGTCGATAACAGAGCTTGCATTGTGTTGGATCCTCATAGTACTGCTGAAGCTTGTGATGCACGAAGCTAATATTAACAGCCTCTGGGGTATTCGAAGTTGCGAACGTAAGCGCTACGAACTGAGATGCTCCTAGCCTTCACACCCTGACCACGGGCGAATCTGATTTTACGCACTGCAGAATTGCGTTCTCGGTGATGTCAACTGGCAAAACATGAATGACTCCAACTGCCATGCTTCTCATACGTGGTTCATAGGCTCTTACTTGAACGCCACACAGTGTGGTGATGCGAAGAAGGGTAGTTGTAGTCTCGAAGTTTTGTGTGTCGACGGCTAGGATGTTATATGTTATAGTCTTGCGTTAGGACGAATGTTTATAATTCCATCAACACAGTTGGCTTCTAACGCGTGTTAGTCAGCTTGATCCTTTGAATCATTTGACTTTCGTCTGTGGATCTTGAGGGACAAAAATTAGAGTGCGACCAAGGGCTGTGCCGCTATGAATGGTGGTTATCACGCGCTTGAATTTGAGTTTTCCGGGCTCGGTTTTTGTTGTTGGGGAGGAAAAATTCGCCTTCATCGCCAGTTGAACAATCTGAACCAGTTCACTTTCAATCTCGTATTCTTTATTCACTGAGATATCTTGTTCCATGTCATCTTGTCTATGAATAGAAGTGGCTGATACAGGTAGTGTAGTGTCGGCAGCCCTTGGTTCTTGTCAGAAAGGTGTTCACTTGTGGATGTCGTCTTCGGTGATCCAGGCCTTGTGGTTGGGCGGCTCATGTCGCAGTAAAGTCGGCGTTAGGACGATTTAGATGATGTAGATGCCTCGACCGGTAGGTCCCACGATCGTGCGCGACCAAAGTTTTAGCACTTGAGTGTTAACACTTCCGAAATATGAAGAGGAGGCTTCTAAGATGTCGTTTCCGTTGGCGGTGGGTTTCGGGAAGCCCACATACTCAAAATATTTGCGATAATTCTGAGGACCAAAAATACATTCGTAGAGCACGGAAACTTCTTGTCTTTCGACAGGTTTTAAGCCTTGAAGAAGAGAGGAGGTGAGGTGAGACTGCGCCTGGAAGCGGCGTATATGTACAGTTCCGTAACTTAGTTGATCTAGTAACGTTGAAGCCGGGGTGGAAAAATCAAGTTTTTTATGAAGAAATAAAGTAAAGAAGGTTTATTTTATTTAAATCAGATTTACATTATTTAAATAAGAGTTACTTACTTAAATCTGATTAATTTGATTTAAATCTCTGCAGCTAGAAATTAGTGATTCCTTGCCACTATACTTGTTTTTACCTCAAGACCCATAGTAAAAAGATGCCAGCTTCTCGCAGAGCATTTATAATTTCTCCCTTTATGTAGGAAAATAAGATATATGTTGGTGCGTTTTATATTAGATATTTGTTATTTATGATTATCTACACGCTTCGAACGCCGAAAGCTTCGCTTCTTCCTCCGACAACCAAATGAATCTTGCAAGAACTACTTCGCGCGGCGTATGAACAATGCGCAAAACGTCTTTTTTTCTTGGGGTGAAAACGAGCATAGATACATTTTTGAACATTAGATATTTATTGATCAACTCGTCCGACCACTGATAACCCGTAAGAAAGAATTGCTTTAAATAAAAAGTAGAGTTTAATGCACAAGTTGTTATTGATGTAGTAATCCCCACCATTCTAGAACATAAAACAGCTTGATGTTTGTAGATAGTTTTAAATTACTTTTTTGTTTTCTTTCGAGATTTGACTTGACTTCAATAGGACATTACTTTTCTAGTTTTAATTGTTTTCTTTGCGTTCTGATTTTGTAACAAAAAGACATTCCGTAACTACCGAACGAAATGCCAGGTAGAAATCAAGCTCAACGCTCCGATTTGCTGAGCAGTCTGTTTACTCTTGTTTAGCCGTATATAAAAACTTCTTGTTTGATAATTCTTTGATTAAAAACCAACAACAAATACGCATAAAAAACCTCAAATAATCGACAAACGATAAATAAAAATATATTTTCTGATTTAGTTTTATGGCAGATGTTCAATTTCAATAATCATATAAAACTGGTTTGATTGGAATCCCTATTTAAACATTATTTAAATCACTATCTTAACTATACTAACTTTTATTCTCCACCTTGTTTAGAGGGGAGTCGTGGCGCTACGTGAGGTGACACCAGGTTGCACAAGGACTTCATACCCAACGTTACAAGAACTAATAAGGTTGTTGACACCGGGGCGCCACGTGACACCAAGACGTCGATCCGCGAGTCACGCGACACCGTGAGATCGTGTGACCTGACATTGTTGCCAAGTCACACGATCTTTCTTCCTTGAACAATTAAATTTTTGACGCTCGTTAACACGGCTTCCGACGTCGACCTTCTACCGTGACTCGACTGACAGAAAAAATGCAAAACATCACGGACTCCCTAGACAGGCGCAGGCAAGTCGACGTAGTATTTATAAATTTTTCTGAAGGCTTCGACTCTTTGACGCATCAGAACCTTCTGAAGAAAATTGGGAAAATCCCATGTAATAGCAACATAATTAGGTGGAACAAATCCTATCTCGTAAACCACAGCCAAAGAGTATTTGTAAAAGGTGTTAACTCCGATAGCGAACCAGTTGTCTCGGGTGTCCTTCAGGGGTCTGTCCTGGGTCCCCTCTTATTTGTAATTTATACGAGCGAGTTGGGCAGTCATGTAAAAACGCTGATAATAATTTTGGCGGATGACTTTATTTTGTTCCACGAAATAAAAAAAAAAAGAGGACCAGCCTTTATGTAAATAATGCTTGCAGGATGTTTGAAAGTGGTGCTCTGCCTGGCAAATTTCATTTATCCTAGCGAATAAACAGTATGAGTTTTACTTGGAAAAGCTTCCTTTTACTTTTCCTACGCTGTAAACAACCATCCTCTCCCAAGCGTGTCGAACTTTAAATGCTTTGGTGTAACTCTTTCATTGGACCTACGATGGAATATTCACAAAGATACAATTGTACGTGAAGCACAAGGCAAATTGTGGTTCCTAAAACGTAACCTAAAGCATTGTACCGAGCTCAACTAAACTGATCGCGTACAAAACATTGATTCACCCAGTACTCGAGTACGCATCAGCTGTTTTGGGGCCCTCCTACACAACAAACCTAAACATACTGGAAAGGAATCAACGGAAAGCACTTCGTTTCATATACAATAAATATAATTCTTTAGATTTTCTGGCCCCCCTCTACACGCAACCCAAGTTGGACCGACTTAAGGAACGGCGCTACCACGCTCGAATTGTTTGTTGGTTTTAGTTATCAACAGCGTTTTTAATATTGATATAATTAAATGCCTAAAACCAAGATTGACCCGTACAGTTGGAGGCGTCCGCAGTAGGTAGTTGATGCCTTACTTCCTGTCGTACTGAAACTTTAAAACAATCCTTCTTTCAGATTTAAATCGAGAGCTGGCACAAGCTTTCGCTAAAAGTCACAGAATGTGACGACGTAAATGTTTTTTTTAATGCTTTACGGCAGTGGTTTTCAACTGGGAGTCCGCGAAATCTCTGGGGTCCGCGAAGACATTTTAGGGGTCCTTGAAGCCCTGCCTTAATCAGTCAAACACGGAATAAAAGTTGCATTTTTGTTTTTCAGATTAAAAAGAAATGGTTTAATTTTCGCGTGTCTTCTCGTGTGTTTGCCGATGAGAAAATTCTACTTCACAGTAGCTCTTAGTTATACCCACTCATTAAATTATTATCATAATTAACATATACCTTCCCATTCCCCTCACCACGAACGGTGTCCTCCATTGCCTCCGCTACTCCGCAAGGGGTCCGCGAGACATCAATGGTGAGAAAACCACTGCTTCATGGAACACCATTTAGGAGTCCTTCGTACTGTATTTTGGTCTTGTTATAACCACCGGTGACTTCATTTGTCACAGTATTTACACAACTATGTGGGCTTTGTCTGGAAATGTCATCTCCGTACTTTTTTTTCTAAATTGCACATTGCCGCTGTAATTGCATTCTGTACAATCGACTTCACAATGTGTTGTTGTTTTCACCTGTTTATGTAACACCCACACCTGCCACTGGTCTCGAATGTGAGCCAGCGGTATGTATAAATACAAAATAAAATGGCGCTTTATCGGGTCGTTTTGCAGATAATTAAAAAAAAAACACGCCGTCGTTTTTTTTTTCTTTTTTTAACTTGCACAATGTTTATTGCCTTTATTTAGAAGTAAAGGCTCTGGTCCCGATTGTGTTGCTGGAAATTGTCAACTGATGGACGCAGTTGTGAGCACACAATTTTTTGGCATTGTTTGAGATCGCAATGTGTGAAAAGGTCCCGATTGGTATTACTGACAACCTAGGAACTGCAGGGAAGTCATTCCGTTGTTCCGCCTTCATAATGCTTCGGCATCTTGTGAACTTCGAGCGGACAATCACACTCTATGACGAAAGCCAACAAGTTTGTATTAGAAACTGCGCACTATAAAAAAAAATACTAAAAAATATCCGGGCTTTTTTTTCTTGTGACAATTTGTAAGTAGCTAAGAAGCTTTTAATAATTTTACGTTTTTTTTTTTTTCAAGTCTTATATTATTCGCGGAGAAATGAAAGAACTTTACTTGAGGAGAGTTTATAAAAAAAGGATAGGGAAAAAAGAGAAAGAATCAATGACAACACAGAACTTAGTTTAGGAGAGATGTATGTGAGTGACCTTCAGCAGTCACCAACTGCCACGCAGACCGTTTCGTACTCACCAGATCGATTCCAGATGTAAGATGAGAAGAGTGGAAGGCGGGGGTGGTTTCCTAGCTTCAAGGTACTCTACAGCTCGAGCCATTATTTACCCCAAACAAATTGAACAGTTTTACTGTGAGGCTGTTCAAAAACGAACTTTGTCGCAACATTGCGAATATCCAGCTCTACTATTATGTAAGAACGCGTGAGATTCGAAGGCGTGTGAAGTATATTGGCAAACACAATATATAACTAATGCTATTAATGTTTTCAAGATTTTGGTGTCGGGCTACTTTCGACCAAAAGTATAAAAATCTTATTAATATCACGGAACTGAGATTAATATTTCATTATTATTACAATATACGATTTTCGCGTATAAAGTCAAAAGTAAAGATAAGTATACACCTTTAAACGATGTAAACGGTTTTGCGACTGTATAGTATTTGAGAGCATGATAACGGATGGGAGCTTGTTCAGTTGTTTCGCCTCCAGTGCGTGCCTCCTAACTTTGATAGCACCTCGTCGTTTTGTGCACTTCGAGCGTGACTGTTCAACCAAAGCACGACGGAAGGCCACGGGAGGGTTGCTGGAGCCAGGGCATCCGAAGGATACGGCATCTCGTTCCATTTTATGAAAATAGCGTAGAAAAATTAAAAGGCTCGAGATACACTTAAGCGCTTCTTATGATTTGTGAATGCGAAAGCATGAATGTCGTTATTTCGCTCTCTTAGTTCGTGTGCGGCGTATTGGCGTGGACGGCCACGTTTCGCTGCTGCCGAGCTTGCGGCCGAAGGGCGAGCGGGCGCTCTCGTCAAGTGGCCGCGCCGCGCTGGAATCGGCCGTGCAGCCGCTCCGGAGTCTCCCCGAGCGGGCTCTGGGAAGCCCCGCAGCCAGCCGCTTCCTTTTACCGGCGCGCTGCGGCGCGGGCCTCCAGCGCCATGGGGTGGCGCTCCTTGAAACTGACGCGCGCCGGCCAATGGGAGCCTCGTTCCTTGAAACTATGACGCCAGCCAATAGGAGCCTATCCATCAGATTTGGGCTTCTCTTCGCTTCTTTCGGAGAAGTGAATTTAGCTGCCACTTTCCGAGGCTTTTTGCGCGGCTTGAAAGCAGGGAGCCTTCAGATAACGGCTTTACTTCGCTCCATTGGGACAGGAAAATTTAGCTGCCGCTTGGCGCGGCTTCAAAGCTGCGAGCCTTCAGATCGCGGCTTCACTTCGCTCTATTGGAAGAGTAGAGTCTAGCTGCCCTTTGGCGCGGCTTCAAAGCTGATGACGTTGGCTCAGCTTCATCAGACAGTTAATGCAATTAAACTTTGGTTGGGGCTAGTTGGTACATATCGATTAAAAGGTTAAAAGGCGGGAACAAAACAAGAGGGTGAAAAACACACGTACGACATGGACAGGCACCAACTACCAGCTGATTTAATGAAACACAAAATATCGCCAGACTGTCGATTCTATCGCATAAACACATGCAACTGATAAAAGTTCCTATCGCTCATTACACACAGCCCTCAAGAGACACAATTCCTTTTTTAGTAGATAAAGAAATGGCATCCTTACGCATTTGTCAGCCGCTTTGTGCATACAGAAAGCTTCGATTAATTTCCTTTCCATCTTCTCATTCCCTCTCATAATAAATACGGTGTGCTCTAACAAAGTTTCACACCCACATCGTTTCCAGTGCTCCGCAAGATGCCCACTCGAATTATAAGGTTTATTAAGAGAGGCAATGAGAAGATGGAAAGGAAATTAATCGGAGGCTTTTTGTATACACAAAGCGGATGACAAACGCGAAAGCATGCGATCCCTTCATCTACTAAAAAATGAATTGTGTTCTTGAGGGCTGTGTGTAATGAGCGATAGGAACCTTTATCAGTTGCATGTGTTTAGGCGACGGGGATCGACAGTTTGGCGATGTTTCGTGTTTCATTAAATCAGTTGGAAGTTGGCGCCTGTCCGTGTCATACGCGTGTCTTTCATCGTCCTGTTTTGTTCGGGCTCTTTAACCTTTTAATCGACAGTTAATGTTTTCGCATTAATAAACCATCGTCACGGTCCTCCCGACGGGTAACAGGATGCCACTTTCGCAGGCAAGCAGGAGAGCCCCCTTCCTTCTTTCGGCTTCTGATTGGTCGGGCTGCAACGTCTGTCACAGTTGCTGCATTCGAAAGTTGAGCCAATGCCAACTAGAAGACAAGGCCTGGGCCTTTTCCTGTCCTACGTCATCACTAGAGGATCCCCGCAGTGCCACCTAGCTCGCGTCAACGTCGCAACGTCTCACAAAGAGCGCAACGCTAGCGTTCGGAGACGCCAAGACGCACGCGTCTGCCGTTTTGTGGCTTCGGGACGGGAAACAAGCTGATCCCCAGGTTGAGGTGAGCTATTCATGCGGGAAGAGTTCACTCGGAAAAAAAAAAGGAAAAAGGTAGAAGGACCATTGATGGTGACGGGGACGGGATCGCTTTTAGTCCCGCTTCTGTAAAGGAGGGCAGCTCAAAGGTCTTCGCTTTTGTGATGAGAATGAGGCGCACGCAGACAACACGAAAAAAAAAAAACACAAAAACGTCCCATGTCTGCTTTGTTTAACTGAAATTTGGCCGTGATATTTTGACGTTCAATTTTGTTTTCCTAGATTTCGTTTCAGGTTGTCTCGATCTATCGCGGAAGGCACCTACTAAAACTTCCTAATTGTAGAACCACACAACCACACACGGATGCACATTAATATATTTAACGTTGAATACATTTTGAAAACAGTCGCTAGTGTGGTGTGCGACGACACAACGTTCAAAGTTGGTAGTTACGTAATATCGCGAGGGTACGCCCGCGGCGCTGCCTATTTTAGCCTTCCCAGTGTTGCCTCGTTTGGCGGCGGTGGCGCTGATGGTCAACCGAAGGTGGCGCGCTCTGGCACCCTGCCCAGCGCCTATACACCAACGCGCGGTCCTGACGTCACGTCGCGGCGGTGGCGCTGTGGTCGGCACGGTAAATTAAAGAGTTTAGATTGCAGAAAGGGTCCATCTCCAACCATGGTTTGCAATTTAATGGTGGACACTTCCTGCGGCGATGGGACGCAAGTGCTCATGCACCTCGCTTTTGCGTGCCGAGGAGGAAAAGAAGGAGGAAAGGCGCAGACGTTTGCAGACGATTACCGCTTCCGTCACCTCCTCGCAGCTCGTGTTGTTAATGGCGGCCCAAAAACTACGTGACCTCGATCGAGCAGTTGGATACTCTCTGTAATACTTGGTGCCTGGAACGCGCCTCCGACTGGTACGTTTACCGCGTCCAAAAATGTGGTCTCTCAATATCCGCCTGATGACGTCATAGAAGTGTCGTGGTGTCGCCGACCGCGATCCTGGCGGTGTCACAGCAGCAGTGGTGTATGTGGCAGACGCCTGTTCTGCTGCAGGTCGCTCTTCACTGTGACAGTCCACGGAAGCTTAGACAGCCAGGAGTTTGGGTCACCGCGACGACAGCGATGATCGCGTTCCCTCGTGCTTTTTGCCAGCATTTGTAGGACCAGCATGACACTCCGACTTTTGTGACGTCGTTTGTTGCCGCTTCGGGACCACGTGCGATGCATGGGTGGAATAGGACGCTAAACACACCGGTCGGAGACGCGCTCCAGGCCTCCTGCGCTGATGCTCTGAACAATCTGTGACGCGCTCGTTAAGGTTAGTACAAGCTCACCTGACTGGGCCTCGCACTACTTATGACACCATCGCTGAGCCTTTTTTTTTTCTTTCTGTGTAGTGCTAAAGAACTGAAAAACGCATTGTGACGTCCGAATACGGCTAGATTTGACGCCGTAAAGGGCGAAACACATGCGCGTCAAAACTGTCCGATCCGACGTGCGAACTGCAGGAACGGACGTTCGAGGGCGAGGGTTTTCGTCGCACCGGAGGCTACGAAAACCCTCGCCCTCGAGCGTTCGTTCCGCCAGTTCGCACGTCGGATCGGACAGTTTTGACGCGCATGTGTTTCGCGCTTAAGGCGATCGAAAGTACCGGATTCATGCGACCACCGCTAGGGCGCGCGTCTCTTATCTCTGCGTCGTGACGTGAGAACATCTGGCGTCCGGACGTATTCTTTTTTTTTTCCTTCTGTAGCGTGAGCTACGCTGGCCGAGGTTGAGCAGTTTCACGTGGCTCCTGGAGAGCCGTGCTGGGCATGCGCGAGGAGCAGTGACGTCACACGGCGCACAGCAGGCCCAAAAAAAGTCAAATTTGTGGGTTTTACGTGCCAAACCAACGACGAGCATCTGGCACGCCCCAGCGAAGGACTGAGGATTAATTTGGACCACCTGGGGATCTTTTGACGTGCAACCGAAAGCTCGGTTACACGGCGCCTCCTCCGCAATAAGCCTCCGTCAGATTGCGGGCACTTCGGCCGGGATTCATACCCGCCACATGGGGACCCGTAGGCCAGCGCTCTCGCCTCCGAGCCACGGAGGCGGCTGCACAGCTGGCGCGCCGGAGCCGCCGCCGCCGCGCGCTCCGCCGCCGCCGCGCGCGCCTCGGCGGTTTGCGCATTCCAGAGGAGTGACGTCATAGCCGCGGCAGGCGCACTGGCGCCGCCGCGTGCCCAGCTGTGCGCCTCCGTTGCGCAGTAGCCAAGTCTGACGCTGCACCGGAGCCGCTTGATAGCGCCTCTCATTTTGTGCGCATGCGCAGAGGTATCAGTGGGGGTATACATATAGCGGGGCGTTTGCCAGTGTGGTATAGCCATGGAGAAGGAGAGCGAAAATTATTAAGGCCAAAGCATTAACTATCCCATGGAGGGGAGCCGGCGGCGAATGTAACCGCGAAAGAACACGAAAGATATGCACATTGTCCCATTGGCTGAGCGCAACGTTTCCTAGATAGCCATTGGCGGCAGCTTCACGAGAGCGCGCGCTCGGCCGTCGCTCTCGTGTCAGGCGTTGCCGGAAAAGGGAGGGGGGGGGGGGGGGGGGAGGGCCGCGGCCAGTCCTACTCCTCTCGGCCGCCGAGCAGCATGGCGGCCCCTTCCTCTCGGCGAAGTGTGACCGTTCACGCCACTGCACCGCAGACGAACTAAGGGAGCGGAAGAACGACATTCCTCTTTTCGCATTTACAACTCACAAGAAGTGCTTAGGTGTCCTCGGAATTTTTTATTACTGGAGTTTCTTTTGGGACACACCAGGTATTCAGGAGAGGGGGGAGGAGTGCAGCTCCCATGCAACAAGTATGCCTACATCACGAACCTGGTTTGTCTGATTTAAACGTATTAGGCAGTCGCAGATTCGAGTGTCCTTGAAAGCTCCACTGCGTGCAGTGGACAGGATTCTTAATGGTGCTGATTCTGCGGGAGTAAAAGCAGGAGTATGCGTGAGCACGAGTTCAGACAATGGACACTGCTTTGGGAACACCCTGGTGTGACAGGCCTCTACTTTTTGCTGCCACCTATTATAGCTTGGTGCTGCCTTCATTATCTGGGTATGTGATCCTGGCAGTGATTAAATCAATCTTCAAATGTATGATCAGGAAAAAGTGATGATAACTGAAAGCACGCAGTGTAGCAGCATATGTGCAGCCACAGCACGCAGTCACCACAGTTCTCAAGAATGATCCGGCGTTTCGGATAGCGGTATTCAACGCACTTTTTTCCGCACGCTATTTGCTGTTACTTCGTTGATAGGTCAACTTATTATGTCAGTGCAGCACTAGCGGCATGTTTTGGTTAATGTTTGATGTTTTCAGCTTACATTGTTCACGGCTCTACAGAGCAAAGCATGTGTTGGGTATCGTGACCTGTTTTCAAGCGTATAGTCAAGGCAGGCAGGTGATGTTCCCACACGCAAGGCAAGCAAGCTCAGCGTTCAGTCGAATTGAGGCGAAGGCGCGCATTGTACGAGAGCTTGTCGGGTGCAGTCGGATCGGTTTGTTATGGATAGATCAGTGGTAACGCACACAAGCCGAAGCATTCTTGATGACGTTGGTATAAGCCGGCTGACTGGAGAGGCTATATATGAAAGATGCATCACGACGGTTGATTGTGTACTGAAAGCAAACTGACTTAAGTCACACAATTGAAGTTGTTATTCTTTATTGAGGGTACCCATAGCTTGCTCTTGTGTTTTCTACGAATACCATCTATAACATAGTAGGGCTAAGGGCGTGTGTGATGGCATTCCAAGGTGTCGTTTGACTCACCCCCAATAAGGCTCGACCGAGACGATGTGGTGCCTCCACAAAACAATTTCTGGGGTTCCTCTGGTTAAGAAGCAATGTGACAAGAGCAGGAGCATTTTCCGTGCGTATGTTTTGTTCATTTTCTGAAGGAGTAGCCAATGGCATTTTTTGTCAAAAGCCTTTAAGTTGTTGAGGTTGATTATCCTGTAGTGTGCATGTATTACCATGTGGATGATTTCAATTTGCACAACTGGGCATAAATCACATCTCACAGATGTTAACGCTTAAAGTAAAATTGTTATGTACGTATCTGTGGCGGCTGATGTTTTGTTCCAGTATCGGTAATTTTATGTCGATTTGGTTAGTAAATCTAATACGTTTATTTCCATTGGATTTTATTATCACTAATATCATCAAACAGCTTCATAACAAGTTATTTCTGAGTCAGTGTTATGTTAGGCGTTTATGCGTAGTGGATCGGCTCCTAGGTGTAAGATTACGTTCCAGCTCCTCGCAGGTCAGGGTTCAGTTTGGTCGAGTGATGAATCTGACTGACCCCACGGCCTTGCTTTTCCTACCCTCTGTCTCGTGAGCATACGTCATTTGCCGCCGCTGACAAACGATGCGCTGAAGCTGCAGAGCTGGCTGAGATGCATGAGTGAGAAAAATAGCTGTTCTCAGATAACTTCAACTTGCAATTCGCAAAATTTGTATCCTACTTATCTGCGTCGATATTGAAAGTTCGGACGTTTGTTGATTGCGTGGCTATGCCTTTGGCTGTACCTTCGCCTTCATGGGTGGTGAAAAAATTTGTTCACTATAACTTCCGCAACGGTAATTTCTTCTTCTACATGCCGCAACCAACGCAACTTGGACCAGTATCATGCGGCAAACGATGTCGGGTGATGTTTGGTGTCCAGTTTTCGAGAAAGACCAATTATTCTATTTCTTCAAGCCTCTCAGCGGCAGTCTTCCTCAAAGGGGGGCATCGTGTGCAAAGTGTCCCTCGTGGAGGGGACACAAATAATTTGTGTCGTCAAATTGTTATTGCTCTTTGAGAACGATTGACACCAAATCGACTATGGTTCCATTGTCACTCACATGCTTTGTCGTGCTCAGTACAGAAGCGAGTGTCGCGGTTACGTCCTGTTCCGGTTGGTTTTCGTCGTTGGGGCCCGTAATCAGGGTGCTGTCCCTGGTTTCTTTCTTTTGTTGTGAATTCTGTGAATCATGTCGGTTGCACCAAGACAACGGCGAGCAGTGCTTACTTTTTAGGTGTTGATGATTTGACGCTTATTTAGTAAGAACAAGAATTATTGTCTTTATATTAGCTTAGAGTTGTCGAATCGAATGAGTATACCTCAAGTGATTCACGTCGGACTCGTGTCGGGCATTGAGTCGTATCGTGTTATTTCCAAAAGTCAGAAAATCTTCAAAGCAGACCAGAGTTCAGTTCGATCACACAGTATGTGGAATGTATGGCGATGCGTCGCATTGCACTCTAAGAAATGTCTGCGCGTCTACTTACCCGCAAAACACCAAAACACTCAATATGTGCGATCTACGAAATCAGCTCAGCGAATGATGGGGAGGGACATCTGTTTAGACCTAAAAATAAAGTCTGCGCTGTAGCATTACGCAATGCAAAGCGTCATGCTTGCATTGCGTGATACCACAGCGCAGACTTAATTTTGAGGTATAAACAGATGTTCCGCCTCATCATTCGCTGAGCTGATTTCGAAAATCGCAGAGATTGGCTCTTCGACTGTTTTGTTGGTAAGTAGACGCGCAGCCATTTCTTAGAGTGTATGCTGTTAACATCGGATGTAGTACACACCCTGTGCGTGGACACCATGCGAGCCGCCAAACCTGTGGAGTCGGTTGACAGATGTTTAGACAAGGGAAGATCACTCTACATGGAAATGACATTTTGTGTCACCGTTTTGGGGACGCATTTTGGCCAGTGCAATACCAGTGCTCTTATGGTATCTTTGACGTGAAGGACCGAAATGCGTACCACCGTAACACCCATCGATTTAAAACCAACAAGAATGGGCTCTTTACCTCTGCAGTGCAACCTTTCACTGGAGGAGCGCTTCAACGTGCTCGATCTTTAATTCAGTTTGTTGCCCAAGGTGGATTAAAGTGATCCTCTCATTGCTTTCGAAACACTATCTAGCAGGAGTTTTTTTTTTTCTTACAACGTGTTTATGGTTTTGTAAAAGATCGGCGTAAGGCAAACTAAAGGGTAAGGAGCAGGCATATTTCATTGAGATTTAATATATGCCTTAAATGGTCAGTTAAAAAACATGATATTGTCACGGGTGGTAATTAGAAGAACAATAAATAGACAGGGGGAAATAAACGTTTACTGGGGTGAACTTGTGCCCAAAACAAAAAAAGGTAAAAGAAAATAAGAACAGAGCGTCGCGGGCGTCGAAGTCGGCGTAACAGCAGGTTCGAGCGCAGGGGCGAGACTGACTGCGGCTCGCCACGCGGAGCCCCTTATGTACAGTGCTTGTCAAACTTATACGAAACACTTGTGGAATATTGAATGCAGAAAAAAGATGAAATATGAGAGAACTGTGCATATTTATGTGAACTGAAGATATGCTACGGACATAGTGGGACACAATGAGAAGTAGCTTAGGGCTGGCGCCAACTATGCACGCACACATAGAAAAAAAAATAGTACAAGCCAAAAGTAGGCTTAGCATGTGTTCCAGAATAGTTTGCTGAGCACTGTACATGCGTGGGCTTCTGAAATAATCGGCGTAGAAGGTTCGACGCATACAACATTCGGACCTCGAATAAGCAACAGGATTCGCGAATTTACCAGAACACTAAATCGCAGGAATAAACAAAAGATGCGTCGCAATCAAGTATTGAACCCTGGCTTTTCGCGTGGGAGACAGGCACAATAATCGTTAGGCCACGCGCGCGCTGCCTGCTTGGCCACCTGTGCGCGCGGCTTTACACCCTCTTTTAAAAAGTGCATCGCTGCGATGCAACAAAAAACAAAACAAAGCAAGATAAAAAGAAATGGAAACTAAAAAGTTATTTGGAACACATAAGTTCCACAGTCCTATCGAGCGTAGTACGGCTTCAGGCGCACGACGTCTACGACTTCAGGTCGTGGTGGGCGGCGTGATGATGTTCTTGTTCCGTCGGGCATCGCCTCGTAGTTCAGATCTCCAAGTCGACGAAGCACCTTGTAGGGTCCGAAATACCGCTTCAAGAGTTTCTCGCTCAGACCACGGTGGCCAATCGGTGTCCAGACCCATACCCTGTCTCTGGGCTGGAAGTGCACGTCCCGACGACGAAGGTTGTACCGGGTAGCGTCGACACGTTGTTGATCTTGAATTCGGAGTCGGGTGAGCTGGCGAACTTCTTCGGCTCGTTGAGCAACCACCTGGGCACGGGGCTCCCATCGTCAGTTGGTTCGTGGGGTAGCATCGCGTCGAGCATGGTTGTTACTTTCCTGCCATGCGCCCGCTGGAACGGGGTTACTCCTGTGGTCTCTTGCACCGCCATGTTGTAGCAAACGTGACGTAGGGTAACACCTCGTCACAAGTCTTGTGCTCTACGTCGACATACGTAGAGATCATGCCGGCGATTGTTTTGTTTAGCCGTTCTGTTAGTCATTTGTCTGCGGATGGTACGCAGTGGTTTGACGGTGATAGGTGCCACTGAGATGAAGGATCTCTTGCATCAGCTGGGCCATGAACGATGATCCACGGTCGGTAATGAGGAATTCGGGGGCGCCGTCCCGGAGGACAATGGACTCGATGAAAAACTTGGTGACTTCAACAGCCGTACCTGATGGAAGGGCTTTTGTCTAGGCGTACCGTGTGAGATAATCTGTGGCGACGATTATCCAGCGGTTTCCCGACGTTGATGGCGGAGAAGGGCCAAGTGAATCCATTCCGATCCGCTGAAACGGCGTGGACGGGGGAGAAATCGGATGCAGAAGTCCTGACGGCTTCGTCGGCGGTTTCTTGCGTCGCTGGCACTCGTGGCATGATCGAGTGTAGAGGTGAACGGTCTTCGCTAGCCTTGGCTAGTAGTACTTTTCTCGAATCCTGGCGAGCGTTCTGCTGTAGCCAAGGTGCCCAGCCGTTGGGTCGTCATGGCATCCTTGGAAAATTTCTTCTCGAAGACTGGAAGAAATAACCAAGAGCCATGCTGTGTTGTTGTTGACGAAATTCTCTTTGTACAGCACCCCTTGCCGTATAGAGAAAGTAGGCAGGATTCGTACGAAAGCACGGGGAACCGCACTCGCTTGTCCCTCTAGGTGTTCGATGAGCACTCGCAGTTCAGGGTCGTCTCGTTGGAGTGCTGCCATGTCGCTGACATCCAGAGCGCCGAGGAAACACCCATCGTCGTCGTCTTCGATGCAGGCGGGACCGGCCTCGATTGGGGCCCTTGACAGGCTGTCGGCGTCATTGTGCTTCCGACCGGACTTGTACACCACGGTCATGTCGAACTCCTGCAGTCGTAGGCTCCACCGGGCAAGGCGTCCCGAGGAGTCCTTCAGGTTGGCTAGCCAGCAGAGCGAGTGGTGGTCCGTGACGACGCGCAAAAGTCTTCCGTACAAATATGGGCGGAACTTTGTTATTGCCCAGATGACAGCACGGCACTCCTTTTCAGTCGCTGAGTAGTTTGTCTCCGCCCTGGACAGCGTCTGACTCGCGTATGCGATGACTCGCTCTACCCGTCTTGCATTTGGACTAGTACCGCGCCAAGTCCAGTGTTACTGGCGTCCGTGTGGATCTCTGTTTCAGCAAACTGGTCGAAATGGCCAAGAATCGGGGGCGTCTGAAGTCTTCGTTTGAGCTCATCAAATGACCGCTGGTGTTCTTCCGTCCATTCAAACTTCATGGTGTCCTTCATGAGGTTCGTCAGCGGTGCAGACAGCTTGGCGAAGTCCCGAAACAATCGCCTGTAGTAGGCACAGAGTCCGAGGAATCTTCTCACGGCCTTCTTGTCAGACGGCGGCGTAACTGCAGCTACGGCGCGGGTCTTCTCGGGGTCAGGGAGAACACCTCTGTTGTTCACGACTTGGCCAAGGAACTTAAGTTAACCATAGGCGAATCGAAACTTTGTTGGCTTGAATGACAGGCCGGTGGTCTTGATGGCTTGAAGCACGGCTCGAAGTCGTTTCAGGTGTTCGTCAAAGTCCCGTGAAAATACTACGACATCGTCCAGGTAGGCGAGGCAGCTCTGCCATTTCAAACCTGCCAGCACGTTGTCCATGACATGCTGGAAGGTGGCTGGTGCTATACAAAGTCCTAGCGGCATCATTTTGAATTTGTACAGTCCGTCGGGAGTGACGAAGGCAGTTTTCTCCCGGTCGCGTTCGTCGACTTCAATCTGCCAGTAACCACTCTTCAGGTCCATCGACGAAAAATATCGTGAGTGGCGAAAAATATCGCAGTCGGTCTAACGTATCGTCGATGCGGGGAAGCGGATAGATGTCCTTCTTCGTCACAGCGTTCAGTCGACGATAGTCCACGCAGGACCGCAGGGTTTCGTCCTTCTTCTTTACAAGGACGACTGGGGACGCCGAAGAACTTCTTGAGGGTTGAATGATGTCGTCGTCGAGCATTTCCTAGACTTGATCTTGAATCACCTACCTTTCCTTTAAGAATACTCGATACGGTGACTGGTGCACAGGGAGCGCGTCGTCGTCAGTAATAATGCGATGTTTCGCCATTGGTGTTTGGTGAACTTTTGATGACGTGGCAAAACAGTCACTGTATTCGGCGAGGATGCCGTGCCTAGTTTCCCCGGCAAGGAGCGAGGGCGACAGGTTTTCACATCGGGGTCGGTGCATCGGCGAAGCTGGACGTCGTGGCGACGGCGACCGGAACTCTCGGCGGGACGCAGGCTCGGGGGACTGAGGTCGTCGCAGGTACTCGTCCATCTCCAAAGGGCGTTCACCATAACGGGACGCGGGTCATTCGGGTGGGACCCGCGCAGATCGAGTCGTCGGTATAGGCATCGGCGGTAGGTGTGGTCTGCTTCCCCGCAGTGGAATCACAAAGGGCGTCTGTCGGGCGTCCTCCACACGTCCGTTTTTCTGGGTGCAGGCTGTTCCGGACGGACATACGGGACCCGTTCTTCTTGTCGTCGGAGGTAGTGTGGCGTTGGGCGTCTCGTGGAGGTGGTGACGTGTATTGGCGAGCAGCCGGTGGTGGTCGACGGGCCACTGAAGCGTAGGTTACCGCCGGTTTTTCGGGTTCGGCGATGTCGACAGGAGACTCCGGGTGAAAGGCTCACTTCACGTCTTCTGGAATGAGCTCAATAAGTGAGAGCGCAGCTGGTCGTTCTGCTGCCGTCACCAACTTCCTAAGCTCTTCGCGGGCAATGCCTCTGACCATCTCACGGATCGCAGAGAGGTCGTAGCGGCCGGAACCGATGCTGCAGGTAGATGCCGGAATCACGGTGGCGCCAGTATACCGCTGGTAATGGTTCGCCCTTGCGAGGAGCGCCCTTTCAAGGTTGGTTGCCTCCGAGACGAAGCTTTCCACCGTCGACGGAGGATTGCGGACCAGGCCGCCGAAAATGTCATCCCTGGCACCTCGCATGAGTACCCGCAGCTTCTTTTCATCGATGGCCTGCGGGTCGACGCGGGCGAACAGGCGGAGGACGTCTTCAGTGAAAGGGGTCACGCTTTCCTCGGGTCCCTGGTTCCTTCCTCGAAGTAGGTCTTCGGCCCGCTCACGTCGGTGTTGACTGACAAATGTTTTTTTTTCAACTCGTTGTTACAGACTTCCCACGTGGCTAAGGCGACTTCGTGATTTTCATACCATTGCCTTGCTGTTCCTTCCAGTGAGAAGTAGAAGTTCTGGAGGCGTTGCTCATCAATCCATCCGTTGTGGCGGGCCACTCGGTCGTACTGCAGGAGCTAGTCTTCTACGCCCTCGTAGATTTCACCGCGGAATGGCGTCAGCACGCGGGGAACCACAGGCAAGAACACGTAGGACGACGCTGCTGAATGATTTTCCGTCGTCTGCTGGGCCGTGGAGCTCATCGTCGGCTTTGATGGTTTCTTTATCTTGTCCGGCAGTGCTCCAAACTCAGGGCGTTGTCCTTGCAGACGCAGGCTGCCTCTTGCAGGAATCGTCGACTTGGAGTGGGGTAGCCGAACGGGTCCTCGGAAGGGTACGGTTGAGAAACATAGGATGCGTACCCCACACCTCCACCAGAATGTCACGGCTGGTGATTAGAAGAACAATAAATAGACAGGAGGAAATAAACGTTTACTGGGGCGAACTTGTGCCCAAAACAAAAAGGGAAACAAGATAAGGACAGAGCGTTGCGGGCGTCGAAGTCTGTGTAACAGCAGGTTCGAGCGCTGCACTCTTAGAAAAAGGGTATCGATAGTCCTCCCTTAGGGGAGGACCAGTCTTGTAACCTATGTTCCTTTAGAAAGGGAGAACCTTTCGTCCCTGAAGCAGGGGAGCAAAGTTCCTCTGTCACCTGCATCTCATTATGGCGGCCCTGAATCGAGCAAATTGAGCTCAATAAGGCTTACCGAGGACGCTACGTCTCTTGTACGCGGGACGAGAGAAGCACCAAATAAAAGCGTAACACGAGCTTTCCGTGAACTGTGTTTATTTTCGAAGCCAGATTCTCCCCACAGGTACAGAAACTTCCGTTTCGAAAGCAGTTACTCAGTCTTCTCGTCGACAGCACTGAGATGTTAACCGGAGACAACCGATACCCAGTTACTTCGCGCACTTTGCGTCTTACCTTTGGTGTTCCTCAAGTCACAATTCCTTCGTCAACCGCACATCACGGAGGAATGGCAAACTCAATCCGCGAAACCAAAAGCCGCTCTCAGAAGAACAAACTCGAAGCCGCTGTTTATCGCGTAGCGTGAAAGAAGGTTAAATCGCTTGCCACCAGATGGCAGGGTCAAGCAGAGTAATTGTAAGTAGCTAGGCTAGGTGGCGCTAGGTACTGCCCAATTCATGTTTTACAAAAAATATTTTTATTTCCTCAGGCCACTGTTGCGCTTCGGGATCTTCAGGAACCTCTACTATACACATTACGCATACTACAAGCACCAGGCGAACATACATTGAGCACATACACATACAAACATTAATACAACGGCACGCTAATCCGAATACTACACCCGAGCTCTGCGTTTCCGTCTTTTATAGTGGTCGTTTTAAACGTACGGGATTTCTCGGTGACCGAATAAGCAATAAAAGATATTCCCAGCATGTTGATTTTTTTCCAGCAATGTCATACCTCTGAGAGTATTTTGAATGGCTCAGGGGATGAATCTCTTATTAAAAAGCAAACGCTCTATCATGCCGTAATTATTTGAAAGCCAATAAATCAAGCCGCTCCAATGCGGTTCGCAGCCATGAGTTTGTTTCCCCGCACGGCACGTCGTAGCCTGTATTTCTATTGTAGTGTTTGTTTTTCTATTTGTGCTGTTCGCACAAGGCTGCAATTGCCGTCTTGAATTAATCTCTGTAGAGCGGATATTCACTCAGCTGGAAGTGATGCTTCACAGGCTGAGAAATCGCTTTTTGATCAACTTGAATGCAGTCAAAGCCGCGACTTGCGGCAGGTGTTAAGTGTACGGAACTACACCGTGGCTAGCTCGAAAACTTCTAGCGCTCATCCCAGCGCGCCACTTGGAGGGCAGTTTCTCCAGGAACCGTAGTATATTAAAACAGCAAAATAAAGGGTAGCTTTTTTTTTTTACTTTACCTATTCTTTTTTAATGCTGAAATTCCACACTGTAAATATACGTACTTTCCGTCACGATTTCGAACTGTTCAGTCCTTTCCCCAGAGCGCAATCGCTCTCGGGGACGAGACAACCAACAGTCACATTAGCCACTGTACGACAGGAGCTTACTGTTCAGACCAGCGTTCCAACATGACTATCCACACTCCGCACGTCGATCGATTGCACCTAATCCCTCAAGTGGTATTAAACTTTTTAATGTAAAGCGGAATGTCAACCTGCGACACCCCACCCACTCCGATCACGGCCCGACCAGCGGCATCAATGCCCGACAGTTTACGTCATCTCATCTTGTTGTTACACCACTAATACGCGAACACACGGTCACATCGGCGATAATTCCAGTATTCTGTTCACAACCCACAACACTGCCATCACGATGTTGCTGCTATATTGCTGACACGCAGAAATACAGAACCATGTTGAACGCCGGTTGGCACTCGTCACCGGAAAACAGAACCGAACTCAGCCCGGAAGGCACCCAGGCTAGGGAGCCTTCATGTGCGCTTTGCTAGGGTGATGCCACCCTTTGTAATGCCACTCGCCGACAATCCAGCAGCCATTTTGGTTCTCGGCGATAATCCGTGGGGCTTATAACCCTCCTGGAAACAAGCACCTTATCTCACAAGTTCAGAGCAGCGTTGTGGAACCCACGGAGGGAGGATTAGCATCTTCCCCCTCGGATGGGATTACCGATGGACACAAAGGCCACTTTCCGGCGCACGGGGAAACAATGAGAGGAACAAAATGGCGGTGGAACAGGGTGTGCGAAAGGGAAACAGGCAGTTGGCATCACCCTAGGCGAAGCGCACATGAAGGCACCCTAACCCAGGCAGCCGGCAGCAAAACGTGCCTGTCTTCGACGCAGTCCCTGCGATTTCCATAACGTCGAAAACGTCGACACAGTTCCGCGTGGTTCCGCTACTGTAGTCCATCTTACCCAGTGTACGTAGCGCTGCTGGCACTGCTCCGGAGCTTCGCTGTTTCTAGCGGCTTCGTTTGCTCGTTTAATAAAATTAGTGATAAAAACGTCAATGCAACCGAAATGTTCGGCACGTTTGGACTAGAAGACGGAATTACAAGCGGCCTTCGCTTCCGCTGAAGCTCAATCAACTCTACAGCCTTTATTAAACAACGTGCGCGACCTGCTCGAAAAACGAAACCCAAAGAAGAAGAGTCGGGAGGGCGAAAGCTTTCTCCCGTCTGCCTGGAGAAGGAGAAAAACGTTTCGTTCCTCCCTTTTTCTCGTGCCCGCTTGGGGGCGCGTCAGTAGAAGGGTGGAAGACGCGCCGTTGCTACTTTTTTCCTCCATTTTTTCTTAGTGTGTGAGGCGAGACTGACTGCGGCTCGCCACGCGGAGCCCCTTATGTACATGCGTGGGCTTCTGGAATAATCAGCGTAGAAGGTTCGACGCGTAGAACATTCGGACCACGAACAAGCAACAGGATTCTCGAATTTACCAGGACACTAAATTGCAGGAATAAACAGAAGATGCGGCGCAACCAGGAGTCGAACCCTGGCTTTTCGCGTGGGAGGCAGGCACAATAACCGTTAGGCCACGCGCGCGCTGCCTACTTGGCCACCTGCGAGCGCGGCAATATTGCCGTGTTCGTGGCGGAGTTGGCAACGCACGTGGCTGACACACGGAAAAACTGGGTTCGAACCCCGCTTGGCTCAGTGCTTTCTTCTTGAGCAACACCACTGTTGCAGCCGATAGACCGTTTCAAGCCTAGATGACGTAGTCGTTGAGCATTTCTCGTGCCTGATCTTGGATGGCCTCTCTAAGGAAACCCGGTATGGCGGTTGACGAAGTGGGTGCACGGCATGGTCGGTGATAATCCTGTGCTTGACTATGGTGGTCTGGCGAACTCTGGTAGCGCGGCGAACTAGTGGTGGAGCTCGTCGAGTAGCTCAAGGAGTCCTTGTTTCTACTGTGATGATAAATTAGGGTCGACGTTGCGCTTGGATGGTGGAGTCTTTTCAGGTCCGGGTACTTGAGATGCTTCTTCCATTGCATGGTTCCTCGGTCATGTCGCTGAAGTCTTCGACGTGAGCTATAGTGGTGCCCCTGGTTAGATGCTGTGGCTCGTTCCGAAAGTTTACAACGTGAGCCATGTTGCGGCCGTCTTGAAGCGTCATGATACTCCTGGCAAAGTTCGATTCTTTTTCCTAGTAGCAAGGAAATTCTGCCTTCTAGTAGCGCTTCTCCGCAAGTGGTTTCGTTGGTCTCGGCAAGTACAATGATACTTGACCCAGGCGGCAGGCTCACATGATCGGCAAGAACTCGGACCGCGGCTGGCAGCGGTTTTCGTTCTTCCGGTGCTGGAATGGGTTTTCCGAGCTTCGGCTTGTTTTATCGAGGCTGATTACTGCACTGTATCCACGCAAGAGGTCCATTTCCAGGATATGCCCTCGAGCAGTCCTGTAGCACTATGAACTTCACCGGACAGGTTTCGCCGTGGATCTCGAGGCGTGCAGTGCACCTCCCTATCGGCGTTATTAGGCGGCCTCCGACGTTTGTTATTTGTGCCCCATCCCACCACGTCGTCACATTCCGAAGGCGGCAAAAAAGCTTTCCGCTGAGAACGGAATAATTGGCACCTGTGTCGATGAGCGCGGTCGCTTCGTGGCGGTCGATGACGACGTGAAATTCGCTAAACTCCTTTGTAGATCCGCCTTCGTTAGAATGGGAGCTCTTCGGCGTTCTTAGTGGGCTTCGGGGAGTGTGTGCCATAGGCTTGTGTACTTTATGTATAAAATTCTGGGGAGGAGGAGGCATGTTGTACTCAGCCTGGGTGTGTTACGGGGCAGTGGGGTGTGGGGGAGGGGGGGAAGCGATTCCATTAATCACTACTCCCAACCCGTGAACAACAATGTCTGCGTCACCTCTTGAGCCATTTACGTGCACCCGCGCATGTTTGCACGTGTGCGTTTTCATGTCTATACCCCTATTACGAGCATGACATACGTGCCAGTTACGCACACGTCCGTACATAAAATAGCAGTCGAAAGGGAAATGACAACATAAGGGATGTGCCCCGACGATAGCGACATCAGGCGGAGCTACAGAACGCGGTCGCGTAACCTCGAACCGGGTAGCAAAATATAAAAAGAGCAATGGGGGGGAAAAAAAAGAAAAGCTAATGTGAAGGAAAGAATATTGCACGGCTGACTTGCGATTCGAAACAGATGCGAGAAGGCAGGTGCACTCTCTCTTCCTCGCCCTGTGCTCTGACGGGGGGTCCTCTTTTGTCTTTCAGCTTCCTTTATGTATGTGTTTTTTATGTTTGTTGGTTATATGGGGACCTCTGACGTGATCAGTTGAGAAAGGACGAATTCCGATCGCATTCGTTCCTTTGTGTTGTCGCGGCGTCGCCTGTCTATTTGTGCGTGCGCTTGTTGCATGGGTGATTGTTCGACGTCCCCGTAGCCTGGCGCTAATGAGTCAAGCTACGCCGTCTGCTACACCTTTTTTCCGTTTGCTTCGCGGCTTCACTATCGCAGTCGTCTGCTTCGGCAGGCGCTGTGCGCGCTAGTTTCGGTTTGCCTTTTCGGTCTACGTGTGTGTGTGTGAGTGAGTTAGTTTTTTTGTTTTATTCGCCTGTAGTTTGCTTCTTTTTCTGTATATTTACTTCTTTACGCGGGTGAAATTCGCATGTTTTATTTTTGTGTATCCCGGGGAGGAACTGACAAGTGGCATGTGTTGTTGAATGGCAGGTAAGAAATTCCTTTCTTTCTTTTGACGACTGCTAGAACTACGGAAGAGCGTTACATTTGGCATGCATTGTACTACAATGTTTCATAACGCATTCGGTATGCTATTATTTCAGGATTCGCCACACTGTAAAACAGACTAATTCGAGTCATTCTTAATACTAACACTCATTTTAGAGCTAGTCGTCATTCGCCGAATGACGCAGATATTGTCTGTTGAAGGTATTGGGCCCTAAACTCGTCAAACACAAAGCTGGAGCCAAAAGTTCGCGGAGCGCGTTAATTGGACGCCGACGACAAAAGCGCGAAGTCATCCTCATGATAGTCCAATTTACGCGTTCCGTGAACTTCGGCCCCAACTTTGTACATGATGATTGAAAACTTGAGGCTGTGGTTTGAAAAACGGAAACTCGTGAAGTAGGAACGAAAAGGGACAGACAACGTCTCAAACTGAGCTAAAAACTTTATTGCCTCTACGCCTTATGTACACCTTTAGCTGAGTTTGAGACGTTGTCTGTCCCTTTTTCTTTCTACTTCACGAGTTTTCGTTTTTCGAACCACAGTCTCAGGTTTTCAATCATGTATGACTTACACCAGCTCGCCTGCACTTTAACCGTGTTTTCCCAACTTTGTGTTTGACGAGTTTGGAGCCCATGTTATGTACAATGTATGCGTACTCCAATTAATCAATTAAAAGTGCGTGAATCCATGCACAATACACGCAATTTGTTGACATTTTAAAGCCGTGGGAACCCAAGTCCAAACAGTTAAATTTCGAAAATTTCTCCTCAGGTCTCAAGAGTCTGCCTTAGTCTTTCAATCAACCACTTACAGTCTTGCTGTCCCGCAGCGGAAGGAGAAATACACCCCATCTACCGGAATTTCTGGCCATTACTCTTTCAATAGCTTATTCGCCTATTTACCTAGTTTGATAAGATAACTATTAAATCCTTGAGGTAACAAAACCCCGAACTGCCGATTGCCCTCCACCCACCTCCAAATGAACAATAAGCAGTAATCAGTACCAATGTACCAGTTCTGTGAAAACCCGAAATTTACAATGTGCTACATTCCCCGCCCCTATCAGCATCAGCGAAAACCCCGGCAAGAGATAAGCGAGTTATTCATTTTTTTCCTGCGGGGCTTCTAGAGTCATGCAATTACAGCTTAAGTACGCGTGACGTGGGGAACCCCGAGCATTTTATTATTTCTTCGCGGCCAATGAGGCTGCGTCACTGGAAAATATGTACACTGAATAACGAAGCATGAAGTGTGATTATGATAAACCACGTTCTACGTATCTTAAGTTGTCTAACTACTATACTCGAAATGCCGGAATTCGCTACCCACCGTCGTTTGGAATTCACTCGAGGCTTCAGCCAATTCAGGGCGTGGCCCTTTGAGGTGTTCGTATAGTTTCATGTAGGTAAATGTTCATACTGCTACTCTAAGATCGCCTTCGAAACGTTGGTCGTGCCAATTGTCTTCTAAAGCTGCATGGTGCTTCCAGCATTTTTTTTTTTTTTTATTTGCCACAGTTCAAAAGTTTTACGTGCTTTCAGGCGTAATTTGACGCGACTTTTCAGTGTTAATATGTATGACCCGAGTGAGCGGAAAACTTTTTGTTTGAAAACTAGGTTACCTTGAGATGTGTTGAACCAAATGGGGTTTTACCTTTTCGATTAGAAAACCACCTTTCACTCAAGTCCACCTTCAAAATCTTCCACGTGTTTCAGTGCCAAAATATGTAGAAGCTATGTGGAAGGTATTGCACGTGTCATAAAATTGGTTTTAGATACTTTTATGTGAGATAACGGTCTACTCTAATTTCTATGCATTGTTTGTTTGAATGTGTAAAACATTTCGTCTCATAATATGGGACGAAAAAATGGGCAACGCTGGCTGCAAGTTTGTCGCGTGGGCGCTCAAGAACTCCTTTTCTTCTAATGCCTACAATAATTTCTGAGTCCGTGAATTGAAACAAGAAATATAAATGATTACTCCCCTAACGGTTCGATAAAGCTGCGCGACGGATTCCCAAAACTGTTTCCGATTGAGTAATATCGGTGTTATCGGTTCCTCGGCCATCGGCGTATGAACTCGGATAGGTAGCGGTATCGCGTCCCGTCAGGCACGACCCTTAACGGGGTCAGAGACCCTGACCCGCTGCCGGGACTGCGGGATCACGTCCATTGTCTTGCCGCAAGAGGAGGACGCGCGGGGAGGACGATGGGTTTAGCCCTGCCCAGAGGGCGGCATTGTCCCGGCTTTGGGGCTAAGTGGCGCTACAGTGCGAAAGAAGTCCGGAGAAAAGCCGACCATGATGGTTGACCACGACAATGGAACTTGAATCCGGTCGTTCGTCTGGTATGAGACGCCATTTTCGTCGAATAGGGTTGATTAGTAGAAAAGTGCCGTATTCTCCTGAACAATTTCGGCGGAAAGGTCCTTAGGTATTCCGCGCCCGACGCGTAGTCCACACGTAAGGCATAGTCCGTACGTTGAACATTCCTCAGTCACAGTACACCTCAAGAAATGCGCGCTCTGTTAGCGCACAGATACGCTCGGGTCATCAGAGATCAATATTAACATAATGTGTCGTTCACAAAATCTGTCACGTCTCGTCGGAATGAATGATCTTGAAAAAAGAACTTCTTTTATAATTCTCACCCTTAGATATATATTTCACACTGCGTAAAATGAGAACTTTTAAATATATATAGGGTTCGGAATATACGGTATCCTCAGTTATGCCGAGCCTTCACAGAAGGTTAATCGCAGCTAATAAGGGTATAGAAATTAAATAAATAAAATCACAAAGTCACGAGTCTTTTTGCTTTCATTCATCTACCGTTGCTTATTTCAGAAGTCCGAGGATCGGATTTACTTCTGTTTAATTGCGATGTTAAAAAAAAGGAAGGAAAATTGCACTGCTTCAATGAACGCTTCGAAACCATTGACGCGTGCATAAGTGTTGAAAATTGAGCTAGTTGATATGATTCATTAGAATGTAAAGCGCTCAAAAAAAGATAGACCAAAGGTGGCAGAGCGCTCGTCTGTCGTACGGGCATTCCTTTAATTCATTTTTTTTGCGCTTCTTTTATAATGCAGGAATGTAGGGTGGCAAGAAATAAGGCAAGACAACAGTTATTGACGAGGATATTACACGTGTTTTCAGATTGGCTAACACTCAGCAGCTTTACTTGACACAATCGCGAGCACAAATGAAGACTGAAACATATGTGTTCTCTCCCCCCCCCCCCCCCCCCCCTAGAAAAAACAAATTCCGGCGCAATTTAGATTACGTGTCGATTCCACTACTCAGGGATTGGAAACATACTTCAAAAATTTTTAACTACTTTTCCAAAAATATTTGTGGTCCCTATAGATTGATGCATTTTCCTAAAAAATAGCTCTGCGTCATAAAAAAAAAAGTAACTGCTCGTATAAAGAATGGGGCCTACATGCTACGATAATTAGGTGAATAAAAATATATTTCAAATCTAAAAATATTACTTACTTGAAGTAAACTACAAGATAAGTCCTAAAGAATCTTACAATCCATGCCAGGGAATAAACTCGTCTTCTAGAACACTGAGGTAATAAATAAATAA
The DNA here is from genome assembly GCA_013358835.2 of Ixodes persulcatus. Taxonomy (NCBI): domain Eukaryota; kingdom Metazoa; phylum Arthropoda; class Arachnida; order Ixodida; family Ixodidae; genus Ixodes; species Ixodes persulcatus. Next base: position 374,052 of record JABSTQ010010198.1, read on the forward strand.
TAGTTCTACAAGGCGAGGATGCCACGTGACTGTCTATCGCCCTTTCGTGCTTTACAGTACGGAAATTAGGGGAGAAGCAAAGCAAGCAGGTCACAGTTTTTGAAGGCTTCCTACTTGAGAAGCTTCCATATTTTTCGGTAATTGACAGTCTCGTACTCTAAGAAATCTGGAGTGTCAACTTTTCAGCAAAGCACATTGGAGTGTCAATATTTGTTGTTGTCAGGGCGAACGACGAAGCAAGATTTAGATTTATGTTTAGACATAAAAAAGCACCGTGCTGCGGTACTGTGAATGTAATTCCGCCACACTTGGTATCACAGTGCAGACTTTGATTTTAGGTATACATATATTTACAGCTCCGTCATTTGCCGAGTTCCTTCCGTAAACTGCAGTGATTAGTTCTCTGCAATGCTTTGCGGGGATGATGATGATGATGATGATGATGAGGATGCGGCTTGTTCCCTTTGAAATGGGCGAGCGCGAACTAAGTTCGTGCCCAAGCCTGGGAGCGAGGAGATCTTAATGCCCCCTGAGGTGGATCTTATTCCACCAATCTTCAAGTCGTCGTTTAGTGGCCACTACAAGCCTGTGCCGGCCGCTAGAAGGCCCCTTTATCTGCGTAGCTGCAGAGCTTTGTGCATCAGAGGAGTCTGCTTAGTTGCGCCCGATTTCAGTAATTGTGAAGCCCAACGCCTCAGCGAGCACTAAGGGGCTCTGCAGGCGTGGGCACCGGGACGGCTGAAGTCCCGCACAATCTAGCAAAACGTGCTCCACCGTTTCATCGTAGCCTCCGCAGACCCGACATGCGCTCGAGGTCACCGTAGCATCAAACCGGCGTCTGTAAACTAGTGTCCGGAGGGCCCCGGCGCGCACCTCAGAAAACAAGCGGCTGCCCAGGCTGTTGTACAGCAGTGCTTCCTGATGCGATGGTTGTTTTGTGGGTCAGGTACACTTGAAGCGTCGACTTTGTTTGTGCGTCTCGGAGCCATTATTGGGCCTCGTTGTCACGGACGTTCTTCTTAACCTCTGACGCCATTCCCTTTCTGATGACTCTTCAACGGGGTCAGAAACAAAGCCATACTTGTGCTCAAGTTGATGAAGGCGCTTCAGCCAGCGTGTCCGCAGCCCCGTCAGGTGAGTGTACATAAACAACCTCCTGGCCCACCTGCAGCTGTCCATATGGCGAATACGCCCGTAGTAGGTAATTTTGCTGGTCGCCTCCCGAGCCTCAAAGGAGGACCAGCCCAGCTCTCCCTGAACTGCCTCGTTGGCGACCCCCCCCCCCCCCCCGTGGCAGCCCAATGCCTGGCGTCCAACCTCTCTCTGTCGGCGTTCCATATGGGCTCGGACATCACCGGGAACGCATACTACGGCATTTGCAAATGTCAGTCCAGGTGCTACTGCCGCTTTACAGAGCTCCCGGGACACAATGAAACGATTGCAGCTCCAAAGGCTTCGCTTACGGAGAATGTTGGCTCCACGTGTGGCTGCGTGGCGAAGATAAGTGTGGTTGTCTTGTAGGTAGTCTGCCGCAGTTGACAGTGTGATGCCCAAGTACTTATATGAGTCGAGTATTGGCACATTGCATCCGCCGAGGCGAAGGCTGCCGAGTGTTGGCTCGAGGGAGCCTGAAAACACAACCGCCGCTGACTTGCCCGCGTTGAATCTCAAGCCAAGCTCCATAGCTTCATGAGTGCATATGTCAAGAAGTTGTTGCATTTCAGCCACTGATGCCGCAGTCAGTACCACATCGTCTGCATAAGTTAGTCCCGGCAGAACCCAGTTGACGGTCTCGCCATGCTCCAGGTGAGTTAGAGAAACGCCCAGCCCTGATCGGATGAGCTGCCTCTCTAGAGTGGTCACGTAGAGCATATATAAGAGCGGAGATAGTGGACATCCTTGCCGCAAACCCCTCGTCACCAGCACCTCCTCAGACGTACCCTCACCGAGTTTGGTTCTAGCCGTGTTACCATCGTAAAAACGGTAGATGAGCGCTGTCCACTCCGGTCGCATGTTAAGATCCTGGAGTTGACGAACGAGCCGGGCATGTGGGACGCTATCGTAGGTCTTCGCGATGTCTAGAAAGCAACAGATAAGATTCCTTTTCTCCCTTCGGGCGACCTCAATACATTGTGTAAGGGTATACAGGTGATCTTCCAATCGGCGCCCCCGTCGGAAGCCTCTTTGGAGTTCCGTCAGTAAACCCTCTTCCTCCGCCCATGCGGTCATGTGCTCTTTCATGATGTAAGCGAAAGTCCTATACATCGTACTTGTTACTGGTCAGGGGTCTGTAGTGTCGAAGATAATGACGATCACATTCTTTTTTAGGAATCAGTACGACCCGACCACCCCTCCAGTCTCGAGGAATCCCTTCTGTCCGAGACAGAATGTTCTCGAAGATGTCCGCCAGCTGATCCCTGGACTCCCTCCCCAACGCCTTAAGCACACTTGCCGGAATCTTGTCTAAGCCTTGGGCGGTGTTGTTCTTAATATGCGCCAGTGCGCGTATAAGGGACACCCTCCCGATTTTTACACAGGTAGCGTCCATCCGGCGTCAAGGCCGTACCTTCCGTGGGGCGTAAATCCTGTAGCGGTGCCGCTTCCGGAGGTGAGAACACCTCTACCAAATGATCTGTAAGACATTGTCCCAGTCAGCTCTGTTGGCTGCCCTGTGTCTTCGTCCAGGATAGTGAGGCACTGCTCCCTTCCGTTGAGAGTTCCTAGGTACCTCCAGAACTTCCTAGGTGCATCTCTTCCACTTGCACTGATTTCTCTCATTGTGACCATGTCAGCCTGAGCCATTTTCTCTTGGACAAGTTGCTTTGCGGCTTGCTTCTGGAGTTGGTACGCATGCCACTTTAAAGGAACTTGGTCACTGTGGCCGCCAAGAAGGACAGTGCGGTGCTCCCTGTTCAGCTCTTGTCGCAATCTGATAGCGGCTTGTACTTCCGCGTCCCACCATCGTTTTCTTTGTCGTCGTCCACCTCGTTCTTTTGTAGAATGGTGCTTGATGAGGCGCTTTAATTCGTCCACATATTCTGCGGATCCAGACGCACTCACCCTCTTGCTGCTGTTCTCGAACTCCTCCACAACTTTCTCAGCTGCCGTTAGGGATAGCCGGAAACCGCCTGTCCGAGGGGGCTTTTGTTTTCTTAGTTGTCGTGTTGCCTTTGAGAACTGTAACCTTATTCGGTTGTGGTCGCTCCCAACACTATGGTCACCAGCTTCATCGATGTCTGCGTGGACAAGGTAGCGGGCCAGCTTCTGTGAAACCAAGGCATAGTCAATGCAAGTTTTGCTTCCACGGGCACTCCACGTATATTGCCCTTCACATGAGGCTCTAAGGTTGACTATCTCCAAAGCGTTATCTTCGGCCATCTGCATCATCATTCGTCCATTATCGTCCTCCAGTCCATCCAGTTCATGCAGGTGTCCGTTGAAGTCACCCATAATAAGAATCTCCCTTGTAGCAGCAAGGGCCTTGGCATCGGTTGTCACACAAGCCATTAAACGCTGGTTCTCTTCTCTGCGCGCAGTTCCTACCGACAGGTACACTATGCAAACGGCTACAGGGATACATATTATCTCCCCTGTCACCCAAATATAGTCCCAGCACTCTCGTGGCTCCTTCTGCCATACTGATGTATTGCGCCACACTACGCCCACTCCTCCACCTCGGCGCTGACCTTCCACACGATTGCGTGTACCCCAACACCAATTTTCGTTGGTTGGAGCTTCTTCCAGATTACGTAGGTGCGTCTCGGCTACTCCAAAAAGTATCATTTTTTGTCCTCCAACTGGCTGAACAACTCTTTCCCTTTTCGCTGCCGTCGGGCTCCTTGGAGATTGAGAAATCCTACCACCTCTGTCGGTCATCTGCTGCGTCTACGTCACCTTCGTCTTTTTTTAATACTACTGATTCTGACATTGGCCCGCTTACCCCTGACCCCCCTCACTGAAAGCGCTTTTAAACCCCTTGCCGTTGACAGTGGTAGTTCAGCTGCTGGTTCACCATCTCGGTCACGATGGCACGCAGATCGTGGAGAGGGAGGGGAGGCACCAGATGTGTATACAACTGGGCGACATGTGCTGTCTTTTGGGAGGTCCAAGGTCCCGAGGAAGGCACCGGGAGTCCCCCGCTTGATTCTGTCTGGCGCTGAGGGTGAAGTGGGGGCATCTCGGGAGGCCATCCGAACGCTGCAAGATTGTTGTGTGCGGCCTGTGTGGACCTCAGTGGTGATAACCCTGGAACTCCAGTCGCCGGTGGCAGGTGTACGTTCGAGTCTACGTAACGAACTTTATGCTCGAGCCCGGGTGTCGGAGTGTAGTTTACCACAGCAGGATAAGGCAGCTGTTGTCGCACCTCCGCGTCTCTGGGGTGTGGAAAGGGGTTGTCTGTTACAGTGTTCCCGTAGGGCCACACTTGTGGGAAATTTTGTTGGGGCCTCTTTGTGTATGGATGAGCCCTGGAATCTGGCCGACAGGAATGTCGTGATGGCTTGAGCAGGCGAAATGCAGTCGTCCGGTGGCTCTTTCGGTGAGCATCGTTGAAGCCGAAAGGAGGTTTCGTCCTCTGCTCTTCGCGGTTCCATTGGTAGCGTCGCTCCAGGTTTTCTGGCGCTTTCCATGATTGGCTTGCTGTTCCTCCAACGCCTCTCTGTACAGTGCCTTCTAAAAAACGCCTTGCCACTTGTGTCAGTTGTTGGGACACCACACAAGCACCCAGTTCTCCGTAGTGCACGCCATCTTTGTCCATAGCGTTGTGGAAGTAGACGCTACTATTTTTTTTTTGCTCTGTTTTTTTTTAGAAGTGGGGGAGAGTGGGGTGTAATGCAACCCGAAACGAAGTTCAATTCCAACCATGCGACGCCTGTTCCTCTATTTTATTTTATTTCGTACATTATTGGAATCGACCCTGCCAAAAGTTATCCTCTTTAAATATGATTTACATCCCCAATGCATAGTCGGCGGTCGAGCTTCAACTAGTGTTAGGGCACTGTAGCACAAAGTACAGCCTCCTGCAATGCAAAATACCCATTCGACAGTGCAGTTTAAGGTGGATCTACGGAGTTCGCTTTGACCAGGACAATGTTTCTTAGTATGGAGAAATAAATTAACATTTGTTCTATGCCCTCCTTCAAAATATTGCGTGTCTGGCTTGTGTGGGCTTAGCACCAACGCCTAAACTGAATAGGCAAATGGGTCTTTCATACTGCAGGAGGGAGCACATGGAGCGAAAATCTGCATTACGGCACCCGGAAATCGAACCTCCTGTCAGTTTCTATTTTCACGACCAAGGCTTGAGAGTGCGGTTGCCTGAATTACTGCTACCTGGTGAACGTTGAAGAACACAAAATTACGCTAAGCATTGCACTCGCAAATCACTTATTCAGAGAGAAAACAGGTGTTTCCATATCTTAAGGGCAGCCCGGCTTCTAGCTGTCTAAACCCCCATTGTCTGACTGAAAAGGGGGCTCAAAACTATATTTATTTACAATTGAACAATCCAGATTTATTCGTATACAATTTAACTTTAATCGACTAAACATCGCGTAATATTTTTACAATATGCTCAAAATATTTTCAGTAATTTCGATACGCATTCTAAATAAGTATGCAACAAATACTGCCCATTCCTGCTTGTATGAACTTCCCTTCCATTGCCCCCCCCCCCCCCCCAACCTTAAGAAAAAAGAACGAGGACTCTCAGTTGACGTTAATGGTAATGACAACTAAGTTAAACAGTTATTTTCAATTTCTGGGATAGATTCCTACTCGTTGTGTGCTAATAAAGTGTATGGAACTCCGTTTAGGTTGGGAGCTTTGTATCATTTTTAGTGTGTTTTGGCTCACTTGTGTTCGTCTCAACATACAGCTGTGGCAACACGCACAAAACACTTGACGCGTTTGTGTGCGTTAAAATCTAAAATGAGGATGCAAAAAAAAAAAAAATCCAAAAACCGCACTGAAGGCGGAATACGGAAAATCTATTCCTCGCTATTTACCGCAAAACGGAGCTGTTTGATGAACATACAGCGCAAACGTGGTTTCGGTACAGGCATATGTAAGACGACTATTTTGCTGCTACATAAATATATACTTTTTTATTTATTCTTTTTGTTTTTGGGGGGGGGGGAGTAAGGCTGTGGGGGTACGTTTTATTAGTTCCCAGTTTCGTGCAACTTTCGGCTGCATTTATGCACATGTGATTTAGCATTTATTCTTCCACTTCTATGGCCTTCGATCTCAGGGTGTAGCAGTGTTGAAAGTTCGCAAGTCAGCCTGCATCGCCAGTGTTGTCTAGTACTTTTTACTTCACTTGGCCGTTCAGATGCTGATGCTTTTCACATCAGCGGCGTAGTACAAAGGCTGATATGCATTAAAAGAAAATTTAACCGAAACACGCACAAAATTTGCAGCGTGAGAAAATATTTACGCTATATATTATTTTTAATAAACTACGCGAAAGTGTTATTTATAATTTAGATCTCCACTGCTCTTTTCAACACAATTATATTCTGAAGTAATCTGCAGTACCTAAAATTCCCTCTTTTTTTTAATTATATGTCGAACAGTTTAAGATTATTTGCAATTTCGCGAATTTTCTTTTTTTTTGCTTTTTGGATTACTGTTTTTGCTTTCAAGCTTTTTCATTTATTTATCGCACGTGCGGAAAAGCAGATGGAAATCAGAGCGCGGAAAAAGTTTCGCACTCTGTTTTTTACAAGTGGATATTTACTTCACGTACAACGCAACTCTGAATGAGTTACAAGCATAGTTTGCGATTTAGGTGCCTACTAGTCCTACTTTTCGCATTCTGAATAACCTGGGGTTTCCAGAAACAAAAAAAAAACAAATATAATAAGACACAAGGGAGTGAACATTCGCGAGATATTTTATTTCAAACCAACTGCAGAGATGGCCAATGGTGACACCGAAATGTGCAGAATAGCTCCACCCAATAAAAGCAAAGCTCCGTCCACTTAAGAAAGGCCAGGAGTGAATGTGATAATTCAACAGATATATTCCTGGTTGGTGAAACAATTATTGAAATAAGTTTTACGGTTTCTTGCCGCGTCCTAATAATGTACTGATGCGTCAGCCGATGCGCCGGACTCTCTTCTGCACACAGACCGCACGCAATCATTTTTCATCACCATTCAAAATTTGACAAATGTGAAAAAGATTGCACTTTCACGTGACGTCACAATTGAAAAAGCTTTCAGCCAACGTTATTAGATTAACTCAGTTACGGAACTGTTCATAGACGCTGCATGCACGAACAGTACCCCCCCCCCCCCCCTCACTCACCACGACTCGCCCGGAGTCGCTCGACGCGCCACCGGACGGCTGCTTTGGTAACTGAATCGGGATACGTTCGTTTCAACGTTACTAGAAACGTAAAAACCAACGGAAAAAAACTCTTTTTGTAGTAACCTTTTTTTGGAGTTTAGTACAAAATGAGGGGCGCGTGATGTTTTCTAAAATTTTTAGTTTTCAAAGTTTTGCAGCACAATTAATATTGTTTTTATACAACCATGCCTCAGCGGGGATTTCAGGTAGCGCGTCCCGACTTAGGCGCATTTTAACTTCGGTAATGTGTCGCGGCGCGTCCGCTGGGGATACGGGGGTGGCACCCCTGTAACCCTTTCCACTGTATCTGTGATGGAAGCCAAAATAGATGTCACGTGCAGTTCCTCGAGTGACCGCTGCGGGAGAAATGGCGGCGTTGTGATCGCAATTTGGCGCTTCAGCTGTGCTCTTTAGAATGCACAGTTATGAAACGAAAATATAGATGGCGCTTCGAACGACTCCAGGCGGACTTGAAGTGAGTGAGGGGGGGTACCCCCCTCCGCAGGAGTTCCACAACTGAGGTAATCTAGTAACGTTGCTTCCAGTTACATTTACCAAGGAAATGGTGACGTCACGTGAAATGATGTCACGTGATACTGTAATGGTACATAACTCTGGCGTCACGTGTGTTCATGCAAAGTCATGTGGCGTCACAGTTTCACATGACATCAGAATTGTGCTAAATTCAGTGGATAAATTTTCCGGCTTACATTAGTGTAAAACACTTCCATGACGCCACAGTGTCGTGTGAAGTCACAATTTTCTATCTAAATCCAGCGACAAAATGTTTCCGCTAGATTTAGTAGGAGACGCTCTACATAACCAGGTGACGAAGTCATATTGCCCTGTGCATGACCGAGAAAGAATCGCTTGCGTGACCGAGAACTTCACGACCCCAACGATGCTCTCCTTGAGGCCTTAAACCCTTGGTGGGAGACGCCCAGGGGGCCCGGGCCCCTCCCAAAACATATCCCTCCCCCCCCCCCCCCCCCCCCAACCCGGGGATGCTTCACAGACTGCGCAGACCAGAACCTGACGCGAACCTCCAATGCATTTCAAGCGTTCGAGTCTAGGCAAATGAATGTCGCACTTTTAAAGCTCGCAAGTGTGTGAGCGGGCCTTCAGTGTTAGTCCGAACCAGGCATTGGTATCGCTTCCTGCATATTGCCAGTTAAGATAATAAGCAGGGGCCCCAAGCGTCAAAGCGCACCTGCATTCTCGTGAAAACGCGACGTAGAAAAAACAAACAAAAAAAACGAGCTTGTTTTTATTTGACAGTGGGCTTTATTGTAGCGAACTTAACCGTCGTCCTCGGAGGGCTTCGGCCGAAAAGAGGAGATTAAACATCGCCAGGCCCGAACAGAAAAAAGAATGTCGAAAATAAGCACAGTCGTGCACGACAGAAATATGGAACCCTTCCGCGAGTGTCAGGGTGTCTGGCCTTTGAGGGTCATTACTTTCCTTAAAGCACCCAGTCCAGGCGAGCTGCCTTCGGGCTACCATCATCACTTCTGATTGAGAAAGGCTACGGATTACCAACTTCGAAAACCTTTTTGTCGCCATTCTCAAGAATTCCTTCAGAGGTGCCAAAAGGGAGCAGCTAGCGTTGTTATGAACAATTCCAGGGTTATTGCCTGTCGCCCCGTTCTCTTGAGATCCCCACGTAGGTACATGGTTAAAAAAAGTTTGGCTTAGACGAAGGTGGTCAAGCTTACACTCTAGGGGAATCGGTGACCGAGTGGGCTAACGCGTCTCAGCTTGGAGCGTGGAGCGAAACCTTGCGCTGGGAACCTCCTAGGTTCAATCCCCACACCCTCCGCCCATTTCGATCTGGATGAGTTTCGTACCGGCACGCGTTCGTGTAATCACCACTGCGTGATGCACGTTAAAATCCCCAGGTAAGCGGTTGTAGTACACTGGCTAAATATCGTATCTACAGCTAAGCAACCGGTCACCCGTTAAGGCGCACCAACATCAAGGCTGTATAAACGTACAAAGCAAGACAATTTGTTTTTACACTCCATAGCCACGTACTTAAGGTAACCGCAATGCTTGGGTTTTTGGTATTCAAGGACACTACCAATTTTGAGTTTTTTGGTTTTCCCCGATTTCGATGAAACCGACTCGAGGTTTAATTTTTGTGGTTTATCGGGATTTACCGAACACACTAGACCCTAGTCTTAAGTAGCGCTAAGTGATAGTGCGAAGTGAGCACAGAGTTATATAAAAGTTCCCTCATCTCCCGCTTTGAAGCGGGAGACATCGCAATCAGGTCTTGAATTACGACGCTCCGTGTTGCTGAGGAGTAATCACCTCTCTCTGCTGTGTATAGGTGTGTTTTAACAAAGATCCAACACCCAATGAGGTCTGCAGCGGGGTTTCATGATTAAATGAACATGCTAACAGTGTTCCCTCTCTATACCCCCCTTTTTTTTAATCACGCTCCCCCCCTCTCCCGCTCCCCCCCCCCCCCTCCTTGCCCCCTCCCCCCTTCCTAAGAAGCTCCTCTGAATCCGACCCTGGCCTGAAGCAGCACGTCAGCGCGTTCTCGTCGCTGCTGGGTAATACTTTTATTCTCCGCTCAATTTAGCGAGGAGCGTTCACCGCAAAATTTTTCAAGTCCCTCCGTAAACCGTACACCAGGGTTGGGCAGAAATACTGAAAAATGTATTTGGAAATACAAATACTGGGATACATTAAAATAGTAGCTAAAATACTGATACTGAAATATATCTGTAAAAGTGTATCGCGATACGTAATAGAGGCGAAAAGTGTATGGAAATACAAATACAGGAATACATTTTAGGGAGGCCAGAAATACAAATACGGAAATACTGATACTGCAATATATTTTTCAAATTTGTTTGAGATGACAAATGAGATGAAGCTTGAAGTTAGAAGTGGACGTTTTTGATCCTGAAATTACTTTCTCGCAGGCTTGGCACTTTGCCTTTAAGGTAGTGATTTCGGACGACGAGGAGTCTTCAATGGGCTCGAAAAAACGTTCTATCGAGGACTGACCGCGGTCCCTTCCCTGACATCCTGTCTGTTTGACGAGGAATGCGAAAAGACTTCGACCTCTAAATAAATTCTATGTCATCCTAAATCCCATCAAAGCGTCACCACTCTCCTGTCCAATAAGGACGCCCCTGTCAACATTTATCACATGACGTCACGGTGGAATGAACTGGTATTTTTTATCTGTAGATGTGGCCTTGAACATGAAACTTTACCACGCTGCTGTATGAAAGGACAATACGTACTTTCGTTGTAGGTTACCTTGTTGAAGATCGTGCAGGCAGTGTCATTTGGAATTTTCGAGAATAGTGGACCACCTGAAGCATCCTGAAACACATGTCTTATGTTCTGTTACGGTTGAAAAAAACGATACGGTAGCATCCCTGTTGTGAAGGTCCTTCCTGCCGACCCTCCGCCACCAACGCATGGATTGCAGTTCTCAAGTTTTGTCTTGCACACTCCAAATAGAGACCTCGTGGATTGCGATCTGGTATTGCCGGCACAGGTGCGAGCTCTCCGAGAAACAGCGTGGTCGAGACGAGTTGCAGGTGTACGAAGTCTGGGTCGGCACAGAGAGGCCACATCCTGGGTTTCGAATCACCAGAGCAGCAGGTCACTTTCACGTCGGCTGATGACGTACCCTTGAGCCGTGCAATATTACGGGCGCAGCCGCAGACGCATTTGAATATGTGTTGAACTTCACTGTGTGAGTCATCGTACTATTTCAAGCCAACCACCACCAGGCTCGTACTGCAACGGACGGTGACTCAGCTTTGCTGGCTGGGTGTACTGTGCACGCTAAGGCAAGAGAGACGGTTAGCAGAGGGCTTTGGATGCCAGCAAACAATGACTCAAGAAACCCCTACCAAAGGACCTGCGGCACAAGATGCTCTGACACCACTCCTGGCACGCCACCTGGTTCGAGTCGCCGAATACGTAACACTTCTCAGAAGGGAGAAGAGCAGGCATAGAAAAATAGTTTGGAGAATCAGAAGGAACCTTGGTCAGCATGGTAACAATGCCCCAGCATCTCCTTGACCCTGGTGCTCTCAGAAGTAAAAACCAAAAAAACAAATGCGTTCGGATTTCTTTGTTTTTTTCGGGGGGGTGGGGGGGGGGGGGGAGGGGAAAATTTCTCAAGAAATGTAACGAAATACATTTCACCCTGATTGTATCGCGATACAAAGAAAAATTCAAAATGCATTTTGATACAGAGATACAGATACTGGTGAAAAAAATGTATCCCGATACAGTAATACAGATACGAAATGTATTTCTGACATACTGTCGCGATACATTTGTATCGCGATACTGGCCAACCCTGCCGTACACACACCAGATCTGCCGCGAAACCTCGCCAACAGAAAGCTTTCATAGACCGTTTCGACACCTCCGATACCCGATAACGAGACGATGCATGCGCAAAGGTGGCGGCGAATTATCAGGTATCGTTATTGGAGTCATCGGAACAATCTACTAAAACTCTCTCATCGCGGCTCTCTCCGTAAAAGGTCGTCGAACCAAAGACACCTAGGTCGACGTCCTTCTTATGTACAGGGTCCCCCCATAAAAATTTATATATTTTTTTATTGCAAAAGTAAGTTTTGCATTACCGAAGGCTCATTTTCCGCAAACAAAATGTAGCACTAACGGTCCGAACCAGCTGCCAAAAGTTTCAGAACTAACCGTTATCTTACTAAAAGTTATAGTTATTTTCTGAAATTTTCAATGGGGAAATGGTGGCCAACGAAACTCTCGAATACATGAAGTTGAATAGTGCCAGGTACCTGGAAACGAGCGAAAACTGGCCCATTCGCCATTAAAATGTTGAGAAAATTACTTATAACTTTTGAACCTCACTTGCTGCGGAAAGAGTAATACGTTTCATTCTTTCATTGCCGCGCGCGCCGCAGCTGGCCGAATGGGCAGCGCGCCCGTGGCCGAACTGTTATCGGGCTTGCCTCCCACGCGAAAGGCCGAGGTTCGATGCCTGGCCGCGGATACAACTTTTTTGTTGTTTTTGTATATGTCGAGTTCTGGGAAATTCAAGAACCCTGTTGCTTATTGGAGGTTAAAATGTTCTACGCGCCGAACTTACTACGCTGGTTGTTCCAGAAGCCCACGCGTGTACATAAGACCCTTATGTAGAGCCAGTCTCGCCCCAGCAGCTCGATCCTGCATCGACACCTGCGACGCAAGCCTTCCACTACTTTGTTTTAGGCAAAAGTTCGCCCCAGTTAAAACGTTTAGTTTCTTCAGTTATTTACCGCCTCATCATTTGTGATTCGTGACAATAGTTTCCCCGATAGAACATCAACACCCAACCACCGGCCCAATTGCAACTCTGTTTCCATTTAAATCATACAGCAGCATAAACTTGGCACGCGTTGTCGCCAAAGCGCCCGAACCAACTCTGCGGAAAAAAAAAAAAAAAAAAAAAGACGTGTCGCGACTGGCCGACATGGCATCGGAATGCCAATCCCTGAATGCGACGGGGATCGGCCTTGGTTGGCCGCTTCCGGTGGCGTGCCAACCAAGCATGCTTCCGGTTTCCGCTTTACGCGTACGAAGGCAAAAGCGAAGCGTCCCCCCCGCCTTGAGCCTGTCTGGCTCCAGTTCGACGCCGTGTTTGATCGCCGCACTCTGGCTCCCGTCTGACGCTTGATCAATGCCGGCAGCTTCATTGTTTCTGGATGCGCGCACGCTTCGATTTGCTCTTTGACTTTCTCCGCCTGTCCCGGGTCGCAGAGTTTGAACTTTCAACGGCAATCGAACTCAATCCAAAGGCTCTGTGCCACGAGAAATTGAGAGAGAGGGGCCGACGTCCACACACGCTTTCTTATCTCCCCCTCTCCCTCAGTTTTCCTCCGTATGCACTCGCGCCGTGAAGGCTCCTCATGCTCCATCTATAGACACTCGGTTTTGCGCCAAACCCGAGCGCAGCCGACTCTACAACACAGTGCAGCCATTCAAGTGGTGCCCAAAGCGCCTCGTCATGGTCCTTGTTGTATATCTGCCTTTTCTACCACACCAATCACTAACAAACCAACAAACAAAGAAAAAGCGCAGGATGACGGCGCATTTACTGATTGGTGTGGCGGGTGATAGCAAAGGCACGAAGAGGACGTGCCCCGGGACGATGCACATTTCGGTCACTGCGTGATTGGCTCTTTTTGATCATGGCGTTTCCTGCGCTCGGGTTTGGTCTGAAATGGTGTTTAAGACATCAGGTTGGTCCACTTTCCCGCGAATCCCTTTGGGATTCGCTGCAATGTGCGGAGGGAGCTCCACACACGACCAAGCTGGATCTATGTTAGACCTTAGAAAAAGAAGAAAACAAAAAGGCAGTCTGCGCATTGACACTGCGCATCATGATCAGTGCCACAGCGCAAACAAGGGTGGAAAATAAAAATCAAGGTGATTCAAATAATGATTCAAATGAGATCGGTGTTACTGTGATAATTAAAATCAGACTTTTCCCGCAAAAACAGTTCCGAAAAAAAGCTTCTATTTATCGTTTTTCTATCATTTGATGTTTTTTTTTTCTATAATCGCCTTTGTTATTGGTTTGTACTGAAAACAAAAACATTGTTATCAGTGATTGGAAGGATTGATTAATCAATATGCCATGTTTAGAAATAGATGCTACTGATAGAAAGTAACTATTTTCTAGCCACAACGATTTAAATGAAATTAATGTGATTTAAATGAAATCAACTTGATTTAGATCAAATATATCAGATATAAATCAAATAAATGTGATTTAATTAATTTTTATTAAAACAAATATCTCTGACTTCTTTACTCCCCGGCGCAGACCCAGCTCCCTTCGTAGGTTACAACGATTTTCGCTACCAAGTGCTTGGTGGACGAGTACATGCAGTAAATATTTTAGAGGATACATAGTCACTAATTCACTAATATCTTAAGAGACGCTGAGCGTACGCTTTTACGTAAAAAAATGGCGTTCGTGTTTGTACAGCCTAAGGTTGGTCTGCCTTTGAGTAGAACAACCTCAACCTGTATAAACGCGAGCGCAATTTTTTTTAACGTAATCGGCCATGTTTTGCGTCTCTAACGTTCTCAGTTACTTAGTGACTGTGTTGCCTCTTTTTATGTGATTCATTGGTGGCGTTCTGATCGGCTAGTGCCACGATCTGATTGGCCGTGTATAGATAAAGAGATGTACGAGCTTGACACGCCCTGGGTTCCTGAAGCTGTCCGCGACCGTAGAGCCGGTTTGCCCAGAGTTCCGTGTGACCCGGCATGATTCGCCTAATCATCTGAGCGCCTTTGTCGTGGACGTTTCCGGTACTGGGACTAAACGAATCTATAATATATGTTGTAAGGGCATTATGAAATTTATCGTCGTCGCCAAACATTTCGCTCGTGAAACTGTGACCATCATCGTCGCAGCTGGTCGGGCGAACGAAATCGCTCGCTTTCTATACATGGCTTGCATTGACATTCATATCAGCCGTCATTGCTCCGTACCATGCTCCTGTGCCCGTACCTTCTGCAGCATACATTTGGCACAGTAAAGCTTTTTTTTTCGGCAAGGTTTATTGAGAAAAACAAATTCAATGGTACAAAATATATGCTGCATAAGCTACGGGCACAAAAAACATGATACGGAAGAATGGTGGCTGGTACGGTGCCATGTGACGTCACGGGCAAGGTATATGTAGCTCGGTTGACTAAACAACAGCAGGCCAGATTTGATCAACTCTTGACAAACCTTTCAAGCCGTAGCCATTTCTTATTCGCGAGTATTTGACTAAAAGCAATATAGAACTCATTAAAAGTATCGCTCGTTTTAAAAAAATGGCAAACACTAAAGCTCCCCCCTCAAAAAAAAAAAAAAAAATATATATATATATATGAAGCTTTTGCCGAATTACCCAAGCCTCAAAGAGAATGCCGTGATCGTAGGTACACGCGCTGCGCGTGCTGGCGTTTGCAGCTGTAACTATTCGAAAGCAAAGACCTAAAACAAACGGTACTTCGCATGCACGTTCCACAAACGCTTTATTTTGGTGATTTGCTTCAATTCTTTAGTATAGGCAAGACAAGCGCGTGCAGCGCGTGTACCCACCTTCCCAGAATTTTCTCTGATGCTGGGTGATTTAACTAAAGGTCTCTTAACCTGGGTAAAAACAAGAGAACCAGCTTCACGTAGTGCTACGTTCGATGTAAAATGCACGGCAAATTGGGTTCCTGGGTTTTTAACAAGAGAGGATGTATTGTATTGAAAGCGCAAATGGCAAGCCAGTCATAGAGCTTCAGCATGTCAGTTTTTTCATCTCGCAGCGAGTCTCTTGATTTCATAGTATCCGGCGATTAAACTTGCCATTTTGGAGAAGTTCCAAATACGAGGGCACTGGCACCATTGCACGAGGGCTAGATGGACGCATAAAATTCGCACTACAGGCGTGATATAGACCAGGAATGGCCAGACGGACATAGACAAAGAGCCATAAAAAAGAGCCATTTTGACTGAAG
Source organism: Ixodes persulcatus (assembly GCA_013358835.2). Taxonomy (NCBI): domain Eukaryota; kingdom Metazoa; phylum Arthropoda; class Arachnida; order Ixodida; family Ixodidae; genus Ixodes; species Ixodes persulcatus. The sequence continues at coordinate 389,925 of JABSTQ010010198.1, forward strand.
AGCCGAAATGAAAAGGGGGCGTGTTATTTTTATTTTTTTTTTTAGCGTGAAACGTTCTTTGGCTTGTTGCTTCGCATGTTATAAAGCCGGATGAAGTGAAGACGGATTAAATGGAGCCAGGTTAAGTGAGGCAGGATTAAGTGAGCCGGATGAAGTGAAGACGGATTAAGTGGAGCCGTGGCCTGTGACGTCACATCACTTCAGTCTCCCCGATAGATTTAGTGGGAAAGTTGACATCACGTGACCTCAACAAAAACTCAGTTTCCCCGCCAAATTTAGCGGTAAAAATGACGTCACATGACTTCATGTCAAATGACCTAAAACCTCATTCAGTTCACCGCTAAAGTTAGTGGAAAAACTGACGACACGTGATATGATGTCACGTGACCTATGCACAAAATCAGATTCCCTTCTAGATTTAGGGGGAAAATTTACAATAAAAATTGAGATTGACAATTGATAATTGAAAATTTACACCTGTCGTCATTCATCCAGTTAGTTCGATGTGCGCATGGTGGCACAAGGTCGCCAAAATGCAAGCTACTTTAATCATACAGGCTGTTCAATTTTAATTCGAACAAATTTTTGCAAACAAAGGAAAGATACCTGAAATCCATATTGCCGACAAAGGAAATGAAAGGGAGTTGCGAGCTGCACTCTGATCAGCGAAGAGCCGGATGCGGCCAACGAGCCACAGTTCCCGCCCCCCTCCTTCCCAGATATACACCTACATTCACATAAACTATACGCAATTTATGCAATATATGCGATATATGGAGCAAATTCAATATAGAAGTATGTTTTTGTTTAGATTTTTTGCGGTGTAAGGTGACTATGCATATGTAAAAGGGGCTCAGACCCAGTCAAGCCGCACTCTTGCGGCCTCTTGTCTGTGCTCCAAGCATCATTTTGTACTTTGTACTTGGTGATGTCAAATAAAGTTTGATTTGAATTGAAACTTTGAAACATATATAAAAAAGTTATAATATATAAAACATGATCAATATATCAAATATATAAGATATTCTGGAATAGCTGAACAGACGCTAAGCCATTTTTGATACAAAACTGTTTTTTTTTTTGCTTTCTCTCGCTTTCGTTTTTGAGGTAGTTTATAAATTGCTCTAAATTTAAACGTCAGGAGAAATTCAAAACGAAACATAAGTACATCTCAAGAAACTAGTAGCAGGGGCGGATTTATGGGTCAGGCCTGGGGGGGGGGGGGGGCGGTAGGCCTTCGGCGGGGGGGGGGGGGGGGGAGTCGGGAGTCTGCTGAGATATGACACGGTCCAAACGTTGCCCAGGTCTATTTTGTTGACCAAATATTTGCTATGTCGCCAAAAACTAAACTTCTGTCTGGTGTATATCAATGATTTTATTTTAAAAAAAGTTGACCTTGGGGAGCTCAGGGGGGGCGGTCGCCCCCCCCCCCTAAATCCGCCCCTGACTAGTAGTGTGAAGACGAAAGGCAGAGTAGTGTTTCGAATCTCTTGTGTATTTTTTGAAAGAAGGGTGAGCGAGCAAGCGAGCTGGTTAAAAGTGAAAATAATTTAACCTGAAACAGAAAACAAAAGCAAAAAAGAACTAAGGATAACACAGAGATATGTTGTCTCTTCGTTTTATATGTCTTTTCTTTCCCTGTCCGTCTGATGTTAAGTAATGTCAATGTATTCTAGTCGTTCGTTCTTGTCTTGAATCAGGAGGGCATAAAGCAGAGGTGGCCAAATTACTTTCATATTGTAATTAAATTACACTACTAATTTATTTGTCTGCAACGGCTAAAACGTAATTAAATTACATTACAAATTACTTGGGTGGAAAAGTAATAATTACAGTTACACTTTACCTAAAAATAACACGGAAATTTCTTTCAAATTACTTCTCCTTTCCCTATCAAAAATTAAACAATAGTTTTCTCCTACCAGAAATTGTAATTACAATATTACAGAGAAGTACAGGCGACTGGTATACAAACAGTTTGCCTGATTTGATTCCTCTCTCTGATATAAATCCACGAAGAAAACAAAAAAAGAGTATTTCACTCATTCTTCTTTTGCGACTCAAAATATAAAGATCCTTCTAGCAAACACCTGGCAGTAGCTCCACACTTATGATGCCCTTTTTTCTCCTTGGAACTCATCCTGCACATAACAATTCCTCTCTTGAACGCTACATCCTGATCCTCGAAGAAAATTCAGAGTCAGTTCGTAGTATCCGGGAGTACAACCCGCTCCACGGCTAGTGCCCAGCTCTGCTAAGACCTCTTTGATTTTACGACACTTTTACACAATCAGATATGCCTTCTAGCTTTATTCTGTCAATATCTGCATCCGGAATTCCTCGCTAGTTTGTAACGTTTGCTCGCAAACGGGAATCAGCTTGTTTCCTCTACATGACGAATTTCGGAGAAATCCCGGCACGGTCAAAACGGTGTGGGCTTAAGATAAAGCAGCATCTGCGGAAGGGTGCTTTTATCTCTGACCTCCACGGGACACAATACTAAGCAGAACCTCGCCGCGAGTCCCCTTACGATAATGGTCTCACGAGCAAAAATAGATTCACTCCCTTCCCTCATGCATCGATTTCCTGTCCATTTTTTTTAATGCATATAATTATTGTGCTTTCGAGTGCGCGCGCTCGAGTTATTCTACATTTCCACTCAAGAGGTTTGTGGTTTTAAGGGTGTCTCTTTCCATGAGTCACCTAATGCATTTCTTTCATTTTTTTACTTTACCCTTCGTTCGGAATTGTATTTTCTTACAGGTGCCCTTCAGTTTCGCAGTTGCACAAAATATGCTTGAAGATAAGAAGCAGTCATTTAGAAATTTAATTAAAATTAGCGCTTCGGAGTAATTCATTAGATTTCTAAATTACCTAACCGAGAAAGTAATGCCTTACATTCCTAACGGCTGCCAAGAGTAATTAAATCACTGTAATTACATTACAGTAATTTCATTACTGTCACCACTGGTACACAATAACGAGAGGCTGTTCGCGGTGTGGATGACAGCTGAAATTCGCAGCTGATTGATTACCATTACTTCGTCGCTTTCACGAAGGCAAAAGCGCGCTGCCCGTTTTCCTTCTTTTTTTTTTTCACGCCAAACATTCATGTGTTTTTACTTGTCCGTCATTGATTTGGAAGGGAACTCAGGCACTCGACCCGACCGGTTTGCAGTCCTCGAACTTGAACGTGATCTGCTGGCACACTTTCGACGTTAGTGGGCGATCTGTACACACGCGACAGAAGTGGGAGGATTGGAGAACGTTTGGCCAGACCCTTCTTGATGGACAATTGAAGATACAAACCAAAACGACAGCGAAAGAAAAAAAAATTGCTCGTGACACGGAGTGGCGAAAGGCTAACCAATTAGCCAAGGAAGGCTGTACCTTTAAGCTGACAGTGCTCCTGAACTACACGCAAGACAGGCCCATCAACCCCCTCCCCCACCCCCTTCATCGACTGACCCAGGTCTCTGTGGTGGGTGTGGTCAGGAGCGTAATCACATGGCAAAAGATAGACCCAGGACCTGTGCAAAAGAGCACGTAGTTTGCCCCGCACTGTCAGGTTGCGGGCCAATGGAGTACAGAGAGGTCAGGGAAAGAGGCGGATTCATGCTGGCATCGGAGTACGCGAACGTTGCCATACCAGCTGATTGTTTTGCTGAAGAGACTGGCTGTTTTTTGTATATTTTGCCTTTATTTTTTTTTTGTTTTGTTCGTTTATTGTGCTACAAGGTCGTCGGCATTTTGCAGTTGTACGTAATGGCGCGCTCTTGTGTGTTTTTACTAGGACGAGGTAATGACGTCAGGCATCATTTCCTTCAGGCGCACCGTTTCATGCACGCAGGTATGTTTATAAACCGCCTTTCTCTTTAGAATAAAAATTCACCTCGAGCATTTTTTTTTGGTTCTAAGCCAGATATACTGTCTTTTTTTAACTAAGCCTACTACAAGTCAGAAATGTTAAGCCACGTTTCCTAATTAAGTCAATATTTGACCCCGTTTTCTTGGACATACACTAAATTGTTATTATACCCCATAAAACTTGCTGTGAGATCTGTTAAAAATATAAGCCTGTACATCTGTATTACACGCAGATAGACTCGTTTAGCACATTGTTTAATGAATGTAATTTCCTATTTTTCGGACCTTGCACATTAACTATGTACTATGTACTCTACTATGTACGAAATTATTAGTGACCCACGTCACTAATAACAAGATTGTATCTCTGTTTCAGTATCATATTTGGAATGTAGAACTGACAATAACACAAACTTTGAAGCACCTAGAGATAATAATAAGTCAAAACGTAAAATGACAGCAACATAATCTAAGTATCTGCGCAGCTGCTTATAAGCAATTATGCATGCTTAGACATAAGCTTAAAAATAACAATAGGGAAATAAGACTTACAGCATACAAAACTCGAACACGACTTACTCTAGAATACCCTTCGGTCGTTCGGGACCCCGCAAACAAAAGCGACATAACCAGGCTCGAGAGAACACAGAAATAGGCAGTACGTTTTATAACTTACAAATAACCCATCAACGTCCTCTGTGACAGAAATGTTGAATGCTTGTGGGCTTGAACCGTTTCAGGTTAGGAGAAAAATTGCGCGGTTAAAGCTTTTCTTTCTGATTTATCATGGCCAAGTAAAGATCAACCGTGACATTTATCTTAGGAACATTTCCAACAGATCAGCTAGACTAAATCATTCTAAAGCATTGCAGTCGTATATGGCCAGAATTAATGTTTTCGAGTAATTTTTTTTTTTTTTTTGCAAATACGATTAACGATTGGAATAATCTTCCCGAACGTATTGTAAATCACAACGATATTTCAATGTTTAAGGATGTTGTTAGACTCCTTTACTCTATTTAAAACGTAAGCATATCTCCTCGGTGTTATTTTCTCTCGTTTCACTTTCTTTGGAGTTAAATATGTATATATGGCGTGATTCTTTGAATGTTTTGTTGTAGTTTTTGTCTTTTTATATTGTCTTCTTTGTTATCAGTTCGAACGTACACGGCAGGTGCCTTCGATTATTGTTGCTTATTGTGGTCAGTATATTGTTATTCTTAAAGTTATTATCACTTTTCTTTTCTACGTGCATTTAGTCCCCTTTTTTTATTCATTTGTGCATTGGGCGCGTCTTTTATACAGTTTTGTAAATACGGTATTGTTACAAGTTTTTATAGGTGGCATCAACTGCATCGTTTAGTTTTATGTTGTTCCTCCCTGTCTCGGCCCACGCGCCAGCAGTATATATAAATAAATAAATACCTTCACAGCGCTATTTTTGGTCAGCTATTTACTGTTTAGGTTGTTTTCTTTTGTATTAGTGTCTGAATTGTATAAATGCGTCTCAACTTTTATTAATCACACAAGAATACACGTTACGTTATTCGGCAAACTAGAAGCACTTGCATCCAAATATATCTAAGATATTTTAATTGTTTTTAACCAATAAATTCTGTTAGACGGATTTGTTTGTTGCTTACATACCTTTGTTAGTTTTTTATATATATATACACTTTAATAGCCGTTATCCGTCAATATCTTATAAACAACGAGGGAGCTCCAGCACGCACCTTCCTGTCGAGGGTTCTTCAGCATTGCAGAGAAAGTTAGAGGTACTTCCCTCTCCTTGAATCCAGCATCAGTAGAAAAACACGTTTAGCTGCTCCTAGACTTAAAAACAATGCTCTTCACCAAGAAAAAAGAAGTGCAGCAGAAGATATATCAGCGGCGGCCAAGCTGCGGCTCGCGAGCCGTATGCGCCTCTTCGCGTGTTGAAGTGCGGCTCGCGGCTCCCTACCCTACCCTACCCTACCCTGCCCCCCCCCCCCCCCCCGCCCCTTTCCCGGTTACACGAGCACTTCCCCAAAAAGAGAAATGGAACGCCTTTTAAATCGAAAGACAGTTTTGCCCCTTCCCTTCCCTTCCCCCCCCCCCCCCCCCCCCCCCTCCGCGGCGGCCACCCCTGAGATATATCATTGTCAGGCGTTTTATAAACTTCCTTCCCTAAGTTATGTGATTGAACCTTGCGCTGCTATCAATTTTTTTACTTTTATCTCCATCTCTACATCACCACTGAAGCGACACGGCGCTTCAACGCCCATTTCGTCATGGAGGGGAAAAAGACGTTCGAGTGTTTCGCTCCTCAGACTGAGGCCATTAGCATTCGCTTTGCTCACTGGTAAGAAAACATCTAATTAATTTTGTATGTGCATCGCAGGTATATGTTCTCGCAGGATTTTTTTTTTTTTTTAAGTAAAGGCGCTTTACGTCTAGTTATCATTTTCGAAGCGTTGGGTAGCGTATAGAATAACTCTGTTGGTGATGCTCGTTTGAGTTATCATACCTGGTTGCTCATTAATGTCTGTCACTTTCATTTAGTGGACGTCATTTTTTTTTTTTTTTTTTTTTTTGATGTGACAAGTCATTGCAACACAAACACCCTCGAGTATTTACGCTGAATTGTTAACTGGCGTGAGGCCTCTAAGCCTAAAACTCCTTACGCTATAATTTACAAATAATGACATCTGGTTCTTCTCCGACACACGTCTGTCGTCAGTTAGGCCACCTCTGCAATTTTTCAGCCAGTTTACGATTGTTACTGCATTAAAGAAACTTTTGAAGTACAGATTGCTTACAATTAACTTGAGCATGTCATATTTTTTTACAACTTCGGTAACCCTTGGATTGACCCTGTCACAACCTGCGGGTCCAAAATATACCCGACAACAATTTCGTATTTATTGCGACGCTCTAAACATATCCAGCGGCACTATGCACATGAAATGGGAGATTACCAAAACCTACCTCGGGTAATATTATTGATATTACTTGCTATACGTTCTATTCTAAAACAGCAGCTCTTCGACCAAATGCCGCATAAACTACAAAATCCTCTACCAGGTCCGATGTTAGCATAGCCTGAACTCACACTGCGACGTCCTTCGGCAGATGGGTGGATGGATGGATGCTAATGACTGTAGCCTTCATAACTGGCGGTAGCTTGCCCCACCTCGCCTAGAAACCAAAAGAATAATTCTTCCATCGCCCCTCTAAGCCAGATTATCTTAATTCAGAAACCTTTGGCCACAATAGTCGCTGACAGCTTAATTAAGCTTAATCGAGAAACGCGGGACGTGGCCTATCTCGAGCATCTTATTATAGCTTCGCAGTTAATATAAGTAGCATAAGTACGAAATATTTATTTTCAGCAATATTGTTCGTGCTGAGGGCACCAGACAAAACGCTTCCATGAAATAGCTTGTCCGGGTCTGGCGCCCTTGCACTTACAGGGCCTGGTAAAAACAACAACTACTATACACTATACACTTTGTCTAAATAAAACAAACGCGTACATCCTTTTTTTGTTAAACAGTGAATATCATTGTGGTCTATAATGAACTCGTTAAGCAATGTAGGCAGGTTATGCGCAATAGATTACAGTGCACCATTTGTACAAACATGAGGCACATTCCAGAACTCTCTGCGTCTAACAAGGATGGAAGATTCACGTTACGTCGGGTGGGATACATTAGACAAAAAAGAAATAAACTCATCGGTCGAAAATAAATGAGAGCATGGCAAACGGTACTCGTATACGCTGGCAATCCTCATGACGTTGAATTTCAGAAATAATGGTTCCGTATGAGTGTCGTAAGGCACGTTGGCAATAAAACGCAGCATTTTCTTTTGTAGGATCGTAAGTTTCTTAATATTTGATTTCATTGTTGCGCCCCAAACCAAATGATAATAGTTTGTGAGCTAAACAGAGCACGATCAATTCGCATTTTAATATTTACAGGCAGCAAGCAGCGACAGTGGCATACTATTCCAACAATTTTTGCGGCTGCGGTGGCACTCCCTAGCCTATAATTTATTTATTTATTTATTTATTTATTATTTGGCCATCGACGAGGAAATCACAAAACAAGGAGCGTCAAGAAATGAGCCGCGTCGTCCGTTTCTTAAGGTACCAGTTGTTACAACAGCTAAGAAACGGGGGGCTATGGCTCATTACGTTCACAGTTCGTAATTCGTTCTTCGGCGTTCTGATTAGCTAATGAAGTAATATCATCGGTTGCGAGGGGCTATAAAAAAAATGTCGAGGACTCGATCACCACGCCCTCCGTTTTTCTTGTTTCAATGACCCGAGATCAACTCTAGTTTTTTTTGTTTTTTTTTTACGTAAAACGTTTTTTGGCTTGTGGCTCCGGATTTTGCGGAGCCGTGGCATGTGACGTCCCTTAATGCAACGCGCGCAGTCTTGCCTTATGGCGCGTCACAGACCTACACACCAGTTCAGTTTCTCCGCTAAATTTAGCAGGAAAATTGACGTCACGTGACTTGATGTCACGTGACCTATATGGCAATTTCGTTTTTCCTCTGAATTTAGCGAAAATATTGACGTCGCGTGACCTACAGACCGATTCAGTTTCCCCGCTAAATTTAACTCGAAAATTGACGTCACGTGACCTGACGTCACGTGATGCTAGAGCGTTTTACGTATGCAGCACAATTTCCGTGCATTTTGCCTTGCAAGTTTTTTGCCTGCTGTTTTGGGTTTGCGTCCACATTTTTGCTCCGATGCGGATGGAAGATTTCGCTTGTGATAGCCGCGCTGCTATACCGTGGAATCAAACGAGAACGATCGCTAATCTTCTCGTAGGAGCGTTCTTATTGTTATTTTCTTACGATCACCGCTAACCGCTCGCGGACGTTGGTCGTGCGGTTTTCGAGCGGCCCTTGACCCCGATCGGCTTTGACCGTGACCACGTCGTCGCGGACAGTTTGCGCCGAGCAGGAATTTCCTCGTTCGGCATCTGGTGCGTCCGGATCTCACCCGTTTCGCCGCCTATCTTCGGATCGAAAGTGAAGTTGCGTCGAGCTCGGGCCGTTATATGCGGGGGTCCCTCGAGTGTATACCTGGTGCGATGCAAAGCAGCCGCTTACTCAAAATTCCGAAATAATTGCGGCATAAATAATCCGCAATGGTCGCGCACTCGAGCAATATTTGCGAAAACAAAAGATAGACTAATTTCATGCATGCATTCTAAAAACAATCTTACTCTATAAGTAGATGCCTACAGAGATAGGTGTCTAGTTCCCCTCAATGCACTCGGGAGAGTCACTCGCTGCACTCTTTGGAGTGATCCAGCTCGACTAATGAAGAGGCTGAAATTAGGTTTAGGCCTAAGAAGGTAAGCCTGCAATGTGACACTGACTATAAAGTTTCACCACGCTAGCGCAGAATATTTTTTTTTAATGTAGGTTTACGATGGCACTGTGGTCTTGCGACCAACTTCAGCTGTGCTCATTATTGCAGAATGGAGTCAGTGTTTCAATAATTGCCCCTATTGATCTATACGCTTTATTTTACCATTAACCTAAGTGTAACTGTGGAGCATAAAAGCCGGTTCACACGCTTTAGGCGGCTCGCGACCGTGTTACCGTGTCCTAGAGTGGAGTGGTGAGTCCAGATGCTGGCCGGAGAGGTTACTTTCTTGCTGTGGATGCTAGTAGAGGGCACCATCACCGCCTTCCCCTGAAGTTCTCCGGCCCTGCCGGCACCGCTCCGTTGACTTATGCGAAACTCTGTGTGACGACCGCCGTTTTACTTATATTCCTTTAAAGAGAATATTTCCAAATTCATACGTTGGTAGAGTATCATGGAACGGCCTATTATTCCAGTGCATTACTGCTGCTTGTGGCTTTCTCATTGGGCAAGCGGCAGGGTAGTTCCTTCCGCCGTTACGGAAGCATACTCACGCTACAGTGCCGCCTAGACAGGAAATGACCACCCAATGACCCAGCTGAAGGTGACATCCTCAACGATTAACAGAGAAACCCAGTGACGTAGTCCCAACCCCCCCCCCCCCCCCTCTGCATTTCTATTCTCATTGTAATCCGCTTAAACTTGGTAATTAAAAAAAAAACACATCGTAAAACAAAAACAAAAAAAAAAAACTTGCTGAAACTTGAATTTGCTATCCAAAGAGGGCAATGTAAATCACCTTGATCCGTAAGTTCGGAACTAAAAGTCTGATTTTTAACATTCCCATTTTTGTTTCGTGAGGCGGTCATAACACATGAACATGTCGGGACCACATAGCACGGCCTATCGGACAGGATCTTGTAGACAACTCTGGAACGCAGCCCGGTGAAGGAATCCCACTTTTTGTTTTGCTTTCATCCTTGTTTATGTTCAAAACTGCGTAATCTAACTCATTCGGAAGCCCGATTCAAAAGAAGTGCTCGTAAAACAAAATGCGCAGCAAAAGCTTTATTTTTTTTATTTACGCGTGAAAAAAGAGAAGCGAGAGAGCACAATATTTATTTTTGAAACACTTCATTTTTTTTTTTTTTTTTAAACAGCTCCAAAACTGTTGCGTCCCTTCGATTGATTGACCTTCAAACTGTAGCCAGCCCTAATCGCTCGTTTGATTGCTATGTACTTACACCTCTGACACAATACCTAGGAGATGTTTTAGTACATTGGCTATGAATGACCGACACCGACTTTGACAAGCCCTGAGTGGGCACTATGCTGCTAGATCAAATTTTCCTAGCATGCTTTCCCTAAGGCAAGCACAATCCTCTATCGCTGTCCATAAACTTAATCTCATTCCAAGTCACGAGTGCCGAGCCATTTATTATCACTCCGCAGCGAAAGAGATTTTTGCAGCAGTCGATGAAAACGCCGGCAGAAAAATCTCGACGTAAAAAACGTAAACTTAATAAACTACGCTGTCAGCGGCTAGAATTAATTTGACTTTTTCGCGCGTGTACTTGTGTCCACTTTCCTTTTATCGCGCACACGACATCGCCCGTTTTGGGGTTTTTTATTTTGCACCTTTTGCTTGCGTGTAGGTATAGTGCCAAAATGAAATTACACCGCTCAAGTTGCCGCCTGACACTTTTAGACTTTAAAGCCCTATTAGGTTTAATGCTTTTTTTGTGAGATAAAGAAAGAACAAATCGCTGCGATTGCATGTTCGTGTTAACTGCGCTCATTATGTTGTACTTGCTTGCACGTTAAAGTGATAGAAATATGTAAGTCGATAAAGGTGCGTAAATCAATCAGATCGTACCCTTAAAATTCAGGTTCCGACAAGCGAGGCAGATTTGCGTAGAAATCAAAATATGTCCTTTCAAGATATGTGCGCCAAGCACCAGAGCAGTGACACGACTGTTTAGGGCGCCAACTAGGCCTTTGCTTATTTTTCATTTTCACGATAATTATTTGGTTAGAGTTTACTGTTACCGAGCTATATTGCGACCGAGGCAAGGTTGCTACAAGCGATTGTGAGTTGCATCGGAGTCGTTGTTTGTTGTATCTTTCTATGATCGCTGTTAAAACGTACCATATAGCGATAAGCGGATGTGTAAACCACGCGGCTGAACAATGATAATCTAGAGCACAAATGTCGAGACCGAGGCATTTCGCATAAGAAGAACAAAATTGGCACTATAGTGATTTACTTTATATAATCCAACGAATTTGTATTCGCAAGCAGACACAAAGCATGGTATCAGTCTTGTTTCTTCGCGTAAATAGTCGGCATCAATCGCCTCAGCGAACACCGCCCCCACTTTCGGACGAGTGTCTGAAAACGCGGAGGAAAGGCCGCAGAAGCTGGCGCCATCTCTTGCATGAGTTTCTCACTGAAGAGACCGTTGTGCCAGTTTTTTTCCTCGAAAGTGCTGAAAATGAACAAGAGACGCCGCTCGCGCTGCTGCTGCAACGCTGTCAATGCTGCATTACCCAATAGCAGCGTATCGTTGGCCGACAAATAAATCAAATCTACTCCCCTTTTTCTTTCCCCTTTTTAATGATGCTTTGAAGCACGTAAGTTTCCAGCCGTAAGAACGACGCTGATCTAAAGTCGTAAGATCTTCAAGGATGGTGCACTTTGCGCTGGGGATGCGGCGACAGGAAGGAACACGCTATCCATACAGGTTCATTCACCCTAGTTTTTATGTTTTATTGCAAATTGTGTCCTGGAGGTAGCGCACAGCTACCATCTCGTACGCTTCGGAAGTTTTTCTATCGAACGGGGAAAGTTTGGACTGGATTTTTCCTCTGTGAATATTTCACACAGCTCATGACTTGGGGACTTCTTCCAATTTACCTTTGAAAAAATTCACTCCTATAATATTTTAGGACTAATTTATTGCTTCCTTCTCTTTAACCCAGACCCCACAATGAGTCGAAGCGAACAATGAAATTAAAGGTAGATTCCTTCCGAAATTCGGGGCCATCGAATTATTGGAGGCGAGTACAACCAAAAGCTGCGTTGTGGTAAATCGCGATAGGGCAAACGTTGACCATGACTTTTGTATTTTTAATAATGTTGCCTTCATCGACAGAAATAGGAATAACATTGGACGGTCAGATCTCATGGTGTTGGTTTAAGAGTACGCTACGTCCAAGCTTCCGTCGTACTTTTTACATACACCATTGAACTTGTAGTTCACAACTGATGATAACTAGAAGGAATTCCAAGTCGTAAAGTCATGGTGAAGCAAATGCTGGTCATGAAGTCACGAACAAAAACCTTAAGAGGGCGACTTGCAGAAGCAGAGACATGGCGGCTGCCACGTATGGCCAGCTTGCAATAGGAATATACGAAGACTTCATCTAAGCTATATCAATTTCTTTCATTCCTACAATGTGCAGCATATTTTGCGAAATGAACATATGGTAGCTGCCGAGGTCACCCGTGATTGATTTTTCTTCGCATAATTGCCAAAAGAGAACTCCGCTGGAGTAAACAAATGCTCAGCAGTCAGAAGGTTATCTTATTTTGGCCAGTTGGCTTATGGTCTTAAAAGGTATAAAAGCGCCGAAAACAACAAGGACAAAGACGAAGGAAGACAAACACAAGGGGCTTTCACTAGGTGAAGACGTCAAGATTCACAGCCAAGACTTTGAAGGAAAGTTCCAAACGTAAAAAAAGAAAGCAACTACACTAAACAAACGGGCACGAGCGCGTGGCGTCAGAAAGTTATCATGCAAAGGAAGCATTCTACTTAGCTAGGCTCCCATGTCTCTGAAATTGTCTGCACTGTAGATATATGTGAGATGGAGTGTAGTAGAAAATAAGTATGAAGTCGACCTGGATAGATGTGGATGCATGCACGCCTCCTTCTCGCTTTGGATCAGTCGGTTTCGTTACCTGTCCTTACGCTACCTTTTCTCTTAAAAGACAGCACCTATGCTCGTATTTAAATAATGAATTTGCACCAAATGATTCACGTACCGGCTGGGGAATCGAATTGCTCTCCGGATAATCTAAGAAACTTGGTTGTCATGCCGACGAGTTATGGGATGTCAGTGCGACGTGTCAGCAAGATGGAGCTTCTGGCATATACTTACCCTTTATCTGGCGACATCTGCGGGTCTACGAACTTTCCTCATCTTTACTTCCTGCTCTCCAAGACGGCGGTGCCAGCGTTTTGAACAGCCTATTATCCAACACCTTATATATGATTTCGAGAACCGTCTACTAAACGCTACCTTTATTATCTACTGGGCTGTGGAAAGCGTTCTAAACATGCTCTATCAGGACCGCAAGTTCGTCTGCTTCTTTTCCAGGGGTTGCGGTGATGTCAGAACCCCGAGCTCTGATTGGCTCTGATAGAACGATAGTGGGTAGACCACAAAGCAAGCTGCCTTGAGGTGTACCCACTATCCTTCCATCAAAGCCAATCAGAGCCCGGCGTTTTGACGTCACCGCAACCCCTGCAAAAGAAGCAGGCGAACTGGCACGCCGCAGAGCATTATTCTTTTTTTTTTTTTTGCGTAAGATCAGACGGCGCACGTGCGTCCTCAGCCCAGCGACTAGGCTTCTCTCCCCTTTCTGGTAGGCGCTAAAATGTGTGGTCAGACTCGGTCTTCCGATATGCAATAAGTCGTTTTGTAGCGTGGACCGGACTGTTCTGAAGGCATGTGATATTGTGGTACGCTCGCCAAACATATTATGTACGAGCAGAACCACGCGCAGAACTATGCTCCGTTTCGCACAAGGTACGAACGCAGCCGACGCAATGTTCCGATGGAGCCATTCAAGCGGCGCCAAAAATGTATTTCCACCACGCTCGTTGTCTTTGTGCGTTAGTTATCACGGGCTAAACCAAGCACATGGATAAGAGAGCGCTGGATTGCTGTGCATTCACTGCGCCTGATTGGCTCAGTCATTCCGTAGCGTTGGCTGCTTTCGAACTTAGTGTGAAACGGACTAGTATTCACTGGCGGCCATAGCTGTGTCGTGCGCGACTGCCGAACAAGTGCTGAAGAAGGCGAGCTTCTCCAATTCTTTTGCAACGTGCATTCTACACCTTCTTGCCGGCCGGTCTGAGCAGCCTGTTAATGTGAGGTCGTTTCGAGCATCTGCTCTAAACTGCGTCCTCAAATATGGCGTCCAGCGAATACCACCTACGCGCCGAGAAATCGAGGGAGAGGAGGGGACGAGAGCGCGCGGCCGGGCGCGCCAACGCCGAGCTCCGGTTCGAGTGGTTAGTGGGTAGACCTAGAGCACAGGGTGGGTGTGGACACCGCGCACGTCGCAGCTGCCAGGCAATGTCCTCTCCTCGCCTTGGTTGCAAACGCGGCCACCAGATAACTCTTCGATATGTGGCTAAATTTACGGCTGATGACAGCCTTTCGCGGGCTCGGTCTCCTATGCTTTTGTTGGGAGGCATGCTTGTTTTTAAACTTGTTTTCTGGCTGCACCTCGTCACGTAGACCTTGGCACTTCCTCTACGGAGTCTACGCGAATTTCTTAGATACTACTTCACCATTGACCCAGACCTTCGTGCTTGAACGGCGGCAGTGACATTTTTATGAAGGTGTTGCGGTGTAGAGATCTCTGCCGAGCTGTTCATGACATCATCGGTCAAGGTCAGAGCAGGCGCTCCGAGGCGAGGAATTCGCACCCGAACGATGCATTTTAATTGTTTCTTTGTTTGATTTTTTTCTCTCTCTCTCTCAGTTGCGCGGTCTGGACGACCGACACGCTATCGGTTGAGGCTACTCGGGCGCGTGCCGAGAGGACTTTATCTGGTCAATCGGGTCGCAGCGTTCGCCGCGCTGTGTGCCATCACCTACATATACTGCATCTTACACCGTGACATAAAGCAAGCCGCCTTTGTCTCGACAGCACTAGTCGAACACGTTCGAATGCGAGAGCCAAACGACATACGGCTGCCTTCTGGGTTCTAACGTGTTCGGCGATTACAATGGACACAAAGGCTACTAGCTCTATGTCTATTTAGGGTGCCTCAACCCCCCCCCCCCCCCCCCCCGCGCTCTGGGCTCCTCCTCTTCCTCCATTTCCTGGCGCATAGCTTCATTGCAGGTATTTTGCCGGTCTTCGTTTTCTCTGAAGCACGCACGTGCCCCCATCGCAAGGCGCAAGGAGAGCTCACGCATGCGCAGCACTTTTCGCGGAGAACTTTATGCGTCTTGAGTGATACTTGCGACGGAAGTCAGTGGTGCCACCCCACCTGCGAGCGAATCAGGCAGTGAAACATCGATACAAAATCAGCTGTGTGTACATATCGATTGGCTCTGTTTTTTCCTCCGTGTACACCAACTTCTCACACGCCATAATGTCATCGTGACAACATGAGCCCTAGATGGGTTTTATTGATCATACAGATATTGCCAAGACGGTGCGCATCATATAGAATGCCCTTAAGCCAAAAAGTGTATAGAGGCGTCGCCGCGAATTCGGTGCTTCACCGCCAGCCGCCGCAGACCAAAAGGAGCATGCGCATACGCACCTTGGCCGCGCCGTGAGCCTAAAATGGCGGCCCATCGCCAAGCACTCGATATGAGCGCCTGCGGCAGGCCGAAACATTGACGACCTCTGACTCGGTCGTAATATCCAGCGCTTTCGATGCATCGTGTTCGGCGCAACATTATTAATACCAGCGACATTAAGCGTTCGGTTATGCACAGTGTATGCCTGCCTTTTCATCCTTTCGTCTCCTTGTCGGCGACAAAAATTTCGCATCGACACCACGTGTTCCATAACCTGGCAGCCGTTTTAACCCGCAGAGCGTCACTGTCTTTGTTTTTCATCTCATTCCAACTAGAAAAGAAACAACAACAAAAATAAACGAACCAAAGGCCATCGCGGAGCAGTCCGCGAATAAAATCAAGAGGACAACGGACCAGAGATGCGCGCAGGCAGTTCTTCCTCGTCGCGATCTTGCAGAAGCGGAGCAAGTCGTTGCGCGCGTCCCGCTTCGCCTCACCGACATCGGAGGCGACCGTTTTTGTCGAAGTAACTCATCATTTCCCGGCTTCCTGCTGCCAGGGCCCGTGGTAACTCCGGTAGAGGGCGTGGACCTGCGTGCACCGGTCCGCCTTATCTCTCTTTTTGCTCAGTCCACCTGGCAATGGTCGTCGCTTCGCCTCCTTTTTCTTTCTTTTTTTTTCTTCTTTTTCTCTAGATATTCGCGATTTGTCGGCGTCGTACGCGCGCCGTTTGTTATGCGGAATTAAATAACTCTGCGATGTGCAACGGACGTTTCTTGACCCGTTTCGTAACGCGCGACATTTCGCGATGATGGTGATCTTTGTTTTCTTTCTGTCTCGCGCTTGTGCACGCCTGATGTGCCATCCGCACTGGCCGCCGTCTGTATGAATGTATGTATATGTGTGCGTGCGTGTATCTGTGCGTATGAGTGCCTGTTTAGACGGTGCTCGGTACACTTGTTACGTTCTAGTGTGTGGCTAGATACACCGATGTTTTGCCCGCCTAACAAAACAATGGCGTCTCTGTAGTGAAGATGGCGGCCACAATAACATTAGAAAAAAAAATAAGGCAGTCTGCAGACTGTATGACTTTCCTGCCTCAGAGATTAAAAACATATACAGCAGGCATACTTCGGAGATGCTGGTGGCGTGTCCGCGGATATTTCTCTCATTGTGTCCGCGGAGAAACTTCGTGTCTTTTGTATCGTGTGTGAGCAGCGGGACCGCGACTGAACCAACTTTGGCTGTGTTCAATACCTTTAAGCAGTGTGTGTCGTTTTTTCTTTTTTTTTTTGTTCAAGAGCGACGAGGGCAAGGAGGATAGAAGGATAGAAGAGGGCATGCAGTCAGCCGCGTAGCTTCCACAAGCCATGCTCCCTTGACGCCTCGCCTCTTTCTCATTTTGCTCCTTACCCTCCTCACTTATCAGGCCAACGTGACCACATCACGTGACCGTAGCGAGCCTTCGTCTAGCCTTCGATCTGATAAAACCCACCGGACGGAGCGCGCGCAAGCCTAAGGAATCATCCCACAATCAACCATTCCTCTCACACGTGACATGTCACGCGCACCAATTGCCAGAGAGATCTACGGCCACGTTGGCCACAACATAGTTTAAGCTTTTTATGACTAGGCTTCACCAATATTGCAACGTGCCCCCTCCTAGTACTTATAACCTCCTTGGACGAGGGCCTTTATTCTGTTTGTTGGTGAGCAAAGCGGTGGAAAGGCGCGTTGGGATGCACGCGCCTTCGTTGTCCTGTAGGTAGAGACGCTTTTATTTTTCTCGAGTTCCCAGTGATCGCGCGGAGCTCCGATCGCATATATGAGTGGGCCACGATGCGCAATTTGTTTGAATACGGTACTCGCACTAAAATTTGTTTTAAAAATGTTTGTTTACTGCCTGTGGTTTTATTTTTTTTCTTCTTCTTCTTTTGCAGTAGGGTTTTAACTGTGCACGTAAAACTTCAATATTTCTTTTTATTTTTTTTTTTACTTTCTGAAACACCTTTATTAGCGGGAAAGAGGGTCCAGAATCAACATCCCCCAATATTAAATTCTGCGTAGAAGGAAAAATAAAAAGCGCGAGCTGTCTTCATATATCCGTTTCATGCTCGGAGAAGGGGGACAAAAGGAACACTACCAAAGATCATTCTGCGATACAAAAAAGGGAATACATAGGTTGTAGATTTGTTTGTGGTTGTCGCCAGTGCCACTAAATAAGCTACGCTTCCGAGTAACGATACTCGCCCATATTGTGGCTTCAAATCATGGTTGCCAGTTATCTGAAGCTTTATCTGAAATCACAAGAAACGCTTTTCCGTCTTTCATAAATGTTTAAACAGTTCGCGACAGATAAAAGCTATATTACATGAGCTTTCTAACACCCAATCTAATGCTGAGCAAGTCGCACTTTCGAATCATGACGATCGGCAGTTGCGTCAGTTCTGCACAAGCGCCAAAATGGTGGCGCCCACATCAATGTCGAAGAACGGAGTGCCGATACTCTAAGTGCAGCTCATTTAGCCGCTCTAGTTGTCGCTTGCGTGCACACGATAGGGGATTCAAATCGCCGCAAATATTCGCGGTATTTGTCACAGCCATGCACGGTTCCAACAAACATAAAATCGTAGCGTGTTTCGCTATTTTTATAAAAGTAAAAGTAAGCTTTTTTTCTTTCAACACATGCGTACGTTACTTTTAGGCACATAATAATTTTAACGTTTATCTCGGGACAAATCATCCACGTAATATCGCGCGCATGCGCGATTTGTGGCTTCAACTTTTGATATACATGTATTATCTTTTACTTACTCCGAACAATCTATTTGGTACACCGGAAGCTTCCCAACTCGAGGTTGAATGCGGAAACTATATTGATTGATCGCTCCCAACGCCAAGTTCTCGTTTGTAATATTAGGCAATAAACGAATCATTTAAACTAATTCGCTAGCGTCACATCCGTCTTTCAGCTTACTTATAGACAAGGTAAACGCCCGGAAGTACAAATAAGTTCCGGCTTGCGACGTCTAAATCTGGAAATCCTAAATGCTTTTGTGATTAATGGAATATTTATTCTTCCGTCATTCGGTTCCTTTTCATTTCTCCACAAAATAACCACGACATGTCGCACTGTCACCAACTGTCTCCGAACATACCTTAACATTTTAAATCTCCTACAGCAATGAGGCTTTCGAGTTGGCATTGGTAGTAAGAACGCACTGTATAAACGTTTTGCCAAATTACCCAAGCGAAAACGCTTGGAATAGTGGTTCACGAGCTGCACGCACTCGCTTTAGCAAAATTAATTATTCTAACCTATATGATCAAAATAAGGCATTGCCAAACGCAAGTGCAAAATGTCGCGTGCTTAGGTGTTTGTATTAGAAAAAGTTACTACTGCACATGTTAGTAGATGCCGCGCGTGTTACTAGAATCCCAGCACATGTTTCGTGGAGTTTGAATAATTTAGCGAAAGCTATATCAGGACCGAATGATTCGTCTACAAACTAATATGAAGATAACATTTGACAAAGGTCCGCTAATCTCATCCTGTAACTTGGTCTAATTTCTTCGTTCGGAGCCCCGGTTACGTCATAGTAATAAATAATAGTTATTTATTTCTACGTGCCCCCAAACAACTGTACAGTTTATAAGGTGGTGCACACAACGCAAACTAAAACACAAGACTATATCAAACATTAAAATACATTTCACAATATAAATGTAAACAAATGATAACAGAAACTAAAACAACGCTATACAAATCCCGCCTTACTATAGGTAGTTCGAAGACATCTGCATTCGCACATGAAGCATAAACTGGTAAGAACAAAGATAAAGGCCAAAATGACCCTCATTAATTATATTAGATTACATACAAGACTAATAAAAAGTTACCAGATTCCTGCTGACCCTTGTCGGAACATAAAAGTCCAAGAAACGCAGTGAATCAATTGAACTCACTTCCCCGTGTACAACTTTGTGAAAAAATATAAAATCTCTTTGTTGCCTCCAGACGGCAAGCTTGTGCGACGCAAGTCGAACAAGTAACGTTTCATAATAATAAAATTATTTGTATATCTTCGATTGCAAGAGCCTTAAGGTAATGAATTACAAA
Source organism: Ixodes persulcatus (assembly GCA_013358835.2). Lineage (NCBI taxonomy): Eukaryota > Metazoa > Arthropoda > Arachnida > Ixodida > Ixodidae > Ixodes > Ixodes persulcatus. Next base: position 409,835 of record JABSTQ010010198.1, read on the forward strand.
AGACCGAGCCATATTTTAATCTTGACCTCACTAATGCCTTAAACAAGTGTAGTAAGCAGCGGGGCGTAGAAAACTGGCGACACAACCGTGAAATTATTCCCAGCATTCATTCTTTTCGGTTTTGGGCAGAAAAAAGGACGGAAGCTGTGTGACGGGGAGTTTGTGCGCCTTTGTCTGTTCCGTCTGTGTTTCGTGAGTTTGGGCTGGATGCAGGGAAACAGAAATGTTGTCGTATAATAGCGTAGGTTTAGATTGCTCTGGGCCCCTAGCCTCCACGGAACGTATTTCCTTCTCGCAAAGATCATACTTCCAAGTCATATAAGATCAAATTTTATATTCTATTACCCAAATTACTTGGTGTACGGAGAGGCAAAAAGGCCAAAAGATATGGCTTAACTAACAGAGTATATCATTGATATATTTAAAAATAACTGTCTTAGTTGCGTCATCTAAATTAATTCATAGAGCAGCGAAATTTTATTTTATTTCCACGTTCTACCACGAAGCAGGTGATACCGCAACGAAGTCTTCAACCAATCGTTGTTGCCTCATTAAAGGTGTTTTCGAGCGCAGACTGACGTCACCTTTTCTTCTATGGTACCAGGGTGCGTAAACGAATAATAAATGAAGTCACGCGCAACCGTAACTACAGCGCAATACCAATGGGGGAAAAAAGATACACAAAAAAATCACTAGCACAATAGGTAAACAAAAATAAAGAAAAAAATCACCGACACGCGGTGTTTATACGTAAGTACCTTCTATGAGTGTACACCGTTTTCTTGGTATTGGGGTTTTTGCTATTTGCCTGTGGTCTCATTCCTCATTCAGTTCAGCAATATCGCGACAGAATATTTTGAATGCTGAATTTCGCAATTATTTCTCCCAGCTCCTTGACGCTAAAGAGCTTCGTGCAAGATTTTTTTTATAGTTCTTTAGTTTTTCTTTAGTCTTTATTTTTTTGGCTCTGGAGAGCCGCGACACAGCGGAAAGGCAGCAGTCCGTACCATGGAGGGTTGCGGTGCCGCGTCTAGTGAACTTGATAATATGATGCGTATATACATGCATGAGTATATACATGCAAATGCAAATGAATATGTACATACAAAAATCGTTTGCTGATTTTCATGCAAAGCTGTGTCGCCTGCATGTGATGATCGTTGCTGCCGCGTCTCGCGTAAGTCAGATTTTTTAAGGTTTACAAAACAGTCTTTATACTACATGGCGGGACATTTTGAAACTCGCTGCATGTTTTAGTACACCCATTGGCGGCAATTAAGAAGTCTAATCATACACCTTGACGAATCGGGACCAGCTCGATCTACGCATGAGTCCCGGTAAAAACCTCCCCTGTTTATGTCAGAGATACCAAAATTTATTTTAAAAAGCAATTAAATTTAAATACTCATTAATTTCCTCGGAAATACGGAAATGTATATAAATTATAAATTACAATAAGAATTACCGCAGACTAAAAGTAATTACATTACTTTCCAATTACTTTTAGATCCTTTCAGGCAGCGATTCGTGCGCGTGACGACGGAATTGTTAAACATAATGTAGACCTTCTTGAGATAGGACTAAAGCATACAGCTCACCGGTTTTGCTGTTCGTTCAACGGTGGAGTTAATCGGTTGATGACTGATGTGATTGCGTCCTCTTAATTGTGAAGAAGTCGTCCACTTCGGTTGCACGATACATGGCAACTCGTTTTTACATGAAGTTGTAACGACTGTTGTGTGATCTTCTAAACTGCCCCTTATGTGGCCTTTGCTCCGTCGTTCCCGAATCCATTTTTGCACAAGGTTGAGCAAATGCCTAAAACCTTCTCACTCGGACGCAGACGAATCGTTTTCTTTCAAGGGCACTGGTCGACGCATTACCAGAGGTTCCTCTCGAGGGGTATTGTTCCACAACACCAGAAGAGCGCGGACTATCGCCCGTTGTCACGCGAGGGGGGCCGGATGTTTTCAAGGGAGAGACGGCACCGGAGAAGGGAAGGGGTGGCGGGCGCCTCCAGAAATGTCTCCTTTCGCGACGAACCAGCGGCTATACCTGCGCGTTTGCTTTTCCCCGACTTTACTTGTGGAGGTGAGCCTGCTTTGCTCGCTTTTTGCCGTTCCCAACTGTATTCCGGTCACCCCTAAGCTGATGGTGCGGGGGTAGCCACGCGCTCGTCGGAGCGGTCAACCGCTTCCCTTTCATCACCTGACTTCGCTCTCTGCGCGGGGGTGTTGGCGGGGGCGTGACCAAGTGGCAAAAGATCCACGCACGATTGCTTCAACAGGTGCGTAGCTTCCACCGCGCTGTCAGCTTAGGAGATAACGGAGCATATAAAAAGTATCTTTACCCGCGAAGGACAAGGCAATTCACGAGAAGTTAGAGATCCTTGGCAAGAGATTTAAAGGGATACTTCAACGAAATTTTTTATATACCCGTCGTGTTCGCAAATAGGCTGATTATGATCTACAGTGTCCGTAAGTGACAATCGCACGTTTGTATATTGAGCCTGATGGCTGTGTTTTTCGTTATAAACGGCCCACTCTAGCAATCGCACGGAGAGCAGCCAGCCGAAAGCACGTCACATCCGGCCCAATTGTGACGTTGTTTGTCTCGGGATGAGCAAAGCTGCGGCGAGGCTGACGTAGTCAGGATGCCCTAGCCGTTCCAGCCACCGAAGCGGCCGAAGCACGCCAGCGATCGGGCCACCGCAACTAACCGCAAAGCTGCTTTTGTGTAAATTTTGAGTGACGGGTTAATCTTCTATAATCTTCTAGAGGGACAATAGCAACCGTCTGGACGCACAAAAGAGAGTCCCGTTGAGTGGGGTGTTACACCCGCCCCTCTTCTCTTGAGCGGACCGTACAGCTGTCGGGATGACGCAGGTTTAAAGCTTGTATAGCTCTAGGCGAGACAGTTATCGTCACTAGCTGTCAAGGTTCCTAGACGGACATTACAAACGAGGCTTCAGCGACATCAGTCAAGTGCTCTTTGCTAATCGTTTAATTTGTTTTAAAATTCTTTTTGTTGTCTTTTTTAACAAGATATTGGTGTGTCTGATGTGATACCACTCCTTTGAACACGTATAGACCAAAAACTAAGCGCCGAAATTTTGTTGTAGTATCCCTTCAAGATTACCTCCCGACTACTGCTGACAGGTTTTAAAATGTTTTGAACTTCGTAGTGACGCGCCCTCTATAGTATAGCCTGGAACGGTCCCCGATTACTTTTCGCTGTGAATCCGTCCTCAATGGAGTATCGTGAACCGTGGCCTTCCAGCTATGTCTTCGCTTGAAAGCTTTTCTTCATGCGCTTCGCGTTTCGTTCCCATCTCGCTCTCGACTCCCGCGTCACATATTTTGTTCTCAGATGGGCGGCGGAACAAAAAGTAATTATAAAAGTAATTAATACTTTTTTTCTCAGAATTACTGCCTGAAAAGAATTTATTACATTACTAAATTACCAACTAAGAAAAGTAATTCGTCACATTACTCATTACAGCAAAAAGTAATTTAATTACAGTAATTTCATTACAGCAATGTCGTTAGTGTCATATCCGGTTTATGTACACCTAGAGATGTACGGAGCTTTGGTGACGTCACGCAGCCCCGACGCATAGTCGGTGGCAAAAGTACCCGAAGTGTGGTTCATTTCCTTTTTGCGCGTTGGATGAACCATGACTCACGAAGAGATGTCTTCCTAATTCGTCTCCGAGGCCAGCACGGTGCTATTCTCGAAGTCTATTGTTTGTCCGAAACGTCGGGATTCTGTTTCTTAAAATTATGACTAGAGTTCTTAATCGCCGTTTATGTCGCTTCTTGACCAGGCAGGCGGCTGCCAAACCTTTACCTTTGTACACACATGTACGAAAACATTCGCATTCGTACACACGTGCATATCGAAAGCATGCGTATTCGTTCAGGAATATACACAAAAACATGCGCACTCAAGTCGATATAGACAAAAGTGACTTTACAGATATAAAAGCCAAATTCAATTGCACAACGTAGCTTTCTCAATTTTTATGTGAATACTAAAATAATATTCTCTATAAGATCTGAAATATATTTAGTTGCGGACTCTCCATGCGCTTGAAATGCACCGAGTGTGACAAAATACATGCTTCTTTTTGTGGTGTTAACAATGAAGCGGGAGACGGGGAAGAAATTGGAGAGAATGCAGGTGGCAATGTTATCGATTTTTGATTTGGAAGAATTTAGTTTCACAAACTATGCACGTTTAAATATTTGAACACTTAGGACATCATTGACGAACGGTGGAGCTCTCAAGTCGTTACGAAAAATCGAGCTATTTCTCTCCCAGCTCTCCGGCTTCAGTAGACGTTCGACTACTTTACCTCAGGCCAGAAAAAAAAGGCCAATCACTTTAATCCGGACTGGTGCCGTACGTGACAAACTTCCGCCTTATAATCGGCTGGCATACAACATAAACATCCGCCGAGCCTTCAACGACCACTACAAACCAGGGTGTCGGAAAAAAATATGTTTTTGCTTGTTCTCGGTTTAGTTTTGTTCCATAGAGTAAAGTGACGTTCAGATTCTTCTCCGGAACGAAACGACGTGTTTGCGTGCAAAGAAAATTCAAAACCAAAATTGAAGCGAAAAAAAACGTTTATTTTTATTAAAATGTAGGTGATTAAAAAGTTATAGCAGGTTTGCGCTTATTACAGCTATAGAAATTGAGAGAATCCAATAAAAGGCACCGCGAGGAAGAACGGACCGAGGCAATGAGCATAATCTCAGAGGCATCACGTCCTCAAGTGTACTCGGTGAAATACGAGACCTCAGTTCCGATAAAATAAACTTGAGCGCCGAGAAATCCCGCTCCACGCTGACCTGTGTGGATGATATACCAAGGGCTACTTGCGGTAAAGTGTACAGTTCCAATGGGCGTTCCTTTTGTTCTTCCCAAAATTGCAATACATTCTACTTATCCAGCATTTTGAGCTATGCCCAGAAGGCCAAGCTCAGTTGCCAAATGAGGGTGCGCGCAAGGCTCAGCTTCTTTTTTCTTGAAAAACTCTACGAGAGCTTCTGGTTCCTCTGGGGCCCAGAAGATACTCAAATACCTGAACTTACTTCTTAAACCAAACTCTGCTAAACAAAGTACTTGAGTTTCACTCTGGAACACTTCGAGGGCATCTTCTGGTTCCTCTGGGGGCCAGAGGACCTCACTAACTAAAACGATTTTCCAAAATTAGTGGACCCTTCCTCGATATGAATGGAATGCTCACACCTCATGACGCGTTCAGGTGTGAGAAAGGCTCGTAAACATTGTACACGTCACTTGATACGCGCATCTCGTCTCTTGTCTCCCAGCAGGCCGACGGAAAGGCGACGGCGGCGTCGGCGGGCAGGCGTGGCCGGTCTCTGAGCGCAGCGACAGAGTGTCCGGGTCTCTGCGGTCCCGCGTTGGACCACACCGCCCAGAAGGACAGGGGACTGCTGGCATCAAGAGGATCGCTCAGCCGTCGTCGAAGACCCACCAGGAGCAGCCTGCACGCGCTGCTCGCGGCCGTGCACTGGACGCCGACGCCCGCCACGCCCACTGGTCCCGAAGTCGCTCAAGGACCTCAGGACCCCTCAGCCGCCCTCGCTGCTGACGACACTGCCACCGGGGCAGACCGCCGTCCGACGACAGTTGGTACGTTACTTCAAGAATGTATGCACTATGGTTTTTGTAAGGCTGTTGACCTTACAACATAGACCAGAAGAAGAGACACTGGCCCTGACATCCTAAGAATCGCATGACGTGGGTTATAGTGTTCCCTGGTCTTGCTACGCATTTTGTACATCGCAGTCAATGAGTATGCCGCATTTTCGTTGACGGCGGAGTGACAAAAACATGCTCGGGGCTGGCCACGCCCTGAATCTCTTAAGTTCTCGGAAACTATAAATAGAGATGGCATCACTTTCCCACGAACGCACCAGTCTTTTGGCGTCACGGGAAGACGAGAATGTCATCGGCGTCTTTTCTTCAAAAGTTGACTCTTTCGAAAAAGAAAACTCAGGCGAATTCTTATTGCGCCTGGGCCAGACGTGCACGTAGTGCGTTATTAATAACGAGTTGTTACTTTTACCTAGTTACGTTTTCCGGTAACGAGTAACGCATTTAATTGCTTTTTTTTTTCGACAAAAGGAATGGTAACCTAGGTATTTACTTCTAAGGCCAAGGAACGAGGAACAGTATTTCGTTGCATTCGAGGAGTAACATGTACAAGGCCGTTTAAACAGCCATGTTTTGATTCTAACCTAACTACGCGTCTCTTGAGAGAAAGGCAGATGGGCAACCCGAAAAACAACTAAACGGTATGACAGTGTAGCAGCCGCCTCGGTGGCTCCGAGGCGAGAGCGCTGGCCTACGGATGTGGCGGGTTCGAATCCCGGCCGAGGTGCCCGCAATCTGACGGAGGCTTATTGCGGAGGAGGCGCCGTGTAACCGAGCTTTCGGTTGCACGTCAAAAGATCCCCAGGTGGTCCAAATTAATCCTCAGTCCTCCTCTGGGGCCTGCCAGATGCCCGTCGTTGGTTTGGCAGGTAAAACCCCCAAATTTGACTTTTGACAGTGTAGCAACGTTTGTCGCTGAACACGTCAGTCGAACTCTACAGCTGCGAATGTCCTTCACCCTGCGAACACAATACGTTTCGTTGGTTGAACCTTCTAGAATCGTGTACGGACGGTGATTGCCAACGCGGGAAGGCACAGAATCCATCGTAAATTTGTAAGTCTAGAGGCAGAGGGAATAACAAAAAAAGCCATCACGCTTAATAAGCTCGAATTGGGGATATGATGACGTCAGTTTCGTTGCGTGTGCTCGCGCACACCGGCTGCTGCTGACTCATGGAAAGATAGTGCGCCGCTTATTATAGACACTGAAATGTTCGGTTCACCATCCCTTTAAGTGAATCGACTACTGAAAAGAGAACAATAAACCTTAAAAAAAAAAGCGGTGGTTTATTTGGTCGTCAAAGTAACTAGAAATGTAACCCGTTATTTTTGAGGGAAAGTAACGCGTTCCTATTGAGAATCAGCAACGAGTAACGTATTTAGTTACCTTTAAAGTGAGTAACGGGTAACGGTAATTAGCAACTTTTTAGGGTAGCGCGTACATATCTTGCATGGGCATAGAACGTAGTTTTTGTGGGCGGCGTCTCTTCAGCAGTTCTTATGTAGGAACGTAAATAAAAATTATTTTTAAGAAGCTGATTCTTTTCTCGCAAATGTTTCGCCATACGTCAGAGAGAAAAAAGTACAAATATTAGGTTGTCTGCCGAAAATCAGGCTCGGATAATCAGAAAGTACCCGACACCCCTAATGTAAGAATGTATGCATGATCAACCTCGCATGATTTCCTAACGTGAGAAACAAGTCTTTCCTGTTTGTTTTTAACGTGAGACATTTATAGGCTAGGTTTTGGGATGAAGTGAAGCCGTAAAAGGGCGTAACCGCAAATTTCCCCGCAAAATTCAGCGGAAAAAATGACGTCACATAAATTAATGTCACGTGACCTATACACATATTCAGTTTCCACTCTAAAATTTACCGGAAATATTGACGTCACGTGACCTACACGCCAATTTAATTTCCCACTAGATTTAACGGGAAAATTGACGTCACGTGGCCTACACATAAATTCAGTTTACCCGCTACATTTAGTGGGAAAATTGATACGTTTAAAATGGAAGCAGCACCACTAACTCCACTAACTCGAAATAACACTAACTCAAACTCAAACTCTTTATTTCTGTAAATAACTCTAGCTCTAACTATAACTCTAACTAACTGTAACTCTAGCTATTACTAACTATAATAAACTATAGCCCTAACAAACTCGAACTAACTTTATTTCTTACACATACACTAAAGCACTCTAAACCTAACCCTGTCAAACTCTAGCTCTGACTCTAAGTAGCACGAACTGTAACTCTAACTGGTGCTAACTCTAATTAACTCTAACCGTAGTTAACACTAACTCACCAGTAACTCCACTAATCGCTTTGTTTAGCGCTAGTGGTTTAGCACCACTAGCGCTAAACCAAAAATGTTTCACATGGCAACACAATTGCAAAGCAATTTGGGTCACTTTTGTAAAAATTTCCGAATGATTATTTGAGTGAAAATAAAACATTCACATTCGTAAAGTGTGCGCAGTTCAGAGCAATTTGAAAACGAAACCCTTCGCAAAGTGCAGGCATGAAAGGCGTTTGTCCGCGAGGTACGCCATGCGCGCACCAAATTTCGTTAACAGACAAAGCAAAAAAAAATCTTTTAACGCGACATCAGAGAGCTCTAGAATAATGGTAATAAAGGGCTGCAACGCGTTGGGTTTCGCCCATGCAGTGCAACTAAAGGAGCCGTACCGGGAACGTGCAGAGCTCCTGCGCTTGCGCAGTGTGACGCCCCGAGCTGCTGGGGGAACCAAAGCCTTGGGGTCCTCTATTCTAAAACACTCTACCCAGAGAGCAGATTGTAAAATATATCTGGAATTGACCGCCTTCGGATCCTATGCCAAAGGTTCATCGCCACTGGTAATCGAAGCTCGAATTTCCGGGTGTAGTCCGCAATTGACTTGCACGTATATATTAGTATCTCCGGGACAGGACAGACGATATATTTCAAGAAAGGATCAGCCGCGGATTGCCTTCGTGTAGGAAGCGGAAAATACCCGTGGGACCAGAAATGGTGCACGCGCTCGAGTGGCCTCCGGCTCTGTGTCTAGGAAAGCGAAACCAGCTTCGTTAACTGTGGACGTATGGACATCTTTTACTTTGAGTCTTGTTCATAGTTTATTTTCATACCCCGTATTTATCATTCGTCCCAAGATAAACAAACCGGCAGAGAATGTCCGCCTAAAACTTGCTTTCCGAAAGCTGCGGCAGAAGAGATTATGCGCTGCTTAGCGAGTCGTCCGCTTCTTTACCCTGAACCGGGTGTGCGCTACTTTTCTTCTCTCTGGATCCAGTAAAATGAACACTAGAATTTTCTCTGACCCGTGGATGGTGGGCTCGTTGCAAGTTGCTACTCGTGTACATCGGGCCTCCTCGCGTAACGTTAGTTATTTGATGGATTTACTTCTGTATAAGGGGTGATGCCTTTATTTCATACAAAATTAGAAACATTATTGGGCATTTTTTTCCTCGATTATGTAAGTGAAAACAGTTTTTGTTTGTGTGTGATAATTGTGCCCGGTCTAATCCTCCTATAGGCGGGCTGCAAATAAGCATTTTGCGTCCTAGATTGTAGACTTTATTTCTACTAAACCTCACTATTAATCTTCTTGGATTTAATGTAATGCAGCGTTTCTTTTCTACCAAGATAAGCGTTACATGCTCTCGACGCCGTATTTGCGTTTCTATTCACAAGAATGTCGCCAGTTTAAAAACAATTAGTCATTGTTATTTTAACGATTCGTTCTTAATGTTGCACACGCCAACATTAAGAGTCAAACACTCTTCCATCATCTTGCTGCATCTTTTAAGAAAGTTCAAACGTTAGAGTTCAACGTCAAACGCAGTGCTGCGCATCTCGACGCAAAACATTTTCGAGTACGGACATTCTCTTCGCCACGTCAGTAGCAGTCGTGTCCGGAAGTGATACTAAAACTTTACTCACAAAGCTATCATTAACTTGTATTTTCTTCTTACTTCGTTGTTTTCAAACAAACAGCGCTGGACATTGTGTCCGCTACGCGTAGCGCAAGTTCGTCTACCATGTTGAATAAACCTGAGACAGGGGCAGAAGTGAACATATAAGTCGAAGGAACAGAAAAGAACAGGACGACGTTTGAGACGTCGTCTTGTCCTTTTCTGTTTCTTCGACTTATATGTTCACTTCTGCCCCAGTCTCAGGTTTATTCAACATGGCTAACATTCACCAGCACCCTTACTGCACCCTTACTATATTATATCTAACCAAGTTCGTCTGCTTCTTGCGCAGGAGTTTGCGGTGACGTCAAAATGCAGAGCCCTGATTGGCTTCGATTGGAAGAATAGTGGGTAGACCTCGAGGTGGCTAGCATTAAGGTTTGACCACTATCTTTTCATCAGAGCGAATCAGAGCTCGACGTTATGACGGTACTGTAACCCCCGGACAAGGAGCAGGGTAACTTGCGCTCCGCATAGCATCCGACAGCTAAATAAGTAAGGCCGCGCGCGGTTTAAATGCAACTTCATGCGGCTTGCTCCGTAACCAGTTAAGCGGTGTTATTAATGGCTGGTGCCGTGATCCCATTGTCTGCGGAGCAATATGAAGCTGCTAGGGCTCATGACGCTCTGAGCTCCTAAAGATGTCAGTGACCGTATAGTCATTTGGTAGGGTGAGGGAATTCAAATGTTGAAAAATACATTATCCTCAGTAGGTACCGCCTCTATAGGCACACCCGATTTAAAGCCAATTCAATATAAATGAATTGAATCCTTGCATCAAATGGAAATTCCACAGTAAAGCCAATTTGGGAAGGGAAAAAGAAAAAAACCGGGAATGGCCAAAGGAATAGCCCAGGGAAAACCAGCGAGGAAGAGCCCTTCAGTGCCCGACCCCTGTCCAACCCCGCTACTAGGTCATAAGCGTGCATCACAGGGGGTCCGACGGTCACTGCATGGCAACCATCAACCAAGCAGCCCCGCCGCAGTGATCAGTTTGCTATCTCGGCTTCCACCCACAGGTGGCCCCAGAGTGGGGGGCCCTCGCACCTTAGGAAGACTCGAGAGGACATTACCCCTTATGTCAGCCTTCCCCTTAAAGAAACCGTCCCGAAACAGGGGCTACACTCCAGCAGGGGGAAGGCCAGGGGCACCACCCCCACTATGTACACCCCTCCTCAGGAGAAGCCCCAGAGCCAGGGCTCGCAATTGTAGCCTCGTGATTCGTTCTTCGACTCTCTTATCGATTCATTCTGCGATCTCATTGGCTGCGTCGCAACATATTAAGCTAATCGAAACTCGCCACGCCTTGCGTTTCTGCTCTTTTTGTCTGCTGGACTGTGGAAGGCGTTCTGAGAATGCGCGGTAGTTGTCTTCGGCGAAATATTCCAGACGGCGCATGTGTACACAGTCCAATAACTAAGCACTTTTGCACTCAGGTGCTAAGTGGTCGAAAGGTGCATAGTATTGCGCCAAACTCTCATAACATAATTTTTTTTTTGTTCTCTCCTTTCACCTGGTTTCTTCCGTCACCCACAGGCACCGCCGTCGACACAGTCGCACCGACGCCCGAACGACACGACACTCCGAAGCCGTTCTCCGAGCGAGACTCCGAGCCGGCGCGGTTCATCCACGACGCGACGCCCCCGAGCTCCGAGGCCGAGGTTCCCGGCGCTGACATCGACGACGACGTCGCGTCCAAGACGGGCTCGAGGGGGCGCCGGGCCAGCCTCGACTCCGGCTGCAGCCTCGACATGTCCTGCTCGTCCGGCTCGGGCACCCCGGACCCTCCGTCGTCCACGCCCACCGTGACGCCGCCGCCGGAGTTCGCCGACACCCCGATCACCGAGCGACGGCGCCGGTCGCGTCGCCGCACCGCCACCGACGCCATCATCGCACCCGCCGTCTTCCCGTAAGCATTCGCGCCACATTGCACCTGTCTAGCGGGGTGCGCTAATTTGAACTGGCTCGGTGGCGTTCGGGCTGCTATTCGCATCCGAAAGGCCCGGGTGCGTACTCGAAAAATGTCGTAAAGTGAGTCACTAGGAATATTTAGCCAATCTGGCGCCTTTTCATGGACATCACATCACCTGCTTTACTTGGAGTGGGGGTCTTAGGTGGGAACCTAAGGAAGCCCAAATATAAAGCTAAGCTAGGGACAGTACAACTTTTACGCCCAGCGACAGAGCAGCACCGCTGTACAGTCTTTGTCGGTTCTAGAAAATGTCACTTTAGAGCCGACGTCGCGCGGCAAAGCCCCTATAACGAAGACATGCTAACTCAATAGACCTATAGGGAGTATTCACTGGCGGCCATATCTGTGTGCGTGGTTGCTGAGCGCGTGCTGACGGCGAGCTTCCACAGTTCTTTTGCCACGTGCCTTCCACACAATCAAGATTGCCGGTCTTAGCAGGCTATTAATGTAAGCTCGTTCTGAGATAATAAATACGTTTCGTATATATACATGCGCCCTAAACATCGCCCTCAAATATGGCGTTCAGTGAATGCCCCCTATTGCTAAATTACCCAAGCATCAAAGATAATGCAGGGATTGGTGTTCCACGCGCCGCACGTGCTGGCGTCAGCAGTAGTTACTTTTTCTAAAGCAAATACCTAAAACAAATGGTATCTTGCACGCGCGTTCGTCAACGCTTTATTTTAGTTATTTACTTCGAATCTTTTATACGGGGAAGGCGTACGCGTGTGGCGCGTGGAACACCAATCCCTGCATTGTCATTGATGCTTGGGTAATTTAGCAATAGGTCTATTTCAGGGAAGGTTTGTTGTCGTTTTTCTCTTTTGGAGGTCATATGTTACTCAATACGTTAATACCACTACTATAATTTCTAAGCATATATTTTTATATATTCGTAATATGCATTTAAAGATGCCAATTTTGATATATATTGTGTCGTATTATACAAAGTAGTTTGCTGGTAAATAATTTCTCGATGTGTCTCGGAAACGTCTTTACTTGACGTGTTCCGTAGCTTTCTGTTTGTATAAAAGTTTTATATTGTAATGTATAATATTCTGTGTACACGTTGGAAACCTTTCATAACATAAGTAGGAATAACTATTACTACGTGAATGCTTCGTTGTGAAACTGACGGATGTGCAAAGTACCATAGTGTATCCTTGGCAATCTCCCGGTCTCTAACTTCGAAATTTCGTATATCCGAAAAACAAATTAGCTACCACGTTCATATATAGCTGACTGCTGCTGACAGAAACATGGCTTTCACATATATTTTTTACAAAAATATAAGAAGTACTACCCGGACCGTTATGGTGCGATCTGACAGGGAAATACACTACAGCGTATCTATACTGTACCGAAACCTCAGCCCTCCCCGCCCCCCCTCCCCCGGCCGTAAACCCAAAAAATGTTGGCAGACGCAAATTATAAAGCTTTGGTTAGTACCTCAAATGAGCATGTACTACTACACTTGCAGATACCATGAGAGCCTTTCGATTCAATAAGAAAAAAAAAAAAAAAAAAAACAGAAACCTTAATTGCTTGTATGTGTTAACAGTGACGCTCCATGTTCGTACCTGTCGATTGGTTGCAGCGATCTGTCTAGACAAGTGGGAGTATTATGCAAAAACAGGATCTGTCTGATATGTAGGTTTATAACTTAGCCTGGCTAAGCAAAAAAAAAAAAAAAAAGAAATACCGCTCGCTGATGTGGCGAACACACATTTAGCATAGTGGGCTGTGTCATTAGTACGTGTAGGACTAGGCCATAATGAAGGCAATATGGTACGAAGGCCATTCCACGGTGCGATTAGTTGCATCCGTGTTTATTTTGTTATTTTATTTTATTTGTTTTATATTAACTTTTTTAAACGCGCTGTATTGTATGATAAAGAGCATAAGATAATATTGGCCTTTGATTGAAGCAAGAAACTAATGAAAGTTTAATACGGCGTAAAGGAGGTAGGAGCATGGTACAGAACTATAAACACTACTATCGCCTGTTGCATGAAAGGTCTGCAGAAGACGATCCAGACACAAAAGGCAAAGCTCCGCCCACACAAAAAGAATGCTTCTGTGCCAGTGGCTTCCCTCTGGTAAAATACTCCTCCGTGGGAGCTGCTAAACACCATACATCTCACATTTTCATAGAATGTATACAACGTTGACTCCATACAGTGTATACAACGTTAATTCCCAACACGGTTATAGGAATGTCACAGGATCGTGGGAAAGTAGCGCCAAGCTCCCCGTATGGTCGCCATATTGGTTCATCGAATGAGCAGGTTTTTTTTTTTTTCTTACCTCTTTATTCTTGGTGAGCCGATCTAAATTTGCTGGTGACGGGAAGCTATATACAGGTGTTTCTTGAATACCGAGATTACGTTATAACCAAAACGGCGAAACAAAGCGCACATCTTTGCACCGCTACCACATGCGGCGCTGGTACTTTGCGGCGTTGAAAAATAAGTTTTATTTCTTTAAATGCGCAAGAATGACAATGTATTTGCAAGAGATCTTTGGAGATAGGCATCAGTGATAAGTGGATTACTTTCACAGCGCCAAAGACGCTTATCTTGGCAAAGAACGTTTTCATTACGACGATGCTCCATAGCGATCTTGGCGCGAATGGTTCAGAACGACCCTTTCGAAGCTTCGAGATTTGAATAGACCGAGACGGCGATTGCCATGGCAACTGAGACCGAGCAGCCAATCACTTTGCGACGTTTGGTCGTCTATACGTTAGTATCTGTTTGTGTCCGGCTAGCAGGCAGGGAAGGAAGTGGCGCTACTTTCCCCGCAGTATCCATTCTCTTTAGAATGCGATTACAGAAGCGCGTGTTACGCGCTGTCTTTATTGGGTACGTTAGCAAAAATTTTGCTTTTATTAAGAAGTACGCTTTTCTCCGACAATAATGGGACCGAGCTTCATCCGTAGATCTTACGTTACCTGATACGGTGATGTCTTGAAAATAAACTCGAGAGAATCTCAATGTATCCGTTGCGGGCGGGGACAGAACGGCCTATTTTATTCTTTATTTTTTATTCAATGATTACCCCGTAGTGCCCGAGGGCGTTACAGCAGGGGGGGTTACAAGGATGAAAAGAACACGTCTTCATTGAAACAGCACACTTGCTCTTCAGACAGCCGATTTCAATGTGCAATTGTTCGTACAAAAAGGGAGTTTGCAAACATGCATGTCCTAGCGCGGTACTCTCTAATTTTAAGACTATGATCATTACGACTAGAAACATAATAGGGTTCTTTTAAGTAAGTCTCGCTATTTATTCCTGTTTTATTTTTAACTATTGAGTATAAAAATTTTAGTCGCAGTTTTTCCTGACGTACGGAAAGTGGTTCCCAGTTTAACATTTTTTTCATTTCTGTACAGCTTTCTTTCCTCCCGTATCGTCCAAGAACAAACCTAGCCGCCCTGTTTTGTATTTTCTCCAGCTTATCACCGAGAACGTGAGGGAGAGGAGGAAACGAGAGGGGACGTCAGAACGGCCAGCACTGATTGGAAGGATTAGTGGGTAGACGTAAAGCTAGCTGCCTTTGCCTCCCCTGCACTCGTCGAGCGCGTTAGGACGGGAAACACTGGCGTCCGACGTTTGGCTTTCGCGTTCGGGCGCGTTCGACGAGTGCAGAGGAGACAAAGGGAGCTAGCTTTAGCTCTACCCACTAATCCTTCCAATTAGAGCTCGGCGTTCTGACGTCCCCTCTCCTCTCCTCCTCTCCCTCACTTTCTCGGAGCATAGGGAGTATTCACTGGCGGCCATAACTGTCTGCCCAACTGCTGAGCGCGTTGTGACGGCGAGCTTCCACGGTTCTTTTGTAACGTGCATTCCGCACCATCAAGATTGCCGGTCTTAGCAGCCTATTATTGTTAGCTCGTTCTGAGCATGCGCTCTAAATATCTTTTCGAATATGGCGTCCAGTGAATGCTGTATAGTGTATACCTACAGCGTTATTCTTAATCTCGTCATCTCACTTGACGATACTCAACCTGCAGTTCATATATTTTTACGCAGAAAGACGCCAGCTGTCTGGCAATATGCAGCAGCTATTGTCGATTTATGTTTTTCGACTTGTCTTGTCACAACTAACATTGCATTTTAACGTGGCAGATATTTCGCGGAAGCTCTCCCGTGCAGTTCTAGTATACGCCAAAGTAACAGAAGAATAAAATTCTGTTCTAGCGCAAGTCGGACTGGTTACAATAAGAAGCGTCCGCGGTAGTGCACAAGAAAAGAAGCTGTCGTAATCATTCAACGCCGCAGCGGGCGGTTTTTTAATTATTTCGGACAAAGTTTAGGGTGGCACTCAAATAACTATAAAATCGCATATGCACTTAATTAAGCTTGGCTTCCATTCCACTGCGCCCACGAACTGCCAACAGTTTAGAGTGCTTAAAATTAATCGTTTTATTTCTTTATATTTGTTTTATGGTTTTACATTTATAAGTTCCTTTTTTTAAATTATAGGTAAATAATAAAATAATATTATGTCTTAATTTTACGTTCTAGATAGCTATATTTTTTCTGTTGTTTTGGAGCGTTTTATTTGTTATAAACTTTAGCCTATTAACGAAGTGCAAGTTAATATACAGGATGTTTGATTTTAATTCGAACGCTTTTTTTTTTAAGTTAGAGTTAGACGAGTGCCGTCCTCACAGTGTACTTATCAGACTCGGCGGTCATTCGATGAGGGGATAATCGTCCAGATAAATTGGCTAATTAAGTGACGTTTTAGTTATTGGTTTAAGGGGTCATGCTACAATTGCAGTATTGACGGCAATTACTATTAGTGGCCAGACTAATTCAAAGAATATGCGACTGGTAATATTTCTTGAGATATATATTTATAAATGTTCACATTTTTAGCCTGATTTAAATATTTCAAGCGAAAAGAGCCCCCAAGCCCTGCCTCACAATGATATCTAGAAGTCTACTAAAATATTTATGTGGGCTAGTCGGTTCAGTATACAGAAAATGTCAAGCGCAAGGCGACAGACAAGCACATGATGTAGACCGGACAGCGCTATGCACACTTAGAAGTGTGAAGTACTCGTTCAAGTCACGTCGTCTCGTATGTCATCGGCGCACCCACGAAGGGATCGCTGTTGAGGTGGTGACGACATGATTGAAACGACTTCGCCTCTTTTCCAAGCGTCTTTGTGGGGAGGTCTTGTGGCGTTCTTTTTGCGCGCGATTCTTAAATTGGGCTAAAAAAAACGTGAAAATTTATTCATTTCTCGATCAAAATGTACCACGTTTTCGAAGATCTTTTAATTAGTCTTGCCTCTAATAGTAATTGCCGTCACTAAAGGCCCTGTCACACTCAACCAACAGTTAGACAACTCTATCCGGCAACACGAGGAAATCGAGTTGCCGGCGACCCTGTCACATCGCGGCAACAACAACTGTCGGGCAACATGTTGCTGGCGGCCGGGGACCGTGTTGGCCGATAAGTTGTCCGACCACCCTGTCACACCGCGTTGACGGCGGGGACAACACGGGGAACACTCCGCCATCTTGATTGTATACCTTCGTTCGTGTGCGGCGCGGCGTCGATGGAAATGGGACTCTACAAAGTGCTAGCGCGTTCAAATGGCCGGAAATTACCACGGGACGACATAAACCAGTCACCGCGATTAGAAATTTTCCACCCTTTAGTTTACCAAAATGGGCTTCATTCGCTGACAAACCGGGATGAAAGTGAGATCGCTGATATATGTTGGGGATTTACGGCACCGTATAAAGTGTTTCAGTCCGGTTCTTTCTTTCACTCAATTCCTATTTCTACTGTAAAATTGAGTTAACACCGGAAGTACCCCAAAGCGTCTTTTGTAGCGTGGTGTTCAGCTCAACTGAGAGTGCTTAAAAACTGCGACACCGACACGATCGGCCGTTATAATATTCGGTGGAATAAATATTTTTCCACGCTGTCGATTTGCCTACCCCCGCTATGTGATCGCTTCATTCCCCAGAACGTCCTGGGTATTTTTGAAACAAATAAGGAGTCTGGTACAGACAGTTTCCAAGTTCCAGGCATAAATTCTCATTATCAGAGTGGTCATTTTAATGCTTCGATTTTAATCGTCTCTTGCCCGAATTAATTTTATTATACTTCATCAGCGGGTGAGTAGGCATGCCATTTTATTTCACTAACAGTAATGTGAGCTGGTCTCTCGACAGTTATAATTTTTACACCAGTCTGAACATTCACGACCGTTTCCATGACCATTTCGACAATCGCTTTCCGTAATTACGCAGTAAAAACATTCATCAAATTATTTTAGCTTCACGCCAGCCTTAATTATTGTTAAATAACGTTTTAGAAGCCTTTATTTTAGTAAGACGTTATTGATAGAGAGCTAGCTCTACCATCAAAGCTATGTGTGTTGTCGTGTTGCCGGCCCGAAATTCGCTCAGCCAGCAATCAGGGCAACACACGTTTTACCCACAAGGTTCTACTGTTTTTGTTTTTTTTTAGGTTGTTATATTGAGGTTACATTTTCATTGTCGTCCATGTTGCGCTGCTGCTGCCGCGACATGACAGGTTTGTCGGACAACACGTAAAGCACCTCCATGTTTCAAAAGTAGCGCAAGGTGCGTCGACGCACGTGACACGAGCAACGTGCAGCCCTTGGAAAGATCATGGCGCCACAGCGCAGCACTGAGCTAGATTTCATACGCCTTGTCATAACCTCCTCTATACTCACAAAGCCAGGCAGTTCGATGACGGAGCCATAAATAGCGGATTTGAGTTAGTAGTAAACTTACCATGACGATTATCTCCTCATCTAACGCACGCCGAGCCTGATAAATAGACGGCGAAGACGGCACGCGTACAACTCTCACGCCAGTTTTTTTAATCTGTTTGAATTAGAATTACACACTGTGAATTTGCGATTATCGTTAACGAACAGATACACAATGGTTACAGAGCCGCATCCGTCTTTTACCCGCTAGTCTTTGATGAATACATGTCTGATTGTTTTAGATTTCCTTATGCGTATTTCAGCTGTCTGATCCCTGAACTAGCAGATGGAAACTTCAATCCTGCTCTTTCGGGTTTGTTTTATCCGTAAGTAAAACGAGGTATGGTGTCCCGTGCCTCTCGCTTCCTTGTTAGCCTCATGCTTGACTTAACGTAATCCATCTGAGAAAAACCAACACCGAAACGTGTCGATTTTAATCCTTGGAGCGTCGCCCCCGTTTTTGATACACCTTGGCGACTAACTATACAAAGGATGTGACTTGTGATTGAACTTTCCTTGTGCTTAAGCGCGTGCGAACACCATCGCCCCTAAGCTCGTTTTCTGGTTCGAAAGATCACGAGCACGAAACAGGCAAATCTCTTCACAGGTGAGCTAGTGTACGATCAGTGCGATCGTTCAGTAGCTTGCCTGTGTGTTTACTCGTATTTTAGCAAATCCCTTTAATCGCTTGGTCAGAAGTAAAAAAAAAAAAAAAATTGAAAGGATTAAGAGTCTACTGAACGAATCCGTTTCTCCAACTCGCTTAAAGCCTCTTCCAAGTTACCTTCCAAAAAGTATGCACATACGCATCCCACGCAAACCCGACTTACTTGCTATAAAGTGGTGAACGTGCAATTTCTATGTTTAACGTGACTAGATTAAGTTATGCGTACGTATGAAGAAAGTGTATGGAAAAAACAGAAATAGGTTTATTGTCAATGTAACACCTTCAGAATAAATGTGATTTCAGTGGATATCGAATTGCCTTACCTTTTCATGCATGCTTCTCGATATTATTGTTCGAGTCGAATTCCCGTTCGCCAAGTCAACACCTTCGTTAACATCAAAAACAAGATATCAAAAACAAAACAAAATTACTCGATACTGATTTCAAAGCAGTCTTCGGCGAAACAAAAAATATACGAGAAAAAATATACTACTCGTGCCTACGTCCACCAGTAGGCACGAGTAGTGAATCATGAGAATCCATAACAATCTTTTCTTTCGGAAGACCGCCTTGCCTCCTATCGGAGGCGCAATTTCAGCTGTTCTTCGACGTGACCCCACGTTGTCCCGACCCTCCGTTGTTCCTCCAGTCCGACCAAGACGCAGATCACCACGATGGCCCCGACGCCGCGAGGCTTTCCTCCGCGCAGCCCCCAGGGACCGCCGGTGTCTCCGGCCAAGAAACCGTCCGGCATCCCGAGGCCCCGCACCCCGGACGCCCCCGCCGCCCCCTCGAAAACGTCGCCCCCCTCGGACTTCAGGGTCAACTTCAGGATCGTGCCGCGAGGAGAACCCAGGGGACGAGGGACGGCGCAGCAGTCGAAGCCGGCAGCAGCGAGTTCACACGGCGTGTCCCGCTCGGAGAGCTGTCGGACTGCTGGAGTACACGGGTGAGGGACTTTTAAGCTGCGGCCGCCCTGCTAACACAAATCTTACGTCGTACAGGACAGTCTACAAACACTGTCTGAGGCAGGTGTCTACCTTCTATACGACGGTCCCTTGTCGTACTGGTCATACAAACACTTAGAGGAGTGAATAGTTGGGAAAGTTGGTGGAAATTCATCGTAGGAAATCGCGCAGAAAACAGACAAGGACGAAGAAGAAACACACGGGAAGAGCGCTGACTATCAACTGAAATATTTTAATAGGAAAACATACGAAAACGACCACTCGTCTTTGGTAGTACGCCCCCCGTCTGTGTATCCACGACACAATTCATAGCAGCGTGATGGCACGTCTTAAACGCGATGGAAAGTTATATGAAGCTAGCCCAAAATCCAAAAACGCCACCTCACTATCCAGCAGTGCCAAAGGCGGTTGGCTGAAACAGGAGGCTCCCGTCTTTTTTATTTGGTATGCCTATACTATCTCTCTAAACAATTGGTCCTTGTACTTGAAAATAACTTCGGTGTCATTCCATCTTGGCTCACAGTCACTCATGCACCGTTGGAAGAGTGCATAAGATACCTTTCTCATGCGGGCGGGTATAAACTGGTCAAACGGGGCGCTGTTTGAATATCCGTTTAACTGCTCATTCACACTGGAGGCGGATCCGAGCTCGCAAAGCGGTTGCGAACGCGATTGTATAAATATCCAGTACAATTGCACGCGCACTCGATGTCATCGAGTGCGCGTGCAATTGTACTGGATCTTTATACAACCGCGTTCGCAACCGCTTTGCGAACGCGGATCCGCCTCCAGTGTGAATGAGCGGTAAGAAAGCAGCAGAGTTCATTGAAGAGGTTTGCATACTTCATCTTGCGATGCATTGCCGCGACTGTGAGTGTGAGCCAAGATGGAGTGGCATACTACCGAAGATGAATGGTCGTTTTCGTATGTTTTCCTATTAAAATATCTCAGTTGATAGTCAGAGCTCGTCCCGTGTGTTTCTTCTTCGTCCTCGACTCTTTTCTGCACTGTTTCTTACGATACAAACACTGTCTGTAGACATGTTTGAAGCATACATACGTACATACGAGGCAGAAATGTTTCGAACTGGCTCGAGTCGTGTCTGCAGATAATTATGACATAATGTGTACAGTGGACACCGTGTCGTTTGCGTGATGTGTGAACAGTGGGACTGCAGGGTCTAGGGATGACACTTTTGTAAATGGCTGCAAGGTACTTTCCTCCGGAAGTATACCTGCATCTGCGTAGCAGATCATAGTTAAAAAAATAGACCGATCTCACCAAGCGTTCGGCGTATACGTGAAGCCGCAATAACTTTAGTTTACAGGAGGCAGGCGGAGTGCCCGAGGCGCCGCGTGCTCTGCATTTGCAGAGCTCCAGCGAGGTTGTCGAGCTTGCAGAAACACTAAAGTTTCCTCGATGCATTGCTGCAGCGGTTTCGTAGCGAAATTGGCTGTTTAGATTGGTCTACTGCTACAATAATTTCAATGATGATTGGAATAGAGTACTCTAAAGCCGGAGTCACACTGCTTATACATCATACAAAAGACAGTCTGCATACAGATTCGAACGCGAGTCACCGCGAGATTCAGTGCTTCGAATGCCGCATGGCGATGAGTTCGAGGAGAAGAAATGGCACGCGGAATTCGAACCACGGATATTGTTGGTTGACTCGTCTTTGCGAACTGTATTTTATATTGTGTATGAGCAGTGTGACCCCGGCTTTAGGGATCAGGTCAATCATGGGAAAGAGCGATCATGCGGGAAAAGGAAACCCTATGGTGTAATAAACGAAATGCAAAACGGGAGAGCTTATTTTAGGCTTCCCGTTTCGCACATGATGCAGCAAACTTATTTCTAACAATGTCTTACTATTAACATTTAATTTGAGAAGATTGGCCGTATCTACGCACGCGTTTAGGTATTAGTGTTGTTACTTCATGCTTGCTTCATTAGGTGACAAAAAGCAGCATAAATGACATTGATAATTTTCATTTAACGAGAAAACATGTGCCGGATTTCCTACAACAGTTGAATAAACTCACTAATCTTTGTGCCTAGCGGTGTGCCTGGCATAAAGTACCGATATTGGGATTAATTTTTTTTTTTGCAATGATTATGTTAGCATTCTTTTTTCCTTTTTATCTTCTCTCTTCTCCCATTAAAAACGTTGCCACTTACTCCAAAACAAAGCGAGGAAACTCATTCTAATGTTATGGTGGTTTCCATTCATCGAGATTAATTATATTACAAAGTACTCCTATGTATCCAACATTCTAACATATGGGACCAAGGAAGCTACAAGGACACATATAAGCAGGGACACATCTCACCGTTTCTTCTTTCAGGGTTGGACTTTTTAGTTATGTTTTTTTTTTATTGCAAGCTCGCCTGCGCGCCTGCTTTTCTTACAAAGATTTTTTTATTCGTAAAATGTATTTTAAATGTAACCAACACTATTGTTATACGAAGGGCAGTTGATAAGCACCCTGTGTCCTTCTCTTCCCAAGCGTGGGCCGTGGCGGGGTCGGCGGCGGTGTCCTCCCGACGTCGTCGCTCTCATGGGACCGGAGGATGTTGACGTCCCCTTCGGACCGCTACCTGGACGACGCCGAGCGAAGATGCCGGTCCTTGTCCCGCTCCGGGAGGCCGCCCTCGGAGCACCAGGTGGATCCCGAGTGGCTGGAGATCGCGCGCCGCAGGAAGGCCGCCGGCGTGGACTGGGAAAACCTGGGTGCGTGTCGGCAACTCGAGTCTGCGCAGTAAAGACACCATGTATGGTTATTCCCGGAACGCCATTCTGTTGGTCGTTGCACGGTCGCTTGATCACTGCCGCTTCGCTACGGCCCGACGCTCCACCAGGAGACGCAGACACGAGCAATACTTTTCTATTCCTCGGGTCTCAAAACGCTCCCTTTCGTTCGCCACCAGCTACACTGGCTAAAGTCACTTGATGTGCTTCTCTTACAAGTAGCGTAGAATTCATCAAAACACTAGACCCTTGCATCGTGTGTAGTCCTTGGAAGCAAAAGGCGGCGGAGCAAACGATCGTGGCACCTGTCTTGCGTGTTTTCGCGAGATTATTTGGCGGTACATGTAAAGGCTGGTTTACACAGCTGGGAATTCGTGAAAGTGGCCAGCTGTACAGAATAGAAGAAAATACGCTACACTCATAAAAAATACATAGATTTACACCACCTTAGTAACAACCGTTAAATGCATATTTTATTCTTTTGCTTTCTGCTATGGTATAGTTACGCTTTTTCTTCTTTTTCTTTTTGCTACTTACTCTTCCTCCTCATCTTTATTTATCGTAATTTTCCCAAGCTATTAGAATGAAGGAGCTTGTCACTGTTGTTTATTTGTCAGGGTTCTGGACATTTATGACCTTCCGCAGTAACATTCTTTCTTTCTTTTTCGTGGAGTGCAACAGAAGAAGCCCTGAAGCAATCTTCTCCCTTCTCATTAGTTGCAATGGATTCCATCAATTCTGGGCCAAGTTGGTTTAGCGTTCACTTTAAGAAATAATGAACCAACTTTCTCAGCTTAATGGGCCATGAAACGATTTTTCTACTTTCGCTAAATGCAACTCAAAATCACTCCCTAACGTTAATAACCGAATAAACTTGCCTTTCTAAGCAATGGCATTCGACCAATAAACTCGAGAAATATCAGCAATTTTCATCCCCTCAACTTGAAGCCAGAACAAGCGGCCACGTGGCCTGGTTTCTATCATATGCCGCCAAGGTTTATCGCAACCACGCTCTGGCCTCGGCAAAGTATAAAACGCATGCTGTGCTCCAGGCATCGTTAGAGTTCGGCTATTCTCATCACCACAGTGGTTGGACACGACCTACTATACGAGTGTCCGTAGAGGCATTGATTGTTAAGAGCCGAAGTCGAGTGATCACGCTGTTCTTGTGTACCATCAATGAGCCGCGCTCGACTGTCGTCAGGCGGGGGGGTTTCCATCCCACAATTACGTCACCAAGCTTTGCGAAAGCAAGACTGAAGGAAGTAGTCCCCTTTCAACCTAGCAATTTTACCGCGACCAAGAAGCTTCTGAATCATCGGCGGTCCGTGAGAGTATACTTGGGCCAGACCAGGAGCAGTGCGCCTCAGTGAAATCATGAACATTCCAACCCGATATCGCTTCATGACCCCTTTAAGCCCGTGACATGATTTACACAGTCGCGTTCGCTTACGTTATATTGAGGAATTGTAGTAGACCGTTTCCGCAACCCGCTAAGCACCCGGATAGCGCTCCGTAATCCGCCACAAGACCTTCAACTATGCAGATAAGGCTGGCGGCGCGCATGCGCAGCTGTGGCGTTTTCTTCAGGGATACCGTAGCGGAGGAGAAAAACGGTCTACTACAATTCCCTATTATGTTACGAGAGCTTACGTTTGCTTACGTCGAATGTCACCGGTACATCTGTGCCTCATAATGAGCGTGGCAACCAATAGAAGAGGTAGCATTGCACACGACATATGAAGCACAGATGTCTCGATGATTCATAATTGACGTAAAAAAAAACGTAAGCAAGCGGCCCTGTGTGAATGGGCCTTAAAAAACGTCAAACGTCAATTTTATTAAAGGGCTTTTACACTGGCTCACTGGCTGCTGGTCAGCGCCACCTGGCTAAATACCAATCACTGCGGCTGACTTGAACCCTTTTGTTTCCCATCTGCAAAGGAGCCACTCGGCGGGCCGTCTCCAGCGGAGCTGGACCAAAATCGAGCGACCGTGGTCGTTGGGAACAGCCCATGCTCGATCCTGATTGAACGGAATGCACGATGAACGCGCATAATCGTGCATTTCTTGCAAAAATAATTTTTTTCCCGGCAGGTGATAACAGGGAGCTAGTTCCAAGCATGCGCTCCGAACAACAACCGCCATGATTACGTTTTCAGTACTCCATATATGCTAAATACTCCCTCTTGTAAGCAAATCTGTCGAAGAGGGAGAAGTGGGAATGGAGATATGCTAAATTCTTGGTATCTACTCGCACGTGGGCATGTATAATACTCTCTAAATCTCCGTCTTTGTGAAACACAGTGAATTTTTCTTTCTTCAAATAATACTAGCCACCATTGTTTGAATTTTATCCGGAGTAATTCTTGTTTGTATGAAGGTATTTGATGTTTAGTCCCACATACTTTGCACCAGTACTGAAGCGAAGCCACTGAGCCCGAAAGTTTTCTCTTAAATATGTCTTTCGTGTACTAGTCAAAGGACAAGCCAGAACGCGAGCATTGACTTCACTCTCTTATTTACAGAGAAGTCGGACGAAAGTGAAACAGTGGACCACGTGCAGTATATTTTGGAAAAGTGAAGCTGTTCCAAAATTGAGCGCGCCTCACTCCTCACGTCGTTTGCTTGGCTCTTTTTACATAGGCGTCATCGCTCAAGTTGCTTGCGATGCTATCAAGTGCACAAGCGCGACAGTGCATTTGTGCAAAACACTTAGTTTACATGACCACTCGTGCAACCAGAGCAAATGACTCATTCGTGTCCATCCTTCCAACAAAGTCACACAGAGCACCTGAGATGAAGCATATTCCGTTTCCTCAAGGTATGCATGGCTCGCAATGATACCATATCAAGTTCCGTACTGGTAGCCTTCCTGCTAAGCACTTATTTTCTATGGCACATATTATGCTCTACCGTAGTTTTTGTTCTGGGGAAGAACAATCAGGGATGACCACCGGCACGGTGCAGCGACGTCAGGTGAAGCCATGTAACACTCCTATCACTTAACTGTACACATAAGTTGACTAGATCACGTTTCCCGCAATGTAACTTATTATCTGCCAAGGGATAACAATTTGATTGTGTCCAATTAGCGTGATGAAAGCGCGCACTGCTGTAGTGCCGGCCGCGGCGAGAGCGCTGCCCAGTGACGTGAGCGGCCCGCCCGTGCGCCTCCGGTTGTTGCAGAGGCCAAGATGAAGGAGCCGCAGAGCATCTCGTGCAGCAACCTGTCCGAAAGTCACATGCTGGGCAGGGTCTCGTCGCTGGCCTCGGCGGACCGCCTGGGGCTGCGCCTGGTGCGCTCGGCCAGCGCACTCTACCCGCGCATCAAGATGTCCCGCTACGAGCGCCGCCTCAGGAGGGACAACCGGAACCCATGTGAGTGCCCTCTCTTTGACCCGTGGGCGGGACCTTATCTACGCATGCGCGGGACCCGTGGAATGCGTCTCCCCGTGTTCGCTCATGACCGCGACAAACTGGAAAACTGCCGTTATAATAATAATAATATTATTGTTGTAAAAATAGTATTCCTTATTTTGGTCTCCAAAAACAAAAAACAAAAACACGAAGTTTTCACTTTGGTGCACCATCGTCAACAAGCAATAAAGGAAGAAAAGGAAACCGTATACCAAGCAACAAATGAAACAAATTAAGAGGCAGATAAGTGCTCATTCAATCGGCTGCGGTAAAAGGAATTGATGACAAAATGTCCAGGCAAGTTGGAGCAGTGGTGTAATACAATGACTGGAAAGTCACGAACAGTTCTTCTGGCAGACAATTGCATACGATTGCATTTATCCTAAACACATTATGCACTTCACATATTTTATACTACGCTGCCTTGGCAATCGCCAGTTTTATGACGTTCGTATGCGGACTCTACAGGAGGCTGTATATTAACTAAAGAAGGCTACACTCTAAAAAAAGACCGTGTTTCTTCTTTCCCGCAGAACACGCGGACAGCCAATCACTGCTGTTTGCGGAATCAGCTCAGCGAATGACAATGCCGAAACATATGTTTAGACCAAAAAGCGAAGTCTGCGATGTAGCATCACGCAATGCAAGCGTGACGTTTTGCATTGCTTAATGCTACATCGCAAACTTCGCTTTTTGGTCTAAACATATGTTGCGGCATTGTCATTCGCTGTGCTGATTCTGCAAACAGCAGTGATTGGCTGTCCGCGTGTTCTGCGGGAAAGAAGACGCACGGGCTTTTTTTAGAGTGTAGCTGAGATAGAATTGCGTCTGGCGAAAGGTCTTAGGAAATAACGGGATACAGAAGCACTTTGCAATAGACTTGTACTATCTCGTGTGGAAAACACTGTGGACTAGACACGTCGTCCAAAAGCCGCTGTGAATAAGTTCAAATTCATTTCCTCGTAGGGTTAACGGAATACGATTACCGTTTGTTTTCTTAATTGTGTACTTTGCGGGCCTGCAAGTCCTTGGGTGCATCGGACAAGTACGGTTTGAAACGGAGAATAGTCGCTAACAACCCGATACAGTTTGACCCTATATTGATAGTGATGAACAAAACTAACCTATTCCTTTCAAGTTCCTAAAATTCTGTTCAACTCGAGGGTGATTTATAAATAAGGTGCACGAATGTGTTTCCAATAAAACACCTACGTAATTAACCTGCTCAGCATTGTTCAGATTGTTAAATTATCCACGGGTGCACTAGGTAGGGACGTCAAAAGACCGGTCTTATTGAGTAGGTCTCACCAGATCAAACAAAAGTACGCTGGTGTTCTAAGTGGCAAATGACCCTTAACACTGCTAAACGCAAACTTGTTTCATTCACCCGTAAACGATCTAACTGACTTCACATATTCAAGTGACGATTCGCCCATCACCGCTGTTACTGCTTACCAGAACCTCTGTGATGAACTAACCTCTAAACTTCCTTGGGCAACCATATTACCTCAATTACCGCTAAAGCATCCCGTATACTATGCTACGTGAAGCGCAATCTATAATCTGCACCCCTCACCTTCGTAAATTATCTTACGAAACATATGTCCGCCCGAAATTAGAAGATGCATCAGCCATCTGGTCTCCTCAATCTCTAAATAGAATCTATTCAAAATCGAGCTGCTCCCTTCATTTCATAATCATACTAGCGTTTTGACAGCATATCATTAATAAAACAAAATCATTTGACTTCCCTGCTCGAATCGCGCGGTACAATTTCTGTTCTATGCTTAAT
The DNA here is from genome assembly GCA_013358835.2 of Ixodes persulcatus. Lineage (NCBI taxonomy): Eukaryota > Metazoa > Arthropoda > Arachnida > Ixodida > Ixodidae > Ixodes > Ixodes persulcatus. Next base: position 437,838 of record JABSTQ010010198.1, read on the forward strand.
CCACAGACTATTATAAAGCCCCAGTGGAACTTACTACTCTCTTCTAGAACTACATAATTAATAAAGAATCACGAAACTTGAACACTAAGAGCTTCAAGCGTATTTTTGGGACAACATTAGCATTCAACAATTCTGTCTTACCCCATGCCATCAGGCTCTGGAACGATCTTATCGAAGCCACAGTGTTTATTTCTGATCATAGACTTTTTCGGTCAGAGATAACAACCATTATTTTAGCGGAAATAACTGTGTCAGATCCTTTTATCCATTTATTTCTCGCAGGTGAAAGCTAAGATCATTTTGTTTTTTGACCGAATATTAACTGAATATTGTACGTCCGTGTTTGGAACATTTGAGATAATAATGTATATACATATGTTTCGTTTCTTGTTTTGCATAATAACTACTTCTGTGATAATTATGACTTATACTGATACCTGTGATATTGTATTGATGTTAATATTGACACGCGGGTCGCCGAGCTAGCATGTGCGTGGTCGAATGGTTACCGCGCTTGTCTGTCGCGCGGAGGCTCCAGGTTCGATTCCAGGGAGCGGAATGTTCTTTTATTTATTCTTTCATCCTGGCGTTCTTGTAAGTTCGAGAACATTGTCGTCTGATCGAGTTACGAATGTTCTACGAGCCGAAAGCCTGCAGAGCTCGATCCTGCTGGTTCCTCCGACATCGATGCCTGCGACGCTAACCTTCCTCTATCTTGTTTTGTGCACAGATTCGCCCCATTAAACGTTTAGTTTCTACAGTTAATTCGCCGCCTGATTGTTTGTCATTCGTGACAATATAGAGTGCGGTATGTGCCGTACTTTTCTGATCATGATTTTATCCAACTGTATTACCTCCCCCCCCCCTCTCCCCCCCCCCCCCTCATGTAACGTCAAAAGATCTTAGAGGTATTTTGAATAAATGAGTAAATAAATAGAACTGCGGATTGTATCATGGAAGTCGGCTAGCTTCCCGCGTAGACGGCACCAGAATGGGAGCAGCACGATCTGAAAACGGCGTGCATGCTTTCTGCCCTAGCTGTACAGCGTTCACTGATCAACTTTCCTTTCGACTTACTCGAGAACAACTTTCCGTAGCAACCTATGCCTGTCTTGGCGCACAAACAGCCGGGGTGACAATTCAACCTACGCCCTCGCACTTTCTGCAATTGTGGATTGCCTCAAAATACTGCTCCTGGTTATTTTTTTTTTCGTTATTAGTGTTTTGGATAAAGCGCACTACCACATTGTTGACGCCCGTTAAAGTTCTCAGAGAGGCTCCGCTTTTTCTTCCTTCCTTTTTCCTTTATTCCGCAAACGAAAGGTCGGAAGGCGACGCCACCGCACCGTCCCCTCATGGCGCGCATACGGAAGTGTGTGGCGACCGTTCCCACACTTGATGAACGCAACCTCCGCACCGGCGGCAATCATCGTACACACGCAATACCCATCGCAGCTCCTTCACACTAGCAAACGGTTGACCCCCAGAGGACAGGGCAGGGACCCCGAAACGACACGGCGACCGTCTCTCGTCTTCCTGTCGGTTTCGCACGCTGCCTTAATTTTGCTTCCTTTCAATTTTTTTTTTTTTTATTTTTCGCGTTTTTCTTTGGGGAATTTGCTTCTTCGTGTTTTTGTGTCTCCGCTATACTTTGAGAAACCGGCATGCAGGTTCTAGGAGGCGTCCGGTTTTGGGGTATGATACACTCTCGTGCGTGGGGCCGCAGCTTCTGACTTGAGTGAACCGTTCATCAGAAGACGTACGCCAGTTGCACGTGGGCACGGCTGTACCGCCATCACTTTTGAAGGGCAGGGGATGAGGTGAACGCGTTTGTCCAGCTTATTACTCGGAAGAGGCCAGAAGTTTGAGCGCGTCAAATTTTCCGTCGTATTTTGATGCCTGAAGACATTTTTTTTTTTTATATATATCAGGAACCCTTGCGTGCATGCGCGTAGATTTTTTCTGCTGCTCTTTGAAACCCTGCAGATAGCTACTAGTGTTTGCTTAGGTAAACCTTACCGAAAAAAAGAAATCAAATGCTGCGGTTGGCTTCCTAGAAAACATGAGATCTGTGCGGCAAGCCCAGAGTAACCTCATTCCTAACTAGCAAGACTAACAGGTCATCAGCCGTCAAGAAATAAAAAAGAGACCATTGCGAAGAAACCACCCTGTGCCCATATCCCCGCAATCAATGTGTGTGTGTGTTTTAATTTAATTTTGTTTTATTTGACGAGCATATTTTACTTTTCCTTATGGATTTTGGTTCGACACCATTCTGTCTCCTCCGCTTTTTGTAACGCTCACAAAAAAAAACAAAAAACCTCTGAGTGATTTAAATTTATATATACGTGTATATATATATATATATATATATATATATATATATATATATATATATATATATATATATATATATATATATATGTATATATATATATATATATATTAACAAAGTAGTCGACTCCGACGCCTTCAGGCTGCGCGAAAACTGCGTAGCCTGCGCATTTTTCAGAAAACATCTTTAGGAAGTTTGCTTGTGCTGGATGCAAAATTTTAAACTAAAGGATTCTTTCAATCCGCAGAACCTCCCATGGTTCGCCAGCCTCGAATTAATAGGGACTTAGCTTCTATTAAAATCAATAGAGTATGCAGAGTTAAAAATAAAAACCTTCAATTCCGGTTTCTCGACGCTCCGCTTCAAAATGTCCCTGCTTAGCTTCTACGGCCATCGCCTGCCCAAACAAGGAAGTCCACCGAGACATTTGAGATCGGGACCACGACGCTGCCATGGATAACAATCGGCTAAAGAAATGCTTATGTGGAATATTTTCTTTATCTACAGGGTTGTCCGTAATAGAGCGAGATTTATTCTGTAAGCGAGGCTTGCGTTGGTGCTTCTACTGCTAAGAATATCGCTTAAAGAACATTTTGAAACGTGCCACCAACCAAAGAGAACAGCTCTAATCGTGGTAATGGCTAAAATATAAATATAATACTTAAAACAAAAACAAATGTACGTTACTTGAACAGAAAATTTATTTTGTGGATCTCGGTGGCATTTTGTATAGTATTTATGGGGATTTTAATGTGTGTTTTGCGTGCTACCGTGTTACTTTTTTATTCCGCTAACAACGTAAATGCCTACACACAGTATGTGATAATATGATCGATGTAGTTACGTCGTTGACACCTTTCGAGGCAATTAAAATAAATAACGGGGCAAGAGTGGGCTGTGGATAATTGTCTTGGACTTGAAATTATTTCCTGCGCAAATTTACGCATCTCCGCTCTAGCGCATGTGGTGTGATTGGGTGCGTTATTTCAAGCATGTTTAATGATTTCCTGATATTACGCGAGTTAGTTTTGTTCGCATAGCGCTCTGCCCGAAAACAGAGCATTACTTGCCTTTCCTTTCCTTTTTTTTTTTTTTAATTGGGTCGAACCTTTGTATTAGGGTTAGCAAATTGGGTCCACCACGAAAAGAATTTGGTAGTGGGATATGCTGCTGCCTTCCCTAATAGGGTGACCAGACGTCCCGTTTTGGCCAGGAAAGTGCCGTTTTTGAGGCCCACTTCTGCCGTCCCGTCTTTTTATCGCAATATACGATCATGTCCCGTTTTCGCAGGAGTACATAGTTTCGAAATTGGCACCAAGCGAGTAGAAGCAAACCGAAACTATGCCTATTCGTTACGAGTATATTTTACAAATATAGCCGTAGGTACTTCAAAATAGTTTACCCAGAGGTAAAATCTAGAAGTGTTCTTGCCCACAAACACCTTTTCTCTCGCGAAGACGCGTGTGTAGAAGTAGTTTTCTTTAGTTACTGGATATAGCTTGGGTGTAGAATCATGAAGATATAGCACGCATGTAGAATTTCATCAAATTTTGTCTCGCAATCGCAATCCCCCCCCCCCCCTTTTTTTCCGCTGGGATGCCCCGGTTTCTACCTTAGGGAATATGGTCACCCTATTCTTTAACCATACATTATAATGTACGGTTAAGGAAGGCAGCACCATGACCCACTAGAAAATCCTCTCCGCGTCATTAACTATACCATATATCGTATAGTTACTGACACCTCATTAGGTTCATGGCCCATTAGGTTCACTATTATCATTTCCTGATTGACTATTCGGCCGTCCTGTCGGCGAATGCTTTTATTGGCTGTCAAGCGATAATGAGATGCTCGAGATAGTCGATTATAGTATGCGCTCAGATCCGTGTCAGCCCACCAAAAACAATTCGCTAAGCCCCCCCCCCCCCCCCCCCCCTATGTCATCGTGTCATTTTGATGGTTTCGAATGGCTTACGGGAATTTAAACTTCATTTAAAGAGGTGTTACGTGAAAGCTATTGTTAAATCGATCAATTATACGCGTGAGAACATGATGAAAGCGTAGCCCGGCTCGCTAAATCGATTAAGGAAAGATAATCTACATAATGTGTACAGAAATACGACAGAGACACCATATTCCGGCAAGAGGGGAATCAGCCGTAATGCTGCTAAATTACGATATTGCAAAAAAAACAAAAAAAAAACGAATTACACTGATGAGACAGAGGAATAACGTAAACTTAAACGGACAGAACAACGAAGTCAGAAACGCAGCTTTCAAGTCTCATTCTTCAACCAAAGTCGCCTTACATACACATACACACCTCCTTCACAGATTCAAAACACCTTCTCGAGCAAACTGCAGTGTACCATGATCTCCAACATCCCTATTGTAGGAGGTTAGAGTACACTGTGTACTTTGAGCGAGGAGGTGTTTAGGCTCTGTGAAGGAGGTGTGGACGTATATTTAGGGCGATTTTTGCTGAATAAACTTGAAAGCTTTGTTTGGGACTTCGTTGTTCTGCCCGTTTCTTTTTTTTTTTCGGTCTCAGGTTTACTATGAATGTTATTCACCAGCTCGCCCGTGTTTTTGTTTTTTCCTATCTTCACTAAATTTAAGAAAACTAATTCTTTTTTTTTTTAATTGTCGATTTACAAACCTGACAAACCTGCTGAATCAATATTCAAAGTGGGAAGTAAATGGCAATGTTTATGATGAGCACTCACGGCGTTCTGCAGATTTGGTAAATGCTGCGCGTCCTAAATCATGTACCCTGCCACGTGACTCTGTCAATGTGCTCGTCAAATTTGCTATAGAAATAAATAAGCAACAAGGAAGCATGTTCCGACAGAGCCTTCTAATGTAGGACCTTTACTGTTCCTTTTTTAAGAAGGTTGTAAAGAAACAACTGATGAGGTACAATGAGAGGAACTAACATTGAAGACTCACAGGGCTATTTCATAAGCTACAATGACCATTTTGACAACTTATGATTTTGTGTCCAATACAATCTACAGCGACGTGAAAATTGGGAAGCAGTAAAGCGTTCAGTTAATTTCTGGCGAACTTCATTTGTAATATAATAAGTTAAGTAATCAATTACTTTTCGACGAATGTAATTAACAACTGGCACAGCTTTCATCATATTTCGTACGTGTCCTCGATTAGGTTCTTGAAGTAACGAGCAAAAGTCGGGTTTGTGCAAAACGTGGACCCAGACACGTTCCCAATACCCGCCTCACTGCTCATTTCTCTAAACAGTCGCCTTTGGTTGTCTATGGCATCGGAGCTGTGAGCCCCAAAAGTATATTAACGCATAGTGATCCGTAACAATGATCAGAATGATTTTCACTCCGGCTTTACGTCACGGGGGAGCGTACACGTCCAGATATTTCTCCGAATGTTTACCCCCGAGTGACCGAGATTCCGCGAAGAGAATTCGTTCCTTGCCGAATCTGAACCGACCACTGAAACTGCATACCCTTCCGGCATCCCCGGCTTAAACGCTTCGACCGCCGCAGCCACTCGTTGGCGCTGCGTTCAAACCACTTTTGTATTTATGTGTTTGTTCCTTCTCGTCCTTCGCTCGCCAGATCCAGCCATCTAGCCAGTCCCCTCTTCTTCCTCCTCCTCCTCGGTGCGAGGAGGAATAAGTGTGCCTCGCATGTAGAGCGAAACTGAACTCGTAGTAAGCGCGGCGATGTTTAGGCGCGTCAAATCGCTTTTCGCGTCCCGCCGCCCCGTCAGTCCGGGAGCAAGCTCCTCAGCTTCGCCGGCGGCTCTCCGAGAAGGCGTGTTCGCCTAAACTGGGATAACGGTCTCGCTTTTATGTTTAAAGTCTTCACTCCGACCCGAATGCCTAAACAGTCCGCGCTTCGTCCGCTTTCATCAACTTTTAATCGCGGCTCAACCCAGTAGCCTAGCGGCAGGAGGCGAAGCCAGTGCAGCCTGGTTTCAGTTTGCGGGGCGAAGCAGACGGCTACAGTTTTTTGGTTTCGGTTTCCGCAAATTACCAAACATGGTGTTTTTTGTGTTTTTTTAGTTATGAGTGAAGTCTGCTTTCTTGTGTAGCGTGGCGAAGTGAGTGTCGAGAAATTGTTTAGTTCAGAGTGTATCAAGGTTTGTGCGCCAGGTCCCGGTGATTGGATGAAGTTTGGTGCGTGTTAGTACCTTGAATGCGGTCCACTTGGTCACGGTATTGTGGTGGTTGTGAGCACGACTGAATCAGGATGACGCTCGACGACTGTGCACCTTCGCCATCTCCTTCAGAATCAGGTGGGTGACGTAGTACGCTTTCCTTTAAACACATTGTTTGACTCGAAATTGGTATTCCCTCGTTTATCGCGTAAGGGTAACCCCCGATAATGCATCAATGATTTTGATACCTTGTGCAGAGGAAGTGTTTCAGGGTGAACAGGTGGTACTGGAGAATTTGAGTCTGCCGTATTCAAGTTCGCTTGGGAAGGCGAGATCATTGTTTGTAAGAGCAATACATCACTGATTAATCTATTCATTCAGATCTGCGTATTGTAGGCTCCAGCTTTTTAGTATAACATATAGTGAAAATGTGTCGTGTATTATATACTGCGAGGCAAATGCTTATGGTCATATTCCAAAGAAAGCCCGCGCCGCCGCTCCACCAACTCATTTCTCGTTTCTGATATCTAAATGATCATGGATACCTAAATGAACAATATAACCTTATTACAATCATCTGCGTACACTACTCCAATGTTCATTGATTACACCAAAGCCTGCAATCTCGATGATCTGGCGCCCACGTGTTCTTTAAAGAACAAGCTATAAAACCCCCTATGCACGAGCAGTGAAACCGGCACTGCCCAAAAGTTCTTTAATAAGACTAACATTCATATTTAGCATTTAAAAAAAGAAAAAAAAAAACGTTGACACAATCATGAACGAAATGTGTATACGTCTCCCTATCCCAGGTCTTAGTTTAGTACTTCTTAAGGTGAACAGCCGCATGGTCTTGTCTAGCATAATTTCATTTGTGTATTTAAATACATTGCGATGCATTTGTACTGATTTTAGGATTATTTAGGCCCTTATTTTGACTACTTTCTCCGCTTTCCTCTGCGTCAGCTTGGTAGTTTCTCATCATGAGTTGTCGAATAGGGGAAAACAGTAAACTTTCGCAGACAGGCCGTGTTACTATTTCTCTAAATTTTACACAACCTGTTAGCCTAGCAGCGGTTGTGGAAAACTACGATACTTTAAGAACATAAAGTATATATTCCTACCCATCTCTTTATGGGAATTACTTCATCCGGGGATAAAGAACGAGCACCCTGGTCCTGTTTCAAATTTGACTCAAACACGAAATGTACGGGCAAGAGGCCACTGTCAGGTAAAGTTGACTACAATAAACCACAAGCACACAATCTGTCAAAAATATTACGCGTGCGGTCGGTATCTGTTGCCCCATTCAGTTTGATAAAACACAAGGCCTCTTTCATTTATACTTTTCAAACAGGTCACACACGCTAATGAAAGTTTAAAACAATTGTGTATATTAGAGAGACAAGTTTATCGATGATAGCATGAAGAAGGAAGAGGTTTTGCAGATTCACTCTCTTGCGGATTTATGACGTTACGTAAAAGATGTACGAGTAGAGTGGAATATATAGGGGTGCTTTTGAATAAACCAAATGTAATGTAGCATTGCTCGATCTTTTATGTGAAACTGTAACGATTGTACGGGCAACAAAGGCTCGTCAGTATTTCTCACAATATACATACTGCACATAACCCTGAGCTCAGCATCCTCAAATATTAACCATACACATGCATGCTGTTAGGTTCTCCAGGCACAAATATACTAATGCGGGCTATCTTTATTCTTAAGACGCATTCCCAAGTTTGCATTACAAAACGCCCGCAAAGAGCGTTTCTGTTAAGAAGTTTCAGTGTTCGTTGCAGTGCTCGATGCAAATCCAAAATATCTTCAATGCACCACTGCCCTTCTCCCCGAGCACACCGAATTAAGGCGCCTACGGTTATCCGAGAGTGAAACTGTGACTCAATCTAATCGGCTGGAAGATAGCTAACACTTGTCGAAAACATATATCAAGACCCAGTGGCATCTGAACACTGCCTTCAACGAACCCCTCAAATTCTGATAATCGTTTCCACTTTGCAAAACTACACGATCGAAATGGCATCCAATGAAAAGAAACCAATTCAGATAGTGTTCGCCATTCGGGTCTTGCTTTCTGGAGTTTCCTATTCAACACAGTCCAAAAGTGGGTCCCTTTTTGTTTCGTTTCGATGTACAGAAAAAAAAAAAAAAAAAAACGGTACACAACAGCTAATCTTTCGAGTCGTCGTGCTAGTTTTTGAAGGCACTCTTTTTCCCCCAACGGCACCCGCAATTGATCGCATCGGTTGCAGTTGTTTCGCAACTGACGCTCCAAAAGCATGCCTCGGAGCGTACACTTTCCTGGAACGGCCGTTGAGAACTTACTGTAACCGCTGAACCCTGTTCTTGCCGACCTGTGCTGGAAAAAAAAAATGACGGCGCGGGGCGATGACACCTAGTTTGCTAAGAGGCTGTGAGAATCAGCATAGTCAACTTCTCCCATCACGCTGCGATAGTTTCTGGGCACGGTTATCGGTTCAGAGAATCTGAGAAAGGGTCTGTTATGCGGAGCGCAATTTCGTCCGCTTTTTCGCGTATGGGTTGCGGTTACGTCGGAACGCCGAGCTCTGATCGGTTATGATTTGGAAAGATGGTGGGCACACCTCAAGGCAGCTAGCATCGAAGTCTACCCACTATCCTTCCAATCATAGCCAATCATAGCTTGGCTTCCTGACATCACTGCAACCAATGTGCAAGAAGCAGACGAACTTGCGCTGCATATAGCCCCGTACAGCCTAAGAAACGCGAGACGTGACTTATTAGATTGCCGTTTCTTGCTCAGGGACTTTTCTTTTCAGTACTTTTAATATTATTGACTGTGAAGCCAATTAAGATGCTCGGGATTCCACACGCCCTGCCTTTTTTTTAGCTGTCAGTGACTATACAGAGCGCAAGTTTTTTTGCTCCTTTTGCAGGGGTTGTGGTGACGTCAGAACGCCGAGCTCTGATTGGCCCTGATTGAAGGATAGTGGGTAGACCTCAAGGCAGCTTGTTTTGAGGTCGACCCGCTATCCTTCAATCAGAGTCAATCAAAGCTTGGTGTTTTCACGTCACCCCAACCCCTGCAAAAGAAGCAGACGAACTATCGCTCCTCATTAGCGCCGAGGTGTTTCGATGGCATCCTCCTATGGTTTCCGTTCGTGACGTCACGACAAGAATGTGTCTCGCCGTAACGTCATGAGGTGTTAGCTTGGCTACTTATCATCAGTTGCGGTTCGATGATGTGTGCAAAAGTAGCGATGGGAGATTGGAGCCTTTGCATTCTTAGACCAACATCGTCGCAGTTGACACTCTGACATTGCGCTGATTTCCGTCGATGTAAAAAAAAATCAAATAAAGACGTCACAGGAAGCGTTTCGCCAATGGCGAATTGCGAGTACAGCGATACTTTTGTTCGCGCACGTCGGTAGTGGCCTCCCATCGGAATTTCATTCGGGGCGTTTATAAAAGTGCATACCATTTGTTTTAGCTCTACAAGGTTGTACATCCCGCTTTGACTATGCTTCATCTCGTGATCAATGTGATAATGTGTAAAGCAGCGGCGCGAGAACATTTTCAAGGGCTACCTGCCACATGGCCATGCACGTCTCTTGATGATCTTGCATACAACTTCTTAGATAGAGTGTTTTACCATATTTGTTCGAGTAATAGTCGACCTTCTTATGAACAAGGCCTGTTAATCTGCTTCAGCGGAAAAATGGCAGTGCATGATTTACGGAACAGAGATAGTTTCTTCACGCGAAATTACTATCTGCTCAGGCCGCATTTTTATGAAGAATAGTGGTCTAGACCTCGTTATTCGCTGCGTTCTTTTTTATGTAGAATGCGATGATTGACTGTATGTGTCCTATACAGGAATGAGAAACAGGGGCCTTGTTTATAAGACGTGCTACTATTACTCGAGGAAACACGGTATTTGTTAAACCCTTTTAATTTTAAGGGTCTATTTTGTCTCGTTCTAATATCACTGTATGATATAATATGTGCATTACCTTAAAATATAGGAATAAGGTTTAATTACAGCAACCATGTCGGGGCAACACTTACGTATAAGGAGAAATGCTAATACATCTTAGAGAGACTGCAAAGGAACTTGGTCGCAGTAAGGGGTAACGAACATTAGGAAAGCTGCAATCATTGAAGCCATTGGAAAGAAATAGACTAGGGGAATACGAACGAATTTCGAATTCGAATTGTGATCAGGCTTTCAATCAGCGAATAAAACGATGGAAATCAGAAAGTGGATAAACAGAGAATTTAACCGAATCGTTCCAAGAGTTTCAGATAGTCGTAAGATGGGAAGCATTTCAGCGCACTTCTTTACGCAGGTACATATAAACCAGTTCAGTTGTTCTTCCCTAAACATGCCGTGGCTGCTCTCTTTTAGCTAAGAATGATGCACATATTACGAACTGTTTTCTGTAGTAATGAAAAGCAATGAAAAGCATCTAGAAAAATAGTCAAAATGTTATACTTCTTTATTGTTATTCTGCATTGAACGACTGTTTCTTTTCTTTTTTTGCGTACCTTTTTTCCCAAATTTATTGGAAATTACAAAAACAACTGTCAGTAAAACTTCAAATGTTCCGATGATTTCACAAATGAATCGTGAGAGACTCTCTGAGTAGGATTCAAAACTTTTCCAGTGCCCCGAGGGACAAGATGTTATTGACAAATTCTCTTAACGGTAGAACGCGTATGTTCGGGCATAATTGTATTGTATTCTGGTCAAGTTAATTCAAACGGGTCTAGTAGATGATTGTGCGTATTGCTACAGAAACCATAAAATGGAGCCTATGCTGCAGCCTTGTAGATGAAATGCTTACTCAGTTCAAGACTCCAAGAGCCAATCTTTGCGATCTACGAAATCAGCTCAGCGCAGGATGAGGCGGAACATCCGTTTAGACCTCAAAATTAAGTCTGCGCTGTGGCATTGCACAATGCAAATCCTCATGCTTGCCATTGCGCAATGCCACAGCGCATACCTAATTTTGAGGTCTAAACAGATGTTCCGCCTCATCATTTGCTGAGCCGATTTCGTAGATCGCAGAGATTGGCTCTTCAAGTGTTTTGAGGGGAAGTAAGTAGACGCGCAGTCCTTTTTTACGAGAGTATGATTTGCATCAAATCACCTATTCGTTCAAGACAGACATTTCTTTGCAATTCTCAATTTCTACTTTTGCTGGCACAAAATATTATTGACACGACATCCACAAATAAATTTGCGAGAGTTTCATCACGAAGGATTCGAGGGTGAACGAAGAGTATGCTAGAAATCAAAACAAGCTGAACAACTACGCACGTAGAAAAATAATGCGAATATATAGGGTGTCCCAAGTCACCAGGCTCGATCTAAAATGGACCGTAAAAAATGACGCCTGCACGTAGCAATCTAAACTCGTCGTCAAAGGTGTATTTAACAGGTCGTTTTTTTTTTCTTGTAAAATTACAAAAGCGTAGCTCCCTTGCTGTAAAAGCTGGGGTCAAGAAACTTGTCAGGGTCACCGGTGGGCGGCAACGCAGACGACCAAAGTCGAATGGCGGGGCGCGTTTATCGAGACTACTGGCGACCACCGTGGTTTATTAAAATGAACATAATAGTTTTGTAATGTACCCTTGGTTTAAAAATAAATGCAGACAATAAAATCAAAAGCTAAAGTAAAAAAAAAAAAAAAACGCGTTGCATACCGACGGCACTTTTGCTGCCAACGGATTTCGTCTGCGTTTCATCTGCTTTCTTTTGCTGGTCGGCTACACCTTCGGACGCTGCTCCCGACGCCATCTATCAATACGCGCGCCAAACACACGCCGCTACTCGAATCGGTCGTCTGCGTCACCGTGAGCCGTTGAACCTTGCAAACTTTTTGCCACTATTTTTGTTTACAGAAAGAGAGGTAGGCTTTGTAATTTTACAAGAAAACCGACCTGTGAAATACACCTTTGACGAAAAGTTTAGTTTGCTACGTGCAGGCGTCGATTTTTACGGTTCATTTTAAATCGAGCCATAGTGACTTGGGACACCCTATATAAGAATTATAGGAATAGTATATAATGAGATAATATTGATATTGGCTTCATATACTACAAGCCGCGTGTCCGCATTTGGTCTGCGCGGAGAAAGACCGCAACCGGTTGTGCAAAGAGACCGAGGATCGTTTAGCACTGGCGTAATTTTTAAACAATCAGTAATATTCATAAGTGGCACTAACTGGTTGCTCAATCAGTGCAACCAGTCCCATTATTCAGTTAAAAAAAAATAAGTGAGCGACAAAACGGCCCACTTTGCGTCCTCGGGTTTCGACTTAGTAGAAAAAAAAGTTTAGCGAGATAGTTTTAATCGAAAACAATTAAAAGCAGTTATGTTCCAGTAGGTAAACCAAGTGCAGCACTTTAATATGTCGCTGGAAGATCTATAAATGGTTTGCTAACGTATAATTTTTTATTGTTCTGGTTCTAGACACTTCTTCGAACCTCTCCAGAAAATTATTATATTTCTGCGAATTGATTATTTCCAACACTTAATACAAGGTAGCTTCCCTTACTTTACTATATGCAGTCGACTAAAAAAAAAAAAGTCTGACTACATATACCGGCACCCTCTAGCTGCCATTTGCATGGCTTGCTTGGAAGGCATGTCCACTACTCAATGTTACAGAGAAGTTTTGGTTCGCAAAAACGAAGATCAGTTGATCGATTCCGCCCCATTGCCTGGGTAGCAGAAATCGCCGCTCGAAGCACCGAATCACACCACAAATATACCAGTGGAGACGATTTTATATTTGCTTCGCGAAAGACAACATTTAATGGGCTGGGCTGTGTTCAGTAGCCGCCATCGCTGTAAGCTTGGCTGTTGAATCGTGGTGACAGTTCTGCTAAACTAAAGTTGTAATATCACAATTGTTGTTTTTGTCAGAGGAAGCGGTTTACTGCCCAACTCTATCTATTGAGCACGTATAAATATCACCTATAGAAGCAGCAGCATTATGCAGACATAAAAGAAGGACTACGCGTTTGTTGCCATTGCAATTTGTTTTCCTAATTTTTGTCGACGTGCATAACTCGCGCTGCCAAGTTGTCTTTGCTTGATGTGCCAAGACGCCGATGCATGGCAAACGCGGCAATCCCCCGTCTGCTCGCTAAAAAAAAAAAAAAGTTTAATGTAGTATAAAATAAAAATGGGGGACTCCGATTTCACGCGGCTTTTCTGAGCGACCGCTCACTTTGACACTACGCCCGCGAGGAGCAGATCTATTTATTGACCGGACGCAAGTCCCGTGCAGCCCGCTCTGCCGGTTTAGTCGGCGCACGGGGCGTGCTGGATTATTTTCACCTCGATGTTGTGTAGCTTCTCTCATTTTTAGCTGCACAGCGATATCACGTTTGGGTCAGTTCTTTTTGTTTTCCTCTTTTTTTTTCTTTTGGTCAAGCTCGACCCCGTTTCCTGGACGGCGGAGATTTAGTGCTTGTTTGACGCTTCGGTGTGTTTCCGCCCCTGCACGCTCAGATTCGCTTTCTATAGGCCGACACGCTGTTTACAAACGAACCCGCGTTTGCTCACATCAAGTATGGGCACTGCGCGTGCGCACAAACCGAGTTAGCGTGAAGTGAAGCGTCTGCGCATGCTCAGTGCCGTCGAGAGCGCCATTACAGCTGCGTGGCGTCTGGGCTGCGTGTTGGTGCCGTCGCACGCGGTGCTCATCCGGGCTCCTTACACTGTCATTAGAGTCGTTCTTCGCCGGTGCTTGGCGAAAATGTTCGAGCGTCGTGTTCGGTCGTCGGAGCTCTTTGAACCTCCCACCTCAGCTGGAATCATCGGGTTTCTCGAGTCAGCGATGGTGTGTGTTGCAGTTGGACTGACTGATCAGACACGTGTGTGCCACGTTCTAAGACATCTGGCGCATCTACCTTCTCTTAAACCAGGTGAGAAAGCTAATTGCTAGAATCTAAAGAGGAAGCTCGGCACTCAAAATGCGTTTGTACCTACAAAAAAAAAAAAAAAAAAAAACAGCGTGCGTTTTCACATTGAGCGTGACGTTTCACGTGCTCGAGTCAAGCATGTCATAGCGCAAACTGCGTCCTAGAACTAAACATAGTTCCAGTCTCGTTATTCGCCCAGCTCCATCCGTAGACTGCGGACATTGACTGTCCTAAGTGTTTCGCGGGAAACTAGAGGCACTAAATTTCTTAGGGTGCACTCGAACAACTATACGTTAATTAGTTTAGAGGTTGGACCGTGTGACTCCATAGCAGGCCATGATTTCGAGGCATAATTCATTTAGAGGCTCGTTCTTTTTGCCCTCTAGGGTTTAGCAGTAACGGACATGGGCGACACGGCTTTCCCGCTTAATGTAGCGAGAAGTTTTCCTGCGGACACAGTTATCTTCGCAAGAAAAAGGAAAAGTAGGACACTGTACTAACTGTCTTTGCTATGTTTAACCAACTAAATAATTAATCGACTTAAGTATAAAAGTTTTTCCTCTACATTTAGTGGTGAAGCTAGTCGCAGATGGTGTTGTACGTGTTTCCACCTCCTAAATCTACGAAATCCTCAAAACACCATAAAGAGCATCGCATATAAAAGAGGTCTAAAATCGCTAAAAGGTCACGCCGACCGATACACATCTCAAAGTCTACAGTCACTCACAAGGTGAGAACGGCGGGGAATGGCTTCAGTCTCCAACGCGAGCTTCCCAGTGCTGCCAATTTAGCGGTTTTCCCGCTAAACTTAGCAGTTCTGGTTCTGTTTAGCGGGATAAATTATTGTTTTGCGGGCGGCGGGGTTGTTAGCCTGTCTTATGTAATCTTGACGGTTTTTTAGAGATATAGAAGTTTCATATCGATTTACTGGCAACTATGCACCTGTCAGATCCATTATCAGCCACAGTCGTTTTTGCTCGCTCTCAGTAATGTTCTGGTTTGTGAGAGTAACGCCTGAGACGTCACCAAAACATTAAGGCGTCGAATATCGGAACATGCCTCCCTGTTTTGTGCGCGCACGTTTGAACAGCATGAATGTTCCAATGTTTCTTTGACGTTTTTGTCACTGCTTCGTGAAATGAGCCCGGTGAAGTACGCTCAAAAGTTTAAAAAAGACTGGCTACAAGACCCCAAAATTAAAGACCGGCTACTGGAGGTTTCTGGTGATAGCAGGCGGGGAGCCAGATGCCGCTATTGCAGAACGGAACTATCTGCGAAGCACGTGGATTAGGTCGCGCATGCTGCACCGAAGAAGCATGTTTGGGCCACTGCACCTTTCTCCTCTGGCAGGCGCACGACTCTACGAGTTAAACAGAAGTCTGACCAGTCCATCACTGCTGAAGGGTCCCTTGCCACGTTCGTATGCGCTCACTCCGCAATTTTGGCTTCGGATCACCTGGGTGAGCTGAGGCGTGGCGTGACAGATTTCTAGTCAAAAGAAAAGGAAAGCTTCCTTTCAGATGACATCGATATCATCTATACTGCTATTATACCCTTGGGGCAAAAATTAAAGCGAAAGAAAATTGAAAAAAGTCATTTTGGCACTTTGTTTTGGATTTAGTGGTCTTTAGCGGTTTTCGGGAATCCGACTGCGGATTTTCAATTTTTGAGTTGGCAAAACTGGAGCTTTCTTGCTTCGACAAAGCTTCGGTGTCTCGTGGACCTCGAGCGCGCCCGCAGCCAAAACACGGCGGAAGCCGTGCAGCGCATGCTAGAGGCCTGGCGCTCGAAACACGTGCCCTGTTGCACTCACTCTGTCGATGCCTATAGACCTGTCCAATGTTTACAAAATCACAGTCCCAGCGTGCAATCTTTACAGCCCAGCACGTGCGTGTGCGTCGCTTCGGAAAGGGAGGAAAGCACGCGCCACACGAACGAACACTCAAGATGGCACTCAAGATGGTAGCTTGCGCCACCTAGCGTTAGGCTAGGTGACTCAAGCTACCGCCTGCTACCAAGGGTGTAGCCATTAACAGCCATCCATCCATTCATCGGGCACCGGCCACACGCTCTTTTTTTTTTTTTTTTGGAACGGTCTATAGAAGCTACAAAAAGTCGAAGAGGCTGATAGACACAAAACGCACTCTGCATCTTTCAACTTTCACAAATATTCCAAATATCTTTTTTTTTTAATGTTAAGGATCCGCTGTGAGCTAACCGAGGTTAAATTTTGTGAGCGAATCTTTTTGATGAGCCGGCGAATAAAGACGCCGTCGCTGTACCAAAAAATTGTTTCTAAATAATTATTTAAAAAAAAATGCGTGGGAAGTTGCTTGTTGCCCTTTATTTGAGGAATAATACTTTGGCATCTCTAAAGGCCCGGCATCTGTCGTTCTGCAGAAGGAGAACAGCCATTCGCGCAGGGGAAGTAGTTTGCCGAGCATTGCTGAGCTATTAGATTTCCTACACCCGTTGCCTCAAGTACCGATCCGAGACGGAACGCAAACAAGAAAAGAGAGACGTTTTATAAAAAGACTTTCCTGGCATAAAACGGTGGCCAGATTTGTTCGCTCGCAGTCGTCACCTTCCCATCGTTGCATTCCTTTCGATCTCGAGCAAGGGCGGAATCGCCGCGTTAGAAGCCTTCGCGGTTGCAATGAAACATTATTTTTGTACCTTCTAAACTCTATTTTGTGTCTCAACAAGGATACGCTTCACTCCTAAAGAGTAAAAAAAAAGAAAAACATGAAACACGGGTGAGAGATGCAATTTATCCGTGTTGAACAGTCTCGCTTTCATAGCCGTGTTATAGGCTCCAAACAATTTCCCTCTCCGCGGTATTTTGTTCTTTCAAACAACAACCATCTGTCTTTGTTCTTTTTTCTGAAAAAAAGGGGGGGGGGAGAGGAAAGAGGGTTTGCGACACTCTATTACCAGGCTTCCTGGTAGGAAATAAAAAAAAAATATATATTGTTACTTGCCGGCCAAAGACTCCTAAATGACCAAATCGGGCGCTTGAATACGGGAGACAAGCAAGAAAGAAGAAAGCAAAATGTCGAGCACTTCCTTCGCCGCTGCTTCACCCACTTCCTGCTGGTGGGTGAAACGCCTTCGCTGAAGGAAGTGGCGGAAAATGAGAGAAAAAAGAATGTGTGAGGAGGAGTGTTTCCGGTTACTCTAAATGTGTCCCGCGACGAAGTAAGCGGCTGAAAAATATACTCGAATGGTGCGGCCAGCATTCGTGGTCGGCATGTAGACTACACTCAGTTGCACGTGGGCGAGTGAGATCATTAAAATGGCCAGTTTATCGACCAACACACTGTTTACAAACAAGCCCGCTTTGCCCACAACAGGTGTGGGCACTGCGCATGCGCAGAAGCCAAATTTGGGAGAAATGAAGCGTTAGCGCATGCGCAGTACCGACAGCAGCGCCACCGCGGTCGTATGACGTCAGCAAGTTGAGTTGGTCTATAACTTGGACTATACTTTGTTTCACCTTATGATGTACCGCAGGAAAGGCTCCAAGCGCGAGCTCCTTGCTCTAGGGCACATCTCGGCGGCACAAGCTCTCGTGCGTTAAGAGTAGCTCCCAACGCTATGAGCTCGCGCTTCTAGCCTTGTCTGCTGTACAACATAAGGTGAAACGGAGTATAGTAATATATTTAATATGACTTTAATCTGGATTTACGCTAAAAACGTGCCTTAGTTTTGGAGCCCGCTCTACCACGCTCCGGTGTTTGTGTTAAAAAGTCGAGGGAATTGCGCTGTATTATCATTGCGCTCAAGTTTCCAGTGAAGTGCACGGTCCGCGTTGTTGCGACAGGTTCAATACATTTTTTGGAGGTTGCTACGAGAAGAAATTTTAAGAATAATATAGCTAGAAAGTATAGAGCACGATACGTTTAGTACAAAGCTTGGATAGCCAGTCTTTTGTATTCAACCTTATTTCACATAATTTCATGACAGATATCAAAGCTATTAGGGCACTCGAATGTGTTCAAGCGCTTAGGTAGTGCCCAAAGTTAGGTAGCGAGATGTACAGTTAGGTACCGATCTGTATAAGTAAATATCAAAAAAGTATGGCAGTCGCATTCCCTCTTAAAGTGCCGCGCAGTGCAGTAGAGCCCGACATCGTTTACATAAACAATAGAGAACTGTTTTTTTTTTTTCTTTTTTGAACTCGAAAGGTTGTCATGCAAACTACCAGTGCAGTGGGAAGTGCTGATCTTTAGCACTAACTAAAGCGGTACAATATGTGGCCCTCTAGTACCATTTTAAAGTAAACGGTGGAAATGCCTTGATGTCGACATTCCGCTAACAGTGTAGTGCAGTGTTCGTATGCGTTGTTGACACTATCCGTTTTGCAATATAGCCTGCTGTACTTTTTTTTCATGATTTTCTATGTTACGGCCATCAAAAGGTTCCCATATTACCTAAACTTCCATTGCATCCTCCTTCGACATCTCCGATTTCCAAACTTAATCAAAAGCCTGTTTTGTTTTTTTCGTTGGCTTTTTCTACACTGGTGATAATTCGGTTAGGGTCTCCGCCTACCGTCAAATGCTTAGGACGACAATTACCTTCGTGCATCTGATCGTTAGCGATTGGGAAAGTTAAAGAGAATCGTGGAGTCTTGCGGATATGCCACACACACTTCGAATGTTTAGAGGAGGATGCTAGAGAAACACTAACGTTTTTCTAGCATCCTGTAACAAACAGTGAAGCAGGAATTTTTGGATCAGAGTCTAAGAAAGAAGAATAGCACAAAGAGCTTTACTCCGAGTTTACCCTCCCCAGATATTAAGAAGGTTCTTTCTTTTTTTTTTTCCGGTTGCGTGGCTACGCAACTGAACGTATTGGTGCACCTATGTGACATCTTAGAAACATTCGGTCGTTTCAATACCTATAAACCTTCCCAAAACGTTCACTCAGCTTCCATCCCGGCGAGATGTGTCTAGTCAGTGGGCTAAAATAAAACTACGGCACACGCTTTAAATGCAACCACAACTGAAAAGGCGAAAGTGGTAGCATGCAGAAGACGATTATAAATATGTTTTAAAGTGCAATTAGGTCATGCACAAACGTAATTTTAGCCACCACTTCATTAACGGCAAGCCGAACCTGATGCAATTGTGATAGATTAATACCGCACTCAGACGGGCACATTAAATGCCTTTAGAATGAACTCCTTTAAATAATCGGCGAATTATCTCGCCATCTTGCGCTTATCGGCGTGAGCAGGTTCGTCGACCCTTTAAAGAAGTTCGTCCTGAAGGCCTTTAACGTGCCCGTCTGACTGCGGTATAAGAATACTCGAAACTTCTCCAATGCCTCCCTTGGTTTCTCGTCGTATCGTAGAAAAGGGGGTGGGGGAGAGGGGGGGGGAGGGGGGGGGGGGGAGGAGGTACAGACACGTAAACACACTTTCAAATCGCGAATCATGTAAAGAGGAGGAGCTTCGCGATTATCTGACGACGACGTGACCTTACCTATCCCTGAGCCCCTGACCTGCGCTACCACGCGTGTTCTGTACGTACAATCGAAACTTGGCCCACTATGTCGATGTAGCGCAGCTTTCTCCTCTATGTTATCGGACACCCGTGGGGATGAAAGACCTTGTTCTGCTCCCGTTTGGACATGTGGTCATCGCGTGACCACTATGTTGGACGAGCTCGGGCCTTTTAGGTTGGGGGCCCAGGAGACACGCTTATGTAATGCAATACCGTCGACAGCTAATAACCTTACGGGCTTTAGTTCAGCTGGTTGGTTTGTACTTGTTAATGTTGGCGGCTAAATTTCAATGAGAGCAAAAACAGCGGTGTCTTTTCTTCCATTCTTTATCGCGTGTCTTTCGTCCCTTTGTTATATCTTGACTTTTTGTGTGTATGACTCCGTGTAACCTTTGACAGATTCACTTGTCATACCCGTCCGCCGTACTTCTGTAACTTTCTGTAACTTGGGGAACTTCTGGATAAAACGCTGTTTTCTGCCAAGCGTGGACATCGAGATTTTTGTGCCTGGCGGTGGCGGACCTCAAGCACAACGCTAACAACGTTCTGGCTATAGTCCAAATAATCTTGCTTTCGTAAAAAAAAAAAAAAAAAATAAAAAAAATAAAAAAGAGTTTTAAACAAGCTTTGTTTACTATCTTTTCACGGTTTTCGTGGAACGCGGGTAACTAAACACGTCGCCGAACGCCCAAGCCATTCAAGGGTCATGAGTTCACTTCCGTATGGGCAATTTATTATTATCTCGTGCGATGGTATTTGATATGATTTGAGGCGATCTTGCGAATGGCTCTTATTGCAATTCACAAAAGATTACAGGAAATTAGGTAAGTGCTTTGAAAGGCGTGTTCTGCGAGTTCTGATTAAACGTTTAATACGTATCTCACATGTCTCATCTCTGAATAATATAAATTGAAGAATACGAATACACATCGAGTACTCAGAAACTGCGCGTAATTGTGCCTTGTTTCTTAATCGCTAGAAACGCATAAACTTGCGGAGACTTCGGAATTTGAGATTCTTTCTCACCTAATATCCTCTTCACTTACGCGACAGGCATAGAATAATCCTAACAAGGCGATACAACCCACGCCAGCTACCGACACGCAATAAAACATACGCTGTAAAATTAATATTCAGTCGTTATCGCACAGGCCATGTCAAGGTTTTCTTTACATGATGAAGAAAAAAAACGAAGAAGAAAAAAAGAAAACCTCGCACCGAAGCCTGTTCTTCGTAAGTTCGAGCGATATCGAGGCATCTTAATTGCACCCTTTAGCCGTTGACACCATTAGCCAAAGCCAGAGTTTGATGGGTCATCGCCGTGTGTGTGTGTGTGTGAGTTTGACGTATACGCCGCGTTCTCCACTCGCGGGTCGACCGTTACTCGCCGGGAAACGCGGTAAGTCCCGCGCTCTTGGCCCTTCTCCGCCGATAGCTCGTCGGACTCGTACACGCACGCGCGATGGAGGTCAACAGCGGTGGAAAGTGGACGCGCTGGAGGCGAGGCGGCCGAGCCGGGAAGGTCGGTCGACGAACCCGCTCGCGAAGGAACAGCTCGGCCTAACAGGTACCCAACACGTGGCGGCGATGGCTAACGAGACAAAATGCACAAAAAAAAACGAAAAAAGACAAGATGTCTACTTTGTTTTATCTTACGATGAACCGAATGCGGGCGCTACAGAGTCGATGACAGTTTAGGAAAGGCGGGGCGTGTCTTGGGCGCCTTACCATTGAATGAGGTCGCGGAATTAGCCCATGAGAATGCCGAACATCGAATCTCAATAAAGCAAGATTTTTTAAAAAAAAGCATAGGCCTCGCCCCGCGTATTTCAAGCTCTCAGTGACCATAAGAAATCTGGTGCAGCTTCTTTCACTTTGAGCACTTGGGAGTGCCGATCGCCGCCATCTACGGAGGGATCCTGGGTGAGTTCCTTACGAAGCTGAAAATGCGTTTAGGCCCAAATAAAGGCAGATTTGTACGTAGTTCAACTACTCTACTCAAGTTACTGTAGTTTAACTACTTTTCTGAGTAGTCTAGTAACTTTCAATCACATTGATATTGCGGTAATTAGTAGTTTATAATTACTTTTTTCGAATAACTTCTACTTAAATTACAAATTGATTTTACATTTTAGTGGTAGGTTTGCTGGTGAACAAACATTCCTGCACAAAAAAAGAGATAAGATGTTGGAAGATCAGCTGATATTTGCAAAGAGGGGGGGGTGCTTGTGGCGTAGGCATGCGGGAGGGGGAGTGGGGTCGTTGTTTAGAGGTTCCAAAACCACCTAAATTTTCACGAGCCCCCACTTCTACAACCCTGCTACGAGGCGCGGGGAGCGGACAGACACGTCGCAAATGAGGCCCAGTAAATGCGGGATTAGCGCCGAAGACTGGCATTTCTTTGTGTCCCGAAGCTCAACGTGACATGAAGTATTTAAAAAAAAAAAGTTTGTCCCCACTTCACCCTAACGTAAAAAAACTCTCGCCCACTACAGGAATTATCCCATGAGTTGCATTCATACTCAAAAGAGGCAGCAAAATGCAACACCTGCTATGAAGCTAATCGGGTGCTCCCGTAGCTTGGGCTGTACTTAAAGAATCTCGCGCTAAAATGCAACGCAAACGTTACCTTTTTGCGTTGCCTTTCCTCCCAAAACTCAGCATATGCAGGTCTTGAAAGATTCGAAGATCGTTCGAGAAGCCTAATAATATTCCCTCAACGTTAATAAAAAAGAAAAGACAAGCTGCATTGGGAAGTATTTTAAGACAGTGGTACTTAAAGTACTATTTCAAGTAGGATCAGAAAACTTGTTTTTTACATGAAGTACATTCTCTGAGCCTGTACTTGTACTTTACTAAAGTATGTTTTCTTGTAATTTCTGAAAAAAGTAAAATTCCCGACTTCAAAGAACATTCCCCAAATTTAGAGACAAAAAAATGGTGTATCGTCATGTAAAAACGCGCTATCGTCTTTCGAAACGCCATCTTGTCATTTCTCTGAGTTAAGTTATTCCGGCTATAAACCCGATACAAGTAAGTGCCTTATAAGTGTATTGTGTTAAATAGTTCGTCAGCGAGAGTAAAACAACTACTCTGTGGCGACTTGACTTTATCCAATGTTTGCCGCCATTTCCGAAAATATGGATGCTCCTCCGATTACTCTTGGAGCAATGCATACCAGTTAAAATAAACTAAAAAGAAATAAGGTATGAAAGGGCATCATGATAGATTGCGTTAAAAAGTATTTGTACTTTACTTTAAAAGCATGTTGTATTTATAGTACTTTACTTCACGTAAATTGCACCCGGTGTACTTACTATACTTGACGTACATATCCTCTAATTGACTTTGTACATTACTTCAAGTACTTTTTAGATGTAGTTTACGCGACACTGTAAACAAGCAAACACTGTCTGCAAAATCAAGCTCAGGCAGTGCTAAACCTCAAAGTGGAAATTATACATTCCCTGTACATCACTGACCAGAAAACAAAAAGTACAAAACAATTAATCACGCAGAAGCAGAACCAGCTATTAAAACATTTATGTGAAAACACAAGCCGCTTTATATTTGGCTAGCAGAATTTCGCTAATGAATCAAAATATTTATGTACTTTCTTGTTACTATACAAATATAAAAGTAACTTCTAATTAATTCGCTACTTTGTTACGGTAGTTAGTCATTTACTCAATTACTTTTCATTTGAGTAATTTCTACTCTACTCTAATTACTTTTTTAGTAACTTGTACATGTCTGAATAAAGGACAGTCTGCGTGGGCGGTGACACCGGGAACGGCGAAACGGCAGTGCCACATCGCAGACTCTATTTGTGGCGTTTAAACAAATTTCCAGCCTCGTCATTGGTCGCGATTGCCACCTCAAAGTGTTGTGCAGAAAAGTAGTAGCTCCGGGGTTTTTCGAGTGTATACGAGCCATCCCACCCAGTCCGCCGACGTTGCCACCTTACTGCGCTATGCGCGCGCCTCTCCTCAAGGTCACGTCAAACAGCATTGGAGTGGCTCCGTGGGCTCATAGCGTTGAGTGCGGTCCGTGATAAGGTAAAACTGAGTACTATGGCCAATCCAGCGCTTGAAAGCCGTAGTCGCACTGCTCGTACATCGCACGAGGGCCACGGTACAGCTAGAGGTAGTGGGAAACATTTGTTGGGCGATCAATGGGATTCGTACGATGGAAATGCGTTAACATTGGTTCTTTTTCACCCCTTTCCATTCGGTTAGGCCCCTTGCCATTCGTTTATCACCGCTTTCCTCTCGTTTATTAATGCATTTCCTCTTCGCTTTCCTCTCGTTTATTAATGCATTTCCTCTTCGCTTTCCGCTGCCAGCTTCCGTCGCCTTGCCGCTGCGGCAGCAGCCAAACGACGCTTACGCTCTTTCTATGTCTCGGCCTGACGTCGCCGACGCGTGGTCTCGGCTTTCTTCCGTTGTCGCTCTTAGATACGGTCAGTCATAGCACTCGTGGAAAGAACCACATCCATCGCCGGAGCGGCAACTGAGCTGGGCCGCATTCCAAAGCGGCGCGGCGCCTGCTCGTCTCATGCTTCGCGCCAGCTGTGCGACGCTCGTATTAGTCCGAAGCGCTGACGTCAGCACGCGTCACCATCTCTCCCCGCCGCCGTGGTGAGGCATTGAATTGGTAAACACGATGCCTCCTCACTACCCCACTCTTCTCGCGACGCCATGAATGGCGCTGACAAACGAGCGCACGGACTGACACCGGCAGGTTTTCGTGAAAACGAGAGTTCTATTGCTAACGCATTAAAAAGAAAAGCAGCGGCGGTGCCGCATCGGTCGTGTGAAACCAAAAAATGCTGAAAGCCGTTCGTGGCCCTGGATTTGAAATCCCGATCAGTTCGCCTTGCTGTTCGCACTGTTCCCTGCTTCCCTAATGTACCCGCTAAAATGAAAAAAAAACTATTACCGCATCTCCACGTGGTGAATGCTGTTGATTGGGGCAAAGCTCTGGTGGTGCTGATGATACTGATTTTATTGTTCATAGGTAGTGCTGATGGTGCTGATTTTTTTTATTCCTCATAGGTACTGCTGAGTTCCGGGTTGCGTTTCGACTTCATTATTACTGCTTTATGGTCGGTGAAATGCAGAGCCAGTGGTTCTTCTAGCGGACCAGCTTGGATCCGCTAGAAGCCGTGGGAACGCGTCTCCACCGCTTAAGTCAACGGTCCATGTCAGAAAGAGAATGTGTGGTATGGAACGTAGTTATATACGCATTTCAGCATTTAACCGCGGCGCCCTCTCATCTATAAACGTTGAGTCAATGCATGCAAAGTTCAACGCGATTATATACGCATTTGACCGCAGCGCCCTCTCCTGTATAGACGTTGAGCGGCTACATGCAACGTTTCATCCATGACATCCCCAGCTCTTGAGTTACTACCAAATCTCAAAGCCCCCTAGTCGTCCCGCAGCCGTGGCCGACTGGTTAAGGCGATGGACTAGAATACCATTGGGGTCTCCCCGCACAGGTTCGAATCCTGTCGACTGCGCAAACATTTTTTTTATTTTTTTAAGAAGACAGATGGGATGGCAATCGATGGGAGCAGGGACGGACGGACGGACGGACGGACAAGGCTAGACCCTAAGGAGCTTTGCCCCTAAAACAAAAACGGCTACGGTTTTGCTACTGTTGATACAGGCTCGCAGCTCATGATTGTCGTACGCGAGCGAGGCTAAGCAGTGCTCGTGAAAAGAGCACCAGCTCCACCTGCCGCGGCTGCAGACAAGTTTTGTAGGACCAGGGTCGCAGGAACGTCATAGACTCAAGAAACGCTGCTCAGGCAGTGTCTGCGCACTGTCTTGCGTAATGTGTATTGGGAGTGTGTATGCGGCTTAAGCGTACCACGTGACTCGGCGCCCCGCGCTTCTCGTTGTCACGTGACACTCGCACTGCATCCGACACGCTCGTAGCATCCGCCATGGCCCAAAAAACAAAAACAAATTAGTCGTTAGTTGTTTATACAGCGGGCGTTTAGTCTGCCAGAACATGGAGACATTGTTACCCATGTAGATGAGAAATTTGGCCAGTGCAGTACAACCGCTAACCTGGGCTCTTTAACGTGAACCACGCAGCAATGATACACGACCGCACGCCTGGTGCCTATCAAGATCGAAACAGGCAGGGGTGGGGATTGAACCCCTTATCCTGGGTTCTGCAGCGCGAGCTTTCGTTCGACGGCCTCCGAGATGGCATGCGCTAAAGTCACTGGATCCTTGGAAAGTAGCGCCAAGCTCCCCGTACGGTCGCCATATGTTGGTCCGTGAAATGAGCAATCTCTCCTTGACCCCTCCGTTCTTGGTGAGCCGATCTAAATTCGCTGGGGACGGGTAGCTTCATGAATACGTTTCTTGTATACCAAAAGTTTGCTATCCGCGGACCAGCGAAACAAGCGTACATCTTCGTACCACCACCACATGCTGTGTCGATGCTTGGAGGCACTGAAAAATAAGTTTAATATATTAAAATATGCAAGAAGAACAATACAATTGTAAGAGATCCGTGGAGATGGGCATGATTGATAAGCTGGCTGCATACACAGTGCTAAAGACGTTTATATTGGTGAGGAACGCTTTAAGTACGATGATGCTCCATGGTGATCTTGGCGCGACTAGTTTAGAACGACCCACTGGAAGCTTCGAAGATTTGAATGGAGCGAGATGGCGATTTTCACGGCTACGATGACAGATTAGCCAATCGCCTTGCGAGGTTTTGCTCGTCTGTATGTCAGTATTTGTTTGTGCCCGTCTAACAGGTAGGGAAGGCAATGGCGCTACTTTCCCAGGGTCCAGTGATTTTACAATGCGCTAGCCCACTCGGCCACCGATCCTTCCTCGCTGTGGCCCAAGGTAAGGCGAAATGAAATATAAGAGACTGGGGGGATCCGTGGCTCAGTGGGCACACCAGCTCGGAGCACGTGTAGCGAATGCTCGCGCTGCAGAACCCGGGATCCTGGGCTCAATCCCCACCCCTGCCCGTTTCTATCTGGACGAGCATCGTACCGGCGTGCGGTCGTGTACAGTGGACGTTTATACAGCGGACGTTTAGTCTGCCAGAACGTGGAGACATTGTTACCCACTGTAGATGAGAAATTTAGCCAGTGCGGTAGAACCACTAGCCTGTGGTCTTTGACGTGCATCACGCAGTAGTGATACACGACCGCACGCCGGTACGATGCTCGTCCAGATAGAAACAGGCAGGGCTGAGGATTGAGCGGCTGTACAACACTAGAGCGCACGACACTAGAGCGCCGCGACGTTAGAGCACGCGACACTAGAGCGCGGCGACATTAGCGCGCGCGACTCAAGAGCGCTGCGACGTTAGCGCGCGCGACTCGAGTGCGCAGCGACATTAGGCAGTTTTCGCAGACCGCGTTTCCCCCTCCGCTAAGCCCTCCGCAACGAAGAAGCCGCTACTGCGCCTGCGCGCCGATAGCCTTGACCGTAGAGTTCCGGGTATCGTAGCGGGCTGTGGAGAGTTTGCGGGACTGCGAAAACGATCTACGAAAACTCCCTATTAGCTCGCGTGTCCTTAGAGCACCCGTCACGACTCACGAGAGCGCACAACCAGTACAGCGCGAGTGGCCCCACCGGACCGACCACTTGTTCGGGCATCGCGTGTTTTATGTAAAATTGGTAGGGATTTATGCCGCGGAATTCAGCAATGACATTGCGAAATGAGTCGACGAAATTTTTGCGTGTGACAAACCAAGAAATGTCACAAAAACCTAACAGCAAAAAAAAAAAAAATAATAATATCTGTAGCGTGCATTTTCTCAGAAACAAAAATTGCAGCTGACCTAGCTTCATTAGTTCTTTGATTTTGTATATCACAGATTTGCAGGGGAGGTCTTCCTGTATCCGTCAAAAGACTGGAAAGATCTGCATCCGATAAAAGTGCGCTGAGCTTTCCTTCGATGAGTTTTTTACTGATACTTTTTTAGCGGTGAGCTTTCTTCATTACGGACATGGACGTCAGAATACCATTTAAACTTATGCGAGGAACGTCTAAATAGCCAGCAAATAGATCGGAGCCCAAATGCCTCTCAAGAATAGACCAAATATAGCAAAAAGTAAACTATTTATAGTATTTCCGAGTGGCGCACCGCAGACTGTGAAGAATTCTTAGACTCGCTGCTCCACTCAACTGCAAACTTTCCCGGTACCTCAGCCCACTCCTCTGCCCTCTTTTCTCCCCGATGTCAGTAAACAATTGGTTAGAAAGAGTCGTACCCGCTTTATTGTTATTTTTTTATTAAAGGCATATTCAATCAATCAAAAATCACCAATGCTTTAATCCGATGAGTCGCACAATTTTGTTCTGTCTGTGGAGCCGCGGGTACATCACACATTTTGCGGTGTTCGCTCAAATGGGGTGCGCTCCCGTGTCGCGCGCGCAACTAGTCGTGCGCTCTCGTGTCGCGCGTTCCCGTGTCGCGCGCTCAACTAGTCGTGCGCTCTCGTGTCGCGCGCTCAACTGGTCGTGCGCTCTCGTGACGTGCGCTCTAGTGTCAAGTGCGCTACTCTCGCAGCGCCTTCGTGTCGCGCGCTCTAACGTCGGCGCTCTAGTGTCGCGCGCTCTAAAGGTGCTCTCCTGTATAAACATACACAACACAATTATTTTTAAATAAATGAGCTAGTGTGTGTGGGAGAGGAAGACGAAGAGCGGCTGCCTGTGTTGCAAGTTTGGGAAAGAAGAAAGGGAGGGAGAAAGGATGGTCCCAAACTAGCTCGAACGGTATCTCCTGCCCGGGCTAAACGTGCCGTCTATTTAAAGAAGAAAAAAAAAAGAAAAAAAGGTTGAAGCAGACGGCGTGGCCTGTTTGTTCTATTACGGACACGGGCCATTGTGTTGTTTCCCGTTGCGTCTGACTTTACTCGTATCTGTCGCCGTCGGGCGCTTTCTTTGCCTGCGTCCGAAAGGGAAAGTCGCGAGCGTGTGGACACCGGCATTGTGTTTTTCATGTTTTTCCTTTCTTGCATATTGTTGTTGTTTTTATGGCAGCGTGGCGTTTGTTGTCTCAATACACGCAGTGTAGCGTTGCAGCAACGGTCGGCGAGCGTTAGACTATGAGCGTTAACTCGAATTACCATAAGTGTCTCGAAAATATTTGTCCTTGGTTACTTCCAATGTGTGCCGTGTATCAGGCAGACGTGTACACGTTACCCACAGAAAAGTAACTAAGTACATTACTCGTTTCTTTTCTAAAAAAGTAACTAAATGTGTTACTCGTTACCGATTCTCAGAAAGGACACGCTACTTTACCTCAAATGTAACGAGTTACCTTTCTCGTTACTTTGGGGGCCAAATGCACAACTGCTTTTTTTATGGTTTATTGTTTTCTTTTTATCGGTGGTTGCACTTAAGCAGTAAGTGCCTCTCGAAGTTTTCATCAGTTATGTTTCACCCGCTTCCATGGGAATATATCTCCGGCGCCGCTGAGGAGCCTTTCTACACTCTAAGCTCGGTGACCCTATAGTATAGATGCCAATTTTCAAATCCTAGTATACCTCTATTTTATACGGTACATTGTAACCTATAGCTATGTACCTTTTTTTGTAGGTATACATACTTCAGATATATTTTAGAGGTTACGTTATAGGCATTTACTTTTCGCCATTAGTTGTAACCTTTAAACGGTGCGTTCGACCGACGCACCAGGTTTGTCGTTCTATATAAAAATAAAGTGTCTGATGCACCCTACGCTAGCCTCGGAGATCGCGTTCCTGAGAAGCGCTCTCGGAGTTTAGCCTCTCGCGTCTCGGACGCTTCATTTTTGTATGAAATGGCAAATCTGTGCTTCGTTGATCTCGCATGAAACAAAACACCATGATGTTGTACGGCACTGCCAAAGTAAGTACAACTCAGCGGAGAGAAAATGTAGTTCGTTACTTAAACGAAAAATCATCACAAAGCACGTGGCGGCCACGACGACGGATGTCACGAATTCAAAGAACCAGCACACAACGGTTTAAAACATCCTTTATTATATATCTGAACAATATAGGATAACTTGTCCTTGAGAGTGACATTGCCTTTTTCACACCAGATAGCAGATCTTCGGTTTTTTGTTAGCCAATATCCAGGGACACTGCACTTTGCACAAAACACCTCTTGAGGTAGAATCAGTAGCTGATCATTGAAAGAGAGGTTGACGTTCGTGATGTAATAGACTGCACCCACACATCACGATGTCTTCATCACGGGTACATCAAGCATTCCGAGTGCGAGTTCGCTCGACCTTCCATCCTGAACCGCGATCTTCTCGGTGTCCGTCCACAAAAGTGAGGGCCGGCAAAGTGGACCTCGTCTGGAACTTTTTCCTGAAAAATGGATACAAAAAAAAAGTCCTCGCTAAGCGTGTGGGGCCCCTAAATATCGGGGATATGTCGACCATTCATAAAGTGGCACCCATGTACACACGTTTATAACTGTGGAATGCTGCCGCTCGTGTCTCGATGTAAAATACAAATGTTTCTAGGGTGAGATGGGGCGGAGGGGGATGATGCAGATTCCTAAAGTAATTTTTTTTCTTTTTTAGTAAAATTGATATTTTTTTAAAAATGGTACTGAATGCCGAGCTCTACCATTAAAACAAACAATTCCTTAAAACGAGTTCATATTGTTACCAAAAAAGCTCGAAATAAAATGTTCTCGAGCGCAAGCTCACGCCAGCTCCCGTTTGATATTCACCTTTGGTTATTAAGGGAGGGATTAAAAGCGTGAAAATGAGGTCTGATATTATGTCAAGACAAATTAATCAATCCAGCCTACACAAACACCAATCGTACGCGTCACAATATTCACGAGCACAAATCACAAGCACAATATGTTCAGCATGACTTCCTACACATATCGCGGTTTCGGCATCAATTCACAAGTGTTTGTTTCTGAACAAGGTTTACCGCCCATTGTCGATGAACATTTGATTCATTTTGGACTTTTAACTTTCGCTTCTCGTATGTTTTTGGTCTCTAAATTATTATTCTTAGACAGATAATGTCTTGTAAGTACTAGTTTCTAAATAAACATCTTTTTTTTCTTCTTATTGTTGCGCGCTGTGGAAGAGCAAATAAATATGCTACTGGACGCGTCTACTGGGGTACGAGATTTTGTGACGTCCTTGTGCTAGCAATTCCCGCCAAACCCTGTGAGTAGAGAACAACGTACATAGCCAACAGAAACACATGCAACTGCGCCGTAGCAAATCACACACAGAAATCAAAAAAACAAATTTGAGTGATTTAAAGATATCAGTAGAATTTCCTGCCATCCCCAGCAAAACCTGATTATTTTACAATGTATACACAACACTCGACGGCTATAAAGACAAGAGTCCAGATATTATTTGTGCACACATAGAAACAGAGAAACACCACCAAACGCACTGATCTCTATGACAGTTCCTGGATCGCGCTTCCCCGCTTGGTCGCTGCCGCGCGATTGAACCCACCGGACGGCCATCTTGCTCATGGGCAAATTTCGGTTTTGAAAGCGTTGCAGAGGCTGGCGGCAGCGTGCTGAAGACATGTTTTCTAACGACGAAAATAATCCCTGGAGAAAGGGAACAAGAGGGACAAAGGACAAACACAAATCTCCAAACACAGCTAGGTGACTGGTGCGCGACCGAAAAAATCCGCCTGGTCCGGGTGTCGAACCCGGGACTTCTCCATTACAGGTGGAGCGCTCTACCAACTGAGCTAACCAGGGGTTAGACGTCAGTAGAGCAAACGGGTTTTATCAGCCACCACCAGTCTAACACCAATAAGGGTGAAGCTTGCAATTTAAGGTTATGATTATAATGCAATTCAATGCAAAGGCGCAAACGAGCTGGACAAGAATGACGAAAATAATCCCTGGAGACAAGGGAACAAGAGGGACAAAGGACAAACACAAATCTCCAAACACAGCTAGGTGACTGGTGCGCGACCGAAAAAATCCGCCTGGTCCGGGTGTCGAACCCGGGACTTCTTCATTACAGGTGGAGCGCTCTACCAACTGAGCTAACCAGGGGTTAGACGTCAGTAGAGCAAACGGGTTTTATCAGCCACCACCAGTCTAACACCAATAAGGGTGAAGCTTGCAATTTAAGGTTATGATTATAATGCAATTAAATGCAAAGGTGCAAACGAGCTGGACAAGAATGACGAAAATAATCCCTGGAGAAAGGGAACGAAAAACTCCGCCTGGTCCGGGTGTCGAACCCGGGACTTCTCCATTACAGGTGGAGCGCTCTACCAACTGAGCTAACCAGGGGTTAGACGTCAGTAGAGCAAACGGGTTTTATCAGCCACCACCAGTCTAACACCAATAAGGTGAAGCTTGCAATTTAAGGTTATGATTATAATGCAATTAAATGCAAAGGTGCAAACGAGCTGGACAAGAATGACGAAAATAATCCCTGGAGAAAGGGAACAAGAGGGACAAAGGACAAACACAAATCTCCAAACACAGCTAGGTGACTGGTGCGCGACCGAAAAAATCCGCCTGGTCCGGGTGTCGAACCCGGGACTTCTCCATTACAGGTGGAGCGCTCTACCAACTGAGCTAACCAGGGGTTAGACGTCAGTAGAGCAAACGGGTTTTATCAGCCACCACCAGTCTAACACCAATAAGGGTGAAGCTTGCAATTTAAGGTTATGATTATAATGCAATTAAATGCAAAGGTGCAAACGAGCTGGACAAGAATGACGAAAATAATCCCTGGAGAAAGGGAACAAGAGGGACAAAGGACAAACACAAATCTCCAAACGCAGCTAGGTGACTGTACGTCGAAGATGGTCGAGGAAGCCGAAATCACGTGAGTGCTCACGTGAGCATAGTTTCGGAAGTTGTTGTACTCTCCTTCCTTCTTAAGCGCCTTCTCCCCCTTTTTCTTTGGTTTATTTTTTCTTTCTTTTGCTCCGAAGAAAATAGTCTCGCGTAAAGGTTACAGTGAGGGCGGTGTAGATTACCGCACTTTTTATGGAGGTTACACGTCGGTTGCCATTCAAATAACCTATAGATCGGCTTTGTGGCTTCCAATTTGGGCCTTGTAACCATTAGCCTTGACGAAAATATTTTAAACATCAAAACGACTGCCGTTGTAACCTTTATATTATAGGTTCAGCGGTTTAGAAGTCACATTACAAGTTACCGAGATTAGAATATTCTCAGGCGCTCCAAGGAACGGCAGTGTTGTGCTTCATGAAGAGCTGGTGGGAGTCCCCTCTCTCTTTTGTTCTTTCTCATTCTAATGTTCCAATTTCACAATGGGTTATGTGCCTTACCCCGTTGGCAACCTCTGGGCTTACATTCGGTTTGTACACGATTGTAGAAGGTTCAACCAACGAACCTTATTGCACTCGCTGGGTGAAGGACATTCCCAGCTGTAGAGTTCGAATGACGTGTTTAGCGATAAACGTTGCTATTCTGTCATAGTGTTTAGTTGTTTTTCGCGTTGCCCATTCTTTGTCGCAACACACGAATGCTGAGATTAGAATAAAGCGAGGTTGTTTAAGCGGTGTTGTACACGCTACCCCTCAAAAGCAACGAAACACCGTTACTCGTTACTTGGCCTTAAAAGTAACCAATTACGTTACTCGTTCCTTTTCTAAAAAAGTAACTAAATACGTTGCACGTTACCGGAAAATGTAACTAGGTAAATGTAACTCGTTACTAATGGCGCGTTAGGGACATGTCTGGAAACAGGGCTGGGCACTATTGCGTTACAAATGTTTCGCTATAGTATCATAGACGCACTTTGGAGCATCTGTATCTCTGTATAAAGATGCATTTGAAAAATGCATTTTGATCTCGGTAGTGAAATACATTTACGATGTATCGATTGTGTTGCAATACTCGGCCGGATTTTGGTATCTCTTTATATTTGCTCTAGAAAATTAACTGACGAGCTTCTGCGATACATTGAAAACCTGACGGTTCACCTTGCAGGTGAACCCGCTGCATCACCCACATCTACACATCTACAGGAGGGAAGCTTAGATATGAAAAAAAGCACAACAAAAGTATAAGTGGTGGCAAGAAAGGTTATTTATAAAAACAGCAGAAAAACTTTATCCAACAACGCCATTCAATATTTCGATTTTGGCGTAGCAAGTTCTGGAAAGGAAGCGACTGGAGAGAACGTAACCACCACTCATGGAGGGTAAAGGGCTTGTAAGGGCTTCTTTTCCTTTTATGCTGCCAGAACTTCCATGAAGTCTAAGGTGCCTTAGTGCAGACAGGTTCGGCTCTGTTGTTCAATCTCTCAACCCGACCGACTCAGAAGCACTTGACGACAGTTTGAGACGCACCTTCTGCAAACCAGGGTTCGCATTACAGACCATTCAAAATCACACTGCTGGAAGCTTTTGGCGTTGCTGTTCTTTCATGTCTCGCTATTCCATTCTACATGGGAGTTTTTCTCTGTCATTAATTGTAGTTATTTTTTCCTGCTCTAGCGCCGGCGTGTTCGAGCTTTCTTGATTGCACACGCGTTCGTTTACAGGTTTCCAATGTTCGCGCTTCCGATGAGTAGATACCTATCTCAGGCACCCGATCAACGCGAGATTAGTTAATGATTATTTTGAGTATATCGCTTCACACTTCGCCGTGAAACATACCTGGATCCAGTTGAGTCTACAATTAGCGATGTGTGCCACACTCTGGCGGGCGATTGCTTCCGCCTT
This sequence comes from Ixodes persulcatus, assembly GCA_013358835.2. Classification (NCBI taxonomy): domain Eukaryota; kingdom Metazoa; phylum Arthropoda; class Arachnida; order Ixodida; family Ixodidae; genus Ixodes; species Ixodes persulcatus. The sequence goes on from JABSTQ010010198.1 coordinate 472,461, forward strand.
CCACCCTTTCAAACATACCGCAGCGAAGGTACCCCGGACACAAGGAACGCGTAAACAGCGGTCGCGTCACGCCCCGAATCGTTTTCGGTCGTTCCGGGTTTCTTTCAAACCTTGCATCGGCCCCCAGCAGGAAATATATTTCGGCGTTGGTTTACAGGCAGGAGTCCGTCGTTTGCGCTCTTCTTTTCTTTATCCGTTTTCATGTAAGCAGAGTTCACGGAAGGGGGCAAGGAGGAGGGGGAGGGGGCGGAAAGGAGAGGTATATTTGATCTTAAATTAAGGATTTCTTTAGTGAACTATTTGGTACGGAACCTTACATTAATGACCAAATATTACACATTATGCGTAATCTGTATCGCGTCAAGTTCCAATTCAAGTTGCTTTCTTTCAAATATATTAACGAGGAATGTACCATATAATGGGAGAAAACCAATAACCTGAATGGCCTGAATACAATATTATAAATATAGTAGAAAAACCACTAAACACCTACGAAAAACAAATATACACGTATTAACGAGGCGCGCTCGCTCACTGATGGGTGATAGCACCAACCAATACCAAACATGATACCAAACATAACAAAGATAAAGCACGGGATTGATGGTTTTGTCGGAATGCTTTAATTCATGCTTTAATATAACAAAATCTATTTTGCTCGAAGGTGGTCTGGTTAGTGCACGTATTTGCTCATTTGAAAGCCTGCTCTCGGCTAACACATCAAAACTTTTCATCGACATAATGTAATTTCACGCATCGCTTTTACTATGCCTCATATCATCGCAGCCGATGCCACGAATCGATGGAGTTACACTCCGTTCCACTTTAAGTACGACCGCAGCCTAAGGTATGAAGTACAGTGGAGGTAAACTCGGGAACTTTTCTTGGAAATGCAGTTAAAGGTACGGGCGCGCGTGCCCTCTCCCTTTCTGAGCGTTGATTAAAGCTTAGCCGTCCGCTGTACTCCTCTCCTCAGAAATGCCAAGATCATCTGTACCCAAGTATAATCAAGCATGTCCGAAAGTGCATCGTCACTCCGTTCGCTATATTTTGGGGTTTGCTGTCAACGGCTTAACCAATCACGTACAGGAAAAAAAAAAAGCGCAAGATCGCCGCGCGTTTAACTGTGTGTGATTGGTTTAGTAGGCGATAGCGAGCGCAGAAAGACAATGCGGAGCGCAAGTTCGTCTGCTTCTTGCTCAGGGATTGTGATGTCAGAACGCCGCGCTCTTTTTAGCTAATTGAAAGACAATAGTGGGTAGACCTCGAGGCATCTAGCATTGAGGTCTACCCACTATCTTTCGGTCAAAGCCAATCGGAGCTCGGCGTCGCTCTGACGTCTCCCCAACTCTCGCGCAAGAAGCAGACAACTTTCTCTCCGCATACTTTTGGCGCTGGTTGATTGTATTAAAATGAAACGAAGTATAGTAAAGCAGCTCCGAAAACAGAACGTGATGGCATCCCTCGTCTTTCTGTGCTTGTGCTCACCCCGGTTAAAGGAATCAAGCACACTACATGCGTCGTGACTTTGCCTTTTGAATTGGCGCATTTAAGTTTCTCCGTCTACTCTGAGTGTGGTTTGATTTCGGGAGAAACGAAGTTGTGGGTGTCCCCTTTGCGGGGTACCACGTATAGAAACACAGTATGTCTGTGTGTCCGTAGAATGCGGTGTTCATTGACGGAAACGTCAGCACCTTTTGCCCGTCAGCTAACAATGAAAAGACCACTAAAAGGATGAGCCGCTGCCTTTTTACTAAACAGATTCTCATGAAGGGCCCCATGCTACCGTACTAGGCAGATTCGTGGGAATAAGAAAGATGCAAAAAGAAAGTAGAGGCTCCGAAGACCTCCCCGATGGAGGTTCCCCCGGTCACTATTTCGGGGACGGCTTATCTGGCCCGCGGGAAAGGGACGCGCACAGGGTAAGTAGTGTGGCTTAGCCCGGAGATGGGTCGCCTCCACGATCCTTCCCAGGGGTGTGCAGGTGGCACGCGTTCACCGAAAAAGGCGACGGAGACACCACCCTCATCGCCGTTCCTTTGTAAAAGTTAGTTTTGAAAACATTTTAAGTGCCCTTCTGGCAGGAGTAGAACTGTCGAGAAAGCGGAGCCTGTTGGTTGTATTACAAAAATCAACGACAAGCAACAAGAAGGTCAAAGGCAGGACTAGGTATCTTTTCATATATTCGTGTTGTTTTTTTACATACATTATTCGAAGAAAGCCTGCCACAACGACACCCCGAAGTGTAATAACTGGCAAATGGGGTTGAATGCCTATGCAGAGTTTTACGCTCGAACGAATCGGAGGGGGTTGATAAACGTTTAGGTCTCGAGAACTTGTATTAAAGAGAGCCGAGCGACTTTGCTTAAGCGGTTCATTCTGAATATATATATATATATATATATATATATATATATATATCTGCCCTATAGCCAATTTGGGATTGGTTCCACACTTCAGTTTCGCGGGAAGATTCAAGTGATGGCAACGGTCTAAAGAAATTGTGCTTTCTCCGCCGGAGCTCCGGACGATGTCTTCCGCCTTCTTTCATTTGTCCGCACACGGGTTCTTCGACGCAGTAGCAAGTATAATAAGTCTTTTTTTAACTTGTTGGCTAATATGAAACGAACGAAATGAGGAATAAAAAGCTGCTGTTGCGGGTTGACAAGAACGTGAGTGTTTATTGGGTGTTATTTTTTTATCTTTTGAAGACACCACGAGCATGGCTCCTTAATCATCACCATACCAAGCCGGTGTTGTAGCCTGGTTCCTTAGCTTCTGAAACTACCAGCGGAAAACCTGTCACTGTGGAATACGATGAAAGTTCAGCTAATCATCAGGCGCGAAAACTCTGCTTCGAAGTGTTGTAAACTGCGACACTGATCACTCGAGTGTCATTCCGGGCCAAAAGAGACGCGACAATTTTTTCATGTCTGGGATATGTATGAAAAACTAATTTGGATAGAAAAGCCCCTGAACTCCAAGAAAATTATTTTCTGTAAAAAAATTAATCTTTTTTTTTTTTTTTTGCTGATATCATGCTCTAAATTTCTGCAATTAGCATAAAACACATGTAGTTAAAAAAATGATGAACAACGGTTGCGTACCTCAGAAATTTAGGTGGGCGCCTAATTACTTAATAATATGCCCTAGCTTATATCCAAATAGATACTTTTTTTAGATTTCTTCATCTTTTAGTCAACTTGCATTTGGGTGTTAGGCACAATACGTTTTTCTTCCATTCTCTGAGCACTTCTTTTTCAATTGCTTGTATTAAATTTTTAAAGCCTCGTTTTGCTGCGTTTCACTTAAATTACAGAGTGTCTAGTTTATGCAGAAAAAGCCACATCGAGAGCCATAAAAAGCAGTGTGTGCAGCGGTGCCCGGAACTTTCGAAATAGACAAAAGTTCAATTTACCTCATCTGTTCAAGATATAAAAAAAATTCGAAAAGTATTTTTTGTTGTTAATGCGATTTTTTTTTTTTTTTTTTAAAGATGAGCCTTTTCGACTTTGCGTCCAGGCCTAGTAGGCGAGGCACGCCGGCGTTAATCAGCGAGGCGTGAACAGTGTGCGGCGCCGCCGCAAGGTCTTGAACACTCTCCCGAAAACACGTTTTATTCAGTTAAAGTGGACGTTATCTTGACTTCCATGCATCCGAATCCCCTTTACGTTACGTATTGATTGATACTGGCGTCTTGATTTTAGTCTACTTCTATCCAGCTAACTACCGACGAACGCAGGCCTGCATCGTCTGCTTCCTGAGCCTTGGGAATGCGTAGTGCCCGACGGCCTCGTCTGACGTATGTAAAGATTTAAAAATACTTTGGACTGGATAGTTCTTCACCGATGCAAAATGATAACAGTGACGTCCCTTCGCCATTGAACCTAAATGTATTTGAAAGAACTAAGATCAATTTAAGTTCGTTGGCGCATCCACCAACGACGCGCTACCGAGATAGTGACGACGTTATGAAAATTATTATGTCACTCTTCTAAGCGTCATTGTGGGCAGAGCTTGTGGAAATCTTTATGCGCAAAATAGTGAAATCAGAAGTAGAAACGCGAAAACTGATCGATGAATATGAGGGAAGCCATTACCTTTTCTCAAATTATGTCAATTGGTCACGCCTCTCATAGTAGTTGGCGTCAATACTGCAATTGCAACATAAGCCATGGAAGCACTAATTAAGAATTTAATAAACGATTTGTTTAAGAAACCGCCTTACCGTAACGGTCATTAACTCATCTAACGTCCGCCGAGCCTGACACTCAGATGACAAAGACGGCACCCGTGTAACTCCCACACTCTCATCAAACACATTTGCTCTAAAAATACTAATGAGTTCAGAATTGGAGACGTGTTCTGCTGACCTCCAGTGTATTCCTGAGTCTAAAATACTGCACATGAACGGAACCTCAGGGGTGTGAGGCATCCGCCGCAAAGAGTGCAATACTTTTTTCATAATTACATTACTTTTGGTAGCATTGCATATTCTATAAAAATACATTTAAGTTCAATAAAGAAGCGACATCATCGTTATAATTTCTAACCGGTGAAGAGCTATCCTGTCTGAATTGTTTTTATATCTGTACATATGACAGACGAGACCGACGCTCAGTACGCATTCCCAAACGCGGGAAGACAGACGGTGCAGGCCTGCGTTCGTCGGCAGTTACCTGGGCAGAAGTAGAGTAAAATTAAGACGCCAGTATCATTACGTAACGTAAAGGGGATACGGATGCATGGAAGTCCGGATAACGTCCACTTCAACTGGATCAACCGAGTATTCGGGAGAGCGTTGAAGACCTTGCGCCCGCGCCTTACACCGTTGACGCCTCCCTTGGGACGCACGCCGGCATGTTTAAAAAATAATTTCTCACCAACAACAAAAAATACTTTTCTAATGTTTTTATATGTTGCACGAGACGATGCGAATTGAACTTTTGTCTATTTCGAAAGTTCCGGGAACCGCTGCCAAAATTGCCTTTTATGGTTCTCAATACGGCTGTTTATGCATAAACTGGAGATTTCGTTAACATTCCGATTCTTTAAGTATGGAGATTTCGTTTTTTTAATTGAAACGCAACAAAACGAGGCCTTGAAAATTAATTAAGAGCAATAAAACGTTCAGTCTTAAAAGAAAGATGAAAAAAGTGTTGTGGCTAACACCCAAATCTAAGTGGGCTAAAAAAATCAAGCGGCCTCATAAACTATCTTCTTTTTCGAGCTCCTATTTCGACTCAAAATGGCAACTTTCATGTATGTATTTTAATGTAAGATAAGGCATATTATTAAGTAATTAGGCATCCACCTAAATTTGTGTGGAATGCAAACGTTTTTCTACAATTGTTTTTTGTTTAACTACATGGGTTTTATGTCAATTCCCGGAATTGAGCACATGATATCATCAAAAATAAAATTTATTTCTTTCCCAAAATGATTTTTTTTTTAAAGTTCAGAGACTTTTTTATTTAGAATATTTTTTCGTAGATATTCCAGACATGGAAAAAATTGCAGCGTCTCCTTTCGCAAGGAATGATTCGTAATAATTTATTGTCCTGAGACCCGAATTATTTCCGAATCATAGGCACTTTTCACACAGCCATTTGGTAGGCTTTATTTGTTATTACAAAATGTTCGTTGACTACAGCTGAGCTGAATTAGTACGCTTGACATTTTAATTGCGAGAAGCTTTAGGGTTGATCTTGTTTTAATTGGTTTACATACCTTACCCGATATAACGTCAGCGCCTCCAAGAAACGTGAGGGGATTGCTCTAAAAAAATCTCCCTATGTACGCGTGCGTGTCGTAGTAAGCGGAAACCCTTTGTTTGTTTGTTTTTGCGTCTCCTGCGTTATGAAGGGTAAACATAAACGTCTACTCGTTTGAACGACCGTCATTTCCTGTCTCTTCACAGTTTGGCGATTTCAAAACTCCCTTGGACATCTGTATTTGGCCTGTTTTATTTTTGTATCCTCTTTTTTCATTGCGGATCTAGCGACCTGACCCGGCACTGCCCACTCCAACCTCGATCTTCCACTCAAAACTCCCCCGCGCCCCAATTAAGACTTGACCGTCGTCCGTCTGATCAGACCGGTTGGAGATTAGCCGTCATATCGTTTAATTCAAAATGCATCTGGGACGTGCGAACCAGAAGCGTCGGTAAACGAATCATGAGGGCGAGCAGGTTCAGATGATCTCTTAGCTGTAGCTTCCTCGGAGATACTCTTCATCCGGATTCAGCCTTCAATTCTCGAAGCCATCGCCTACGATGCCAACCCCGTAAAAACCGGGAAGCCTACTTTAACCGGAGACCAACTGTATCTTGGAAATGTATCTTCGACGAGTGGCTATTTCCGAGCAAGGAGACTCGGCCAGCCGAAAAAAACAAAACAAAAATAATAAACTAGGACCCGCAGAAAACATCGCGACCGACTTCCTCAGATAAGCGAATCTGGGCGGCTCGCTTCTCCGTGTAACTTCCCTTCTTCATCTCGCGCAGCCTCGCGCCGTCACACGTAGTCCGATCGTTGGCCACGAGGGCCGAACGAGTTCGGCGCCCCAAGTTTAATCCGCAGCGTTTGTTCTGCTTCGACGCAGCACCGGACCGGCGCCGTTCGTCGGACGAGTTCTGCGTGGTGTCTTCGGACGGCACGTCTCCGGCCGCCAGCAGCTCGACGGAGGACGAAAAGCCCAGCTTCCTGAACGTCCAGCTGCGGCACGTGGAGCGGGCGCCTCCCCTAAACGTGGTCTTCCAGACGTCGGGCCCCAGGGCCGAGGCGCCCCCGGCGTCGCCTAGTCTCACCTGGAAGAGCCACCGGGAAGTGGCTGAGCCCAGGACGTTGCCGCCGCCCAGGAGACAGACGGCCAGAGGCAGGGTATGACATCACAGGATCCTCCGAGAGAGCTTTGACCTTCCGAGCGTGCGCAGGGACTCTCTTCCTTTGAATATCAGACATCAGGCATCTGTCCACAGCTCAATTATTCGTTTTTCTTTTTTTTTTTTGCCAGGGAGATAGGTGCAGAAAAGGTATATATTTGCCACATTCTGCTTACGTTTATGTATCAGAATGGTTATAAAACCGCTTTATTATTCCCGGCGGGAATCGTTACGGTTGCATCAATTTTCATGTTCCGCTATAGAAGCGTGCTGGCACCAGGTTGTTTCCTGAGGTGGTCCTCTTTGTCGTGGCCTTAGCATACAGTGTCCTTCAGATCTGTACGAAGACTGCTTTATAAATGTCTATGTAGGGTGGAGTCGGCCTGCTCGACATTACTTCGTGTAATATCTTTGAAAGCGAGTGCTACCCTGCAGTTTTTAACATATACCCAAAACGTGATTTCGGACTCTGCATCCTGTATGTGATATGCTGTCAGAGTGAAAATTCGTAACAATTGGTTTAGTGCGCAGCTCTTAGGCGCCCGTTTCCGGGTTTCGCGGCGTCGGCGTCGGTGTAACCACACTAAATTTAGCGGGGAAATTGACGTCACCTGACCTCAACACAATTTCCCGCTAAATTTAGCGGGGAATAAAATTGGTGTTGAGGTCACGTGACGTCAATTTACCCGCTAAATCGAGCGGAAAAACTGAATTTCTTCATAGCTAACGTGACACCAACTCATGTGGCGTCATTTTCCGCGCTAAATTAAGCGGGGAAACTGGCTTGGTGTTGAGGTCACGTGGCGTCACTTTTTTAGCTAAATATTCCGGGAAAACTGTGGGAGGAGGGGAGGGTATGCAGGAGGACGAATAGAGGGCACGGAGAGGAGGGTATGCCCCTCCTCCTCTTCCGTACCCTCCCTTCCTCCTCCTCAAGAGCTGCGCTCTAATTCCGAATTACAGGGATTTGTAAACATCTTTCATTTTTTATTTCCACAACGTAATATTATGTCCGTAGCAGGGTTTGTCTTTTCCGTTTTGAAGAGGGGGTGGAGGGGGGGCGGGGTGAAGCAAAAACTATTTATATTTTATCTTAAAGAAAGGCTTATGCAATTTCGTAGAAATAATGCATAGAGAACATATGTAAATACACTTGTAGCATTGAGATTTCAAGTTATTTTCTTCCATATCAGATGTCCGTAACATAGCATTTAAGTATTTGAGCCTGCAATGTCATACCTACAATCTTATTTGACAAATAAATCCGCCAGATCTTCTGCTTTACGGAGGAAGACATATTACTTCACACTCTGATGCCTAATTAGGTAATACATAGGGTTTAGCTTAGAATTCAAAACGTTTTTGTGGAACCAAATTGGGAATTTAGGAATATATGTTTGTTTCTTTGTCACGGTACATCAGACAAACCATGCAAACTTTTGTGAGTAGCTTTTTTTATATTTTCTAAAATATGTCGTCTGTAGCTTTAGTGTGGTATAATTACAGTAAAACACGCATTCGTCTAGACACTGATTTATGAAATCTGTTTGCACGTACATTTTTCCCGCATTTAAGTAAAGCACCAATTAGGTGTCTGAAGACACAGTTCAAAATTAAAAATTATTTCACGAAAAGGAGCCATAAGTCTGCCTAATAAGGCTTCTCGAATAAAAAGGTATACGTCTTACCACAGAGCTGCGTGAAAATAAAAATTGTAAATCGAATGTAAAAAAAAAATAAACAAAAATTTTAATTTTTAGTTAAAATGTTGATTTGATTTGTCCAGGTTGAATGGCGATTTTTATTCTTACGCTTGTTAGAAGAAGTCTTCTGCGCTTTAGAATATTAAGTTAAATATTTGGTTTAGTAGAACTGATATGTCATTTGATAACTATTGATAGAACATTACAAGTAACTTACCTGTCTTAGAACAGTTGGCATTGTTTTGTGTCTTATGAACTGCGGAGTGGACTTGCCGCTGTACTGAATTTTAGACCTTGTTAAGTTACATTTGGGACACTGTGTGCAATTTTATGCCATACATCTCGCAGGTATTTTTCCCATCCAATCATCAATCCAATACGGCTGCCTACAAACGTTTTCGATCACACAATTATATAGCCCAAAATGCTTCTCCTCTCATCTGGAGTTTTACTTGTGCCTTGCCTTCGGAATTTATTAGTTTATTATTATTTTTTGCAGAGTGTATCGGAGACAATAGGACCAGCTGAGTTCCTGCTGCCGAAACCCGTGGAACTTATTGAATCCACTCCTTCCAAAACTACCGACCGTTCTGCAGATGTCAAACGGCGAGTTGTCAAGAACGAAAGCTTCTCAGAAGTGCAGAGAAAAGGTAATTAATCCTATAAATTTAGAACTTAGCAAATCCATCAAGCATTTTTTAATCATTGGGAAGATGCTGCTTATGGCATTTTTCCAATAACTTATGCAATTTAGAGCGTATGTTTATTTTCTCGTCTTTTTAAGTGAAGAGCTGAAAGTAAAATGACAGGTATCGTGAAATGCTTTGTTTGCTGCAAGATTGATGGTCACGTGGGCCATTCTGGTGGCACTGTTGTAATTTCATATTATTACGTCGTAATTTTTTTAATCTGTAAATCAATTATTCAATTAATCAATTTTATTTATTCGGCTGTCTCAAACCCAAATATAAATCTCTCCATATGCCTATCTGGCTTGTGCGCAGGGCCGCAACAGAGCTTAGTAAGATTTGAACAATTTTAATTATACACCTTCGTATTTATGTGTTGTATTAGAGACTCTTCTCAATCAAAATGAAAGAAAGATCATAGCACAGGCCGTTCTTGTAACATAAACAATGGCCTCCTCGAGTGCCACTGGGGCAGGGTAGGGGGATGGAGAATAAGGTATGTCGTGGTTAGCATAATTACTTGCATCTGTATACAATTGTATTCCCTCAGTGAGTGACCATCTCTGTGATGCCGCGGTTTAATTTTGCATTCCAGTCGCAAGGTATAAGGTGATGCCATTTTTATTGCAAGAGTAAGACTTTGCTCATCTCAATTACTTTTTGGTACTCATATTACAAGTCACGAGGAAACGACTGAGCATTTAAAACATTCAGATCCTAAGGGCCACTCACTCGAGTACTTTGTTCATCGATGGTCATTTAAACCCATTCTAAGATATACTCTCGCCATATATATTATCGCCAGTTCATACTCACAAAGCAGGGAGTGAAGGCCAGTGGCCTGCAGGGAGCACTCTTGCGTTTTTATTTTTTTTGTGCGTAACGCTTTTTTCGGAAGCACTAAATCGCACTATTTGGAAGAAGAATCTAGTTGCCAGAGAATATAACAACTACAGAGGCATAACATTTAGATAAGCCCGAGAATGAACTCAAACGGGCCCTAAGTCAGAGTAAGAAATCTAAGGAGGTGCATTGACTGCTTAAAATGAAGTTCTTCCGCCTAAACTTATCCTCCTGTTTCTGAAGTGTACGATCTAAAGCCTCAATGTCTGGGCCCAATTCGCCTCGGTGAGCTCCTCCCTGTGTATGTAATACCGGCTGGACTCGTGCACAGCGGATGATTTAACATCCTGTGACACCCACTAGGGGGACAACACTGAATTCCTTTTCTCGATTCGTTTGTTTCGAGTACGACCAACAGAATATTTAAGGTCTGCGATCATCTTCCTCTTTCTACGTGCAACGTCATCACAGTCGTATGGCGCCGACTCTGCAGTTCGACTCGAGCCCCATGCCGAGTCCTGTTCGTGTTCATTCGTGTTCAATGTGTGTATTCGCTGGATCTCACTGTGAAGACGTCCAAATTTTAGTGCACAGGCTTTGATAATTCTATGTGGCGTTGGTACGACACAGAGGCTTTTTCGTCGTGCATGAGTTACCTCGTTTGTTTCCCCTACACTGCAGAGTCAGCGAGGTCGGGGATGTACTCGCACGGTTCACAGCTTGTTTCTCGTCCTTTTCCGTGCAGCTGGCAGGACACCGCTGAAGCGTAGCGCCAGCGTTCAGATGAGGACCGGTGGCGCAACTTCGGCGGCGGCAGGGACCCACGCTCCGTCGCCGTGGCCTCCCGTCGACGGACTGTCCAGCGCAGAGGACCTCCCGTCCTGGATCCGCGAGGCCGAACGCAAGAGAAACTGCGGTATTGACTGGGCCAATTTGGGTGGGTGCCCCGGAAACGGGCCACTCACGGGCTTCGCCGGGCACGATGACATCGGCTATCGCAATAGGGGGCATCCCCTGACGCCGTCACTATACGACTCGAAGGATCCAGAAAGCAGTGCCAAAAGTGTGTCGTCACCGCGCTCGTTGCTTTCAATGCGAAATCATTAACTGTCACATGGAGAGGACCCGGCGTTGTCCGTAACCTCGAAAAACGGCAGAGAAATTCCCTCCGCGCCGTAACCGCTCTTAAAATGGCTACGACGCGGCCCGCGCGCCAGATAGTTCCAAGGAACGCCACCCCACACTCCTGGCGCTGCTCCCGCGTGCCGCCGCAGCAGAGCACATTCGCCGTTACCCAGACCCCGGCCGGCCCCTGCAGGGGATAGCGGGGCGCGCAGCTTATAGGAGTACGCTATGGCTACGCATACGAATGTTTTTGCATTCCTACACGTAAGCAGTCTTAAGTGTCCTCCTGTATTTGTGTGAAATCGATGTTCCCGGCTAAACCAATCACACGTGGAAACACTTGGGTGACGGTCATATGGTGTGATGCGTTAGCCTCAGCTATCTTTTTGTTTATACTCGTCTACGCTGACGACGTCGCGAAACCGCGTGACGCGCCACGAACAGCTGCCGCTGAAATTATCTGCCTTTACGGTCAAGCCGTCGGTAAATTTTTCCGCCAAATTTAGCGGGGAAACTGAATTGGAGCCAGAGGTCACGTCACGTAAATTGTTTCGCTAAATTTAGTGGGAAAAAACTGAATTCGTTTACGCTCACGCTGTCGTGAAACCGGGTGGAACGAGCCCGTAACGGGTGGTTATCATTGCGACCTTCTCGTCTGGACATTCTTAAAATTACCATTCTGAAAACGTCCTTCTTGGTTGGGTCTGCGGCATTTGATCCGTTCTCGTTACATCCATCACGTTTCATCCTCCAAAAATACAAAACAAAAAAATTGGGGCACTTCGAGATTTCGGTGTTACGGCTGCGTCACCGCATATTCCCGAAGATGCTTATTCAAGTTCGCTTCTCTCTTTCCCCTCTCAATACACGCTATACGCAGGCGCTCACATACGCAGGGACACGTGCTTCAGTCCCGCGGTTTGGCTAATAGTACTTGGAATACGTCCCCTCATCTCTTGCAACATGCAGCAAAAGTCAGGATCCGATCGTTGGGTTGTCCGAAAGTGGTAGCAGGCGCTGGGCAATAAAACACCAAATTACTCTTTCGTGTCATAGGACGGCTTCGTATGTCTCTTTTTTCCGGGGTTGCGGGATGGTGCACTTGGAGTGCCTCGCCCCCCCCCCCCCCTCCCACCCACCCCCCTCCCCGTTCCATACTCTATTTTTTTCTTAAACTGGACTGCACCGAACGTTGCGAGCCGTCGGAGTCAATCCAGGGCTTCGAATGTACCACGCGCCATTCGGTCCTAGTGCGAACGGGAGCGAATGCGAAAAAGCCCAAATGCAAAAAAAAAAAAAAAATGCTTTGGATGTTTTTGAGAATGTTCAAACGAGAAGGTTCGAACGAGAATGGTGCGAAACGAGAAAGGGCCAAAGGAGAAAGGGATGTTTTGAGATGCACCCGCCCGCCCGTCACAGCTGCCGCTGTAAAAGGTGCAGGATCGCGGCGCAGTCACTAGAGAGTTTGAGGAAACCGTTTTCGCCCATCCGATACGGTACTATTGGCCCTCCGGAACGGACTGCGCATGCGCTACCTCACAAAACTCGCACATGCGCAGTGTGTACCGGAAGGCCCATCGTACCGTATCGTACGTGTAAAAACGGTTCCCTAAAACTCCCCAGTGCGCGCGATTGCTTTAGCCTGTCATGGTATGCGCACAAACACGACAAGCGCCATGACGATGCACTTCTTGGCGCTGGTTCATTGGCTCCATCGGATCGGGGAGTAGGCTGCTTAAGTGAAACAGAGTACAGGGTCCCTAAACTCGTCAAACATAAAGTTGGAGCCCAAGTTGACGGAGCGCACCGATTGGCCTATTACGACGATGACTTCGCGCTTTTTTTTTTTGCCGACGTCCGATAGGGGCGCTCTGACAACTTTCGGCTCCAACTTTGTGCTGGACGAGTTTAGGGCCCCAGGTTGTTGTTCGCAGCGTATGATCGGAACTATAGAACCTTTTTAATGGCAAACGCCACCAGGTGGTGCTCCAGTCTTTGACGTCCCAGAGAACTTCCGGTTTATAAAAATAATGAACAAATTCCACCTTGACACCGCTGCTTGAAATATAGATGACACGTTTAACCATCAATTCTCCGAGTGAATGGCAAAAGAACGAAAGAGGTGCGAGATCTGTTATACTCCGTCTCACCCTACGATGGACTAAAGGCAGAAGCTACGAACCGTCATATCCAATCACGAGCCACTTAGACATTGTGTGGTATTTCGCTTCGAAGCGCGTATCGGTGCCCACGTCTTGGATCACTGATAGGAATGGGCCGACAGTGGTTCGGATCGAGCAATGAGTGACTCAACAATTTCACGTTGCAAAGAAAGCCACGGCTTACTGGCTCATTGCAGTGTCGAAGCTATAAAAATGACGCAGCGTTTTTGCATTCAGAGCATTATTCGTCCAAACCTAACCAATGCTAAGCGTGTCATAGTTTAGCGTGGAACGTGATTGGACCTGGGTGCCCGTGGCTTTGGCCTTTAGTCCATCGTAGGATGAGACGAAGTATAATATGTTTCGAGTATTCTTGTCAACCAACTTGGCTTCACCAAGATGTAATATTGTACAGTCGAAGGCCCTCGTTAAATCTTCGACTTGGTTGTCCGTGTAGCATTTATGCTTTCTAGCACTGGTGACATAAGCAGGCTCAACAGGCTTGCAAAGACGGTGCGGCCGGAAGTCGCTTGGGACGCAAGCGGTAGTTCACATCTGTAAACAGCGAAAGAATCTATACTCCGTCCACCACTACGTTGACAGTGCAGTGAAAGCCCCGCGCTCGTCAGAGCAATCAATCGCCTCCCTTTCATCTCGGGACCCCGCTTTTTCCGCGTGGAGAGGTAGATGTATGACTGATCCGTCGAGCACGTATGCTTCCACCTCATTGCCAGCTTAGTGGTGAACTGGTCCTGTTTATCGTCTGCCAAGAACAATCACCCGATTGGGTGGAATGCGGATTGAACGTGTGCAAACGTGCGTTACACCTTTCGTTTTAGAGCGCAGCTCTTGGCGCCCGTTTCCGCGTTTCGCGGCGTCGGCGTCGGCATAACTGCGCTAAATGTAGTGAGAAAATTGACGTCGCGTGACCTCAACACCAATTCAATTCCCAGCTAAATTTAGCGGGGAATTGAATCGGCGTTGAGGTCACGTAACGTCGATTTTCCTTCTAAATCTAGCGGAGATACTGAATTTGTTCGTAGGTGACGTGACACCGAGTCATGCGACGTAATTTCCCCCGCTAAATTTAGCGGGGAAACTGAATTGGAGGAAGAGGGGAGAGATGGGGATGGAGGAGTAGGAGTAGGAGAGTGTACGGAGGAGGAGGAGGGGTGTCACGTTCAACTGAAACGAACCCCGGAATCAAAGAAACAGGACGATCAGAATACGAAATTCCACTGTATGTACATATATTTACATAAATAAACAAAGCGAAAGGCATAAGCAAACATACAGTACAGTATAGTCTTAGTCCCCTAGAACCAATTAAGTCTCCGCCCCGGGCACTCACAACCTTGAAGTGTCCCTACTCGTGTGAGCTTGCATCTTTCTCTCCCTGATGAAGAACATCATGTTGCCGCTATGACGACTAACGCCTCGTTGGTTCACAATGGTCTCCAGTGAGAGAGCCTCGGGTGGGCTTCTTCCGCAGCGTAGCTGAAGTCGCCTCTGCCGTTCGCAGGACCAGTGCTTTCTCGTTCCTTTGATACTCTTCCCCCGTCTCGTCTTCCTTCGGTTTTCTGACAACACGCCTCGTTCATCTTCTCATCTTCTTCTCTTTTCTTCTCCGGTTCACAATCGTGACAAGGGGGCATACCCTCCTTTCCGTACCCTCCCTCCTCCTCCTAGACAGCTGGGCTCTAATTTCGCATTACATAGGTTTGTAAACATTTTTCATTTTTTGGCAGGCGGTAAAGGGGGCTGGTTCTAGGCATGCTCTGCGAACAACGACCGAACATATGGCGTCTAGTGAATACCCTCTATAATTGCTTTCATGGAAATCCAACCGCCAATTATTTTGGGGATTCTTCTCCGGTGAGAATAGGCAGTCGTTAAAAAAAAAACAGTCGTTCATTATTATACTCTGTCTAATCCGCCATAAGTTTCCCCAATTCACTCGCAACTCAACAAGAAGAGTAACCACTTCGTATTATATCAGTATAATTCAACAGTGCATTATCGCGCTATTCCCATAAAAAGGACGGGCATGGGACCGATCGCAATGTCACGCCCTAAAATAAAAAAGTTTGCAAGTTCACTTTTCTCTATAACACAGAGACAGCAGAGGACGGCGAACAGTGATAGGATCCCAGCGAATTGCAAAGCTGTTCATTCGATTAAATCTAACGTTCAGAGGCGCAAGGGTCAAATCAGATGTCACTTTCATCGACCCTACGAACATCGCGTTCTTGGGTCTAATCCTATTCTAAGCGTCGTCATTTGTAGGATCCTGGTATTGTTCGCGGTAATTCCTTGTCTAGTGTGCCGCAGGAAAGTGAACTCACATACCTCTTCTTAGAGTGCACGAGGTCCTGCATAATGCGGAGAGCAAGTCGTCTGCTTCTTGCAGGGGGGTTGCGGTGACGTCAGAACGACGCCGAGTTCTGATTGGCTCTGATTGGAAGGATAGTGGGTAGACCCCAATGCTAGATGCCTCGAAGTCTACCCACTATTTTTTTTTTTTTCATGCACCCAATAATAGTTTGGCGTTCTGACATCACCGCGACCCCCGTGCAAAAAAAAAAAAAAAATCTTCATAGATAATAACAACCTAAAATGTTTACAAGAAGAAAACCGGTGTTCTCCCCAAAAACTACGAGGAGTCCACCGAACTGAGAATTCACCCGTGTGTGGACGGTAACTTATAGCTACTTTCATTTTACATTATGGCAACATTCCCAATTGCATGCTTCCTTTTCTCGGGAGTCTCGTACTTGAGTAGTCACCACAAGAAACGTAAATTGTGTCTCGCACGTTGCCGTTTGTCCTGGTCGCAGATAAATCTCTTTCGCAAGCTTCCGACGGCAGAGCCACTTACCTTTCGAGCGAGTGCCTGCACCAGCCGACTTCGGAAAGCGAAGTGCCGGATTGGCTGAAGGAAATACGACGCAAAAGGGAGGAAGACGCCAGGCTGAGGCTGTCAAAGAGTTCAGGTGGGACCCCCCTCTCTCTCTCTCTCTCTGGCCTCTGCGCTTCGTCCACGGCGCGAGGTAGGCAGCTGGGGGAACCTGCGATATGATGTACTCGGGCCGGCCTATGCCGTCTATAGTCACTGAGAGTTTAAAACACACAGTGCCCGGTTTATTGCGTTCTTGTTTGTTAGTTCATAATTCGTTTTTCTGTGTTTTTCATCGGTTAATGTTGGAGTTCCATCGGTTACGGAGTGATTATCAGATGGTCGGGGATCGCCACGAATTTTCATGATGCTTAACTATTTTGTAATTGAAATCGTATGTTCATTTGCACCAATGTAGAAGTTGATTATTAAATTTCATTTAAATGCTAGCTAATTAATATCTTCTTTGCAGTCCTTCACGTCCACCGTGGCTGACAGTTTGTTCACGAAAAGAGCTTACTTTTCTTTCTCAACCACCCTATTTTTGTTTCTGAAATCTTCGCTGAAACACTCGGTGTAATTATATGATTTTTGTTTCAAACAACGAGGTAGCAACAAAAATTGCCTACAAATAATTAATTTTTTTAGCTTGTTTCCGGTCGTTAACGACAGTATTCTAATCAAAATGGTGTGTCCGTTTGGTCATTCGATGTCAGCCTAAAGAATCTGTCCTTCGCTCGCCATGTGGTTCAACCCAGCTGCTTCTTTACGCCGTGGTCGGATGGGTGAATCGCAAACATAACTAAAACCCGCGACTACGGCAAAGAGAAGGGAGGCACAAAATATGGACACGCATGCGCGCCCATCGTTGCCAACGTAGCTTCTGTTTGTGTCCTTTTTAGGTGTCATCCTTCTTTTTCTGTTGCCTCAGCTTTCAGTTACGTTGCGCAACGTTTCTTCTTTGGGTGCGGTCTTCATGTGTGCGCGTGTTCCGAAGCAGGTAGCGGATCCCCAGACATCGTTTCGCCAGGTGCGAACGGAGCCGTACGCTCTCCGTCTCGGGCAAGTTCCAAGCAGAGTATGACGAACGGCGACCACGGAGACGTCGCCAAAGAACTCGGGGCCACGACGTACGATGCACCCGAGCCTTGTGCCGAGTTCATCGACTCCTTGGAAGGTGCAGACAGAAAAAGCCTGTTTCGATATGCCTAACGTGGCTGCATTCTAGCACGACACCGTGGCCCTTCTTTGCCATGGCTTCTGGAGCGCATGACGTTACCGGGAGTTGCTCTACTTTGTTTCTATTAACACTCGCGCCACACTCATGTCTCGTAGACATATATTATTTATTTTTTGCGCAATATATATATATATATATATATATATATATATATATATATATATATATATATATATATATATATATATATATATATATACATAAATTGTGTGGTGCCAGGATAAAAGGAATATTAAGGACATCAGGAGCAAGGGAAGGTCCGTTGTTGGGTTTGTTTTTGCCTCTTTGTCCCCGTCCCATTTCTTTTTGAGTCACAGTGCGGATATAGCTCATCACGCACTACATACGATTTGAGTAATTACCCACTGGGTAGGTCCCTTTTTTCTTTAAACAGTGTAGGTATGTTTAGACGAGAGTGTACGCTTATTTCCCTATATTTTGGAAACTAAGTTTTTCTGCGGCGTCCCGAATTTCAGACATCCCTGTGCTACCACCAAGGCGCCTGCTCCTATCTAAAAGAGCTACAAAACTCTGAAAGTGCCTGCGTCTAGGCAGATTACCTCTACATCGAAAAGGTAATAGTGTGCGACGACCACTGTACTGATGTTCGGAACAAGCTCCTGTTCGGCATCGAGACATGTTTGCGCGCTAAAACGGTGACGGTGATTATGGCATGAGCGTGGACGTGACCGTGGGTGTGGATCCGCGCGCTCTTGGGCTCTATTGTTGCGGAGACAAATAACCAACCAAAGCATGTCGCTGTGTGCATGGTACGGGTTCTCTTGTTGAACATTCTGGTGTGGTCATCTTTTTCGTCTGCTGTTTTCTTCTTGGTTACTTAACGCATCGTTGTGTCTTGCTCTTTCTGCTGATGTTATTTTTGTGGTTTTGTCTTAACAATGCGGACAACTGTTGGTTGATCAAGGTCCGGCTATCTTGAGTAATCAGCCTCCGGTTATAAAACGTGCTTGATATTTCAAACAGTCACTCACAGCTTAAACTTTAAACCGAAGGTACGCGTATAAGCCATTCGACTTTCTCTTGGGTAGTTTACTTCTCATGTGGTTATATTTATTTAAAAAAAAAAATATACTAAAGGGATTTGTTTGGGGCGATAACTTGTTCTAAGACAAATTTAGCATCATGCGCGACCTTTAGAAACGCAATAAGGAATCCCGACACGGCCCTTTTTAACAAAGCAAGGCATATTGCGATTTAGGCCACTCGCGGCTATAATTTGGAGTATATTTTGCACAAGTAAATCTAGAAGTCATAAGAAAAAACATGTTATTCGAACATCGTCTATCGAGCTCCAGTTATAGTCTAGTTTGGTTATTGTTTCTGGCTTACGCATGCTAGTCAAAATTGAAATTCTACCAGGACCTTTGACTCAAATGTAAAGTAACAACATTTCCTGTTATAAATTTTTATTTGACTCATGAGCAGTAAAGGCACAAATTCTAGCATCTACTCACGTCTTACGTTGCTGCGTGCTATGCGCGTAGAATATGAAACAATACGATAATCGGTCGATAAACTCGAGGTTAGCGCCAGGGATAGTTAGGGCCGATATCTGAGGCATAATTCAGACAAAACCGAGATTAGCTCAGTGTTTGAGTGCTTCGAGTGTAAATCAAGATCCAAAAGCACCGACTAAAACTTATAAAATAAGGAAACGACTTCGTTTAGATGAGATTTTGATTTGGCAACTGCCAAGAGGTGCACCGCTCGAGTAAATCATGAAATAAAAAATTCGCTTTTTTTCACTAAACGTAACAGAGAAACTGAGTAGGTTACAAAAATCACGTGACGTCACTTCTCGCGCTAAACTTAGCGGAACACTAAATTGACGCAATATGTCGCGTGTCGTCAGGTCACGTGACATCAATTTCCCCGCCATATTTAACGAGAAAACTGAAGCGGCGTACGAGACGCGAATTTTCCCGCTACATTTAACGGAGAAACTGAATCGATATAAAGGTCTCGTGACGTCGAATCACGTGACATTAATTTCCCGCCATATTTAGCGAGGAAACTGGACTGGTGTATAGATCACTTGACGTCAATTTCCCAGCTAATTTTAGCGGGAGGCGCACGGACAATAAGAAGCATGCCACGCTTTAAAAGTAGCGCTCCATTTGCAAAGAAGGTAAACAGTAAAATAGCAATTCGGTTAAGTCTTGTTGCAGACAGGGTGAGAACTGCAGGGAGTTTATTTTAGATGCCTTCAGCAGGCCGTCGTTGCTTTCCTCCGTACACAATTGGCTGCACGCGCATGCTCGAAGCTCACGATAGGCCGTTATCGAAGGCAAGAAGCTCGCGTTGGAGAAGGAATGGCAGAAAGACCTACCTGCCCTCGTCTTTTCAGTGACTATAGGGGGAGAGAATGTGGGAGAGGAGGAGAGGAGAGCCCACAGGGATGTCAGAGCACCGAGCTTTGATTAGAAGGATAGTGGGTAGACGCAAAGGCTAAGCTGCCTTTGTTTCTTCCCCTTGTTCGAACGCGTTCGAACGCCGGACGCCAGCCTCCGGCGTTCGAACGGGAGACACTTTGTGGGGGGCATATGACGCTCTTGTTCGCTCTGATTGCAGGAAGACAAAGGGTAGTGAAGAAGGTAGCTAGCCTTTGCGTTTACCCCCTAATCCTGCGTATCGGAGCTCCGCGCTTTGACGTCCGCAAACCCTCTCCTCTCCTCCTTTCTCTCTCTCTCCCTCTCTCAATTTATCGGCCTGTAGCTCAGCCATTTGCCAAATTCTAAACGTTAACCCGACAAAACATCAACAACAAAAAAATGCCTTCAACCACCAGAAAACCTTCCCTCCGTCGAACACTGCTTCCTCGACGGCGACGAGTCATCAGCACGCTTCCTGGAGCTCCAGCGTCCAGACGAGGACGACGACGACGACAGCGACGCCATCCTTCTGAGCGAGAGTCGCCTGGCCACACTCCTGGACGAGATCTTCAGCGAAGCTGAAGAAACTTGCGCCACGCCCCTTCCGACGCTGATCAAGAGTCCCAGCAGTCAGTTCGACCGCCACGTTGTCGATTACGCAGACGACAGAGATGACGTGACCGGAGCCGACGGTTTCAGCTCTCCGGAAGTAGCAGCGTACGGCACCGGAGAGTCAGCAGAGCCTTACAGGATTACCTCGCCAAAGCAGGCTCTGATGGAAGAACTCAAGCACGTGCTCAGGAAGCGGAACTCCATGGACCTCTTGAGAGGTAACTCGCGTCGACGTGTGTGTGCGTTGGTCGATGGGTTCGACCGGTAAGTCTGGGACACTGAACTGCGAGTGTGCTAAAGAAATGCGCGTGGTTTTACTTTCCCTAGAAACTGCCATGGAGTCGCACGACTTTAGCAAAGGGCTATAAAGTCTGATGCACATATTTCCGTATGAGTGTGATAAACTGCTCCGCAACCGCTTGTAGCCGCTTACAACAAGAAAACACTAGGGGGCCCAGATGTAAGAGAGGGAGCAACCGAAACAAACGACAGCGTTTGCATAGCAGTGGCATACCCCTCCCGCTCAAGTTGGTTGTTCATGCCCGACCGTGAGTTGACGCTTGTCGAGGAGGATGGCGCGCTGACCCAACTTGGAGACGCTTGCGGACGATGGACGCTTCCGCCTTCCCTTCCTCGCATCTTCTATCTCTAAAGCTGCTCACAAACGACGTGACACCGCTAGAGCAATTGGAAACACTGAAATCTAGGCCCACTAGAGGACACGGGAACACTGGCGCTGTCTATTAGGTAGGCCTAGAAAACTTACGATGTGCGTGCAGCTGGACTGAAGCTGCTGTGTAGTACTTGATTAGATGAAATCTACGCAATATATATATATATACTGAGTGATTCAAGTGGCGGCCAGGCTCTTTAAATCGACCGCAAAATTCGGTTTCTTAACCTATCGCGCTACGACTTTGTGCAGCGTTGCCTACAGATGGTGCATTTTTTTTTTTGCAAAATTTGCAAAGAACGAACTTACCTGAGGAAAAAGTAAAGAAAGAAAAAGGCTTAGCTCCTATGGAAACGCAGCGACGCCACCGGTCTTCAAACAACACGGCGCCGTTTCGCACGGGAGACAAGAGATGGCGCAAGCGGTCGCGACGCCAACTGCCACCAACGAACGAGCATACGACGCCGAGAGCCGGCGTCTTTTCTGTAGCAGACGATCTTTTTGACTCAAAAGCGGCGCGAGCTTTTCTGATATCAGTTGGCAATGCATTATTTTATCATCCTTACTAATAAAACACATTGAATTGACACATAATCGATTAAAGAAATGGTTTGTCGGATTATTTTGACTGTTTTTTTTTTTTTCGGGGTACTGATGTCGTCTGCTTTGCAGTTCCTCCTTACTATCGCGTCTGTCTTTGGTTCTGCGACTGCCGCCGCCTGCGGAACGCGCGCCGCTTTTCAGTCAAAAGGATCGTCTGCTAAAAGCGCCGGCTCTCGGCACCGTATGCTCGTTCGTTGGCGGCGTTCGTTGCGCCATCCCTTGTCTTCCGTGCGAAACGGCGCCGTGTTGTTTGAAGACCGGTGGCGTCGCTGCGTTTCCATAGGAGCTAAGCCTTTTTCTTTCTTTACTTTTTCCTAAGGTAAGTTCGCTCTTTGCAAATTTTACAAAAAAAAAAAATGCACCATCTGTGGGCAACGCTGGACAAAGTCGTAGCGCGATAGGTTAAGAAACCGAATGTTGCGGTCGATTTAAAGAGCCTAGCCGCCCCTTGAATCACACTATATATATATATATATATATATATATATATATATATATATATATATATATATATATATATATATATATATATGAGAAACAGTTCCTTTCTTTAGCATCCATAAAGTCATTGTGAGCACACTGTAGAAGAACAATGCGTAAACAAATTCACGGAAATCGGAAGTGTTCCGGGTTACTCGATAGATGATGCCAGTGAGTTTTCTAGCCATAAGATGTTACAATCGGTTGCAATTCAGTTGATAACTCTCAAGTGGATACGTATGAAACGTTCATTACGCGCAGTCTCTCATAGTGGTTTATCATCCAAAGTAGAGATGGTACGCAAAATTTAATCTATCCGTAGTACCTGGAGGTTGCTCAGAAAACATTTGAATGACACATGAAGTACCTGTAATGCCGCGTTCAAACCTTCGAGAGGTGAAGTTACTTCTTTTTTTTACGTTAATAGTTGCTGAAACTTGGTAACGCCAAGCATAGTATAATGCAATTATTCGTAGCGACAAAAAAAAAGAGGAATTAGTGGTATGCCACTCTCTTCGTTGTATAACAAATTACACGCGCAGAGCATAGTCCGAGCATAGAAAATGGTCTATAATAACACCCACTTTTCTTATGTGAATTTGAAAGTTGTAAACAACGCAGTAGATATTTACAGTTCATTTCTCGATCGGGTAAGTTTCATTTTCGTCATCCTCAAATTAATCGTATCAAGTTAAACAAGGTAAGCGCACATACGTAGAGATAATCGCCGTCAGGGTTGACAACAAGTTGGAATGGCCAAGCGTTTTTTTTTTTTCTTGGCAATACCAATTTCAATCTACGGCTATTTGAAAACAACGTAACTAAGCAGGCGAGCTAGTTATTATTAAAAAAAAAAAAGATCTACACCCCGACAGGGGGGTTTACAAGGACGGACAAACACACACGTCTCAACGTTTGTGTTTGTCTCTCTGTAAACCTCCGTCTCGGGTTGTAGAATGCCACGGCTATAGTCCCTTGCAACTCAAGAAGGTAGGGGGAGGGAAATTGAAGCCGGGGAGAAGGAACCAGACAGAACGCTAAAGGAAGGAGGAGGTTTCCCCCTCTCTTCTCCAGCGTTCCGTCTGCTTCCTCCTTCCCGGCCTTCCTTTCTCTCGCCCTACCTTCTCAAGTTGCAACGGACTATAGCTTGGTGCATAATATGCATGAAATGGAGAGAACTCGCAGGCAGGCTTCGTATTCACGCTGTAAATGCCGCCGCTGAATGTTTATCCCCGCTTACGTCAAAGACTGGTTCAGACATCAGACATTTCCGTACACTATAGGAAAGTCTCCAAACTTTGTCGGTCATACACTTAAAACGCGGACGTGTGGCACAGCCTTAACTTGCTGGATGTCATTGAGGGCTGCTCCCCGCATCAAGCACGTCGAATAAAGTTTACTCCTTCTCGAGAACACTTTGAAAGGCTGTCGTCATTAATTGGGCATGAAGCGTGTCATTGAATTCAAGTCCAAGCTGAATCGTAGAATTTTGTTTTCCAAAGTGAACTTTGGAAAGGCTTGTAGCTCTGCAATTACCGAGGGCAATATTTAAAAAAACAGAGAAAGAAAAAAAAAACTGGTCAGCCTGTTTTGCGGGAAAGTAAATATACGTGCATTTCTTGCAGAGTAGGCCAAAAAGGTCAACATGACGCGGGTATTGGTTATAATATTGTTGGTGTTTTTTTGTTATTTATTTACGTGCAATTTATTTGTTACTGTGAAGACACAGAAATGGGTCGTGTTTGAAGGAGATTCGGGATATGAACCGTACGCATTGATGTCAAGGTACCACTTTAACAGTGCCGGATTCCAGCGCGAGGTTATTTTAAACAGGACCTCTTCTGCGCGCAAGTAATATAGAAGGCGAAACTTCGTCGCGCCGGAACGCGCATAGATGAAAAAGAGTTCCCAGTCTTTCTAAATATTCCAATTGCAATGCGTGTACGTCTACAATGAAAGTAAAACAATATGTCCATGCTTGTATTTTCACCAAAGAGAACGTGTTTATACGTACTTTCAAGGTCTATCTAACTGGCTCGTGAGATTCACGAAGAAAATGTCAAACAATCCTGAAATAGCTTGATGTGAGCTCGTTCAAAGCTTAATTTGTTGCTTATGGAAAACGTTAAGCGCAATATGTTAAGTGCGGTGAGATTAATGTATGCAACCGATTTTTTGTCGCTTCTCAGCCTTCCTTTGAGTTGAGTTTTTTCGGTTAAAGGGACAGATGACAATGCCGCGGGACTCGAGAAACCTCCATGTGCAAGGGGAGTGCAAGTGAGACTGAAATACACGTGATTCTAGATTCCTTCTTGCTGAATAGTCAGGGTAAAAATCTTAGACATTTCGACAAGGCACGCTGAAAGTGGGGCAGACACCTGACGAGGTAAGAGTGGAATCTAAGACCCTCTCTGCAGTGGCGACGGAACAGAAGAAAAGGGGGAGCAGGGAAGATTTCGTCCCCAGCCTTTTCAGGCATTCGTAGAAAGCAAATCAGGGAAGAGAAACACCCCCCCCCCCCCCCCCCGCCTCCTTGAACAGTTCGACTTCCCTGCCTGTCTTTGAGACTATAGTATGTTGCACGTTAAGAATAGCAGGTCAAACCTCTTTCACATAGCTCTCTGCTAGTCATGATTGGTAGTTTCCTTCTCTCCAACGTTCGCTCTGCTAAAGTGGAAGGAGTGGAGGGTTTTTGTGGGAGTATCTTGTCCTGCTATTGTTAACCTGAAACAGACAATGCCCACAGTCATCCGGTGTATTTACTCACGTGACGTCATATGATAATGCCTTTCGGCGCCAAGACAGTATTTGTTAAAGGTTACGAGATCTCAAATATGAAATAATGGCTCAGAAACATCTCTCTCTCTTTCTCTGAACAGTTAATACCTCCTTAAAATAAGAGGGGGACACAATACTTCAGTGTTCTGATGCTCAATAGTGACATGCTTTGGTTGGTTGACGGTAACCGTCCCAGTTTGTTCTAGTCGCCACAGAATCTTTTTGAGGTGGTCGGTGTATTTTAACATAAATAGATGCAGCAACCTTATAAACATGTTGAGTAGGCGAATGCGAAAATATGCTCGCTATACCTTCAATTGCCTTGCAGATTCTTGCGTTGCTTAAGTATGTTTCTAGCTCTCACACAAGCGGACAATGACGCAAGTTCGATGGGTTTTCAATTTATGGGACACTCTCTAGCAACCTGCTCTTTTTTTTCTTTTTTTTTAAATTTAAGTTTGATAATTTTATTGAGGCCACTCTTTTTTCATTAACCACTTTCCCGAAAACGTCTTAACGTAGTAATAGTATTTAAGAGCCACTTAACTCTCCGAAACACCAGAGGCATGTGCACAATCATCTGATAACAAATCGCAATCCAGCATCTCAGACAGAAACAAACGTTTGGTTACAGAAGAAAAGAAGTGTGGCGAGTAAGAGCCCATCCACACTCCTTTCTGCCACTTTAAGAAACGACCCTCTCGAGATTTTACGACGCGTTGGGGGCACTGTGGCCTCAATAACGTTCCTTTTTTCTGTATTTTATTTTGCTACGGTATTGCGTTATGTTTGTTATTCTTGCTTACCAAAATAGACCTCGCGTTTGTGACCTGTCGTCATTGCGGGGTAATGGAGAATGCGACGTGAACAAACAAGAGCATCCGCAGAATTGCCGGTGTCACGTGGTTACGTAACATAAATGATGTGAGCCAGTCTTTTTTTTTTAATACGTTTAAGTATCTTTTTTACACCATTCGCGGGTTTTTAGTTTTTATCTACTCTAAATAATGTCTAGTCACAGCGTTCTATTCAATGAAAGTTGGATATATAAGGACCAGCTACCTAAAATCAAACCAAGAGCCATCTTTGTCCTCCAATTGTAGAACGCAAAATGAACAAATCAGTGACAGACCTGCGTCGTCCGGCTGACAGAGAAACTGTTCGCCGGCACGCTCTTTCACGAGAGCGTGTCAACGTTCCAAGAAAAAACAAATATAAATTCCGTGGCACAGTGCGGTTTAGTCCGCCATGAATTTAAATAACGAAATGAAAACGGGACATTGAGAAACAAGAGCTTAGTTTTCCAAAAGCGGGGGTCATCTTTCTCATTCTGCTCGGAGAAAAGAGATCGGAATACTCGGCTTCCGTGTCACTCGCGTTAGACATCGCACCCACGGCGTTAAATCCTCCCCTGATGGTGTGGGCAGCTGACATTCGAAAGAACGCATGTGTGCATCGGGCTATTCATGCTGTTGCCCCGTGGTGCGGCGCCGAGAGAGGAGGCTGCACCGGCGTAACGTGGGAGGAAGCTGCCGCCCGCGCACCAAGATAAGGGGTCAGCTCAAAACAGCACAGATGAGTGTTTCGACTGGTGCTCGAGATTCCCACAACGATGGATGGCGACAGCCACCCCTCCTGATTCAGAAGAGAAAACTCCGTGGCTGCGGAGCATTCAACCGCTCCAACTACGCAAAAACTGTCCACGCCAAAGCCATTGGATTGTCGCGGAGTGACGTCTGTTTCTCTAAATCAGGGTTGGGCAGATATAGTCTAAAATACTGATACTAAAATACATCTCTACAAAGGTATCGCGATGAGTATCAGAAATACATCTGAAAACTTGTGTGTTTAAAGTGTGTCTTGAGGAGCAACATACGTCAAAATAAGACAAAATAAGCACTTGGCCACAAGGTCATAAACTTTAGCACAAAGGCATGTCTGTCGCCTTGGTTATTTTGTCAATCTAAAAATTCAAAAGGTCTTGTTGCCGAAATAAAATGCTTAGAACTAAACAGGGGTAGCGTATGTTCAGCAGAATGAGCTAAACGCAAATTTTTGAAAGTAAATAACAAACATCCTAAATTTAGGGTTCAATGAAGAGCGGCATCCTTTTTACGACGGTGCTTTGAGGTTTATAGGTTTACACGCCAGAATGTGAAGGCCCGTTCACACTCTTGCGACCTCTTGAACCTGGGTTCCTTAAAACTTCTTAAACCAGAGGACACACTGGCGCCATCTATTGGGTAGCAGTGTAAACTCGGCGGTCCGGCATATTGTTTTATTTCTTTCGCGCATTATCCTTTCTTTCTTGGCTCGAAAAACTTTTGTCAATGTTATAAACGAGCCTTTCTATGGGTATTACGCACATTTGACCTCGGAAATCCCGCAAAACCTTCGCTCTTGTGAAATGCAGTTCCAGAGTCACCGCATAGATGGCACCACAATGCCAGTGTGTTCCCTCGTTCCAAAAAAAAATTAAGAAGTTTTAAGAGATCTCGTTTCTGTTAGTCGTACTCGGTCGCAAGAGTGTGAATGGGCCTTCACAGGTATGCTGCGCAACATTGAAAGTTCAAGACTACTTTTATCATTTCAAACGATTAACAAGAGCGAATGATGATATTTGTTTCGGCAATGGTACCACAACAAGCCGAATTTATTTATTTATTTATTTGAAATACTATCGGTCCTACACAGGACCAAGATAGGAGTGGATTTGCACAACACACAAAACAACAACAAAAAAAAAAAAAAAAATACACGCGTTCAAAATGCACAGATTAATAACACGTATTCAACACCAGATGAAACGACAACTCTAGTACTGCTGTTAGAAATCTCTGAAACATGGAACTAAACTCTTCTCGAGATTCAAGCGAGGTCACGACATGTGCCGGTAGCTGTTCCATTCTCGGCTGTTTGCAAAAAGAACGAATACCTAAGACAGTCCTTGGAAAACTTCCGTTCTTCCACATGCCGAGCATGCTTGTTGCGGGTTATACGCGACGAGATAAGGGGTCAGCTCAAAACAGCGGAGATGAGTGTTTCGACTGGCGCTCGAGATTCCCACAACGATGGATGGCGACAGCCACCTTACCCGACTCAGAAGAGAAAACTCCGTGGCTGCGGAGCATTCAACCGCTCCAACTACGCAAAAACTGTCCACGCCAAAGCCATTGGATTGTCGCGGAGTGACGTCTGCTTCTCTAAATCAGGGTTGGGCAGATATACTCTAAAATACTGATACTGAAATACATCTCTACAATGGTATCGCGATGAGTATCAGAGATACATCTGAAAACTTGTGTGTTTAAAGTGTGTCTTGCGGAGCAACATACGTCAAAATAAGCACTTGGCCACAAGGTCATAAACTTTTGCACAAAGACATGTCGCCTTGGTTATTTTGTTAATCTAAAAATTTAAAAGGTCTTGTTGCCGAAATAAAATGCTTAGAACTAAACAGGGGTAGCGTATGTTCAGCAGAATGAGCTAAACGCAAATTTTTGAAAGTAAATAACAAACGTCCTAAACCTAGGGTTCAATGAAGAGCGCCATCCTTTTTACGATGGTGCTTTGAGGTTTATAGGTTTACACGCCGGAATGTCACAGGCATGCTGCGCAACTTTGAAAGTTCAAGAATACCTTTATCATTTCAAACGATTAACAAGAGCAAATTATGATATTTGTTTCGGCAATGGTACCATAGCAAGCCGAATTGCGTAAACCTTACCCTCAAGGCACATCAAGTTGTGCAACCCGTCCATCTAGCCGCTAAGCTTCTAAATTTATATGTGCGTACGCCTCGACCCTGTCCTATTTCTCACTAAAAAAACTTGAGTGCTATGAACGATAGCTGTTATCTACCTGTTCTTTTTTATTTTTCACACCCTCCCCTTTTTTGTATCGTAGGCTGTCGCGGTGTATGTATGCTACATGACTTTCGCTTTACATTTTACATGATGTCGGAATCAACACCTGACAGAACTGTTAAATGTGTGAGCAAGTCACCTTAAAATCGCGTGCATGACTTTTTTTGTGTGTGTACAATGTAAAGTCTTTTACGTTGCTTGGAAGAAGAAACATTGCTCTCGCAAAGATACCCTCGCTTAGATAAATTTATCCGAGGCGCACCCTGGTTTTTCTGTGTGTCTAAAAATCTTAATTTTGTTCACCAGCATATATTTTTAACGGGTGCAGGCATTCGTTTGAATTGTATACATCATTCGGTTTTATAAAAGAAAATCACTTTTCACCAATATTTGTTGTGTTTTGTGAGCCAATTAAAGCATCAAGTTTGCTTATGAAACTTGGCTGGATCCGAAGCTCACAAGATGGGACCTACATAGACCCCGGGAAGTAGCGGGATCTCAGAGTGGGGCTCCATTGGGCCCCATTCAAGTATATCAGTCTTTTCTATTGGTGTTGTCGTTGGAAAGGCGTTTATTTACCTCTCTCTTGCAGACGACATTCTGAACGAGGCAAACGTTATCGACAGTGCGACGCCATTGGTTCGTCCTGGAAGCCCAGCAGAGATTACCGCAGATTCACCGCGTCCGGTCGAGCCATCAGAGGAAGAAAAGGAAACGCAGAACACGGGTCTTCCAACACCGCCGCCAATGCCTCCCAGTGATTTCTGGAAGAAGCCTAGCCAAGAGCGCTGGTCCAAGCCGGACGCAGCTAGGCGCACCAGAGCCATTCCCGTCCTTACCCCAACTTGCCACAGAGATCACGGAACCCAGACTGCAACACCAGATGCTGTCGCTCCTGTGCTGACTCAGGCTTCTGTCGTGCACCATATGACGCCCGTGACTTACACGCACCAGTTCATGTCGTCGGGTCCGAGCCCAGTGCTTCTCGTTCCCCATGTCGAAGACACGCCGCTTCAACCCAGGCCATTTTACGCGATGCCAGTCTGCCAGCCGGTATTCGCTCGCACAGCCGTGACTTCTGTGGCAACTCCTCTCTATCCCAGTACGACGTTCGTAATGTCAGGGGGTGAGGAATTGACCAGGACTCCGAGCGAACCGAAGAAGATAGTCACGGCATCGAAGTCCACCTGGACAGAAAATGGGGTGACGGCCACCCCTACGCCCGGAATGGGGGATGAGACCAAAGCTTTACTGGACGAGTTTGGAAAGTGCCTCGAAGAGGACAGGGCTGCCAGGGCTTCTTCCGACTTGTCTCGTCCCAGGACAGCCACTCCGGTTAAATCAAAAATCACCGTGGAAACTACGACGATTCTTCAAACGGTAGAGTCATCAACAGCGCCTAATCCGAGGGGCCGACCAGACTTCTGTTAAGTCCATATGCGGTAATTCGGAGAAAGGGGACATACTGTCGAACTTGTCGGATTCTCCCATTCCGTTCGCAGATGATGACGATGTCATGGAAGAACTTGGATTTTCGTCTCACTGTGAGTCTAGATCGGCATCGCAGAACGGTATCAAACGCGACATTGTGACTGATGAGCACCTGACGGTCTACACGACAACAAAAAAAGCAGCCGAAGCCCCCAAAGATTCGACCCCCCCGCCTTCCACTTCTCGACAGGACGAGGACGTACGTTCGGCGTTTTCACCCCCGCCGTCGCGGATTCAGATGACGTCCCCTTCTGCCAGCCGAAGCCAAATCCCAGTTGCCAGCCGTAGTCCAACTCCAGAAAAGACGCTTAAAGCCAACGGTGACATCCACGGCGAACTTCCTCGCAAGAGTCGCCCCAGCGGTGTGACCGTGCTGTCTGCATCAAAAGGCGACTCCATTAATTCCAAGTTTCAACGAGGCCCATGTCCAAGCCCCGGCCAGAGTTCAACCGTGACCACGGGTCCTGGTGGCACCGTAAGAGGGAATCATTCTAGGCCTTTTCTTCACTCGGCCACAACGGATTCGGCAGCCGGCGACCTTAGCAACCTTGACGACGTCTTTCGGAAAACCAAGTCTATTAGCGTCCCGAACCTTCTGACGACTGGTAGGGAAAAGTCATTTGCCAAAAAAGTAGTCTCACAAAGCACACAGACGCCGAACGGACTGGTTACAGTGGACAAGTGTCGCGTGCACGGAGGACGGGTCGCAGGAGCTCAAACTGAGGACAGACTGGATTCGTTCCTGAGGGACACTCTCCGCAAGTCCACCAAAGAGGTGGAGTTCGTCACCAAGGTGGACAGCAGCCAACCATCCAAGACGCTGAGGAAGAAAGTGACCACGAAGATACTTCGCGGGACCTAGCGGAAAGAATGGGGACGTCCGTGAAGTCATCGAAGAGTTCTACGGTAACGTTACATACGTTTCTCTTTAGAGAAAGCCTTTGGCGTCCATTCTTTAGTCTTTTTAAAGCAATGCGCTATGCAATTTATGATTGTGATTTTTCAGTTGACAACCAGTTACCTTATACAAAATTAAAAGAATGGCTCAAAGACGTCAAAGACGACCTTGCAGCTATTACAAGGCGTGCTCCATGCACCGCTTTCGTACTAGGATTTATATGTTGATGGTTATAAAGTCATATTTTGCAGAGTATTCTAGGTTGGCAAGTCCGAATTCCTCCTAAACTAACTTACTCTTCATTTTCAGGGACTGACAGATTCGTAGAATTGAGAGGTTACTTTAATTACTCCATTGTAGCGACAAAGCTCAATAAGTAGCGCGTTTCTGCAAAGGTAAAGTAATCCGTTTCCCATCGTGGTCGGTCCTGTTATTAATTTACCGAACACTAAGCTAAAGTATTTAGCTACTTTTTTGGGGGGATATGTTTATCATTAGTGGCAAAGTGTATCACATAAAGGCGCACAGTTTAGTGAATATCGTGCGCATTTTTGGCTGCCTTACATAAACTGTAACACACATACCTGCAAGCTCTCTAAGTTGCCAACTTGTACACTTGCGCTTATGACTAATGGCGCTTGATCGTACACGCAGATCAGTCTTCGCTTGTGCTGAGGCCCAGTAACGGAATAAAGAACGTGACGAGGAGCGTCCGTCAGGCCAGTGACGGCCACAAATACCTGACCACGGTCATCACTGAAACCCCCGCCGCCGGCCTCTCCAGGAGGAACCGCAGACGAGGCTTTGTGAGTAGTCCTCCATGTGGAGTCGTAGACTATTACTAGAAAGTTCAATGCAAGCGAGTTCTTAAATATCTGAACACTCGGTATATTACCTGGACGTAGACATAGGTCACGAGCTATACAGGGTGAAGAAACTTGCAGTGTTTTGCGTCAACCGGCTCACTTGTTGGCAACTCTGGTTACCATGCAACTCCTTCGAGGAGATCAGACAGATCAAAATAAACAGCACTTAGGCGTTTTTTTTACTTAAAAGACATACGATATGGTTCATCGCGCTGGGTCTCGCTAAATTTATATTACAGGGTGTTTCAACTACTTTGTGTCAAAATTTAAAGACAAATTAATAAGAATAAACAGTAGCACGCTGCGCCTGTTGAACCAAATACAGTGTTGTTCACAGTCGTAGATAGCAAGTCAAGATATGTTTTTCAATGTCCCAAACTGGCCAATTAGAACAGATTAATTAGATTAGTTTTAACTACTAATTTTTGCGCAAACCCTCCCATACAAAATTTGTAGATTGCGCTCAAGCACATCTGATCATGTCATCTCTAGAAAGGTGGCCTTTGTGAGCCTATTTTTTTTTCGAGCTTTAAAGAAAGTTTGAAAATCTTTCGAGAGATATAAATGATTCCACATGACTTTTCGTTAGCAAACTGCGATGATAGTGCCCTTAGTCACGTAAAACATCTTAAATCTCACACGTGTTTTTTATGTTTTAAACATTTAGACAGACGAAGGCTATCTTGAAGAAAAACAACTCATTGGGACGTATTTCAACACACTCTACAGCTTTTCTAAGGAACGGAGAACGGGGGGGGGGGGGGGGGGGGGGTTGCGCTTGAATATATTTATGACGTTTGCTAATTAGTCGGCGTTAATTATCCAGTTTGGCAAATCGCAAAGGATGTATCTTGACTTGCTCGATAGGATTATGAGCAATACTGCGCTGGTTTGACACTCGTGGCCTGCACCAGTTTTCTCGAAGTCTTGACACAAGTTACCTGAAACACCCTGTATAGACGTTTGCAAGTATCCGCGCTTCGAGAGCTAGTCTTGCCACTGTGGATGGAAAACGCTTTCTTTGGGCGCCGGTCTGGAAACCATGGGCACATCTCAGCAATGCTCGACTATCAGGTGACGTACGCACCCCAGCAGCAAGACGGCGGCTTCGAGAGGCCGTACTTGCAAACGTCTATAGCCACCGACGGCTTAAGAAACACAAATGGTGACGAGTCCCCGCGAACATCTCATTGTCGCACTGAAGTAAATTAAATTGTGGCATTCGCAGAAAAAAAAAAAAAGCATAATTGTCGTTCTTCTGCTTTCTTAGTTCTTCAGCGGCGTACTAAAGTGGACGGCCATGTTTCGCTCCTGCCGAGGTTGCGGCCGACGGCCGAGCGCTCGCCCTAGTGAAGTGGCTGCGCCGCGCTGATCTCGGCCGTGCAGCCTCTATGGAGTCTGCCCGTTAAGGCCCTGTCACACTGAGGCAACAGTTGGACAACTCTATCGGGCAACACGGGAAAGTCGTGTTGCCGGTGACCCGGTCACATCGCGGCAACAACAACAGTCGGGCAACATGTTGCTGCCGCCCGGCAACCGTGTTGCCCAATTTGTTGTCCGACAACCCTGTCACACCGCGCTGACAGCGAGGACAACACGGGGAACACTCCGCCATCTTGGTTGTTTACCTTCGTTCATGTGCGGCGAGGAATCACTGTAAATGTGACTCTACAAAGTGCTTGTGCGTTCGAAGGGCCGGGAATTACGACGGTACGACATCAACCAGTGACTGTGATTAGAAAACTTGACACGGGGAGTATTTTCTGCTCTTTATTTTATCGAAATGTTCTTCATTCCCTGAAAAAGCAGATAGCCCTAACCGAGGAAAGTGACATCGCTGATATATTTTCGGAATTTACGCCACCGTATGAAGTGTTTCTGTCCGGTTCTTTCATGCAGTTTCTATGTCTACTGTAAAATTGAGTTAGCACCGGCAGTACCCCAAAGCGTCTTTTGTAGCGTGGTGTTGAGCTGAACTGACAGTGGTTCAAAACTGCGACACGGACACGATCGGCCTTCCTAACAATCGGTGGAATAAATATTTTTCAACGCAGTCTACTTGCCTACCGCCTGCTATGTGATCGCTTCATTCCCCCAAAACGTCCTGAGTATTTTGAAAACAAAGCAGGTGTCTGGTAGCGGCTGTTTCCAAGTTCAAAGCACCAACAATCATGATCAGAATGGTCGTTTTTTTAATCTTAAATCAGAATGCATTCGATTTTTTAATCTTTGGTTTTCTGGGTTATTTTATTATACTTCATCAGCGGGTAAGTAGGCATACCATTTTATTTTACTATCAGTAATGTGAGCTGGTCTCTCGGCAGTTCTAATTTCAAAACCAGTCTGAACGTTCACGACCGTAGCTGTAACCATTTCAAAAATCGCTTTCCGTAACTACGCAGCAAAAACATTAATCAGAAATATTTTAGCTGCACGCCAGCCCTAATTATTGTTAAATCACGTTTTCCAAGCCTTTATTTGAGTAAGACGTTATTGACAGAGGACTAGCTCTGTAATCGAAGCTATATATGTTGTCGTGTTGCCGGCCCGAAATTCGCTCAGCCAGCGATCAGGGCAACACACGTTGTCCAACACAAGTTGCTGCTGTTTTTGTTGCCGAAAGCTATCATACCGAGGCAACATTTTAGTTGTCGTCCATGTTGTCGTGCTGTTGCCGCTATGTGACAGGTTTGTCGGACAACATGGGGAGCGAGCAACAAGTTGCCCGACTGTCGGACAACGTGTTGTGTTGCTGTTGCCGTCGTGTTGCCTCAGTGTGACAGGGCCTTTAGGGCTCTGCTGGCTCTGCGGCTAGCCGCTCCCTCGTACCGGCGGCCGGGCCGCTGCGCCGCCATGGAGAGGGCTTCTCTCTGGGGCGGCGTTCCTTGGAACTACGTTGCGCGGCTGCCAATGGGAGCCTTGCTCCTTGAAATTATGACGCGCGTCAGCCAATGGGAGCCTATCCATCAAATCGCCGCTACAGACGACAGGGTTCGCTCTATGGGGACAGGGGTGTTTAGGTGCCGTTTGGCGCGGCTTCAAAAGCTGATAACGCCGGTTCTCTCCATGGGACAGTTAATGATTTCGCGTTAAAACGGTCGATGAAAGAAGTGTGAACACAATAAACCGCACCCGGCGTTTGTTTAGCCGTCGCAGAAAAAGAGCTGAGATCTCGCGAACTGCGCGATGATGCTGAGAACGCCGGTGACGGTATTCTCTCCGATATGCGCAGAGCAAGACGGACACTCATTCGGATATCTACGCTAATCGGGCGGCGCATGCGTACTCGGGGCAGTAATTATTTGCAGAGTGATCTATGGGTCTTGACAACGACCTCTGATAACGTACTGGTTAAAAGGCTGATTGTTCCTGTTTTTGCCCGTCGTTACCTGATAGATGACTGCGTTTGGTTCACGAGTTTGAGATTTTTGGCGAATTACTAATCATTGATGATGGTGTTACTTCGGAAGGCTTTCACCTATTCGCTACGCGAGGTTCATGCTTAATTTTATCGGAAAACTGAAACATTAAATGTAGACAAAAAACTGTCAGCCTTTCCACTTTGGTGAAGAAGGGAGACCAGCGAAGCTGCACTATGGTGGGAATGAAGTAATGGCCGGCCGCATGTCGGCAAGCCAGAGTGGAAAGGCTCGAAAGGTTGCGCCATCTATGAGCGATGGCGGCAAGCGGACAACCGGAAAACACAACACTCTGGACAGCTACCGCCATCTATGAGTGACGGTGGCGACCAGAGTTTTGTGTCGACATTTCTTTGCGGGGGACATGATCCTGGGGAAACTAGCCCTTAACAGCTCCGCTGTAAAAGCTTGGTTATTACTTTTAACATTTTCAAAACACTCCATTTACACTTGTCGGGTTCTCAGAATCTAGTTGGCTGCTACCTTGAGCGTTAGAAATCGAGAGCTTCTTTTATAAAACATAAATTATTTTATGTCTAAAATTTCTTTCTGATTGAACATGAGAGAGGTACAGTCTCAACCTGATACACGTTAAACTGAATCCCTCTCAGGTTCAATTCAACCCGATAGAGGAGTGGTTAATTTATGTACTGGATACTTATTTGATCCTTGAGGTTCTGAAGTACAGGGGTTTTTCTAGAAAACAACTTGTGTATTTTTTCAGTATAAATAAACCCTGTGTGGTGGAAAGCGCAGGCTTGCCCTCCTGTAATACTAGTGGTTGAAAAAAGATGTGATAGTTCGGTATATATAAGGTGCTCCAGCAAAGGCTTTCAAAAATACTTAAAAACTAAGGTGGTTGATAAAAAAAGTTTATCTTTCCGGGAACAAACTGACAGCGACGGTGGACTTCAGGAATTACGAAAAACATACTTATTAACTAAATAATTAACTAAAATTTACTAACTAACGTTTTAATTGGCGAAAATAAGCAAATAGATGAAATGAGAAACCTGCTAAGCATCTTCGAAAACAATGAAATCAACTCATTTTAAAAAAAGATACAAGGCAGGGTCAGCATTTTACGGCGTTCTGTAAAAACGGTCTATTCGGACACGTTTCTAGATTTCGGTTTCCTTTCGAAGTGCATCTTTGAGCCAGCCGTCCTACTCCCCAGTGACCAAGATGCGCAACACACGTGCTCCATACTTCCCTCCATTTTACAAGAGAGGCGAGGCGGTGGCTTCGCGCCTTGGGCATCGCATGGGAGAAGGGCCGCTGCTGCAAAGATGCGCCCCGATAAGAAGTTAAAACCTATGACCACGTCCAAATGAAGCGTTTTTTCGGAACGCCAAAAAAAGCTGCACCTGCCTTATATCTAGGGCTCCGTGTTTTCGGATAAATCCGAAAAACTCCGAAAAACACCCGCCGGTAAAATATTTGTCAATTCGGATTTATCCGAAAAACTCCGAATTGTTATGTGCCCATGCCACCTCCCCCCCCCCCCCCTAACCTAACCCACACACACACATACACACAAAAAGGTTTTTTTTTTTTTTTTTACAATTTGAGCAGCGCAGGATCAATGGTCCTGGGAAAATGACACCATAATTATCTTTCAAGCCCCGGACCGTTGTCAAAAGGGGGTCTTACGGCTTGTC
This sequence comes from Ixodes persulcatus, assembly GCA_013358835.2. Taxonomy (NCBI): domain Eukaryota; kingdom Metazoa; phylum Arthropoda; class Arachnida; order Ixodida; family Ixodidae; genus Ixodes; species Ixodes persulcatus. The sequence continues at coordinate 509,742 of JABSTQ010010198.1, forward strand.
TCGTCAAGGTTGGTTCAGGGAAACAGGTCATCGTACCATTCGTGTCACGACAGAAGCTACTCTTTTGGTTTCCAGTTTGGGCCATGGGATTTGGGACTTAGAGAAAGGAGAGGGTATGTTTCTGGGGGCAATAGTGAAGGCTATGGACCATAGAGATTGTATAAAATAGCGAAGAGGGGCAGTTGAAACTTCTCTATTACATCCTGAACCACTCCACCTCGCGCGGCCGCGGGATAGATTGATGGGATGACTACGAGCTTCCTTGCGGCTACCTCTGGCAGTTTATTGATTTTAAGGTATCGACGTTTACGAAGCCACACTTGTGTGCTTGCCGTGGGACAAACTAGTATTGCCAATGACACCAACGCCAAATTCAACTGAAGAAATCTTAATTGATTAAGCGCGTTTTATTTTTTATCTGGCATACGTTTGCATCCGGTTATTATTTATTATTTTTTAATACGAAACACTGCGAAATTAATCTCCGAATTTCGGAGAATTGGGGATTTACAAAAAATAAACTCCGATAAACACCGAAAAACACCCTCCGAATTTCACAAAAAATAAACTCCGAAAACACGGAGCCCTACTTATATCTTTCTAAAATGAGTTGATTTAGTGAATTTCGATGATGCTTAGCAGGTTTGAATTTAACTGTGTGATTAATTTCACTAATTAAAAGTTAATAAGTATATTTAGTTCCTTATTTAGCTATTTATTATTATTTTTTGCAATCTTTGACGTCTGTATTGGCTAAAGATTAATCCCAGAAAGCTTTTTTTTTGTCTTAATTACATTATTTTTACGAAATTTGAAAGCCTTCGCTTAAACACCCAGTATGATCAAAGTGTCGAACCGGAACCGAAACGAACCAAAAGCCGGAACCGCACGGTTATTTATAGCCAAACCAGAACTGAACTGAACCAAAATCTTCGCCGCCATCTTGGAACTGATCCGGAGCCGAACCGGAAAAAAAATATAACGGTAAACGGTTCAAAGTGTTTCACGGTCTTTTTCTTTTTCTTTTCTTTTTTGTTGGTATCACAAACTGAATATTTGAGAATAGAAAGTTGGCAGGTGTATCTCTATGTGTTGATGAAATCGTCATATACAGAATTGCAATGTATCAGAAATTGTGGGTTTTCGTGGTGGTTTTTTATTGGCACTATGATTAGTCATGTGCCACGTGGTCAAGTGAGGTAATAATGTCAAGACATTCTGTCAACCAATGCTCTATCACGTGGCCCCGTAACGTATCGCGACGTAATTACATGACTCACTGCGTCAAGTCAATTTAAATTGAGAACGTCACTAGATTTATTAGCGCCGTTGAAACCGTGATGCCGAGTGACATCGCGACTCGGCACCGTGAGTCGCGTGACACCATGACCTACTCGATAATCATGAGCCCGAGTCGAGTGCTCGGCTTCATGACAATCAGCATAGCCAAACATTCGGGTAATGGATCGTGTTCAATCAAAGATGAGAATAGCCGCCCTCTAACAATGTCTCAAACTCAGCCCATTCTCTATGCTTTGCCGACCCCATCGCCTATGATAAACGCTCACGGCATATAATTAGCGTCAGATCATGTGGCCGCTTGTCCTAATTCGAGTTAAGGAGGGGAAATCGAGGAGAAAAAAACAAGGTACACAGGAGTGAGTGGCGAAACTATGGCAATTATGCACGCAGACCGTCACAAAGTGACCAATTATGTTGCTGCCAGGTACAGTAGAGCATGGAATATTAGTTTGTTCTATTTAGAAAAAAGTATCAATTAGCAATGGTGATGCTTATTTGCAAATTGGATTGACCGGCATATTGTCAAGTACAAACCTCAACAGCCAGACTATGCCAGCTTATCCTATATAAGAAAAAAAATTCACTTGGGTACGCGCTATTTTAGGTTTGATTTGATCTGAGTACGAAGGCACGTATAGAATAGAGTGAATGAATTTGATCACTGCTTTCTGATTTCTTCGCTTGCATCAAGGTGCTGAGTGTAAACAATGTTGGTTAGGAAAAAAAACATTATGATTGCCGGTCAATATTTCTGTAAAACGTAGACTGAAAGGGCTTGTCCTAAAACTTTCATGACAATTTGAAAATATTAAAGCTTTAAGCTGTTTCATCGTAATTATATATTGCGAAACGTATTTCGTAATCTATACTCCACGATAGGCCCATTACATGGTTTCATGCACTATAAATAATTCCTTAGTTCAAAAGCACAACTACGGTTCAACTTTCAATACTGTGGCTCAACGTTGTACCAATCACGGTTACTTTAGGCGACCTATTACACTTTGTGACAAACTTTTGATTCAGGTAAAATATATGTGACTTGGTAAAAAAATGGATGCTGTGTATGTTAATCCATAATTTATTTTACTGTATCGTCGAAATTTAATAACGCAATTTATTATTCTTGGTTAGAGATAATATAGTAAGGTTGCAGGCGAGCTGGTGAATGTCAACCATGTTGAATAAACCGGAGACTAGGGCATAAATGAACATAAAGTCGAAGGAACAGCAAGGACAGGACGACGTCTCAAACTCAGCTCAACCAGTCCTCAGGTTTATTCAACATGGTTATTCTTGGTATTTGAAAATAAAAGTGCAGTGTGCGAACGACAAAGAACTATACAGTATAGTTATTCGTTTCACAACGAAAATAGCACGTATTGCCAAAACAACGCGGAAAACAGATGATCAATTTAGCGGTTCAAACCGGTTACAACCCGTTCGAACCGTTATTTTTGCTCCCCGGAATGAACCGGAACTGCACCGAAAGCCGTAAACCTGAACCCAAACCGAACAACAAAAAATAAAACAGTTTTGACACTCTGAGTATTAGGTTATCTTAATTTATGGGCAGAAGCGATTTCGGGAGCTTTTTTGAGAGTACACGGGAGCGAATAGTGTCTGCTGTCATAAAGGGCCATCTACGTTTTTACTGTCAATATTTTCAAATGACTTCCAACTTACGATTAAGATAACGCTGAAAGCGAAAAATCTGTGAAACGTAAGACAACCGCTGTCACCTTTACCCGGTATAAAAAAAACTCTAAGATTGTTCCCGAAAAGAGCACGTTCATAGCAGACCTGCGAGATGACAGCAATTATCAGGGTCTCGCAAATAATTTTTTTGCTTTTGTTTTTCGCAATTTTTTTATGAACGCCGAATCTAGAGGGGTTGCTTCGTACGTTTAAAACGGTACGCTCATCGAATTATATTAAACGTGTTATCTCTAAAACTGCTTTACATTCTCCTCACAGGGGGATCCTGACGGACACGTTATCATGGTATGACCACCAGACATGAAAGGACTGCTCGTGGAACGAAGTTCTTCAGGGCCTGGAAACAAAAGTCGTGCTCGATTGTTCACCATGTTCGGTATACGCTTTGTTTTGCTTCCGACAAAGTGCTGTTTGGTTAAAGTTTTAGTCTTTCGACCAGATGTAGATTGTCACATATGCAAATCTCTGCCTACCCTAGGACTTTTCTTTCTTATGTCTCGTAATGCTACTTCGTCGGTGCTGTTGATCTGGAGACAGTAACAAGTGGAAGCGGTGAAATATGCATTCTGTCGCTAAAGTGAAACGCTCGGTCTGAATAATTCGGTGCTCGGGGCTATTCTGCTGTATATAAGTGTAAATTACAATTAAGTAATATATACATATATCTAACTATATTGTCTTTATCCTGTATTAGGAGAGTTGACCTAATCTTTATACGCGAAGCAAGCAGTGTTGCTCTCTGAATTTACCCCAGAACCTTAAAGCGACGGGTTCACCCGAAGTTTCAGGGGCCGCCCTTCATATTCGCATGCGATGCTTTTAAAGGCTTGAATCGAATTGACGTTGAAACTGCGTAGCGAGAAATCTTGACGGTATTTATATGACTGAAATTTCTTCTTCGTCATCGATGCTTAAACTCTTAATCGAGGCACTCTCGGTTCTGTACAAGAAGCGAAATAAACAATTAATTTCGCTCTGGTCTGGCCGCCTTTTTTTTTTTCGTCGTTGTGTTTCTCTTCTCTAGCGTAATCATTTCATTTTGCTTATTTCGTATTGTCGGCCCAACCCCCTCTCTTAAGGTAAATAGGAAATTTTATCAGGTCATTCCAATCACTCTGATAATGATACTCAATACTCCGCGGCGCCCATGCCAATGCATCGTATTGTTATCACAATTATTGAAACAATCTACTAGAAATTTCTAATCTTATGTCCAAAGCATCGTGAATACAGGCATGGAAAAACAAATTTCTCACACGCCCGGACAGTGTAAACCAGTACTTATGCTTATGCCAAGCTTCCCTTGAACCCTTGTTTGGTTCAAACATCCTGTGCCTCTTCTAAGAGAATCTTTTCGTGTCTCTGAAAATAGCCCTTTAATAAAATTTATTATGTAACCAAATAAATCCCCCGAGACATTAGGTGTTTCAGATTGTGTATTTTTATTTGTCATGGCTCTGAAATGTCGTTGAAAACAAAAATTATTTTAAGCATTGCGAACCGACTCTGATTTTCCGACTTTTGAGGAGGCAGTTGAAGGACATAACATCATCATTCACATGAACTTAAGAACATTCAGATGGATTTAATTAAGTAGGAGTCGAATTCAATCTGAAGTGTTGTATGCTCTGACTGACTGGTCAATGGTGCTGCGAAATTCTCGGGGGTGGCCGATTCAGCAGAAATACATTATTAAACATAAGACGTTTTTGTTTTGGGCAAATATATAGCTGAATATAGCTGCCAGAGGAATGTCGTTTAGACAAATAACACAGGATGGAACCTTCGTTACTTAGCGAAACGTCGACTTGCGGTCTGACGTTTCCAGGCTATGTCTTGCTTTCAAATCATGTTGCCTAAGGCTATTGATAATTTGGTGACTTGGAGATCTGTATGAAGAAACATATCTATAACAACAAGTGTTACTTCAATATTTATACAGGCACAAAAACATGAACACTGATGGAAATAAATAAAACGTGAAATTCAGCTGCTTCGCAGTTTTGTACACGATTTGTAATCGACAGTGTAGGACAATAGCAGATGTTATTATTACGATGTAATCCTCCTTACTTTGATTTCTGGTGTGTCCAATACTGCGTGACCTTGAGCATCATTTAAGAGCGACAACCTGAAAAAAGTCCTGATTAGGCACACCTCACGATTACCTGAGAGCTGAATAGAAATTAACAGGAATAAACGCTTACACGACTTTGGTAAATACCTAATTCTGGATACATCAGTTTGGCGCTCTCTTATGCCCGTTTCCTTCCAGGGCTTTCTATATTGTCGCATATTTTGAATACCAACAACTTTAAGTCACACGCACAACAAACACAACACGCACACAAATCACTTCTTGATTGTTACACATCGCACACATACACAACACAGGTTACATCCTCCGTCGATAGCACAAGCAAATGCCATACAACACTTCTGATGATTTCTGGGAGACTTGTCCACCTAATTTACGAGCTTACGCAAACTTTTCTCCGTGACGTTCCGCTTGTGCTGCTTCATTGTTTTGATAACGAACGTAGCGTGAGATGATCGACTGAGGAGTGATGCAGCGCCATGGCCGTCGCAGATGGTCTTCCTGCCTTCACGTAAGTTTGTGAACAAAGTTCGACCCGCAGAAAGATGTCACTACACTTTATGGTCAGCACGCCTGTGTAGCAACAACCGTAACTGCCACTCTGCCGGGAGGGTCGTCAGCGACGTGGTTTTCCGGGGACCTTCCGTTCCTGTGGCACAGCGTCCGGACGTCCGTGAGTGGAGCCGGATGCTTGCACCTGAGGAGCCTCTGAAGGGCCTCCCTGAAGTCCTTCATCCGGTAGGCGTACAGGAAGGGATTCAGCGCAGAGTTCAGGTGCGACAGAATGATGAGCGAATCGAAGACCCACTGGGGAGGATCGCAATGTGCACAGAAGGCCTTCACGCAATTGAGGGTGTACAGCGGGAACCAGCATATCATGAAGAAGATCACGACTGAGAAGAGGGTCTTGGCGGTTCGCACTTCGCGCCGAGTCATATGGTGATGGTGGTGGTGGTGGTGGTGGTGGTCATGTGTGTCATGCGGATGATCACTGGTCTGGTGGTCGTGCAGATGTAGCTGTCCCCTTAGCACACTCACCAGGCTGTGTCCATTGCCTTGTTTGAGTCGAAGGTTCTCACTGCTCTGATTTGAATCTTGCACACTGGCATGATTACGTAGAAGGTCGCCATTGGATTTTGCGCACTGGTCTTGAACCTGAGCATTGATGGCGTGCTCATCGTAACTTGAATTCGGCTGGCGTCGTAGCTGGCCGACTTTGGCTGATGAGGTAACGTGACGAAGGTTGGTGGTGTCCTGATTCAAACTTTTCGAGTCAGTCTTGGGTGGTGCGGCTGGCGGCACGTCCGTGTGGTTGTTATTTTCAACGGGTCGGGCGGGAGGCAGGTGATCCTGAACGGAGTGCTGGAACACCGCAATCTGTCGGAGCTGCAAAGAGGTTGAACACGGTGATTACACAAACAGTATTGTCTCGCCGTTCATAATTTCAACAAACGTGATACCGAAAAATTAAAGTTTCCTTGGTAACCCATTTTGGCGATATTTGAAAATTTTGTTTTGCCTCATCGCGATTTTAACACCATATAACGAGGGTAAAACAAGTAGTCGGCGGTCGTTTTCTTCTCCTAATTATCCGTAGGGGTTGGATGGTTTGTGTTTGCCGCTCAGAGGAGCTCTCATGGTTAGCAGCACTTTCTATAAAATTAAAAAAAAGGTACCCGACGTAATATTAGGTCATTCTTGAAACAATTTTGTTGGTAATATTGTTAGGCGTGAACTCGATTTCTAAGTTCATCTAGAGCTTTGGGAGCTTTAAAATTACATCAAATCCAACTGAACTATGTAAATCTTCTTTCAGAAGGACTTGATTTCACTCTGGCCCCACGCATTGTTTCTAAACGAGATTTTATAATTGAAATTGAGAAGTCACTTCGTCGGGTATCAATCTTGCACGCAGCCGCATTACAACAACGCTTAACAACGCAAAAGGAACGCCATCGAATCTGAGCAAGCTGAAGCAATTGGTCCTTCGGAATCTTAAATCGGTTCAGTCGATTATCATTCTTACGGCTGACAAGGGAAAAGTACATTTGTACTTGACAAATAAGTTTTTTTAATGAAAAAATGCAGGTGGTTCTTGATGACACAGTTGATTTCAGGATGTTGCCACGGGACCCTACTCCAAAATCTGAGAGATGCCTTGTTGATCACCTCCGTGATCTAAAAAAGAAGAAACGCCTAGACGACGCCACGTACCGTCGTCTTTTTTTCTTCTGAGGGATCTACGCCCTAAACTTTATGGTCTCCTGAAAGTTCACAAACCCGAGTGCCCATTGTGCCCGATTGTTTCATTCTTTGGTTGTCCCACTTACAGCCTGTTAAAATATCTAGTGTAACTCATCAATCCCGTAACGGGAACAAACGATTTGACACTACATAATTCCAGGAGTTCGTGGGCCACGTTCGATGTCACGTCGTTCACGAACATGACGCAATGGTTTCTTTTTATGTTGTGTCATTGTTTACAAATGTCCCCAGTCCTCTAGCTGTGAAAGTAGCTGAAGCGCGCTAACGTAATGATGGCACGTTCCACTCACGCACATCGTTAACAGTCGAGGACATTAGGGAGTTTCAGAATAGCGTACGCTAAAGATTTGAGTACGCAAAGAATAGCGTCGTCGCCACTGCGCATGCGCCGAACGCTAACCACGGTTTGCGCTTTGCGTGCGCTATTTTAGCGTACACTCTTAAAAAAAAGCTAGTAGTATTTACCAGGTAAGAACTAGTAACCGCTTGTCACATATGTTACTAGGTACCTAGTAACCGCAGGTAGTAACGGTCAAGCTAGTAACGGTTACTAGGTCAAGAAGCTAGTAACTGTTACTAGCCCCAAAGTAGAATCCATGTATTTTACTACCTCTAGCTAGTAACTAGCGCTACCTCCCGACGGAAGACCGGAAACGCAACTAGTCACGTGATTTCCGGTGAAAAAAAAGTGTGGTGTTATGCCACTTACCACCAGGTGGCAAGCGCAACAAAAATTGAAACTGGAAATGAGTAATCCAGGTGGCGCTAGTCACCGTCCAATTAAACGTACTCAAATAAGGAAGCCGATTATTTATAGTTTATTTCAATTCTTCCACATTTGCAAGTAGATACTACACATATGCACACACACATTTTTTGCACACAATTCATCCAACACAGGTCACACTACAAATACGACACATTCTAATCACTAACTTCGAACCCAGGAGGTTTCCAGCGCACGCTTTTGGGCTGAGACGCGTTAGCCCACTCGGCCACTTCCTCCTTTTTTTTTTTTTGTCTTTACTACCTTTATTTCAACAGACAGTACAACACATTCCCAACAATGACAAACAAGAGCAGCCAGATAGTCCCTAGACTGCGACTATAGTTTAAAATGTCTTCATTGATACCAGCCTGTCCAGTATAGGCACCCACTCAGGCTTTTCGGTCGGCGTTTCATACTCTTCTCTTACATAAATAACAGTCTCAATTAAATATTCCATTGCTTGACGAGGGTTAACATCAGCATTTCGTACAGCCATCCTAGTCCTCCATAGGCTGTGGAGACCCAACAGCATGAACATGTCGTAAGGAACACCCCCTTCGTTGTCGACAGAGAGGAATCGAATGCCATAATTTGTTAATGGTAGGTACTATTTCAGGGTACGCTGCAGAGTGTCCCACAACAAAACAGCATCCCAACAGTCTAGGAAAATATCTTCAACAGTTTCGGGTTCTCGACATAAGAGACAGTTGACTGACCATTTCACAAAAAGGCCTTTCTCCTGCAGCCAGGGCTTAACAGGAAGGGTGCCACTGTGTAGCTGGAAAAAGAAAGTCTTTACAGTTGGCTAACCGGCATTATTTTAAGCCTTTTTAAAACATCTTTTCCTGGGCCGTCACAATATAAGAAGTGGTACAAGCTAGGGTATTGGCAGCACAGTGTCAACCAGATATTTATATAAGCGCTTCCGAGCGACAACGCTTAAATACTCCAATGAAAACCGTACTTTTAAAAACTGAAAGGCTCTGACCACTTCATACAAAAAACCACGTAGCCCCACACGTTGAAAGGTACTAGTAGATACAACAAACTCAGGTAATGCATGACAGTCTGACCTGCAGAACAGTTCGCAAGAAATCATCTTTTTGATCCCGAAGAAAAATAAAACGAGAAACCACCTGCCGAAGAAACAAACGAACAAGTCCAAGCCCACAGTTTCGCGCGAAACGAAACAAATTAGTACGACTGCTTCGCTCCCAACCCGAACCCCATACGAAAACTGCAAACACCCTATGTAACCTCTGAACATTCAATCTCGACATCGACAGCACTTGTAGATCACACCATACTTTTGCCACAATAAACAAGTTGCAAACTAATGACCGCGCAAACATTAAAAGATCCTCACCACCCCACTTTGCTGTTTTTGCGCGAACTTGCTCCGTCCGCTCCCTCCAATAGTCCCCGGTATCACGATAATGTTCTAGTGGCACGCCAAGGTACTTGGGCGGTAAAACAGTAAAGTGAATGTTTTCAAAACTAACTGGTGTGGATTTCCAACAGCCGTGCCGGAATCCAACGCATTTGCTCCAATATATGGCACTACCTGCCATCTTGCGAAACAAGGCAGTTTCTTTCACTACCTCACTAACACTTTCTGTATCCTCACAAAACACAGCTATATCGTCTGCGTAAGAAAGGAGCTTGAGTTCACTTGAAACCAGCCTAAAACCACGTATCTTTTGACTATGGAGGATCTTTAAACAAAAGGGCTCAAGATAAATGGCGAACAACACAGGAGATAAAGGGCATCCCTGTCGGACCGAGGACCGAACTTCCAATTTTTGACTCACTTCCTTATTGACGATTAGACTTGTAAAACACTTTGCATGGGACATTTTTACACCATCTAAAATAACTGAACCTACATTCACGTGTTCCAATATGGAAAAAAGTATGTCGTGTGCTATCCTATCAAAGGCCTTCTCTAAATCCAGTTGCAGCATAGCCACTCTACCGCCGAAAGCGTCACAATTCACTCTAAAATACTTATGGCCACGTAAACATTTGTAAAGATTGTGCGCCCTTTAATGCCACACGTTTGGTGAGGCCTAACAATGGATGCTATTATAGTTTGCATTCTTCTCGCCAAAACTTTCATAAAAATCTTATAATCCACGTTGGTAAGGCTTATTGGGCCATATGACTTAACCGATAACTGTTTTACAGGGTTTTCACTTTTGGGAATCAAAATGGTATGGGTTCAGATGGTGGCATTTCTTTGACCTCGTACGCTTCCAGTAGCACACGGTGTAGAGCCTCAGCCATAGGTTCTTTAAAAGCCTTGTAAAAAGCTTCCCCAAGCCATCGGGTCCGGAAGACTTTCCTGTGTTTAGATCATTAATTGCTCTTTTTATTTCTAGCACACTTATCGGCACTTCGAGGACTGTCTTAACCTCCTCATTTAATTTTGGCGTTAACGGTAAAAACTCTTTTTCGAAACCTCCCTCAACACGTATCTTGTGCCCTAAAAGATTTCGATAATATTGTCACGAATGACAAGTGATGAGGCGGTAATAACTGAGTAAACTGAACGTTTAATGGGGCGAACTTGTGCCCAAAAATAAAGAAAGGAACAGAAGAAAAGAGTAGGTAACAAGAGAGCGTCCCGGGCGTCGAAGGCGGCGAAGCAGCAAGATCGAACGCTGAGGCGAAACTAACTGCGGCTCGCCACGCGGAGCCCCTTATGTACACGCGTGGGGTTCTGGAAGAATCGGCGTAGAAGGTTCTGCGTGTGGAACATTCTGACCTCGAACAAGCAACACGGTTCTCGAATTTACCAGACCATTTACGTCAGAGTACACAAAAATGCGTCCCCGCGGCCAGGAATCGAACCCTGGCTTTCTGCGCGGAAGGCACGCGCGATAACCGTTAGGCCACAAGCGCGCTGCCTGCTTGGTCAGCTGCGCTCGCGGCATTACTCCCCCCTTTAAAAAGTGCATCGCCCCGATGCAACACAAAACAAAACAAAGCAAATAAAAAGGACGGTAAACTAAACAGTCATTTGGAAGGTATAAGGTGCACAGTCCTATCGGGCGTAGTACCGCTTCAGGCGCACGACGTGGACGACTTCAGGCCGTGGTGGGCGGCGTGGTGATGTTCTTGTTCCGTCGGGCATCACCTCGTAGTTCAGCTCCCCGAGGCGTCGAAGTACCTTGTACGGTCCAAAGTATCGTTTCAGCAATTTCTCACTGAGGCCGCGGCGACGGATGGGCGTCCATACCCACACCCTGTCTCCGGGCTGGAAGTGGACGTCCCTGCGACGAAGGTTGTAGCGGCCGGCGTCGACGCGTTGCTGGTCTTGAATCAGAAGTCGGGCGAGCTGGCGGACTTCTTCGGCCCGTTGAGCAACCACCTGGGCGTCGTCGCTCTCACTGTCAGCTGGCTCATGCGGCAGCATCGCGTCCGGCATGGTCGTTACTTTCCGACCACGTACCAGCTGGAAGGGTGTGAATCCAGTGGTCTCTTGAACCGCCGTATTGTAGGCGAACGTGACGTAGGGCAGCACCTCGTCCCACGTCTTGTGCTCTACGTCGACGTACATAGAGATCATGTCAGCGATTGTCTTGTTGAGTCGCTCCGTCAGCCCGTTGGTCTGCGGGTGGTACGCAGTTGTACGACGATGGCTGGTGTGACTGAGTCGGAGGATTTCTTGGGTCAGCTGTGCCATGAACGATGATCCGCGATCTGTAATCAGAACTTCTGGAGCGCCGTGCCGGAGGACGATGGACTCAATGAAAAACTTGGCAACTTCCACGGCAGTCCCTGAAGGAAGGGCTTTCGTTTCGGCGTACCGCGTGAGATAATCTGTGGCTACGATGATCCAGCGGTTCCCCGACGTCGACGGCGGAAAAGGGCCAAGTAGATCCATTCCGATCTGCTGGAAGGGTGCAGTTGGAGGAGAAATTGGCTGCAGGAGTCCGGCCGGCCTCGTCGGAGGTTTCTTGCGTCGCTGGCACTCGTGGCATGATCGTGTGTATAGGTGGACGGTCTTGGGGAGCTTGGGCCAGTAATACTTGTCACGAATTCGGGCCAGTGTCCGGCTGTAACCAAGGTGTCCGGACGTCGGGTCGTCGTGGCAGGCTTGGAAGATCTCCTCTCGAAGGTCAGTCGGGATTACCAGCAGCCACGACAAGTTGTTGTCCCTAAAGTTCTCTTTGTAGAGTACACCTTGTCGCATGACGAAGGTCGACGGGGCTCGTGAGAAAACACGTGGCAAGGTACTCCCGCGCCCTTCCAGGTGCTCTATTAGTGCGCGCAGCTCAGGATCGTCTCGTTGACGTCGTGCCATGTCGTCGGTGTTCACTGCGCCTAGGAAGCACTCGTCTTCATCGTCGTCGCTGCTGCCGGAAGGTGTTTCGACGGGCGATCGAGACAGGCAGTCGGCGTCGCTGTGCTTGCGGCCTGACTTGTAGACCACAGTCATGTTGAACTCTTGTAGTCGGAGACTCCATCGAGCCAGGCGTCCTGACGGGTCCTTGAGGTTGGCAAGCCAGCAGAGCGAATGGTGGTCCGTGACTACGCGGAACGGGCTCCCGTAAAAGTACGGACGAAACTTTGTGATTGCCCAGACGACCGCAAGGCATTCTTTCTCAGTCGTGGAGTAATTTTTCTCCGCCTTGGATAGTGTCCGACTTGCGTAGGCAATGACTCGCTCGGTGCCTTCTTGTAGTTGAACCAGTACCGCACCAAGTCCTGCGTTACTTGCGTCCGTGTGAATCTCGGTTTCCGCATCCTGATCGAAATGTCCAAGAACAGGAGGAGTCTGGAGTCGTCGCTTCAGCTCGTCGAATGCCTGCTGCTGCTCTTCGGCCCATTCGAACTTCTCAGCGTCCTTCGTGAGGTTTGTGAGCGGTGCCGAAATCCGTGCGAAGTCCCGAACGAAGCGCCGATAGTACGCACATAGTCCCAGGAATCTTTGCACGGCCTTCTTGTCTGTCGGCGCCGGAAATGCCGCGACGGCACGAGTCTTTTCTGGGTCTGGGCGAACGCCGTCATTGCTAACCACGTGTCCTAGGAACTTCAGTTCGTCATAGGCGAACCGACACTTCGATGGCTTAAGGGTGAGCCCGGCGGTCTGTATGGCCTGGAGAACAGCTCGGAGTCGTCGCAAGTGCTCCTTGAAGTCGCTTGAAAACACTACGACGTCGTCAAGGTAGGTCAGCCGCGAGCGCAGCTGACCAAGCAGGCAGCGCGCTCGCGGCAATATTCAAAGAAAGCACGTTTAATAAACTTTTTATCACGGGTGATTTCGTTGCCGTATTGTATCTCTTTTAGTTTGTTTTGTATTGCATATTTTTTTCATCACTCAGTGAGCGCTTAGTCGGCGTTTCTTCCGCCCACAATCGGTCGGCTCGAGCTCTTATCACCGCTCCATGGTAGTTATCTGTATCGATAAGCTCTAGTTTGCTCTTGACTTCGCTGACTTCTTTCGTAAACTGTCCCGGTTGAGCGCTCTCCACACATAACAAAAACTGGAGCTGACATTGCAGTTCTTTTACTTTTCCCTTTCTTGCCTTTTCAAAAAACTCGCCCGTTCTATCGCATTCATTTTTACTTCTTCCTTAAATAGCTCCCATAATGCTCCAAAGCTTCCAGTCTTAGCCTCCAACAGCTTTTGTGTGCTTTCCTTCACTCCGCTCAATGAGGCCTCATCTTTCAAAAGCTTATCATTAAATTTCCATAAATCCCAGTTAAAGGCCGTTTTATTTTGTTTAGTTCCTGTCGTGATTCCAAGCTGTGATCACTGAAAGCTACATGTTTAACGTCATAGTTCTGGCAGAGTGGGACAAATGCTGCTGATATATAAGCCCTATCAAGCTTGGCGTGGCTTGCGCGTTGGTTATGCGCGAACTGGGGTACATTATTTTTCGATAGAGCCCACGAAACGTCCTCTAAGTTACATTCTTTCACTAAGGTATTCAATAACATCGCGCTCTGATCACGTACCGGCAGCTGCTGTACTCTATCTTCTGCAACGCACACACAGTTAAAATCTCCCAGGAAGATAATAAGTTTATCAGAGTTAAAATAAAAGGCAACTTGTTCAAAACAAAAAACCACGCTCACTTTGCTGATTCGGCGCGTAGACACATATCATACGCCATTGCTTACCGGAAAAGGTAAAATCGCATACAATCAAACGCCCATTCGTACAAACAACAACAGACTCTACCACAATTCCTACGAAATTGCGCAAAACTAAAGCACAGCCCCCAGATCTACCAACAGAGTGGCATACACATATATTATACCGAGCTCTGAAAGGCTGAAGCATGCGGCTCGTTTGCTCTTCGCTCTCTACCTTTGTCTCTTGCATAGCCACTACGTCAAGGTCGTTATCCAGAAAAAGGCGGCTAAGCTGGTACTGCCTGCGCCTGGCCGCCAAGCCTCGTACATTCAGCGTGGCTACACGTAGGGCTGTGTCGAGATTACCTGCCCTTTCTGAGCGAGCAGAACGGAGCTGCTTGGTGCTCACCTAGGCTCTTTGAGAGAAGCCGAAAGACTCACTGTCCCGAAGATCTGGCCGGCCATTTTCGCCAGCCGAAACGTCCAAGGCGCTACCGGAGGTCTCCTTCTCGGACAAGTCGTGTTACGTCCCTATAAAGTTCCGAGTGCCTTGCAGAACGCGAGCCCTCACTACTGCGAGGACGGCGTTACCGTTGGACTTCGGTCCGGTGGTATGTTGGGCTTGGGACTCAGGCTTGACCGCCGCGTCAAAGGCGCCTTTGGGGGCGGCTCATCGGGGGCAGCAGCTCCGGAGTTTTGGCTGGCTTCTTTACTAAGTTCACGGGCCCGCTTAGGAACAGGGGCCGTGGTGACCTCCGCTTCGACGTCCTTAGGTTCGACCCTGTCAGCATGCGTTGTCTCGATAGCTGAAGACTCCGCCGTGCTGATGATATCCGCACTCGGTGCACCACCCGCCGACGTCCCCGCAGGTAGCCTACCGCGGTCACCGTCGCTTTGTCTTTCGTCCCTGCTCCCCAAAGGTCCAAGGGGTGCCTCTGTCTGCTCTGGTAGCTGACTCGCTCCTCCACTGGCAGCTTCCTCGGCGTCAGCCACGTTCATGAGGTGCTCCGAAATATCGTCGCTCCTCACGGGCCCTGCGACGCTCGCGTAAGTGCGAACGCACTGGCTCTCACTATGGCCGAAGCGTCTGCAGAGCGCGCAACGTGGCACTCTGCACTCCCGGCGCATATGGCCCTTGCCCTTGCACCGAAGGCAAAGCGGCGCCCTGCCTGGCACCACCACTAACACCAGGTTGCTAGCGATGCGCAGCTGGTGGGGGATGTCCTCCACCGTGACGCCTGCTGCCAGCTTGAGGGTCACCGAGCGCGTCGTCGACCCCATGTCCATGCAGCCTGGGACGTGCCACTTGTCTCTGGTGACCCCGGTCGACCTCCCGAAGGGTGCCAGGGCCACACGCACCTCTTCATCTTGGACGTGGTGCAGCAGCCAGTGGAGCTTAAAACGAATGCGGTTGCCGTCGGCGAGAGTCTGCTTTCTTGCCGTCTCCCGCGGCGAACGAAGGCTGTAATTGACGGGGAGTACGACGGCGACTGCACTCCTTTCACGCGCTGCGCTACAGAAATGCATGCAAAATTAATACCGCATGCAGCTCGCATCTTAAGTTTTGTAGTACACTGACGAATGCTCGCGTTTTTGGTGAAGATATAAGCGAATTCAGAAAGACTCGTAGAATGCCAAAACATTTTTTTTTTCATTAGTCCCAAAGCTAGATACTCTTTACGACGCACATCAACGGTTGTGACAGTGCACTGTCACGACCGAAGACAGCTCAATCAGAATCATTTAACCACCGAGCATACACAAACCGTGAATAAGTTCTCAGTGTCAAGTAGGAGGAGGCAGAGAAAAGCTTCTTGGACGACAAAACCCAATCCAGTGACAGCGGCACCGGCTCGTTAGAACTATCCTCGGAGCAGTCCAGGTCCACGCACACACTCGCCCCGTCGAGCGCACGAACGTTAACTATGCACTCCGACACGGGAACACGATGACACAAGGCAAAAACGGCAGGTTCAGATCGGAGAAATTAGCGTCTTGCAAACTTCGACTGGCTCGAACTTGCTTGTCGTACAATGTTACCAAGCGTCTCTTGCGAAAGAAAAACATGTTTTAAAAAAATATAAAAAAACCGAACGAACTTTTTTTATTTTTGGAAACGTTTTTAGTATGTGCTACGTGTCTATTTTCATCCCAGTTAAAACCAAAATGAAAATATAAACGCTCACAAACGAATTCAAACGAGAAGGAAAGTAAGTAAGCCCGCATGGCCATTGCATCAACAATGGCTGCTACGCTCGCTGCGGCTCGCTGCAGCGCTGGCTTCCACGACGTGCTGGTACGGAGGCTGCGATCGTTATAGAGTCAGCTCCAACCCTTAAACATGACCCCTCATGCAATATTTGACGCTACGATTGCGTGTGGTATACCTCCCCCGGCGATCCGAAACAGCAAGTGCGTCGCTAACGCTGGCCATCGGGTATGAAGCAAGCGCCGCCATCTTCTCCGCGCCTTTGCGGTAGTAAATACGTAGCTAGTAAAAAGGTAGTAACGGTCAGAAAAAGGTAGTAACGGCTGCATTTGCTAACTTTTTACTATCTATCGCGCGTTTGAGGTGGTAAATAGTTAGTGAAAGGTAGTAACGGTAAAAAAGAGGTAGTAGCTGCTGCAGTTACTAGCTTTTTACTAGCTTTTTCTTACGAGTGTACTCTATTTTTCGGAAACTGCGTGCCTGCGCAAAGAGTCTTTGCGCTCCTCCAAGGGGGATTCGTGATGAGAAGTTGGCCAAAGCCAAGACGAGCACAGTTAAAAAATGGCGGCTCGCAGGCGACACCGGCGGCATCCTCGCGTCTGCGATTTTCAATACGGGACGACATTGCTCTCGGCTTGGAAAACCCAGTAAGGCGCGCAACGGTCACCGGCCACTTGATGCTTGCGACGCGCGAGCATTTCTCGGCGAAGATACGGTGTGCGAAGGGAGAGCGCCTTTAGAGCGCGCGACACTAGAGCGCCGACGTTAGAGCACGCGACACGAGGGCGCTGCGACAATAGCGCGCTTGACACTAGAGCGCATGTCACAAGAGCGCATGGCCAGTTGAGCGCGCGACACGAGAGCGCATCGCATTTGAGCGAACACCGCAAAATGTGTGATGTATACCGCGGCTCCACAGACAGAACAAAATTGTGCGACTCGTCGGATTGGAGCATTGGTGATTTTTAAATGGTTGAATATGCCTTTAATAAAAAATAAAAATAAAACGGGTACGACTCTTTCTAACCAATTGTTTACTGACATCGGCGAGAAAAGGGGGCAGGGGAGTGGGGCATATAGGTACCGAAAATGTCTACAGTTGGGTGGAGCAGCGAGTCTAAGATTTCTTCACAGTGCTGCGGTGCGCCTCTCGGATATACTATAAATAGTTTACTGTTTGCTATATTTTGTCTATTCTTGACAGGCATTTGGGCTCCGATCTATTTGGTGGCTATTTAGACGTCCCACGCATTAGTTTAAATTTTATTCCGACGACCATGACCGTAATGAAGAAAGGTCACTCCTAAAAAAGTATCAGTAAAAATCTCATCAAAGGAAAGCTGAGCGCAATTTAATCGGATGCAGATCTTTCCAGTCTTCTGACGGATACACGAAAACCTCCCCTGCATATCTGTGATATACAAAATCGAAGAACTAATCAAGCTAGGTCAGCTGCAATGTTTTTTTTTCTGCAAAAATGCACGCTACAAATATTTTTTTGTTGTTGTTGTTGTTGTCAGCTTTTTGCAACACTTCTTGGTTTGTCACATGCAAAACTTTCGTCTACTCATTTCGGAATGTCATTGCTGAATTCCGCGGCACAAATCCCCACCAATCTCACATAAAACACGCGATGCCCGAACAAGTGGTCGGTCCAGTCGGGCCACTCGCACTGGACTGGCTGTGCGCTCTCGTGACGGGCGCTATAAACCAACTCAACTTGCTGACGTCATACGACCGCGGTGGCGCTGCTGTCGGTACTGCGCATGCGCTAACGCTTCATTCCTCCCAAATTTGGCTTCTGCGCATGCGCAGTGCCCACACCTGTTGTGGGCAAAGCGGGCTTGTTTGTAAACAGTGTGTTGGTTTATAAGGAGACGCGAGCTATGTCGCTGCGCTCTCGAGTCGCGCGCGCTAACGTCGCAGCGCTCTCGAGTCGCGCGCGCTAACGTCGCCGCGCTCTCGAGCCGCGCGCTCTAACATCGCGGCGCTCTAGTGTCGCGCGCGCTAACGTCGTGGCGCTCTACTGTCGGCGCTCCATTGTCGGCGCTCTTGTGTCGTGCACTCTAGTGTTATACAGCCGTGTGCGAAGGTCACTTTCGTAATTTTGAACGAAGACCATGTTAATGACTTTTGTCTAACTTTGAATAGCGTTGAACCATCAATCCGATTCACACGTGAAGTAGAACAGAGCAGCACTCTGCCTTTCGTAGATCTTGATTTATGGCGAAACAGCGCCGGACACGTAGAAACAAATATGTACCGTAAAGCTTGCGACACGGGTAACTTCTTACACTTCAACTCACATCATCCGGTTGAGCACAAAAGAACAGTCGTAAAAACCCTGCTAGATTGGTCCGAACACAATTCTTCTAATCCAGTACTGCGAGCATCTGAAGATACAGTTACGGTCAACTCGCTGATGAAGCAGGATTATCCTAGATGTTTTATTGAAAACACGCCTATGCAGATGGGACAAGAGAGACGTCAGGATAAAAATCGTAATAGAGCAGGGCAAGCAACAATGCCGTATATTAAAGGCGTTTCTGAGTCTATTTGCATTCGCAGGGCCCTCGCTTCTTTAAGCATCCGGACAGCTCTCAAACTTCATCTTAAACTACGTTAACTCGTTTCCAGACCAAAAGACAGCCCCGTCTGAAAGATCACAAGCGTGACGTGGGGAAAGGCATGCATGCCACTAGGGCAAAGACGGAGGTGGTTGACCGTTGTTGGACAACGGGTCACAATTGTTTCTTCGAGTACGCATCCACCTTCTTGTAGGTGACGAGTAACAACGGTAAAGGGCTGTTTATACTCCGACGTTGAGCGCAGTGAACGCAGCGTAGCGCAGAACGCCCGCCTTTAATTGGCCGGCGGTCAAGAACTCGATTTCTGCGACCAATCAGTATCTGTGCGCGTTGCGCTACGCCGCGCCCGTCGACGTTACGTTGGAGTATAAACGTACCTTAACTGTGCAGCTCTGAAGGTCAAGGGTGGTTCGCCGTAAAAGGTCACTATCTCACAGAGACAACGGGTGCAAAAACCAGCTCGAACGGCTAGGAAATGTGTATGTCCGTGGAAGAAAGAAATCTCAATATCCTACTGACCCTTCAACCCTGTTTCCAAAGGTTAACAAATCGTTTAAAAGAAAATTTCACGCACCGCGTTGTCGCTCATGTACTTTCAGATTTTCCGTATTTACAGTTTTTCTTTTTAGGTTTTAGGCAGACATTATTAGGTTTTCAAACGTTTTCCAGTTTTTCAAGTTCATAAAGTTTTCAGTTAGGCTTTTGTTGCCTAGAGAGTAAACCACGGAAAACACTCGGCCTCAGTTAGAGATTTTGGAATAATATACCCCATACGCTTCACAAATATTACAAAAAAGGGCATTTTCTTTTTACAAAACTGACGAATTTTAATGATAATAAATTGATGTATGTTGCCATGATCCGACTGCCTTCATATGTCAAGAAGAAAACAAAAATCGGTGAGCTTTTCTCCGCATCCGCTGGTTTTGCGGTGAGTTTTTCTCCGGTGAGTTTTTCTCCGGGATTCTTGGATTTGACCAGGAATAATTTTAGGTCATCAGTAAAAATCTCAACTGCTTGGCACGTTCGTATAATAATCTTTTTTACTCACACGGTAAGTGTCATTGTTCAATTTTCGCCCAACAAGCTGGCCAATGAGGGGCATGCAAATATCTTGTATATCGTTGTTTATTGCTCTGTGAAGCTTGGTCGAGCACATTTAAAAACGGTACTGCAAAACAAAACACTGAATCAAACACCAGACAATATTCAAGTGTCGAGTCCTGAACGGGCTTTCACACATCTTAGCAGATTTTAGAGTCAGACCTCAAGAGTAGCTCTCCTTGTCGAAAACCAAACATATAACCATTCCATCATTGCGACATCGTTTTGGCGAGAATGTTTCTATATCAGATAAATAATAAACCTCATCTGGAAGTGGTATAGCTAGCTTATATTGAATTGCATACACATTGATTGATTCACGCTTTTATTTCGTCGTCTCCACTGGGAGACTTGCTCCGAATAAAAAGATTGCTGTTCGAAAATCGCCAGTTTGAAAGAATGTGGGGGAGCTCGAGTGCACACCATGCACGGGCGAAGGCACACACTCTCGCTTAAAAGCCAGATATTGTTGCCCGTAAGTTTGCAAGATCCGAGCACAATTTTATACCAAAAAGCTCTTAAACCCTGACTTTAGAAATAAGAAAGGTCCGAAATGGCAAGCGTAACGACTTAAAAGAAGGGCATGGAACATATCAGTTTGACGAGAACTCCGACGACATCCTAAAAATCGTCTTTCGCAAAGGTTAAGTCTTACTTCGGTTGTTATTATACGCGCTTTCTGAAGATTGTTTCCGTTTTCTTGCAACTCGAAAAGCAGTCCGCAAGGATATACCCAAATCCCCTCGTCGGGGAGTCACAAAAGCGCTCATTCGTAGATTGCCTTACGCCGTTTAGCTGTGTCTGTATGGTCGTTGCAGAAATAACTTTAGATGCGCAACAAACACGAAAAAAAAATATTAAATGCGCATTTTAATTTAATTTACCCGAAATTACTGTTAATGTGCGTGTTTCAAGCACAGCATCTAAAGTGTTTTTGTTTTGTTGTCTGAAACTTTTTGAAAAATAATGTTTGCATCGGGTTTGTCTACCGGTCAAGCGACCATGGACAAGCCAATCCTTTCTACCGGTAGCTACGGATCTCACTGTTTCGCGGCTTGGCTTGGTTAGGTCTTTCAGTACCTAAATCAATACAAAACTTCTCAAAGAAGCTTTACGCCATCTGCGACTAGAAGCCGTTTTTGGGGAAGCTGGCCTCGGAAGAAGAGGCAACATGTCGTTACCGACTTTCATTGTGCTGGAAAATGAAAAGAAAGAAAGAGGTTCTGTGTCTCTTTAATTTTCGTTGATCTCGCGAAGTATCCGCTACGAGCCCTCAAAGCGCCCTGCAATTTGGAAACAAAATTACGTCGGAACAAATATCGGGCATTGGTAGCAACGCAAGTACTACACTAGCGGTGCACAGGCGCCGTAGTGTCGACCTCTTGGGTGACGACGATGTAGAAGAAATAGGGAGTTTTCGTAGATCGAGTTTGCCCCTCCGCTAAGCCCTCCGCAATGAAGAAGCCGTACTGCGCCCGCGCACCGATGGCCTTGACTGTAGAGTTCCGGGAATCGTATGAGGAGGGCATTGCGGGACGGCGAAATGTATCTACGAAAACTCCCTAACAGGGACTTTGAGTCGATCGTTTCGATAGATCTGATAAAAACACCCGGTAACAATACGATGCATGCGCAAAGCCGTCTGCGGAGTATCGGATATTGTTATCGGAGGTATCGAAACTAGCTACTATAACTCCCTGTTAGGCGGTTTTAGATAAGCTTGTCGAAGGGCTGTGCGCACCCTGTGAAATAGTGTTGTCGCCGCTGCGCGCGCGCGGAAACCCTATAGTGCACCTTGGGTGATGGCTCGTGCACGTTATTTTTTATAAATATTGTGGGTATCCAAACTCTCCAGAAAGTGAGCTTACCGTGTTATCGCAAGGCGCGTGAAGTTGCGGGAGTGCTAAAGCCAAAGCAATCCGCATTCGAAGCCGGAGCGTACTCAATCTCGTAGTATAAAACAGATTCAAAGATATTGTTCGAGACACCTCTCTCGATTTTTCTATTCAATACTATTGTTTTTCACGCACAATCAAAGCGTCGGTTACACCTTGATGGCACTACCAGCGTGAGCGACATCTGAGTTTTGACTCGCGGTCGGTAGTCATTACTCAAACTCTCTGCAGTTATCCTTGCTAACGGCCACCCTTTGTTTGTACCGCCCCTTAACATGGGCTAAAATTTGTAAGCTATTTCAGACCATACGAATATACGAACTTCAACACACGCACGCTCCTATAAGAGCGAGCTTACACATTCGGGTGGTAGTCTCCAACGGGAAGTTTTAAGATATGATGTTCTACAAAAAACCATGCTCGTGTCGTTATCACGAAGCGAGCGTAGCCACTTGGAAGCGCGGGTTGAAGCGCCCACCCGCAGTTGTATCGGCTTTTTTTTAAAACGTTTCGCTAGAACTCTCTATCGTTGTACACACTAGCTGCGTGCGATTTCCCCGCACCTCCTGCACCGGTGCAGAAAAGTGTAGGACAGTGTACTTTCGGCATCTGTATTCAGATACGACCGGAAGTGCACCGCCTTACACTTTTCTGCTCTGCCGCATGGAGGTGCAGGCAAATCGAACGCAGCAAATGTTTACAAAGAGGGCCGCGTTTGCCCACGCCGGGTGTGGGGACATCTGCACATGCGCAGTGCCGACAGCAGCGACACAGCGATGGCGTGACGTCACAGAGTTTAGGAAACGCGGGCGTGCCGAGCCCCCATCATATTATTGCTCCGCAGCGAATGAGATTGCAGGATTGCCCGATAAGAACGCCAAAGACCTGGTCACGAAGGAAGCAGCGTTTCCATGTGCAGGCACACTCTGCGTTTCTTAAGTTTTTGGCGGTGAGTATAGTAATTCAGATGTCGATGCTCCTTATATATTTCAGCAGATGTTTGAAGCTCAGTCAGCGTGAAGGGAGATGGATCGTGTAATTCGTCCACTTTGGTTAGAGCGCAGCTCATAGGCGCCCTTTTCCGTGTTTCGCGGCTTCGGCGTAACCGCGCTACATTTAGCGGGGAAATTGACGTCACGTGACCTACCACCAAACCAATAGAATCGGTGTTGAGGTCACGTGACGTCATTTTTCCCACTAAATCTAGCGGAGAAAATGAATTGGAGGAGGAGGGGAGTGCAGGGGATGGAGGAGGAGGGGAGAAGGAGGTGAGGAGGAGGAGGGGAGGAGGAGAGCGTACGGAATAAGGAGGAGGGGCACACCCTCCTCTCCTTAACCCATCCCCCTCCTCCTCCTTGAGAGCTGCGCTCTAATTTCGCATTACAGAGATTTGTAAACGTCTTTCATTTTTTTCAAGCGCAGATTCGGAGAAAGAAAGTTTTATTCGGCCATCCTCAAAGATCACTTCATTTTTTAAAAGTAAACATTTGACAGAGATCTGTCTGGTCTATAGAAGGGCTTGGTTGGTGTTCGAATTTTGTAATAATTCACTTCATTTTATATCGTCATAATTGTTTTATTATAGGACTCCGACGAAACGTTCATTATACCGATACTTTAGGATTTATCTGGCTTTTGACCCACTATAAGGGTTCCAAATCATTCCCACTACCAAATATATTAAAAAAAAGAATATATTATGCGACTGCAAAGTTACCCTTCCGACTGTATATAATTAAACGCCAACTTATCAGCGCCACCTGGAAATGACAGAAGAAAAAAAATATGCGGAAGTTTCGATAAATTGCACCCCCCCCCCCCCCCCAAAACAAAAAAGAAAAAGACAAAAAAGACGAATCTTCTTGCAAGCGAAAAAAAAAGAAAGGAAAAAACGTTCCGTGGCAATACGCCATTCTCTTACTTCGTGTGCCTCTTTCCTCATTTTTTTCCACGTAATTAATCTAGATGTGTGTAAGTCCCTGACAACCTAATTGCTCACTGACGAAACCGGATTTAGTGACGTCATCGGGACATATATTTGTCCTCGGGGGATACACGAGCAGGAGAAAGACATAAAAGACTTTTTTGGGACAGCCTTCGAATTTTGCGTGGAAGTTGCGACGCTTCGGCCCCGCTAAAGTCGCTGGAGACACTTAATGATTGCGGAAGAAAAACGACGCCCACGCAGGCTCGTCATGCACGACACGGGAGAAGAGAAAGAAAGGGTTCCTTTTGAGGGCTTTTAACGGCTCCCTTTTATACGCCGCTGGTTGAGTGTTGTCGTGCCCCGTGACGACAGCTCCCACGCGCGTGTGGCAGCTGCGGCTCGTTTGAGTTGATGTGCTAACCCGGGCCTTCCTCCTTTGTGTCTGGTCGGGTTCTGGGGCTGCAACTGCGTCCGTCGCTAGCGCCTCAGCAACCCAGATGCGTTTCATGTTGCTCGGCCGCCCGTAAAATTTATTTTTACAAGTACGCTTTTACAGCGCGCTTCTCCGCATTTCTGTGCTTCTATTGGTTTCGTTTTTATATCTATAAGCGTATTAAGAGAATGAATTGTTCCTTAAGACGACGATGTATAGGAAAAGCTCATTTTCATTCAGATCTTCTACCAGCCTAAAGTTTCGTAATGGTGCCGAAATCTCGAATGTCTAAGATTTTCAGCAAACGCTTTTCGTGTTCTTTATTTTCTTTTTCTCGTCGACTTTCGAGAGTTTTTGGTGTGTGCCTTCTGGTCCGTGCTCCCGCAACGAAAGCGATTTGAAGCGAAGAGTTTCAAACTTTATTTTCAAACTTTATCTGAACTTTAATTTACAGTAATTATTTCTTCCGTATTATTATCAATAATTGGACGAACTGAACAATTAATTCCCCATGTACAAAAATGCATCTTGCCATAAAGAGTCACTATTTAGAAGCTACAGTGATCTAAATCGAGTCACTTTTATTTATATCATATAGATCTAACTTAAAGCAAGCAATCATGATGTATTAATTTATCATTTTATTAACTTTTTTTTTTCACAAAGATTACTTATTTTTTCTCTTGTTTCAGGTTTAGAATGGTAGAACAAGCCCCATCGACAGGGATCTCTGTTCCTCATGAATGGTGGTTTCATCCTCTGCACTCGCCTCCTCTGCAGCGTTCACTCTGCTAGAGCGGAAAAAAATTAACCGCCTTGTAAGAAGAGCTTTTCCTGCTATTCTTTACCTAAAACAAACTATAGCGGCCGACGGAATCAATCGAACAGTGTCAAAAGCGCAACGTCACGTCGTTTCTCATATTTCTGCGTTTAACATTGACCTTCTAATCAAACGAAACGCAGAAAACGAGCCGTGACTTTGGGGTCTTAGTCTGTGCGCGTCTGTTTTTCTGTCCTTTAGCCTTTGCCCACGCCCTGATATAGAGCGGGGAAAAATGTATATAGCACATGTATTTCCCATAATTTAAGGAAGCGTTATATTAGAATAATCCTGCTTTACCAACACCATGTAGAATAATCAAAGTCTGTGAAGAGTCTTCTTTACCTACATGTATACTTCCTTACGCTCCGAAAAGAGCAGACTCTGCTCGAAACGTCGAAAATAAAGCCTCTGCTGCTGCTCGCAATTTTTTCCACGTTCATGGAAGGTCATCACATTAAGATGGCACCAACTCAGCGATTGGTCCCAAGCTTGACACCGAGCGCCCAATATTGATGACGCCCGAAGCCCAGCCAAATGCTCACACAACGCTCGCGTCCAATTTGTGTCCGCTCTCGATCTCACTGTGAGGACGTCAAATTTTTAGCGCACGGGCCTTCATTACTCCAGGTGGCGTTGACGCCACACGACGATGCAAGCATGAACACATTTCTTTTTATTTCATGAATTTAGGCATCAACAGGAAGGACCGTACGCATATTAACAAATGTTTGTCACCCTAGTACGTGAACGTTCTACGCAATATAAAAAAGACAATACTACCACTTTTATTTTATTAGTCGCGTGTCGTTTATATGAACCCCGTTAATATGGAAATCCCGTTATATCGACAACATTTTTGGGAACGAACTGGGTAATCACGTGCATCTTTGTCTGCTTATTATGAACATCTCACAGTAGGGACGCTTTTTGGGGGGAATGGAGGTGTCCATATTGACGCCACATCGCTTATTACCCCAAAATAAATAGAAGAAGCAAGAGATGTGGTGTATCTCTCAGAAGCAAGATCAAGTTAACTTTCAACGAGATGCCCTTTATTAAAACGAATCAAAATGAAACCTTACTAATGAGAAAACTTGGAGAAATATTGTCCACTGATGTGCCTCAAGATTGGTTCAATACACTAACATACACATCTGAGCTAGAAACCAAAAGTACAAGTCACAAAAGTTGTTTTCTGTTTTATTTCTCAAAATTGGTTCAAGAGATTAATATGCACATCTGAAATATAAAAACCAAAATTACAAGTATAATTTTTCTTTCAATATGCATACTTGAATTATAGAAACCAAAATAACAAATATAGATATATTTATTTCCCACGAAGATACTGAGTTTTCAAATTTGGTCCGAGAGGCTGAGAAGCTCTTGTGTGCAACATTGAAGGCTTGCCGTCAAATATTGTAATATGGAGGCAGTACCGGCAGTGCAGCTTGTCCCTGAAGGGTTATAATAAATTTAATGGTGCGAAGTAAATTCTGAGAAAGCTCACGCCATCAAAATGAATCAGAACGCGCAAAATTCTGCGTTTTTTAGTTTTTTTTTTTTTTTAGACTGTCTGCTCGACTTGCAAGTTACACAACATGTGACACTGCATAAAGAGCGCGGGAAAAGTGAAATGTTGGTTTGGGTATAACCTTCATTTGCCGTTTTCTCGATATCTAGCTTGAACTTAGATATCTTAAATACTATGCCGGGAAGAGTAAGGCTTGGGTACTCCGAAAAGGTGCTATATAACAAAAAGAACAACCGGAATTACTCTGTGTCTGCAACGCTTCCGACCCACGGTAACGGTTCCGTGTTTTTGAATAAATCCGATAAAATCCGAAAAACGCACGCCGGTAAATAGTTTGTCAATTTTAATTTATTTCAAAAACTCCGAATATCAAAGTTACGATGGCAGGAAAACAAAAAAAAAGTTAAGTTTGGTCAGAGCACAGGGTCGGTGGTTCCGAGGAGAGGCATCGTCAGTTTCCTTTTGTGGGTCTTAAATTATTGACCAAAGCTGCTTACAGTATATCCCGATCGTCAAGGTCGTTCAGAACATCGAAAGATTGCCCTTTTTTTTTTTTATTTAGGAATACTACTGGCTCCACTCAAGGAGCCTTTGTAGGAGTGGGTTACAAACATGTAAACAAGATGCAGATTTATAAATGAAAAACTCAATTAAGTATAAATTCAAGAGCAGACACAAAATTGGCAACAGTTGTGTTGACGACGACATCATTTGGTAATTCGTTCCATTCTTGAATTGTCCGAGGGAAAAAAGAATATCTAAAACAGTCGTTTTTAAACCTGTATTGTTTTAACGCTCTTGTGTGATTTAGACGTGAGGACCCGGTCGATAATGGTTGTATATAGTTAGAGCTTTGAACATGAAGAGTGCCATTAAGGATGTTAAACAGCAATTTTAATCTATCAATTTTCGCTCTCATTTGCAACGGTTGAAGCTTCGCTCTAATAACTAATTCAGTGGACGATGTCTCTCTACGATAATCATTAAAAATAAACCGAGCAGCTAACTTTTGGATACTTTCAAGCTTGTTAATACCGTTTTGTGTAAAAGGGCACCACACTGTACTAGCATATTCAAGCACAGGCCTAATAAAACTTTTATAAGCAATAAGTTTAGTCTCAAAATCAGCAAATTTTAATTTCCTACGACACGCAAACAAAGTGCCCCTCGCTTTGTTAACCGTTACTTCCAAGTGCTGGTTCCAGTTCAGTTTACTGTTAAAAAGAAGTCCCAAATACTTGTACTCCTCGACCCGCTTTACTGGTTGTCCATCAAGTAAATAACTAAATTGAACTGGCTTTTTTTTACAGGACACTGTCATGACGGCTGTTTTCAAATAATTTAGCTTCATTTGCCATTTTTTAGTCCAACACAGTATCTCATCCAAAGCCTGCTGCAGTGAAAGATTGTCAGTGTGGCTTTTTATTGTTTTATATATGATACAGTCGTCGGCGAACAATCTAATCGGGACATCAATGTTGGTTGGAATGTCATTAATGTAAATCAAAAACAAAAGTGGCCCAAGTACGGAACCCTGGGGTACTCCTGAAGTAACGAGCACTTTGTCCGAATCAATTTTATTATAGTGAACATATTGGCTTCGGTTTGTTAAAGACGCGGTTATCCAATTTACAATTTGTGAGTTTTTGAGTATGTTGGAAAGTTTTGCTAGCAGCTTTGGATGAGACACCGTGTCAAACGCCTTAGAAAAATCTAAGTATATTATATCAGTCTGGCCTCTCTCGTTAATGGCTTCAGCCAAGTCATGCGTAAATTCTATCAGCTGAGTTGTAGTCGAAAGTGATTTCCTAAACCCATGCTGATTTCTATATATTAGGTTATGCTTATCTAAGTGACATGAAATATGTGTAAAAATAATATGCTCTAGCAATTTGCACGTGGTACTAGTCAAAGATATGGGCCTAAAGTTTGATGCTGTACTCCAATCACCCTCTTTATGTATCGGAATTATTTTTGCTGTCTTCCAGTCATTAGGTAATACTGCATGCTCAAGGGAAAAAGAAAACAGAACATGTAAATATTTGGACATCCATTCTGCGTACCTTCTCAGTCACGGCAAAGGCCACCGTTCTTGTTTCCGGTTTGCATCATACTATTTGGGCTTCCTAGATAAGGAGGGGTCGTGTTTTTATAACAGAAATATTATGAACCCATAGATTTTTTAGGAGGTGGCAGGCCAGGTGGAGGAGTTTTTATGCTTCCCAGCGACTACGCCTAGGCGGTTTGTGGTTTTGAAGCATCCGCGTCTATTCAAACAACATTTCTTTGAAGGTTTTGCATAAGAACAGAGTCACTATCAATGACAAATGTGCCATAGACAAATCCAACTCAAGAAATATAATTCGAATACAAGTGAATTTAAAATATGTTGGTGTTCGAATGTTTTTTTTTTTTTTTTTCATTTTTGGAAAATTTGGAACATAGAAAAGCCAAACTCCGAATTTTAGAGGAGGGGGAATCAAGCAAACTAAACTCCAATAAACCCCGAATATCGGCCGAAAAATACCCTGCGAATTTCAAGAAAAATAAACTCAGAAAACGCGGAATCCTACCCATGGGTACGCCCCTGGACACGAAGCGCACACTCGTATCCATCGATCCCTGATAACATCGACGATTTTG
Source organism: Ixodes persulcatus (assembly GCA_013358835.2). Taxonomy (NCBI): domain Eukaryota; kingdom Metazoa; phylum Arthropoda; class Arachnida; order Ixodida; family Ixodidae; genus Ixodes; species Ixodes persulcatus. The sequence continues at coordinate 539,138 of JABSTQ010010198.1, forward strand.
ACCCGCTTATAGACGCACTGGACGGGTCTTGTGCACTTGGTGCTTGGTGCGATCGCCTTGTGGCATCGGTCTTCTTGGTATTTGCTTAGTGGCCTAGGGTTTCTCATGAACTTGATGACCTCTCGGATAGTCACCACAAACACGTCATCTTTGGTCAAGAGCCAGTCTAGAAACTTGCGAAAGCCGGCATTCCTCTCGGGGTTTTCGAGCCAGCCTTGTCGTAGAAAGACGGGGAACGGGGCCTTGTTATGGCCGTAGAAGTCCATGAAGTTGGATCTGTGAGATTAGGAAACAGGATTGTGGAGAGCTCTTCACAGCTACATGTTATCATCGTATAATAGCTACGCTTTTACAACAGTATGTGAAATCGGATAAACTTAACTTTTCATTTTATTGAAGCGGTAAATATGTGATATAAGAATTATAGGAAAGACTAAACTCAAATGTACAGTTGGCCACAAAAGTTTATAGACCAGTTGCCCTAATGTGGACACTTAGCGAAAAGGTCGGTGAGAAATCTGGCGGCCGTGATGGCCAACGCCGCACTTGACCTTGGCGCCGGCCAATCAGAGCCGCCGGATTTCTCGCCGACTTTTTCGCCAAGTGTCCAGACTAGAGCCCCAGGCGAGCTGTGGCCGAGCTGCATTACTGCGGTACCTTGCGGGGGGCGCTTGTGATCGGGACCCGTTGTGCGCGCATGTCCGTCCTTTGGTACTCGCATGCATGCTTACTGTCCTGCATCCGGCCGACGCCTTCTTAAGGCCTGACCACACTAGCGTGAACGGCGCCGCCGGTCGGCGCCGCTGGTAGGGGGGGGGGCGTTTTCTCACGAATACGGCGCCGGGCGCCGCTTCGATAGCCACCATTGGCAGCCGTGCTGCGGCTTATCTTAGTGGCGCAATGAGTGGCAGAAGCCGAGATATTGCCCCGCGCGTCGCCGAGCGAGCGAGTGCGTGGCCGAATGGTTACCGTGCTTGGTTTTCGCGCAGAGGCCACAGGTTCGATTCCTGGGAGAGGGGGTTTCTTTTATTTATTCTTTCAATTTATCGTTCTCGTAAGTTTTAGTACCTTGCCATTTGATCGAGGTAGGAATGTTCTACGCGCCGATCGTTTTACGCTGAATGTTCCGGAAACCCACGCGGGTACCAGAGGTGCTCCCCGTGGCGGTCTCCGAGGTCAGTCTCGCCGCAGCGCTCGATTCTGCTGTTCCGCCGACATCGATGCCTGCGACGCTAACCTTCTTCTGTTTTGTTTTGGGCAGAAGTTCGCCCCATTAAACGTTAAGTTTCTCCAGTTATTCGCCGCCTCATCAATTGTGGTTTGTGACATTTTGGTGGAGGTGTGGTATACCCCTCCGAGGGGCCGTAGTGCTAGCCCGCTCCCCAGAGAAAGAAGACTTCTTGAGAGGAAGTCGCTGCACCAGCAAGCCGCCGCACTCAAGGCAAGCCTCGGAGTTTGGTTTCCTGCCAGTCAAGAGCAAGACAGAACCGTCAACGTGATCAATCATGAACACCCAGTCTTCGCGAACCTCGACCGCTAAATCTGTCGTCTTCATGCCCGTCCTCCTACGAAATCCGATGTCACTCCATGGTGAGGCCTACGAGGATGTGGAGGACTGGCTTCAACATTATGAACGGATAGCCCGTCATAACCGATGGATACAGAACAGCGCCTACAAAATCTCTACCTCTCCCTGGAGAAAACCGCGAGGCACTAATTCGAGAACCACGAGGCTTCGCTGAAATAATGGGACGCCTGCGTCACCCAGCTGAAGTGGACTTTCATGAATCAACATCGTAGGCAGTGGGCCGAAGATCTTCTCCTGGTGATGTCTCAAGCACCCAACCAAAGCGTCAAGAGCTTTGTTGAAGATGTTCTGCGGCTGAGTACCCCTGCAGACCCTCAAGCCACCGAGAAGAAAATACTGCGCATCCTCATGAGGGGCGGGAAGAGCGACATCTTTGGCGGCCTCGTCCGCAACCCTCCAACAACAGTCGATGGGTTTGTTGCCGAAGCAATAAACATCGAACGGGCGCTGACGGCCCAAGCTCGCCACTATCATCGGATCAACGGTGTCTCAACTCTGGCTTCGGCCCGCTCGGAGTTCAGCACCAACGCCGACAAGCTTCGCCAGATCATCCGCGACGTTGTTCGCGAAGAACTCAAGAAATTTTTGCCGGCTGCGGACCCCTCGGCAACGCTGTCCATCGCCGAAGTTGTCCAAGACGAGCTTCAAAGAGCCACCGAACAACAAACTTCTTTCAACCCGGCTCCGCCCAAGCAACCGGCGCTGAGCTACGTCGCCATGGCCCAACGACCGCCGCCTGCTACCCATCAATACGAGGCACGATCCCGACGGGTCAGTTCGACGCCGCAGTACCCACGACGCCGGAAGAACAAGTCCAGTACGTCCGTCCAGAGCGTCCCTCGCCGAGAAAAACCAACGAGTGGCGAACGGCCGACCGATGCCCGCTTTGCTACCATTGCGGTGAAGCCGACCATATCTACCGTCGATGACCCTACCGACAACTGGGGCTGCGCGGGTTCCACCCGAACGACCCGCGCCCAAGGTACGGCGAGCGTCTTTTTGACATCGACGAGTACCTTCGACGCTCGCCTACCCCTAGCCGTCTCTTCGCCGTAAAGCCCTCTCATCATCGCCACGAAGTTCAGCGTCTACAGCGCCACGACCCCGCCGAGAGAGCTTGTCTCCCCTGCGTCGCTGGGAAAACTAAGTGCGGCAAAGAATGGAGGTGGCGTTGCCGAAGACGGCTGAAGTAAAGAACATCCAAGACCGCCTGAGCGCTCCCACTCTCCCGGCGCCAAGCATCGCCACGACGTTCCTGCGACGGCGCCCAACAACCTAAACGTTGTCATTGACGGCCAGGACGCATCGACACTCGTGGACACCGGAGCAGACTACTCAGTCTTGAGTGGGAGGCCCTCTTACCGCCTAAGAAAAGTTACGACTCCTTGGGGTGGGCCACAAGTTTGAACCGCCGGAGGACACCTTATTACGCCCAGTCGGAAGGTGCACTCTCCGTGTCAAGATTCACGGCGAGACGTGTGCTGTGAATGTCACGAATGACAAATAATGAAGCGGCGAAGAACTGTAGAAACTAACTGTTTAATGGGCCGAACTTTTGCCCAAAACAAGATAAAAGAAGGTTAGCGTCCCTGGTGTCGACGTTGGTGGAACAGCAGGATTGAGCGCTAGGGCGAGACTGACCTCGTACCACCACGGGGACGACCTTTTGTACCCACGTAGGTTTCCGGAACATTCGGAGCGTAGAACATTCGTACCTACATCAGACGACAAAGTTCTCGAACTTACGAGAACGCTAAATTGAAAGAATAAATAAACGAAGCGCCCACTCCCAGAAATCAAACCTGGGGCCTCCGCGCAAAAACAAAGCAAGGTAACCATTCGGCTCCGCACGCGCTAGCTCGGCGAAGCGCGTGGCAATATCAACTCCGTCTTGAGCCACCCGCCATGGCATAGTTTTTCTCAGCTCAGCGGCCAGGAAAACAACTATTCTTCCTTTACTTTTGTTGTTTTGTTTAAGAGGCCTTTTAATTTTGTCTGCACTTGCTGCCCTGTCAACCAGTCAGCGACAACAAGAAATTCAGAAAGCGTAATTTGTTATATATTGCACACGTTATAATATAAAATATTAAAGGAACTTATGAAGCATTTAACACAAAAAATATTAAAAAAGATATTGGCTGTTATTTCGTTCACTGAGCTGTGAAAAACAATTTTATGCCGGACGGACGGCGGAAGATAGAGTTAATATCCCAATTTCGGCCAATCATCGCGCCACCGAGATACAGCTGCGGCACGGCGGCCAACAGCAGCAACCGAAGCGGCGTTCGGCGCCGAATTCCTGAGAGGCGTCGGCCGGAAGCGGGGGGGGGGGGGGGGGGGGGGTGTTAACGTGTCTACAACTTCAAAAGGATGCGCATGCGCGCATTACGGGTCTCGACAACAAACGACGCGCCGCAAGGTAGCGCAGTGATGCAGCTCGGCTGCGGCTCGCGTGGTCCGTACACTTTTGTGGCCGACTGTACCGGCATAATACCGCAACAAAACAAATTGATTTTGGTCTGTCAAGGTACATCCCGCTTCTTCGAGCGCAGCCAGATGTGGGTCTTTTTGGCGACCAATACTCCAAAACGCAAAGCGCAAAACACTCGAGCTCTATACCCATAGAAGTTTAATTTTATACGGGGTCCTACGTGGACTATCATTGAACACGGACTCCCAGCTTTGTACAGAACAGAACGTGCAGGCTTGAGGTGAAATGAGTAGAGAAATCGAAACACTTAGTTATTTCTTATGTCCCTGTCGCTGCATTCAACTCTCCTCATGTACGCTGACGGAGGCAAATATTTTCGCTGGAAACACGCTAAAAAAAAAAAATTGCTTTGATGTTCACCATTTTTATAGCGCTCTAAAAAAAGGCATCGTGTTATGTTTCAAAAGGATGATAAATCTTGAGAACGTCTACCAGTTTTCGTGGGTTCTTAACAAAAACAAGAATATAAAATATGCGGAATATATCAAGATTCTAACAATCGCAAAAAAAAATTCATTCCCGATAAGAAAAAGAAAGGCTACTGTAGAAGAACTTCTAATTGGGCTAGTTGGTGAACGTGATGAAGCAAGGTGCAAGGCGTAAAATATACGAACACAAGGAAGAAGACACACACACACAGGTGCCCGTGTGTGGGTCTTCTTCCCTGCGTTCGTTGTTTTTTGTTCCTTGCGCTTGGCTTCATAACAGAAAGATTACGTTCTCTTGCTACCCTTTCTACGCTTCATCGTCAAATTTAGCCCTAAATGTAACTATCCCACAGCATGTCTAGCATGATTTCACTTCTAAATATCCCCTCTTTTCTAAGGTGTGTAACCACTCAAAGGGATCTTGATATTTCCTCGAAGGTATTGTTTTATGTCGCCACTTCAAAAATGACATCACCAATAAAGACCGCCATATAATAACGAGTTTTAGAGATGAGTACCAAAAAGCTTCGCATGCGCGAAGAAAAAGCGTCGTCGCCCCGGCACATGCGCCGAGCCGACTTCGCGTTGTGAATCTGCGCAGTGGCGGCGACGTAATTTCGTAGCGTCAAAGTTCTTGGGCAGACGATTGTAAAACTAGCGGATAAGGAGTTTTTGTGGACCACTTTTCACCCTTCGCTACGCTCCCCGCAACGAACACGCAGCTAGTGCGCAGGCGTGCCGCTAGCCTCGTCTGCAAAACTCCGGATCTCGCACCCCGCTGCGGAAAGCGTTGAGGAACAGCGAAAACGATCCACCAAAAAACTCACTAATGTTGCGCCATTAAAACGGTAAGCTTACTGAAGGTAGTCGAACGTGTCCCCTTCGGTCTTGGGCAATGGAACGCAGCCTTCAAGCGTCGAACAAGGGAACTCACGAAGCTGGCCGTCGACCTTCCGCTTCCCGAAGAGCTACGTTCATCGGGATCGTCCAGAGTCCCTTATACCTTAATTCGGGACAGGGAGGAATCACGCAGAACGTCTGTGGACCGTAGTCGAGCGTGTAAGGAAAGACCGGATCCTGACGGCCCCTGGTCCGTAGGTGAGGTAGCGACGAATCGTACTCCAGCTCCGTCTCGTTGATCATTCGATAGCTGTTGTCGCCGCCGGTGACAAGTAGCGGAGCTCGCATACCGACGATGTCGGAGGCAGGAACGTCTGCCGATTTGGCTATCAGCGCGCGCTGAATGAAGATTTCGTCCTTCCAGCCTTCCGAGCTCAGGTTCTTCCAGTAGTCAAGAAAGGGTGAGTCCCTGTAAGGCATCGAGGAATGCTGATATGAAGCTTAATGGATTCAGGTTTAACTTGAAGCACGTACACACAGCGTTATTTCACACTCAGTGTAGAAGTGTGTGCTATCGCGATCAGCATGAGCGTGCACAGCTTGCCATGCTTGTTTGGACCACATGCCAGACTTTCAAGACACTCTGGTTCAAACTAGGTCTAGAAAGTATAGGTTACAGCTTTTGAGCAATTTCGCAAAGGGAGAGATAATGTGGTTAATGGAAACTGCAGTCGTAACAAAAGGCCGAATCGAGTGCTGTCGCTCATATTGCGTCTAGGCGTGCATTTTAGTCTCGGTGCATTGCATTTTCAAGCTTGTATAGCCGCATGATTCGTTGGGAATGCTACGAACAATTTGATACGTATTAGCTTGTACGCAATGCTCATGTGGCAGCTTTTTGGGTTGAATAAATCAGACAGTATGGTTGTACAAAGCTGCGAATATCTACGCAAAAATAGGCACATCACCATAACTTAGAAAAAAAAAAAAGAAAATCTGCGTTTGCTCTATGAAACGGTATCTGTATCGGAAGTAAGATTTATTTATTACCTTAACGTCAGAAAATTTGCAATTGTCGTGCGACGATATGACTAAAAGTATTGATCTGCAAATTCCAGTCAATAGCTCTAATGGCGGCCACAACGGTTGAGACCTCCAGACACGCGCCTGATACACCTAACCTACGCCTAATTTCTGTTTCTGCAATAATGTTATGAAAGTTTTCGGTCAAAACAAACTTAGTTTGAAAAAAAAAAATGTCTAATTTCTGGTTGGGATTTGTTTTTAATTCATATTGGCAATCATACCGTATAAGGAGTGTCTACAGCTTTAATATATCAGTTGCGTCGGGAGCGTCACTGTCACTGATAACAGTTTTCAGAGTAAGCAAACAATACTACTCCATGACTCTAACTTAATATCAAATTTAAACTATTTACGACTAATCAGTGAAAACTATAGAGCATACTAGAGCTCCGAAAACAAAGTCAACATGATTTCAAAAACCACTAAAAATCCAGCCACCCGCTAAACGGCAGCATCCTCTGTTAGGCTACCCTGAAAATCGCCAAATTTAATGAATAAACCGGGAAATTAAGCCGCTAAATGCCTAAGTCACCAAAGACTAGATAGTGCTTAACAATGAAACATCGTAAGATACAATGAAGTTCACGCGACAAAAGTCTCATCTGATGATGTAATATATGTCGGGTCGAAGAAAGGTTTATGGACCTAAAAACGTATACCTACATAACAACAAAAAGTATTCCAATAAGAAATACCAATCAATCACCGGAAATCGGTAGCGTTCTGATAACCGTCCAGTCCAGTTTTATTTCTACAGATATGTGACAAACTTTTTTTTAAAATCTAGTTTAGTCGAAACCTTGCTACAATAACATTACCGTCCAGATTCGATTTTTCCTTTCATGTGAATCCGTTAGCGCCCACCAAGAGACAAGCATACTTACGGTAAACATTTCACGAGTTCGCTGAAGTTACCCGTCGAGCAGCTGGCACAATGCCGACGATGCGAAAACGTGGATCAAATTCTTATCATTCGCGTTTTTAGCATCGCCGGCCTTCCGCCTGTTGCACGAGTTGTCAATTTAGTGCACCCCCACGCTTCCCACGTGCTTCAAGTTGTCCGAACATTTACAGATTTACGGGTTTTCGATGGCACTCACCAAGTTTTCTTATATAAAGCATAAGTTTTTTTTCAATAATTAAAACGTTACAATGTAAATTTAAAAACAACATTTTACCGTAGTTTGTTCTTTTGCAATGCCAGACGTCCGCCGCGGTTGGCACTCTGTTCCCCCCAAAAATATGTTTTTCTTTTTTTTTTTTTCTGGAACGCTTTATATTTAGGGATGGTTGAAAGCATTCGCAAAAACACCCGGCGTATTACCTGTAAAGCCCAATAATCGAAAGAGCACGTACGATATGGAGCGCAAGGCAATCTCGTGGCCATTGTGATGCAGCTCGTGGACGGACGGGTAGTCGACGTACTCGTGGCTCACAAAGAAGGTGGCTCCGATGTTGCAGCCGCTACGCTTGTTCTTCCTCTTTGTGGGCGCCAACAGGTCGCGGTAGAACGGCATGTTGCCCCAGTTGACGGCGCCGTCGAAAGACAGCGTCACGAACTGCGGCATCTCCGCCACCGTCAAGTTGTTTGGAGGCCGAGTGCTCGCGCAGAGGCAGTTGTCGCGGGCCTTGCACGTTTCGGGACTGCACATGTCGCCGCCACTCACGATGACCGTATTCGCAACGACGGTCACCAGAAGCGACGAAACCACAAGCCCCGTATGCATTGTGTTCTCGTTGGAATGCGGCGAATTAAGAAGAATATTCCATGAAATAGTATACCGAACTAAAATCCTGTTCAAAGTTGTAAACTGATGCTTAATGCCCTCGAATTCGAAGAGTAAAAGTGGCAGTACGTGCGGAGCGATCGTCAAGCCCCACCAAAGAAGAACGATGGCGACCGAACATTCCCTTATATAAGCGTTCTGTATTGCTGCGTTCAAACTGCCGTTGATTTCCAATTGAAGATAAGGAAATTGCACGATAAGGCGGCAGCTCTCACTGCCGTGCTATCAATACAAGGGGCCCTATGGAAAGTAAACACGTTCACTAATGGTAAGTAGGCATTGTTTGCAATAGGGAACAGTACTACCCGCGTGCAGATCTCATCTGGAATTTCTTTGTCGCATTTGGTTCGCTCCAAAAGCGCTCCATGCTCGCACCTTTTGTATGGTAGATGCGTGTGCTTTCCCGGCCAAGAAGATACCAAGAAAAAAGCGCTGCAAACCCTGCCAAAATCCAGCAAGGGAATTCCCCATTCGGCAACATGTGGCCATCAAATGCTCACGCCAAGCCAGGAAAACTGTGGATCCGTCAACACTATACTGTGAAGTTTGTACGTCTTGGTAACCTGGAAGCACTTTGCGTTAAGGAATTTGATTTCTAGAGTCATTTAAGCATCAAAGTGTGAACAGAGTAATAGGGATAAAAACGACATCGATCACATATTGCTGCGATAAGGCTTTTTCGAAAGCCAAAAGCAGCATTGGATGTTTTAGCTACCACCGTGGTCCAAACAGACAGGTGTAGAATATCGGCAATCGCAGCATTTTATCTTAAGTTTCATGGCGCGTTCGAAGTGTAATTAGATATTTTCGCGAGCTTAGGCGCCGTAAAGTTGTTCAATTTCACACCTACAAAAAAAAAAAAAGGATTTCCAGTCTAATTCCTGCGTACGTGAGCTCTACGAAAAAGCTATATCAAGATTTAATATAGGTTCTGAGTCACCCATAAATACATCTAGTACTCGAACAAAACGCTTAGGCTATGATACCCACCACGTGTTTCAAGCTACAGAATCCATGTATACTTTACAAAATTATTCAAAATTTGAAAACGGGATATTAACAAATTTAACCCTGATAATATTCTGCGCGCGTTTTCTTCTGAACTTCAAACACCTACTAGCCTCACAACTTAAAAATGAATACAGAGTTTGAATAACGTTTTTGCGCGCTTTTATTTTTCCAGAAACATATTAAGATTGTCTAGACTGCGCACCTAAATATACGACCGTATAAGTGCTGAACATGCAACCATCACAGGCAAAACATATACACCCTGTCCTGTGTGCTACTCATCTTCTTGTCCTCACTTTTTGTTTTGCGTATATTTTTATTATAAATAGAAAAATAGTCTATTCAAAAATTGTAGTTCAATTATTGATTGTTGCCCAGGCGGCATGTAATTAGATATACGCAATTCGAACAGATTCTTTTTTAAGAAAGAGTAAGTAAACAGGCGACTGGTTCATTTTACCCATTTTTGAAAAACAATGTTTGTCACCGTAAGACTTTTCCAGGAATAAAAGCTAGATGGTTGTCTTTTTCACCGTGTATTTATCAAGCTCGGTGTACATCAGATGAGGGAATCACCGTTTCGATAAATCCCCTAATGAACTAATATTTGTTGATTAACATTTTCTTAATTATTAGTTTCATGGGTACTGTTGCAACATAAAAGGCATTCATTACGAGATGCTACACTAACTTGAGCAGTTTTGCGAGATGCCAACAGGCTTCGAGATATAAATCGATCACTTTTTGCGTGTTTTGTGGCTTGATTTGGGCCCCGATCTGACGGAGGGTATAGAGCGGAAGGATCGCGCCATGACGTAGGTTCCTCCTTTCTTTGCTAGAATCGCATTGCTGTCGCCATCCGCGGTGCGCGCCCACGTCGGTTGAGGAGCATACGCAGAACGGAGGAAACAATAGGGAGTTTTCGTAGATCGTTTTCGCCGTTCCGCAACGCTCTCCGCAACCCGCTACAATACCCGGAACTCTACAGTCAAAGCTATCGGCGCGCAGGCGCAGTAACAGCTTCTTCGTTGCGGAGGGCTTAGCGGAGTGGTAAACGCGGTCTACGAAGACTCCCCAATATCACGGGTACGGAAGGCCGGCTCGGGTTCGGCTTCAAGCCGGGAATTAAGACGGCATTGCCCGCCCCGTAGTGGCCACTACCAATTGTTAACGTGAAACGTTTTTGGCTAGGTGTTCGGCATTTCGTGGAGCCCAAATGTGAAGCCTGGATAAAAGCGTGGGCGACAGGCTCGACACTGATTGGTTGACGGGTGGGAGAGGAGGAGTGAGGCGCTCGACGCTGATTGATTAACGGGGAGGCCTTGTGACCAGAGGGGCAGGCGAGGAAGAGTGCGGTAGGCAAGGAGTAGCTCCACCACCTGTGCGCATTGAGGGAGAAGAGCTCGAGAGTGTGGGAAGCTCTGGAAGTTCGCCATGTTTCTCAACCCGATTAGCAGTAGTATCGCTTCATTCTAGGAACAACTATCAAGGCTACACATGGTGCGCGATAAACTATCCGACGAAGTGCTCCGTGAACGTATGCGTCTGGAAACGCAGAGTATCGTCAAACGTTTGTGACGCTAGAACGTTTCACCTACGCAACACAATTGCTTAGCAATTTGACAGAAATTTTTATACACAATTTCACGTCACAGCTAGACTATTATGAGGTTGAGCGTCAATTCTCCAACTACATTATGCTACCAAAATAAAAAAATAAGTAATTAGTTCTATCTTTTCGGTTAATAATTGTTATAACAACTTTGTTGTGTGTTTGTTTAGACAACCGGAAGTTAGCCCGAAAGAGGCGTCTGTTGTCTCAGCTGTATTGGAGAAATATTGCCGGTGCAGTACCACTGCTAGCCTGGGGTTTTTGACGAGTACCACGCAGTAGTGACGAATGAACCTAGGCCGGTACGATGCTCATCCAGATAGAAATAGGCAGGGGTGGGGTTTGGACCCAGGATCCCTAGGTTCTGCAGCGCTTTTAGTTAATTAGCGCAGTAATTGACCCATTTCACTTTCGTTAACGGTTCCCACGGCACCCAACTTAGCACCAAGAACAAAACACCCTAATGCAAGTTCCGCTTATTTTAATTCTGATCCCTCTAAGAAACAAAAAGGAAAACTGCTCTCTGCATACAAGTGCCAGTCCATTGTCGTCTGTCTGCTTTCAGTTCCACAAGAATGACTTATCATCAATTTCTCCCTATCTATTTTTTTTATCAGGTGCTGTCTATACTCTTTCTATCAGCAGGCGTTGTGTCTGGCAAGAGTGCACTTCCATCGAAGGCGCAAATTATGTATGCATGCCTTTCTTGCCAATTTTTTCGTTTGTTTCTGTTTTTTCTTGCTCCAAGCTGGGAAATTCCCGCGTCAGAGAGGCTGAAAATAACAAAGCACAAATGGGGCAATACGCACTCGGAGCAACTTCATCACGAGGTGACATATCTGTCGAACGTATTCGAAGAGGCCTTCATAATTCCAATCAGTGTTACATTTTTTTTTTTTTTTTTAATTTTATCTCTGACCACTTACTTAGAAAACAACCGTCAGAATTTATAATCAACGTTGTTAGCAGCATCATAAACGCTTGTGCAATATCAATTTCAATCTCAATTTAATTTTGTGCGTGAAAGAAATATAAACGAGGGGGGGGGGGGGGGGGGCAAACGCCAACAATTGTTGGCTTGACGAGGTGCCTCCCTCCGTTTTCTCGGCAAAAACGTTCAAACGATGGCAAACAAAAATTAGATACAAAAAATAATACTTTCACTCACAGAAATACGCAGAAGCAACACAATCAATACAGAAATAAAAATATAAAGCAATCATATTTACACGCAATCGTTAAAACAAAACAAAAATAGTTTCAGGGAAACAAACAAGCAAACAAAAATCACGCAACCGGATAAAAAAAAATCAATCAGTTTTACATTAGTGAAAGGTGCAATCGGATGAATGATTTAAATAAACATGTTTTTGATGGAACCTCGTGTCGATGTTTCTAAAGTAGAGTTGTTTCTTTTACCAAATTATTGAATAACGATGGGAGATGATGCCTTAACATTTCGGTTCCGTAATTTGTGGTACTGAATGGTACTGTCGAAACGTCTCCCTGCGAACGGCATTGTATTTTGTCTTTTGTGCCAAATCTACTATATGGTAGATCAGGGGACTATTCATTCTGCGGCCTGTTGCGTATCTTAAAAGTAATGTATAATCCTAGAGATTGGTGACCTGAACGAGATGCAGTGTATTAAAAAGGGGCGGCGTATGGGAGTCAAATGGAACACTGCTAATACTTCGTACTGTTTCTTTCTTTTCTTTTTTTGAAGTTCATGGACGCGGAACTATATCTTTCCCGGTTTTTACAGTGATAACTCGGTATACACTAACAGGAGGCCTTGACGTCACGCCGCTTCAATGGCGCTGCTATTGGCAGGGCGCTTGCCCAAGCGCAAAGCGCGAACCTGCTTCCTGCACACGTGGATTGCCCACACCTTGCGTGGGCTTGCTTCTGGCAGTGCGTTGGCCTACGCAGACTTCCCTGCTGCACTCGCGGAGTCGGCACTGCGCGGGCAGAAAGCTCCATTTCGCTCACGCACGCACCGCCCCGTGGCGTCAGGTAAAGTGGGAGCACTTGGATCTTGCCAGGTGGCAGGGTTTCCTGCTTGCACGGTTGGCGGGGCACGCCGCTATTCATCCCGCACCGTAACACTGAATTTGCCTGTGCAATATCAGATGTAACGCAAGCTACCCCTCGTAATGGCGCCAGTCTCAATTTATAATTATACTTAAACAAGGACATATAGAAAGTGCGAATGCTTAAAAGTGTATGATGCTACTACACTCTGTTCACCGGACTGCAGCCAAGGCTACAAGCTCCAGCTCGTCCGCACTCCTGGCTTTGAAGCATGCCATTTTCTAGCTCAACCGCTCGTTCTGCGGAAGAACGCTTCAAAGCAGCAGCCATGAGCTCTCGTGCTTTTGGCATTGGCTTATGGCATTGGCTTTTGGCATTGGCTTTTGGCATTGGCTCAAGGGTGAACGGAGTATTCGCGGTATAAAGTTTGGGTATCGCCCCCTGGTGGAATGTTTTCCCAACCCAAAGTGAAGATACTTTAACTTCCCCCGCTGGTGCAAGAACGTGAGATTCCAAACTTCTATGCACTATGCAAATAAAATATAACCGTGTTTGTAGCGCGTGCGCTACTCCCCATAGTTAGGAAAACATAAGCGCTCCTAGCGAGCTTGTGAGCGCGAATAGCTAAAACAGCTATCGTCGTCACTTCTTTGCACACTGTGGCGAAAAGCTCCAGATTCTTGTCATCTCGGCGGTTCTTTGTCTCTCTTAGGCTAATAGCAGATGAGCGTTTGTTAAACGACGCACCTACCTCAACATAGATAAACACACAGTCTCTCTGTGCTTGTACCCCGGATAGCGCGGGCGCAAGAGAAGTTGTCCCACGACAGAAAATGCATTTTTTTTCCCATTGGCACGCCATACTTCACGCTAGAAACAACTCAGAATCCTTTTTTTCCTTGGAGAGTCTCGAATAGCGTTCGAAGTTTTTAGCATACCCAGTCTGATGCATTCTAAGTGAATATAATAAAGACTATTTCATACTATCTTTTTTTTTACATTCTGGTGCTACTAATCAATGACAAAGCCGTTAACCCACCCAGCAAAAAACAATGTCGAGCATTCACCAGGCCCTGGTCACCAAAGTAGAGCCGCAGGCTCCGGTGCACAAAGCGAAAAAGACAAGATCACCAGTGTGATTTTTTTTTTTTTCACGCGCACCAAGTTTTAATTGAAATGTCCTCCACTTTAGTTATTGACAACTTCAAGAATACACGGGGTGGGGCCTAAATGATCCTTGCTTCGTGATTGGCTCTTCGGCGTTTCTGTGGGCTGATGCTGCAATCTGATTGGACTGCAGAGCAATAGCTGTCAGTGACCATTGGGGTCGCTCGATAAGTTCGCTAAATGTCTATGAGATGGCGCTACAATTCATGCGATGACATTACGGCTGGCAACTATGGCTCTTAAAACTGGCTCAGGCCTAATTTTAGCAACACGCGACACGTCGTTCACGCTCGGGAATATTTGAAGCGGGCACTTCATCAGCTACCACAAAACTAGAAAAAAAAAAAAAACGAGTTTTGCGCGGGGTTTAAACATTTTTATTTGTAAAAAAGTGGACGGCTGCGCAGAGCAAAGCCGAGTTGGAACGAAGTTCACGGGGGTTCTGCACCAGCGTTGAATATGGTCTGTTTATAGATCAACGAGTTTCAACATTGCGCCGAACATCCACTGAAAATGAAGCGCGTTCCGGACGTCCAGTTGAAGTCACCACGAAGGAAATCGCTGAAAAAAAAAAATTCACGGTTTCATTTTAGAAGACCGTCGAGTGAAAGTGCGTGAAATCGCTGAAAGTGAAGGCATTTAAACTGAACGTGTTCGCAATATCCTGCACGGAATATTGGGCACAAAAAAGGTGTGTGCACGATGGGTACCGAAATTGCTCAATGTCGACCAAAAGCGCGCCGGAAAGGACACTTTAGTGCAGTGTTTGACGTTGTTGAATGGCAAACCGAAGGCTTTTCGCATCGATTCTTGACTGTGAAGGAAACTTGGATCCATCACTCGATACCTGAGTTCGAGGCAGCAGTCAAAGCAGTGGACAACGACTGGGGAGAGTGCACCGACTTCATTTGGAAAAGCAATGGCCAAGGGTTTTTTTTTTTTTTTGGATACCCCGAGGAATTATCTTGGTCGACTACTTGGCGAAAGGTAAAATAATAACAGGGCTCTGATGTGTAACATCATTAGATCGTCTAAAATAAGAACTACAAATAAACGGCCCTGATTGGTGCACAAAAAAAAAAGAAAGTTATATTTTACCACAACAATGCGCTAGCCCACAAATCGACCGTCGCAATGGAAAAACTGCACAAATCGGGCTTCAAGCTGATTCATCATCCCCCTCTCCCTATTTTCAGGACTTTCCCCCGTGCGACTTTTTCCACTTCCCTGATTTAAAACGTGGCTCGGTGGGAAAAACATATTTCTTCGAATGGGGACGCCATGACCGCCGTCATTGCATATTTTCCTGACTTTTGAGAAAGCCTATTTTTCTGACGGAATGAAAAAGGTCGAAACTCGCTGGACCAAGTGAGTAGCCCTCAGTGGAGACTATGCTGAGATATAAAATAAAGTTGATAAAAACTGTGGTGTTTATCTTGCTTTTTTTTACCATACTTATCAAACCACCCTATTTTACGTATATCAAACGTAGCCGATGCCACAGGCCCAGGGGCTAAATCAAGCAGCACCAGAAACGCGACGCCACGGCGATGGTTGTGAATCTGGACCTGTGTTACAGCCAGAAATGTGTCAAGCAAAGAAGCTCACCTCACGCTTTTGTCTGTGCAATATGTGTTTGTGACTTGTAACGTCTAATTGTGTTCTGCCTTATGATAAATTTAGTATAGTAAATTGTATACAGGCTGCCCGTGGTACGAAGTACTCCACTCACCGTTTACTAATTTTACACTTTAACGATACACTTCGCATAATATACTTGATGTTTACTTTAGTAACACTACCTTAAGCATGCACTTTTAATATGCACAGCTTTGTTTCCGGAGCTGCGTTGATGCGCGTACAGTGCCATTAAAAGATCAAGGGCACCGAAAGTATTTTAAAAATATGATTCAGGTACTGAATCTGTGCTAAGAACATACGTACACTTAAAGTATGTTTTAGCATACATTTAGTATCTGCAGCATATTTGCAAAATAATCTTATGAAACTTTTATAAATTAAAAAGCACGTACGTTCTTTGTTTCATAAAATGAGAAAGTGTGCTTTCTTTATACTTTTTTTTTTACCAAGAATGGGCACAAACTTAGACGTTATGTTGTAACTTAACCCACCAGTGTAAAATTATAAGTAAATGTGCGGATGCCATGTTCCGAACAAAACGTTTAATCATCGAAAACGTTCCATTGTGAGCGTTCGCTTCTTGGGATAGCATCCATCACTATATGTATCTCTGTCTCAATGAAGTGTGGTCCTTTTCCTTTTTTCTTTTTTTCCAAGGAGAGCAAATGTACATTTGACCTTATAGGCACTATCCGAGAGAAAGTATTAATAGTTCTTGTTGCTTCCGTTATCTACCTATCTTACTCAGTTTTGCCGAAGGTACTCATCCTAGCCACAAAACAAAACAGATATTGTAACAGAAAGTGCACAACGTTTAATCAAAGTCAAACCTGCACGAGGCACATTTGAATGTTTATCTAGATATACAATATTATTTCAAATATATTCTCAGAACTGCTACCCTTAATAACAAATTAAGTGATACATAGGTCATGGCATGCTACTGAATGATTGCTTGAAGCCCCTGACCCTAACCTTGAGCGATGCGGAGCTTTGATCCTGTATCAAGCTTCAGGATAGCGAGCTCAACCTGGTGCATTTATCACCCCTTCTGCTTTGTTTCTTCATTGCCCGGTCGTCGAGCCTTCTTCTGGTATCTGATCCTCAATCACGACTTAAACTCGTAAACCAGCATTGGATCTCCCCAGGGCCAACAA
The DNA here is from genome assembly GCA_013358835.2 of Ixodes persulcatus. Taxonomy (NCBI): domain Eukaryota; kingdom Metazoa; phylum Arthropoda; class Arachnida; order Ixodida; family Ixodidae; genus Ixodes; species Ixodes persulcatus. The sequence goes on from JABSTQ010010198.1 coordinate 555,980, forward strand.
GACGAGCCACAGAACGTCTTACCGAAATACTCTGTGGATTATTTGGGCAATCCTCAAATCACTCAAATAATCCCCCCCGCCTGCATTTTTTTTTTTTCTGGCATTTTTTTTTTTATATCGTCACATTTATTTCTGCTTGGCCCAGAATGTTGGCTTGCGGTATCGTGTAGATAAAATAAATAATCAAACAAAACTGCAGAAGAACGACAACAATGACGCGAAAATCCTTTTGCTCTAACCTTGAGAAGTAATCGTGTGTGGGACCCACGAACCTCGAAAAAAACAGGCATACATACAAGAAAAACGAACGTTTGCTCCATCCATAATTGCTTCATCCGATGAGAAACCGCGTCGGAAGTTGCCCTGCCTCTAGGGTCTGCTTCATCCTCGATCAGTTTCCCAAATTGAAACAAACGATCACTCCAAGGTCCAAAGTTCGTGTACGTTCAGTTTCGGTTGCGTCTTGACCTTAGGTCGACCTTTGTGAGCGGTGTATTTTTATTTGTTTATGCGTTCATTTATTTTAGAAGTACAGATCAGCACGAGGCTCTAACGTAAAAAAATACCTGATAAGGAATTTTGTTTTTTTTATTTCTATCAAACACCCTGCATAAAAAATAAAACAAACTTTAGGCAGGAAAATTCAACAAACGTTATTTGTTATAGCAGTATACCTCTCGGTAAATTTGGCATTATATGTAATTGATATATATATATATATATATATATATATATATATATATCAAAAACAGAAGTGGTCTGATACGGACCCTTCAGAACGCCCGACGTCACCTCAGCACAAAGATTTGTTTACCATTATTAGCAACACGTCGTGTACGAATAAACAGATAGTAACTTATTCATCCAAGAAGGAAGCTAGGTAAGCCCACGAGCTACGATACATGCTTAAGGAACAAATGGAATGATTTATCAAATTATTTTTTGTTTATCTGCAGGGAATCCTTTAACCTTAATATTTTTATTCAGTGGAAGTGAAATGTCACGAAAAATGTGATGTGCTGCTTGGCACATGACAAACCATTTTTTTAAAGGTGCTGGAACGAAATAAAACAACGATTAACTGAAGACTACTTACCGATGTCTTCGTATTTATGATGTGCTCTAGCAAATGTGACCAAACACTTGGCCTCAGGCAAGATATTAAATATTTTAGTTTTGCTAATGAACAGTTCACGTAATCAACTAGAATCACAGCATAGGTAATTAAAAGCGTGTTCGGCTCTCGGTAGATAATCAAGAGCTGTCACTTGTTTTTTCAGGCAAAAACAGCGCAAATAGATGCCCGCTAAACACAATCTTAATCATTTTGTGCAAACAGAGCAAAGTCTAAAATGTATCAGTAGGGCGTTATTACCACCACAGTGGACTTCCACCATGCTGAAAGACGGTCTCAAGCCGTGCCGCTCTGCTGGGACTTCATAAGAAGGAATGTTCTTTTTCTTTATATGCATTTTTGTTTTTGCACGTACAATGCACAATGAACTCATACAGAGCATGCGAGATGTGTCTTATCTCATGAAAACGTTGAACTTGCGGCCAACAAAGATCTGCCTTATGACGTAGTTCTCAGCAGAAAAAGTGAGCGCTCGCTCAAGTCCGAAATCGTGGCTGCACCGTGGGTAACACAGCAATTTTACCTACCGGGCGATCACGCTTTTAGCCATCAAATCACGCTCCCATGAATAGGTGACTGCCCAAAATGCACTGTCCTTAGTCCAGTCGCAATTTAGGCATGGAGCGAGCGGCCTCCCCTGCTCGGGCTTTTCCATTGACCTTCATGTCATGGAGGAGTTCTTCCGCTAGACACAAGATAGCGTTCCCATGGGACAGGAGAGAGCTCGAATGCTTCGTATAAGTTTCATGAGCACTTGACTCACATGACACAATATACGAAATCTTGGTAATATATTTTTATAAGTCACTGCTATTTCGCTTTCCCTTAGAAAAAATATTAATGAGGTTCAGTTGAGTTTCTTATGTATTCTACGAGAATACAATAGAAACTCGATTGAAACCCATTAATAAATTTGTAAGGGTTCAGTTGAGATCCGAATTGGATAGCGTCATTTTGTTTAACGCATAATCATTCCAGTATACGTAAGAATTTAAAAAAAAGATACGTGATGCATAAAAACAGATTTGTTGCCCTGTGTTGTGTTTATTTTTTACTTTTTATTTTGAATAATGACAACGCTTTTATTTTAAGGTATAAATATACTGCCTCTAACGTATTGGCGTTTTGATGCATTGTTATTTCCCCGTATTTCACCGCAAAGTGGCATGCTTACGAATTGAGTCGTCCAAACATTATTCTTAGAGAGTGGAACTTCTCTAAATTGAAGTTTATTTCGAATATTTGAAGAGATGAAGAAATAGAGGGAGAAAGAAAGAGAGAGGGAGATAAAAATAAATGGTCGTCGTCGCAGGGCCTGCAGAATTGTCGTCATCAAGTCCCCTGCCTGCTCACCAAATTTATAACGTCGCACGGATCGCGCCCTAACGCGCCGTCAATGACCCGCTTACGTTCAAACGTACAAGTACTGCCTTGTTTACAAGCAACCAAACAAGAGCGAACGAACACAGCCACCGAGGGCCAGACACGCATGCTGTTATAAGTTTCGAAACTTGGATTTAATGCATCCCGACTGTGCGCCGACGTCAAAGGCCGACTTCGGGTTCCCCCTTTTGGTCCTTTACTTATCTCCCAGCTCGCCTTATTAAATCAACGCCTCCGGTCCGATCAACGTTAGTGTACCAAAATAACCAAACTAAGAGGGTTCGGGCCAAGGATAACATTCGACCTTTAACGCCGCTGTGTGGAGAAAAGTTAAATGTTTGGTGGAGAAGGACAGAAGGCATTACCTTCAAACCTTCCCCACATTGCTGCCATTACGTGCCCATCAAGCTTCTTCGAAAATTTTACCGATCATCTCTCATCCTGAAGACTAGCACCTATGTTCGATTATTTTTGTAAATACACCCCTTATTTAATACCCCCTAAAAGGGGGTCTTTAATATAATAAAGTGAAGTGAAGTGAAGTGAAAACCCATTGTGCAGAAAATTTCCACTACCTTAGTGCTCTGTAACTGAAATACAGATACGTCTATGTACGTCCTCAAAATAATTAAAAAAAGCACATATATATATACATATATTAATATTAATTGTGGGCATTTTTCTGTAGGAACGCCCTCTTCAGGGTGTCAGCTCTGTGTGTGCCGGTACGTCCTCATAACGTAAAGACACAAAATGTGTAAGAATAAATACATTTGAAAACAAAATCGAACTCGGGCAATACGAATTCACCGTGAGAGACGCTGGCGTGCGCAATGTCCTAAAAAAACATGCGAACGACGTACGGAGAATAAGAGTAGATCGATCTTTCAGCTTCCTATAATTCACGAGTCGAAGGGCGCATCATCTATAGTTTTACTTGTCGCGTCGGTGCTTAGAGGACCCTAGAGCGTTCAAGCGCTCGCTTCGAAGGTCAATACGCACCATCAAACTAGCGTTACCAAAGTGACGTAGAGCCAAGGACAATAACAGAATAGGAACCACAAAGCCACGGATTTTAGGAGACAAACCGCGGTATTCCTTCTTTAATTCATAAAACAAAAATTCACGGACCCTGTATGTATCTCGCTTACCGCCACCCTAACGGCGCCAACATGGCCAGAAGGACAGCTGTTCTGGACGTTGTTTATTTTTGATCTGGACTTAATTAACTTATATCAGTAACGTGGTCCGAGAAGTAGCGACCTAACCTAAGAATAAAGCACTTAAAGTGCGTGATTTATTCGATGGTGAGTTTACTTGTGGGTCGGGCTAAGAAGAGTCAATTTATCTCAGGGCCAGATCTATTGGCTTCAGAAGGGCTTTGTCCTTTTCGTTTCTCCCACCACGTGAACGACCAAATTCCTTAGGCGATTAACTTTTTTTTTTTTGTGAACTGAATGTCAGCATAGAGGTATATAGGGAGTATTCACTGGCGGCCATAGCTGTGTGCTCGGCTGCGGAGCGCGTGCTGAACGCGAGCTTCCACAGTTCTTTCGCCACGTGCATTCCGCACCACCAAGATTGCCGGTCATGGCAGCCTATTAATGCGAGCTCGTTCTGAGCATGCGCTCTAAACAGTGACCTCAAATATGGCGGCCAGTGAATACCTCCTATAGGGTGACTAAAATAACTAGGCTCGATTTAAAATAGACCGTAAAACTCGTCGCCTTCAAGTAGCGATCTAAACTTTTCGTCAAAGTTCGGTTTGTTCCTGTGAAATTACAAAAGCGTAGCTCCCTTTTTTTTTATAAGAAACAGGGCCAAAAAACTTGCCAGGGTCAACGACGGATGGCGACGCAGACGACCGAGTTGAGTGGCAGGGCGCGTTTGGCGCACGTAGTGATAGATGGTGTCGGGAGCAGCGCCGGAATCGTCGGAAGGGGTAGTCGAACAGCGAAAGAAAGCAGACGACACGCAGAAGAAATCCGTCGGCAGCATGAACGCCGCCGTCCTGCAACTGCGTTTTTTTTTTTTTTTTTTTTTTTTTTTTTGGGGGGGGGGGGGGCTTCTTCTTTTTTCGCATTTATTTTTGAACCAAGGGTACTCAGCAGAAAGATTATGTTCATTTTAGTAGATCACGGTCGTCGCCAACAGTCTTGATAAGGTTGTAGCGCCATCTATCAATACGTGCGCCAAACGCGCCCCGTCCCTCTAATCAGTTGTCTGCGTCACACCGTCCGCCGTTGACCCTAGCAAGCTTTTTTTGCCCTATTTCTTACAGAAAGGGAGGTACGCCTTTGTAATTTCACAAGAAAAACCGATTTGTGAAATATACTTTCGCCGAAAAACTTAGATTGCTACGTGCAGATCGAGCCTGGTTAGTTCAGTCACCCTATATTTGCAGAAAAGAAAAACAACGCAACATGTGTTTGCAGGCAGTGTACCCCCCCCCCCTTTTTTTTTTCCTCCAACGCGGGCAAGATTGCAAAAAAAAAATTCCGTTATTTTTTATATAAAATATATTTATTTAAAAATTAGATTAGAATTTTTATGTGTGTAATAAATCCGCTCACAAAATCCTCGGTAATATTGTGGTCCCTTATTCTGATGGGGACAAATTAGAGATATTCCAAAGGGAGTCCACAGTACACCTGTATGATACTATTTCTTATCTTTATTAAAAGCAGCGTCACAAGCTTTTTGTACGGGCTACCTGCTTCTCTACAGCATCGCGGTTTTAGGTATCCAAAGAAATGGTATTATCACTATTTCTATAGTACTAAGTGCAAAATTATGTCGTACCTTCGAATAAACCGTATATGTTACTGAGGTCATATTTATTATCAACCAATATTGTATTATTATAGCCGATTTCTTCCCCAAATATAACGTTGTTTGCAGTTGTTCAGCTGAAATACATTTTCGCAACATGCACCAGAGGGGCAAATATCGCATAGTCTTATGAATAATAATTCACTAAAGAATAAACCTCGCTTCTCCGCGCAAAAGTCCTTCATAAAAACAAAGAGAAGGCAATTGCGTCAGCGCTTTGTCCGTCCATCTGCATCAAAGTGAAATGGCGTTTTCGGATGGCTGTCTTTTTAGTGATGAGAATGGGGCAAGAATGTGCGTAGATATGGGTGACGAATCTGCTATTAAAAGCCAGTTGAGAGTAAAGTGCCTGTCCTGTAGTGTGTGTATCTTTATTAACGCCGTTTTGTTCGCGTTATCTTTTATTCAGTATGGACCAACAAGCCCAAACCCAAGCTTTAGTGCTTTTGTTTACCCCTGACCTCAGCCAATGATGGTGCACGCTTGGCTGCTTTGTCATCACACTGGCCTTTGATTGTCGTGCTCCACCCTGCGCTCCTATATGCGCCAAAGATGCGTTTCGGCACACTTGCTCGCCATATAGCCCTTTCCGAAAATCGCCTTCTGCGCGCTGCCATCTTTGTCTGCTGGGCTGTGGAACGCCTTCTGAGCATGCGCTGTTGCTCTGTTGATATCAGACGCTGCGCATGCGTCCACAGCTCAGTGACTCAGCATTTTTGCTCCCGCGTGATTAGCGATGGAAAGGTCTACAGTGCTATAACTATTTGCTAGACCTACACACAGTACAGATTTTGAACAGGAAACATGAAAAGGACAGCACCAAAAACAGAGACACCAAGATATTGAAATAGCCTTAGCGGTAGTGAACGACGAGTGCGGCATGATAATAAGAAAACTAGCTAGCAAACGTTCCCTCTAGATAAGTTTGGCACATTCGACTTAGCTGCCATATTCCAGACAGAGATTGTAATGTCGATCGAAGCTCGGACTTCGCTGCCGCCGTCAAAAAATACAGCAAAGCGGTCGTTGGTCTTCAGGAGCGAAAATTGAGCTTCTCATTGTTCAGCCAAGTGCACGAAACTTAACAAGACCAATGGGTGAAGAGAAATCGCGAGTCGATCTGGAAGCGATGCGATATCTTTGGGTCCCATTTTACATTAAAGGGGGGGGGGGGGGGGGTGCAACGATTTCTGGACTTCGGTCAAACATTTCTGGAAGTTGCCCTCTGACACTTCTAAAGTAAACAACAGAAAACCGATTTCGCCTGCGTGTCCTAGTTGTGTAAAAAAAACCATAAATATTGGCATTTCTGGTACCCCTCGACTCACTCCCAGTGTTCAGGGTCCCACCTGGTCCCCCTCCTAGTGACGTAATTCGGGGTGCCGTGTAGCTTCCCGAGTGCTCTCTCGGAGGACGCTTCCTCTCCCTCTCTCTGCTGACATTAGCGGGCGTTATTCTGCAGCTTAGAGCCGAACGAGGTCACGTAATCTTTTCGCCGTAGTTCCTTCGGCTGCCACTCGCGGCTGCAGGTGGGGGAAGAAGCTCGACTTTTGCTTTGCGAATATGCAGCGGAATCGCGACACTTTTAATCAAGGATATGTTTTTTCTATTCTCCGGGACACGATAAACAACGTAAAAATGACGATATGAAAATTCTTTTAATCTTAAAATCGTTGCACCGCCCCTTTAAAAGTACCTCTCTTTGACCACATTTTATGCGCTGGGGTGTCACTTTGTTTTCGTCCTATCTTCAGTGCTCTTATACTTCGTCTCACCCTACGATGGACTAAAGCAAAAGCTACGGACCGCCAGATCCAATCCCGAGCCACTTAGAAATTGCGGGGTATTGTGCTTTGATGCACGTATCAGGGCCCGCGTCTCGGACCACCGTTAGGAATGGGCGGACAGTAGTTCGAATCGAATAGCAGCGAGTGACTCAACAATGTTACATTGCAAAAAAACCATGACGTACAGGCTGTTTGCAGTGTCGAAGCTATAGGCATGATGCAGCGTTTTTGGATTCGGAGCATTATTCGTCCACCCCTAATCAATGCTATGCATGTCATAGTTTAGCGTGGAACGTGATTGGACCTGGCGGCCCGTGGCTTTGGCCTTTAGTCCATCGTAGGGTGAGACAGAGTATAATAGCATAAATTCACTCCTGGAATATCATTTCTTTTAATAAAATCTAATTGTGTTATGACGTGCTTTTATATTTCGGAAACTTTAATCTAAGTATTAAGTGTATCTCGTCATCAGCTCACACAATAATTTTTATGTATTTTGTGCCCCAATTGACACAATTATTGCATTTACCTTTTAAACAAAAAAAGTTATAGCAATTACTTTCGTAGCAATTGCTTTTTACCTTAAGAAATGTACCTTCAGGTAGGCTTTCAATATTAGAAAGGCGTAGTTGTTTCATGCCATGCAAAAAATAATGTTTTCTTAATAAGTGAAATGCTGTATCCTGACAGTTCATAACACCACGCTGAAAATGGTTCCTCTAAGTTTCGATCTTCCCAAATATATATTTAAACTTGAAAGATCATATCCAGAAATTGAAACGTATATGTTTTAATTTCTGACTTTCCGCTCGCCCAAGTTTCCCGAAATAATAAGCATACTCTAGAATTATCTGGAAAATTCCGCACAAACTTATTTCAGGACCTTGTAAACCATCATTTATAGATGAATCGCGAATCACGGATATTTTTGTTGGCGGAAAAATCAGCCGGATAGGTCACATTTAATATGGCACAACCCAAACCAAAAGTAAATGTACAGGCTGTTTTCTTTAAAAAACGGATTTACAAATTTGTTAAAAAAAAAAAAAAAGTGAAAGCTTCCCTAATAGTGTTCGCGCACATGAGTTATACGGCCAAGAGGACATAATGAAGGAGCTGATCATTATAATAAGTCGTCTAATTACCTAAAAAATTAAATTTACGCTTTTTCATCTGTAAAAATAAATATATGGTTCCAAAGAGAAGCTTGCTGAGCGTCTTCGAAAATCACTAAATCAGTCAATTTTACAAACACTCGGAGCACTTGGGAAGCACGGTGGAGCGCTAAAGTTACCACACGTGCAGCAAAGGCAAGGTGCCCGCGCGGTTTTCCCGTCCCTTATCATTCGCGTTTTCTCGCCGCCAGCCTTGTTCCTGCCGCACGAGTGGTAACTTTAGCACGCTACTGGGCTTCCCACGCGCTCAGAGTTATTCTAAACACAACTGGCCACTTATTGGTTCTCAATGGCGTTCAGCATGTTTCTAATTGAAACCATATGTTTATTTTCACACACTAAAATTGTAATAAACAAATCTTGGTTAATCATTTTACTTACTGTGGCGATTAGCACCCTATACTATGTCCCGCTGGCCGTACAACTCGCCCGCACAGACCGCATCAGTGTAGCTGTCCCTGTCGTTTATTTTTAAACAAATCTGCAAAGTCCGAGGAAACAGCCTGCAGAACTTTTATCAAACGGAATCCGAGCGTGAAAGTTACGGCAGACGCAAAAACAGTTCAGCTCTGCTCGAGGGAACAATACTTCATGCCACAGTTTAAATACATAAATAAGAAAACAAAACAAGTCGAACGGGCCACCTGGATCATTCTAAATTTGGCGCTCAAGGTGGAAGCCATGACGCACAGCGCGAGAGCTGTGGCTTTCATCATCTTGTCAGACTTATTCGTCTTTGATTGCATCGCACGGCGCGATAGCCCGGCAAATCTTCCGGGGGGTGCCAAAGCGTTCCGCAAGCCGCCAGGCCCATGTCCCGTTTTGGAATCAGCAGGTTGGTTCCTCGCCAGCACAGCGTGGAAACGCCGCGCGGTGTCCTGCGTCTGTCTCGGATCCGTGACCGGGTTCGGATCAAAGCGGTTTACCGCCGCCCCTTCCGCAGCCTTCAAGTCGTTCCACGACCTTTCGATTCCTGGGGGTACGCGAGGTCGTCAAGCACCACGCCTGAGAAACGGAAATGGGTTAGCGTTGAACGGAACATCTAAGCATATGTGACGGATATAAGTGATGTAATGCATGCATACCCTCTTCGACACGCACATAAGCGGCCCCCTCATACCCGTACAAATTATGGAACACAAACAATGGAATATCAAGTCAGTACGTTAAAGACCATATAGATTTTAATAACACTTTTAGTAAATTTAAAAGGGATCTCAGGACACTCATGGTGGTCAGTGGTAACCCCTTATTATCTGAATCTGTATGTAATAACTAGCTGTTTTTCTGGTATAATCTTAAAATGAATATCTTGTTTACTACTAAGTGTTAACCTTGTAAATTGTGTGCTGCTGGAAAGCGCTGCATTGGGGACAGAGACCTTGTCAGGCTTCACAACTTTAGTCCCTGTCTTCATTTCGGTTGATTCCGGAAAAATAAATAAACGTTCAAATTCATTCATTCAATTCATTCATAAAGCGGTTCACTACAGGGTGCCTGAGTATCCTTTTCTTCAGGGTGACGCCTCTTAGGTGCCTTCATGTACGCTTTGCTTATTCGGCTTTTAACATCTGACTATTAGCGGCAAGCAGAGCCGTGTATAGAGAGAGTTTGGTCAAAGGGAGGCGCGGGCAGAGCCCGGGCGTGCACCAGACGCAGAAAGAGGGCTTGACATTCTCTCTTGGCCAACCAGAAGCCAAAAAGAATCACCTAGCGGTGTTAGCGAGAAACAGTCTTAGACATAGGTATATGTTGGTATATGGTTTAATAAGCGCGTAAGAGTGAAATATAGGAACCCTTTATGGTTGAAAATAGGGTTCACGTAATGATTCGATTATGGTCATGCGGAAAGTTGTAACAAACGAATGTGCCCCTTAACTCTGTTTTGCTCGGATAGAGTGTCACCGCTCGGACGGCAGATTCCCGGCCCTCGGCTCTTGGCGTACGGATTACGTCGATCGTTCCGCTATTCGCACTCTTCGACCATGATTTTGGATGACCGTGATTGAAATATCACGTGCACCATATATTCAGTCACCGAGAGTTACTCCGACGCGCTTATTAAGTTTGTTACTCGCGACCACCGCCAGGGTATTATTTCCCGCTTTTGGTAGGCCACATTCGAATTTTCGAAGACGCCCGGAACACGCCGAGCCCGTTTTCGACCAATGGCGCCTCCTCATTTGTCTCCTATACTTCCCAACAAATGGCCAAACTCTCTACATATGCGGCTCTGGCGGCGAGGTGTTTGGGTGTCGCCCTCCTATGGTTCCCTCTTCTGACGTCATTACCGTGCAAACTATAAGTTTGATGGCGTTTGTAATTAGCATGGTGGAAGCTTGAACTTGAAATCATGCGCTTCTAAACCAGCACTGCCAACACCGTCAAAATTGAAGTTCTTACATTACTCTTATTTCCGTCGATGAGAAATCCTTTGCTGACGTCATAATCAGCATTCGGCCAATCGTGGCAAGCCGACCACTGCGACGCTCTCAATCCATATTTGGACACCATATTTTAGGGTGCTGTTTAAAGCGCAGGCTCAGGACGAGATCACATTAATAGGCTGCTCCACCAACCTTGATGGTGTGGAATGCACGTTGCCAAAACGAAACTGCGGAAGCTCGATATCAGCACGCTCTCAGCAGTCACGCACACAGCTATGGCGGCCGGTGAATACTCCCTATTGTTCACGTGTCGCTTCTTTGCTGTTGCTGTTATTTTTTTTGTTTTTTTCTTGTCCGGTGTGCATGAAAAAGCGTCTCCCGTCGGGCACGAGCTCTTAGCATTGACTGTGCTGCGCCGCAACTTTGTTACCCTTATTTCCTTATATTCTCTCTGTGAGCGCGTGCCGTCGGTATCAGGTACTAATACCCCATTCACACGATCTTAAAGGTACCTTTAGCTAAGGGACCTTTATGCTGTGCGGCCAATCAAAAAACGAACTTCCGCGCGTGGTGTGTGCTCGCGACCCAAGAGCACGGGCTGATTCGCCGATAGCAAAGGGACCTATATTAAAGGTAACTTTATGTTGACCTAGGGTGCCTTCATGTGCGCTTTGCTTAGGGTGGAGACATCCGGCCATTTTGTCCCACACTTTTATCTTTATTTTTTGTTCAGAAGCGCGTGAAAGAGCGTGCCCCTGCACGCGCTTGTGGCGCTGACTGTGCTATGGCGACATTTTGTTTTCGTCAATTTCTTTGTATTTTACCCGTGAGCGCGTGCTGTCGGCATCGGGTACTACAAAGGGTGGCATCACCCTAAACAGAAGGACATTGAGGCACCCTATGTTGACCCTGTGAATGGGGTATTAGAAGGTATTGCGCTAAACAGAAGGGAATTGAGGCAACTTTTTGGCAGGCTTGCAATCACACGTGCTTACTTCACGAGCACCGAACGACTAAACGCCTGCCAAAGGTACCATCGGGAGCATGCTGCATGTGTTTGAGGCTTGTCGCTGTCGTTTGTTTCTGTTTGTCGCTTTAGTGGGAATCGGGCATTAGAATGAAACGGGGCACAACAGCCCCTTCACATGCTTCGATTCGAAATTCGGGACTGTCCGTAGTCGTTATAGTTCGATGACAGCCTACGAAAGGGGGGCGTGTTCAGCATCTCATCATCGCTCCCAGCCAATCAGAGTGCGGCAGTCGCCCACAAGAACGTCGAAGAGACAATCAAGAGGCTAGAAGCTTGAACGTGTACCAAGCCACACCCTGCTTTTGATGAGCTGTCAGTGACTGGGCGTCGTTAATCGGGCCCTGCGTTTCAACCGGAACCGGTCGGTGTGGAAGGCGACTGCGCTGGAAACAATAATCGAGCGTAGTCCACCTTCCCTCGAAATAATTGCGTGAGCCAATCGCTGCAATCTGCGCAGAGAGGTTGGCCAATGACGGGACTGAAAATTTGTCCAGTCATAAAACAAACAAAAAAAAAAGAGTCAGCGTAGTGACACCACGGTGCCTAGAACGCGTCTCCGACCTGTGTGTCTAGCACGTCCAAAACAAAAACAAAAAAAAATGATCCATCGATTATTTCCACCCGATGACGTCGTCGAAATGTCACGCAGTCGCCGGCCACGATTCCGGCAGTGTTTCGGCAGCGGTGGTGGACGAGACAGACGGCCTGCTCCACTGCATGGTGAACCTCCAGCAGAACACTCCACGGAAACTTCTGCAGCCAGGAGTTGGGACGCTGCGACGGCAGCGACACTCGCGTCGGCCCGTGCTTTTTGAACGGAAATTCGACGACCCACCGCCAGGATCGCGACGTCCGACAGCGTGACACCCCGGCTTTTGTGACGTCATTCGTTCGCACTTCGGGACCGCTTTTCCGTTCTCACCGTGTGAGTGACAGTAAATGCTTTGCACGAAAGTGTGGAGCGGCAAGGACGACTAAGATTGCATCGCATTCTGCGCTTTTCGAAACGGTATAGATACAAACGCAAATGGCGGAAACGACGAACCAGGAAAGCCCCTGTACTCGCCTGTATGAGGAACTTCGAGCTATTGCCAATGCGTGAAACGCTCTTCCACCGAGCGCGTTGCCAAACCATGGTGACGAAACGCAGCGTGCCTCTTCAGCGTTGCCGCATTTATTCGGCGTTGGCGATGTGCCCCTGCTGAGTGAGCGGTCCTACGGGCGCGACGACGAAAGGGCCGTATAGCCGCCCACGTCGCCGAACGAGTGTGAATAACGCGGGTGGCGTTCCAAGTTCAAAGGCAAAAAGTCAAACTTGTTGTACGGATAACGGAAGGCGGATAATGGGCGTCAAAAATCAGCTGGCTTTTTGGCGATTTCCAAGTTCTAAAGGCACAGCCTTTCTCACGTTCCTTCTACTGGGGGTAAAGAGGCTACTAAAGGGCCCATTGCGAAAGTCACTTTCACGTTACATTACGGTACCGCGGAATATCACGCGTGTCACCTGACGTGACGTCACCATGACACTCATCGGTGTCACCTAACGTCGCGTGGACACGGTACACCGTGACATCGTGCAGCCACTTTGCGTCATGGTATCGTGCAACGCTTTGTGGTCATCGAGACTATCTGAAAACACAAAATCCCTTAGGCTGACACTGGAAACGCTATGCATTTAAACTTCAAAAAAAGTTTGTTCTTTTACGTGCGCCATATATTAGCAACGATCATTTCACACCCACCACTTAAGATTACCTCGGAGTCTATTACCCCTAAACCTTCAGTTACTTGACACGTTTACTACAATAAGCCGCAGTCAGATTGTGCGAAGCTCTGCTGTAATTCGAAAGGATTATTTATAATTTTTTTTTATTTATTGATTGAAAGTACCCTTCAGGGCCCGAAGGCATTACAGAGGGGAGAGCACATACATAAAACAAAGATAGTAATATAATAACGAGTCAACAAAATTAAATATACAACAAACAAAGAAAAACAACTGGTCATGGGTCACTGCTAAAATAGTTAGTGATGGAATTTCTAAACAGGTTAGTTGCAGTTATAGTAGCAATCAACCCCCTGGGAGGTGGTTCCTTTTCTCGGCTGTGCGGGGTAAAAAAGATTGAAATGTTGTGGTAAATGAACTTGGAACTCCAACTTTATGCTGATGGTCAAGACGGGATGAAATGTAAAAGGGGGGAGTAATCATCTGACTGCGTAGGAGAGGATTAGGAAAATACATTTTATGAAATAGACATAGGCGTGAAATTTTACGTCGTAAGGAGAGAAGTGGAAAACGTCAACTATTTTTCATCAATGTGACACTATAGCAGTACGATGGTAGTTGGAAAGAATGAAACGGACTGACCTATTCTGAATGGATTCCGATGCAATGAGTTAAAACCGGATGTGATACCTTTACGTCTTAACAAACTGCCTGAAGATATAACTTAATGTAAAGATCCTCACAAAATAAAAAAAAAAACTAACTACAGAATGCATGAAGGAGGAGAAAAAAAGGTAACCAAAACGGCAACTAATTATAATAAAAATCAGACTCAACGAAGCGGACCACCCCTCCGGCCGTGTCTATTATTATAGATATTTTGATTATTGTGGTTTGTTCCACCTCACATTATAAATAAACGTTGAATTTACCCTTAATATTATAAAAGTTTTGGTTCGCTTTTGGTTTAAACTCATAAACAGAGTTTAACATATATACTATTATAATGAAACTATTGGGCATACCAGAGTCACATTTTCATTTTAACATGAATGTGTGTTTACCTGAGCGTACCTGCCGCGCCCCACGCACAAGCCTTATTGGCTTATGTGGACACTTATTGTAGCATGTTACGACTAACGTAGTGATGCTGGTTATGCATGTTGAAATGTACTGAAGGCGCACAATAAAGACGAATATACAAAGACGGAGAGGTTCGAGGTACGATCTGGAATTCTCAGCACCACGTAAACTGGCTCAACAATTTCCGAGGATAAAAGAGAAAGGCAAAGATAAGCGGCAATGCACAGTGAAGCTTGTAAACAAATACTTGGAATGTGCGGTGGGCGTGATATATAAAATTCCATTGGCCTACGGCAAGGTTTACATAGGCCCGACCGGAAGGTGTTTGAATGAACGGTAGCGTGAGCATGATTTATCACTGCGTTCAACAACAGGAGCACATTTACACATACATTGCAGAGATTGCCGTTGCATTCCCAACTTTCAAGTGCTACAATCGTTGGGAGAGGTAAAGAAAAGGTGGCGAGAGAGGTACTGGAAGCATACATGATAAAAAAGGAATGTCCTGATAAGTGTATCAGTCAGCCCTCACTTTTACTTCACAAAAAAGAAGTGGATTTTATTGAGACGTGTGGTGGGCCAAGTCATTCCTGACTAGTCACATTTCTGTAATACTTGTGGCTCTTGCTCTTTCTATTTTCCAATAAACATTCAGTTGATAGTCAGCGCTCGTCCTGCTTGCCTCTCCGTCTTCGTATTCCTCTTTATTGTGCACTTTCACTACTTTTCAGTATGTTACAAGCTGGAAATAAATAAATAAATAAAAAATGTATGTATGTATGCATGTATATATGTACGTATGTATGTATGTACGTACGTACGTACTGTACGTACTGTTATGTATGTATGTATGTATGTATGGTATGTAGGTCTGTATGGTATGTATGTATGTATGTATGTATACGTACGTACGTATGAATGTATGTATGTTGTTGTAGTATGTATGTATGTATGTATGTATGTATGTATGTATGTACTATAAAACAGGGGTGACCAAACTGTGGCTCGCTAGCCGCATCGGTCTGTCTCTTTCCGAGTAGAAGTTCGGCTCGCGACTCCCTGGTAAGCGTACTCCTCCACCCCCCCCCCTCCTTCTCCCCCCGCTAGACCAGAAGAAAGGATATAACAAAAAATAGCTTGCGTTTTGTCGACCTTGTGCTACCATGTGCACATTGAACCATTCGGATAAAGCACATCAGGGTAAGTGCCATATTGAGCAACTGCTTTATGAGGCGAATTCAATGTGGCAACCAACTAAGATTAATTAATTTATTTAAAAAATGCCCCGCCCTTTTTTATTGCGGTTATTCAGTTAAAATGGTTCTTCTTATAGCTCTTTGCATATAGTAGTCTGGCCACCCCTGCTATAGAAAGACAATTTAGGTTGTGAAGTCCGACTATCTCTGGTCAAACGTAGGCAATTTTGACGTATTGACTAAGTCGTGTTTAACGTACCTCATGTACCAGCGATCAACCAAGCGCATGCTGGGACAATATTCGTTCAAAATGACCTTGACAGAAGCGGGAATCGACCTCATAATCTCTTTGTCCGCAGTCCGGTACCGAGCTACGTTTCGCCAAAGCTCTCCACCACTGAACACCCTTTGTCTCAACTTTTGGAGCTAGAGGAGCTTAGCGAGTAAATGATTAACGGACCAAAGCAATCTGGGTGTTTAATATCTAAACTAAAGTGTCCGTGAACTCCACGTTCTCTGAACTTGTAGTAAAGTCGAGATTAACGTCGCCGCTCATTATCGTAGCTACCTAACTAAGCCGCTGCATACGAGCGTCTGGATAAGAGCTGGGCATTGGCCATTGGCGTCTTACTTAAAGCCGTGCTTACGGCAGCTGGGGTTTAAGAAATGTAGTAAACCTTGCTTGAACGTGACGTCATCGCATCATCTCATCGCACACCTACTTGTTATTGCCAACAAAAAAAAAAAGCTAGTTCGATAGTGCGAAATGTATCCTGCAGACTTCAAAGGGATGCTGAACCGAAATTCGGATTTCCCAAAATAAGCTTGCAGAAGTGTTCAAAGGGTGCTATAAACCACGAAACATCACTCCTATAGCCATATCTCGAGCGCATGGCCGTATTTATAGAAAATAAAGGAGCGAATGAGGGAGAATGTTGACGTCATCTTATCGCAAAAGAGTTGAGAAGGAGGAGAAATGGCCTCGCTTCCTTTCCGCTCCGTGCCCTCGCGGAGTCAAAGCGAAGTGGAGGAAATGAAAATCGCGAGGTCACGCGTCTTTTCGACCTTGTACGAGCACGCTCTTCTTTTACAAAAATACGACGATCCGTTGGAGATACCGCTTTATGAGTGAAGTTTTTGTATTCGAAGCGTCGTGCCGGCAGTTTGATACTTTAGACCCATGTTGCGGATAAAAAAAACAGGACGCGGGATGGCCAAAAAAACATGCTTTTCGTGTAAGGCTCGTCAAATTATGAGGCGCTGGAGAAATGCAGCCTTCTGCGTTAAATCCTTATTTCGAACTCTTTTTGTTCGCCTTCCGCCCATTGAAAAGCATGCGGGAAGGGCCTTAGAACGCACCTGGTATCGCTGCGCCGCAGCGTTCTTCCGCAACATAAAGTTCGTCTGCATTCTTCGCCGCGGTTGATCTGACATACCGCGGTTGATCTGACATACCGCGGTTGATCTGACATACCGCGTTCTTCAACCGCGGTTGATCTGACATACCGCGTTCTTCAACCGCGGTTGATCTGACATACCGCGTTCGGCTTTGGCTAGCAGACGGCGTTCGTAAAATGGCGTCAGCTGTTGCTGGCTTCACGCGGCGGTACCGTGCGTGCTTCCATTCATTCGGCGTTCGTTGCCATGGTGACGGCGAGGAACGCAGACGAACTTTATGTTGCGGAAGAACGCGCGGCGCAGCGATACCAGGTGCGTTCTAAGGCCCTTCCCGCATGCCTTTCAATGGGCGGAAGGCGAACAAAAAGAGTTCGAAATAAGGACTTAACGCAGAAGGCTGCATTTCTCCAGCGCCTCATAATTTGACGAGCCTTACACGAAAAGCATGTTTTTTTGGCCATCCCGCGTCCTGTATTTTTATCCGTTACATGGGTCTAAAGTATCAAACTGCCAGGCAACTACAGTATATCCTCTGAAGTGACGTCAACTAGGCATGTATATTTTCCGTACATTCATGATGTGAGGCGAGTGCTGTGTTTGTGTGTGTGAGCCCCTGGGGCGCCCGGTGCCACCTCTGTACGAGAAATTTAGCCTGTGCATTCGCACTTCTAGCCTAGCGTATTTAAAGTACGCCGCGCAGTAGCGATACGAGACCTCACGCGGGTACCCTGCTCATCCAGATCAAAACCAGCAAGGATGAAGACTGAACTCGAGTTCCCGGCTTTCTGCAGCGCCAGGTGCGGCACGACCCTTCGTGCGGAACTCCAAAGATAATCTTAAACATTAGCAACAACAAAAAAATTAAAGACGTTTACAATTCTCTGTAACGCAGAATTACAGCGCAGCTCTTGAGGAGGAGGAGGGAAAGGTGCGGAGAGGGAAGTATGCAACTCCTCCTCATCCGTACCCTTCCCTCCCCCTCTCCGGCTCCCCTCCCATTTAGCGGGAAATGTTCGCTAAATTTCTCGTTAAATTTAGCGGAAAAAATTCCCCGCTAAATTTAGCGGGAAATATTTTCCACTATCTTTAGCGGGAAATGTTTTCCGCTAAATTTAGCGCGGATATTTTTCTGCTAATTTTAGTGGGGA
This sequence comes from Ixodes persulcatus, assembly GCA_013358835.2. Lineage (NCBI taxonomy): Eukaryota > Metazoa > Arthropoda > Arachnida > Ixodida > Ixodidae > Ixodes > Ixodes persulcatus. Next base: position 574,260 of record JABSTQ010010198.1, read on the forward strand.
ATTTTTTTCCGCTACATTAAGTGGGGAATTTTTCCGCTAAATATAGGGAGGAAAATGTTCCGCTAAATTTAGCGAGGAAAATTTTCTGCTAAATTTAGCGAGGAACATTTTTCGCTATCTTTAGCGGGCAATTTTTTCTGCTAAATTTAGTGGGTAAATTTTTCTGCTAATTTTAGCGGGGAATTTTTTCCGCTCATTTAGTGGGGAAAGTTTCCCGCTAAATGTAGCGGGGAAAATTTTCCACTAAATTTAGCGGGAAAATTTGCCCCCTAATTAGCATTATGGGAAACGTCCCATAATGCAACGCACGGTTACGCCGACGCCGCTGAAGCCGGAAACGGGCGCCTAACAGCTGCGCTCTCAAAAAAAAATTTGGGCCGTATACGGTTTACACTTACAATTACTGTATTGGAAATGCTGGCAAGCTGCAGATATTGCCACGATATTCAAAAGGGCTGCAAGGAACGCAGGGTGTGGATGCCTCTCTTCAAAGTTTCTTGCTTTGTGATGGGTTCTTTGGTGATCTCATCGGCTAACACAGCAATCTCATTGGCTGCCAAGCGATAATAGGACGCTCGGGACTTATTACGCCATGCAAGTGTTAAGCTGATAGTGATCACAGTTACTCCTATTCTAAAAGTATCAAAGGTATTAGGAGCAATTCTTAATATATCACTCAACTTCCTGGCAACGGATTCTTCGAGCTCAGCTTAGTTATATGTTCTGTACCGTCTCTTTTCCACAGTCTACTGACGATATATTGGTTGTTGTTGTCTTTTTTATTTTTTTTTATTGCGATGGAAACTGAGCAAATTAGGATATAGCTAAAGCAGAGCTAGGTTTCGAGAGAAATTATATTACGAAAAACCACGTTGAGTGTTCTATGATAGTCACTCAATGCGCAATCATTATTTCGTTTATTAGTTTCCCCTTCCACTCAGTTGTATGCCCAATCTATAAGAACATTTATGATTCGAGAAAGTGAGAAAATTGCGCGCATGGACGCAAAGTGGTCGTAATATTAGAATCTTTAATAGCTCCGCAACAATCTAAACATTTATATTAAAATGCGACCGACGTCAAAACGCTTAGCAAGAACGCGCGAAATTCGACACGAAGCCCAAGCTTCATAAAAAAAAAAGTTATATTATAACTTAACCAATAACTGTTATTTATTTAAAATACTGCGACGCCGCGGTCTATACAAGAGGAAAGAACTAAATACACAATGAATGTTCAAACATACACTCGGACAATTCAACTAGACATGACTAAATACATCCCAGGTATTCAGTCATGCTTTCAAATAAATTACCTGACCCAGTCATTCAGCTCTAATTAAGAAAACGACCACAACTGTTGATAACTCGTTCCGGCAAAGCATTTCAGCCAACTACTGTTCGGAAAAAAAAGAAATGTACTTGGACACTTTTCCTCTGCCGAGACGGATCGGTTGGTTCAGTGCTACTCATTTCCTGGGAGCGCGACATTGAGGGTGGCGGATACCTTTCAATCTTTGTCACGCCATTTGCTGTAGAGTGAAATTCCTTTAACCTTCACATTTCTTATAGTCACATATCTATATCTATATGTGTGTGTGTGTGTGTGTGATTAAATTCCAACTCATTTCCCATTGCAGTAATCGTGTCCTTTAAATAAAACGAAGTGAAGGGTTTCTCTGTACGTTCTATTTGAGGGGCATGCTGCTTCCTGTATCGGTCTTTAACTCAACTTGCGTACTCTGACATTTTACGCACGTAACATTGATACACGGTTAATCGAATGTTTATATTTTCAAGTCTAAGATGCCTCTGGAGAAATGGTAACATTTAATATGCCTTCGCGCGTATGTAATCTACATGAAGATTCCAGCGCGGGGCACTACCGAAGATAACTCCAATAAAAATTTTAATGCGACTGTTTCGCGCCGCCCACAGTGAAGTGAAAGTTTATAACATTTTCGCTTTCAACGCCGCAACACACAGTCTCGTAGAAAATAACTAACACACCCCATTTATTACACGACGAGCATATTTCACCTTGAGACTCTTTGAGCAGTTTCTAATCTGAACTGTGGCCGCTCTTGAAAATACAAGTATTAAATCTTCCGCGAAAAGTATATCATGGAGAAAAAAAAGGGAAATATTCGTTGCTATATGTCATTTAATAAAATTAAAACAAGAGTTGTCCCAACACGTATCGTTATTGTACTTCACTTTGGTGGTCAAAGTTTAGTTGGACCACCAAACTGGCGGCTTACGATTGGCGAATTTGCAACTGCGTTTTGGAAGGGAAAAAAACCAAGGCACGTTTTGAAGGTCTGAACAAACTTGTAGGTAACATAAAAACTGTACTCAAATTGCTCTATCTTAAATACTTTTGTAAGTAACTTGGTGTCATACAGATACCTTTAAACATTCATATTTAGTACTCTAGCTTAAATAACTTTTCCAAGTAACTTAAACTAAAAGCTCAAGTTACTCGTGAATAGTAACTTCCGCCTTTTTTTTTCAGGAGGCCAGATGGTCCTGAATTTACGAACTTTATTAATGTTTTGAAAGGCGCGCTGTAATCCCATACGTGTTTTCTATAGTGTTCCTTACAGTCATGATTGTGCTTAAAGGGCCCAGCTGTTGTACACATATCTAAAAACAAAAACACAATTATGCGATACAGTGGAACCTTTTTGGGTATTCTCATTATGTTTTATTCGATTGTTTGGTAGTTAGTTATTTGAGTACATATTAGAAAATATTGCAACCTGAAAGTGTCTTGAGAGCACTCTACTTCACTTTTTTTTTAAGTTTTCTATTTAGTTTTTTACTCAGTTTCTTTTTTAGCTTCTACCAGGGCTAAGCAGTATCGCGATACAAATGTATCGCGATAGTGTCTTAGAGATACTTTCGAGTATCTGAATTTAAGTATCGATGTACTTTGAAAATTGTATTACCATTTCAGTAGCGAAATATATTTGTAATGTATCGCTTGTATCGCCATACTTTACCAGCCTTAGGTATCTGTTTTTAGGTATCTGCTGCCAGCCTTGGGTATTTGTTGTCGAAAAATAACTGTTGGCTTTACGCGACCAAAAATTATTTTTGGTGCAAGGAGTTTTAGAATGTGTAATATGAACCCGGCACATAACCTGCTCTACACGAAGGAACCCTGGTTGCTTGGACTAATACAAACAATCACCACAATACAATTTGAAGAAAAAAAAACAAGAATAATAAAGGTGGTTGGAAAAACGGTCACTTTCAAGAATAGCAGGATAAGCTTTTCTCAGAAATCCCTTTACTTTTTCCGCTTTAGCGGAGTGAGCGCTGTGAACGAGGCGAGTAAAGAGGAGGAAATTATCAGACCTGTTAGCCTTTTTGTCATGCATGGCACAGAATCGTTGGTCTCCATTGGTTAGCTAAGGTCAACAATGAATTTCCGTTTTAGCGCCATATGGGATTTTATAGCTGTGAAGAGATGAGAGAGTTTGAGCTTAGTGGAAGTGCATAAACAGACATAAAGAAAGAAATACAGTCACGACCATTTGCGTACACCGCAAACTGTACCCTCACCCCATATTACTGTTTAGGAAAAACAGGTATTTTTTATGTATTTGTATATCTATTCAGGAACTCTTTTTGCCAGTTTTGCAGAAGTCTGTCAAGGAGAACCTGACACCCGAAACGACAAATCTATCTCAGTGTCTGTAGTTTGGCCTTAAAATACATGTATCCCTCTAGTTGTATTCCAGAATACTTTGTGGAGAATATCTGCCCAGCCCTGCCTTCTACACGGTGCTTTTTTTTTCTGTATTATCTTAGTATATCGAAATTATGAACGTCGATAATTCCCTCTGCGCAGTATTTGGAGAAAGAAAAATATATTTTGACCCCTTCATGAACGTGCTGTCTTACACATAAAAAACATCTATATTACGTCTTATATTTGTAGGCATAAGGTCGCTATCAATGACAATGTATATAATAAAACGCTACATGCAGCTAGCCCAGAGGAAAGTATCTAGTTTCAACTTTTTTTTTTTGTTAGGTGACTTCTATTAACCGTGTTCTTAGCGCCGCTATAAGCTTCCGTAATCAAAGTATATATATATACATATATGTGTGTGTGTGTGTGTGTTGTGACCAACCATAAATCCTTCACCCATCCTAACATTCATCAACGCAATCCCATGGCCCGGAGACCCTAGCGTGGTCCGGGGGACGACGCGACGCCTGGGTTGTTGCTTTTCCGGAGCTAGTCTCTCCGGTCGGTCGTGGGCGGAACAACACTGGGGGGATTTGGAATCCCTCGTCTGATCCCCGGCTGCGAAGTTGCCGGCACGCACAGAGAACAAAGGATAAAAATACACAGCGGAAGAAGATTTCACACTCGCCGCACAAACATTAGGATTAGGCCCAGTGCAGCGTGCAATGTCGTCGCTCCGTCCAACTTTTGTTTTTTCCTGGAAATGAGGTGTTTACACCAATGCAATCTCTCCACCCCGTTCCCTCCCCCCCCCCCCTTTTCCTCCACACACACACACACTTTGTTGTTCTGTGTCGCTGAACGTCAGAGGAGAAAGGAGCTCCCTCGTGGTTCCTTTTGTCGCGCCACCGATTTCGTCCTACTCCGGAAGACGAGAAGTCACGGCAAGCAACAAAATGGAGGACTGAGTTGTAGACGTCCTCAGTAACTACCGAAAACAACGTCCAAGAATAGAATAAAAAGCGAGTGAGTCTGCTGGAGGTTTTAACTACATCGTGTCGTTTACGACCTTCGAGTGGCGTTTTTTTTTTCCCCTTCTTTTTGAACGCGCCGAACAACTTTTACTTCTCTGCTGAGTGAGGGATCGGTTTATTTCCAGGCTGTAACCGCGGGAATACGTCTGAAGGCATGTCCAAACAGGATACTTCAAAAATCGTGAGGCGATACTACTACGACATAAATCGTGCAGCGCACCGTTTCCGTACTGTTTTTTTTTGTTGTTTTTTTTTATGTCGGGGAAAAAGGTTTTATTGCTTTGTTAAAGGTCGTTCGTGCCTTTCACGGGGGCCTTGAACATACTCATCACGGGGGTCCGGACAGCCACTAACAACCTCTGTTGGCTGTCGGTCAATCGCTCAAGGCCTCTGCTGCTCTTCAGGTTCCGCAAACGAAAAAGGGAAGGGCTGTGTTCGAAATCTTACCCAAATAGCTCCGAGCTACTCCGGCAGGTCGTGTCACGTGATAACACAGACAGAGCGACGCTGGACGCGGATAGGTTTTCGAACGCATATGTACAAAACCCTTACCCTGGAGTAATACCGAGTAAATCTGGGAACAATACCAGGCATTCGAGGGCCCGGCAGAACAGATGGGCAGCATTTGCAGGTGGCGTGTGACATCGAGTCTGACGAGCACCGACGCTGATCTCTATTGTAGTAGGCTGGATCGCGGATCGGGAGCCCGTCGGTGTCGCCACCGGCAGCCATTGCTTGACACCAGGCAATACACGCGAGTCTATGGGAGAAACACACAAAAGTTAGAATATTGAAGCATGTACCCTGTGCTCGGAGGCGAGTATTTTATGGTGTGCTGTGATCCTTATGTCGGGTGTTTGGAGATCGAATCGGTATTTGTCAAACGTTCGAACGCCGATTAAAAAAATCAAACGTACCGGAGCACCCACGGCTGAGCTGGCAAGCTTGCTCTCGTAGTGGAGTAAACGAAGGAACTTGCCGTCAATAAGACCGTCCTTAGGGAAGCCCAGAAGTTGATGAATGACAAAAAAGTTCCATCTCGACAGCGGCTTTCCGGGAGTGAGCGAATTCCGCGTAGCAAAGCCTTCGAGCTTGTCGTCTGCTAAACCCAACTCAACGAAACCGCCACCGACTCCGCGGTGACTCTAGGTAACTCTCGCATCATTGAGCTGCACTACAACGGAGTCACTCTCGACCGCAAAATATTTATTTATAAGAACTGCGAGGGCTGTCAGTTTTAATGTTTGTACGCAAGCTATTTGACGGGCTTATCAAAAAGCACCCAAAAGGTTTCAGTGCCGACAACAGCTTAGAAACGGGGGAAACGGCACTTTTTCTCGTTCTTCCCATAAAGTCCCGTGCATTGGCTTGTGTCAATCAATGGCCGCCGGTGGCGACACTCGGCCCCAGCTGCCGAGGCCGCGGTCCGCGATCCAGCCTACTACAACAGAGATCAGTGAGCACCGATGTCACCGAAAAGCGGAGGAAGCGAGGAGGAAAATCAAGTTGTTTGCTTGGCCGGTGTTCAAACAGACATCGGACTGCCGGAGTGCCAGACGCTTCAATTTCCGCGATTTTCCATGGAGTCATGTCACCTCACGATTTTCAAAGAGTCCTGTTTGGACAGGCCTTAACGGCTTGGCAGGGAAACACTGCGTGAAACAAAAATATTCTCGAGGTACGCACAAACGCAAAGGTACGCGAGCAAAATGCTAAGAGATTGCGATCAGCGAACTGGTCACACGTAGGTGTCAGACACATGGGGAGGTGGGGTGTGTATCCGGGTTGTCGCTATTTTCGTGAGAATAGAGCTCCCTCCAAGCACGACGCAAACAAGCGTATAGTTGGTGAAAGGTTCAGAGCCAAGTGTACGTTCCCCCTCGAGCCCCAACTCTCAGATTTTGATACGACTTTGTCCAAAGCGCAGCCAAAACTCGGCGAAAGGCAACGTGGGCTACCGGGTTCTTAAACTTTCACCGTCCGTAATACCCCTTTTCTTTCAACATGCTGAATGATGCTGGTCCTGCAAAGATTCCTTCTTTTTATGTGTGTGTGTGTTTGTAGTTTTTGCATAGGGGAATTCGAATTGTCGAAAGCAAGCTCGGCGAAGAAAGTCAGTACGTCCAATAGGCCAACTCGTTGGGGGGCAAATTTGCAGAAAAGGGAGCTCGTTGAAAGGGGCAGTCTGTGCAAGATTAATTTTTTTTAATTGGCTAAAAACAAAAGCTGTAAGTGAAGCTATCTTGTTTGTTTTTTCGTTACGTTTTATTTTCGTTTGTTTTTTTTTTGTTCTTAAGTTCGGTTTATTACTCAAGCACGAAATGCCTGGGAGCGTCCAAAAATAGACGAAAGAGTATACATTAAGCTCCGAGTTAAGTGCTCGCGCACACCGGCGGCTGCTGGCTCGTGGAAAGAACGTGCGCCACTTATTATGGACACTAAATTCTATGGTTCAGTATCCCTTTAACACACAGAACGGCTTTCTTGCCTTTTCTTACGTTATACGTACAAGTCACCGAAACATTCGTGTCTCGAACGTCGCGTGCCAGGCAATCTCCTTGTACTGGTAGTCACGCTTAATATGAAGCTCAGATGTCTCGGTGACGTGCACGTAAGGTCCCGTCATATAACGTAGCGTAAGCTGTGTGAAGCAGCCTTTAACCACCGAGCGTTCAAGGAAAGGCTGGTCCCGGTTAGAGTGCCTCAATGTCCTTCTGTTTAGGGTGATGCCATCGTTTGTAGTACCCGATGCCGACAGCACGCGCTCACAGGGAAAATACAAAGAAATCGCAGGAAACAAAATGTCGCCGTAGCACAATCAGCGCCACGAGCGCGTGCAGGGACACGCGCTTCAGAACAAAAAATAAAAATAAGTGTTAGAAACAAAATGGCCGGATGTCATCACCCCAAGCAAAGCGCACATGAAGCCACCCTAGTCCCGGTTAATCATTACCAAAATAGAAAACACGAAAGACGTAGTACTGCTCGTGACCCCCAGATCACGCGTGTGTCCTCTCTGACCTCCAACATTATAAAGTGTGGGAGTGTTAGTTTCACATTTTTGTCACCGTCGCATTGCTAACAGATTGTTATGGAAGCTCGTAGCGTCACTTCCGGAAACGAACGGAGCATGCGCCCAGGGGGATCGCAATATCAGCGTGCGCGAAAAGAAAAAAAAAACTGTGAATTACAATTAGGACCAAATACTAGTGCCCCAGAGAGACAGCACGGCTGTACCGTACAGTATGTCAGTTTACATTGTTTGTGCATGCACCAGTTACCAATTTTTTTCTTTTGTTATGCAGTAACTACTTTACCACAGAGAAATGTTGTAAAAAAAAAACCACTAAACTTCACAATAAATTTAAGATGAGACTACAAGCTCCGCCTTCAGCGCGAGCTTTGTGCCCTTGCTAGCTCAAGTGTGAACGCGCAGGCACGCGCAACCAAAGCACTGCGGAAGTCAGCGAGCTCGCGCTGAAGGCGGAGCTTCTATACTTCGTTTCACTTTATCTGCGAGCGAAGCCAAAGCTAGAAGCGCGAGACCAGCGCTTTTTGCATTTCTCCCCAGCTCGCGCGCTCGAGCAAAGCCTAAACGCACAAAGCTTCCGTGCTCGCGCTTCCAGTTTTGCCTTCGCTCGCACATAAGGTGAAACGAAGTATAGACCAACTCAACTTGCTGACGTCATACGACCGCGGTGGCGCTGCTGTCGGTACTGCGCATGCGCTAACGCTTCATTCCTCCCAAATTTGGCTTCTGTGCACGCGCAGTGCCCACACCTGTTGTGGGCAAAGCGGGCTTGTTTGTAAACAGTGTGTTGGGAGCGATCGAAAGCGTCGCTGTGGTCGGCCCACCACAATTGGCCAAATGCTGACTATGACGTCAGCAAAGGATTTCTCAGCGATCCAAATAAGAGGAATGTAAGAACTTAAATATTGACGGTGTCGGCAGTGTTGTTTTGAGAGCGCTATAATTTCAGGCTTTCACCATGCTCATTACAAACACCATCGAACTTTTTGTTCACAAGGTAATGACCACACAAAAGGTAACCAAACGAGGGCACCACCAAAACATTTCGCCGCTAATAGGGAGCACAATATCTCACAAAATATACAAAAATACCCCCAAATCAAAAGTATATATAAATATATACATATATATTTTAGCGTAATATTTAGGTCGCGAGAATCACTTGAGGAATTAGAACACATCTATTTCGGGGACGACTTCTTGAAATAGATTCATGTCTCGGAATCGCTTTTAACTGAAAATGCGTCCCGCGACGTAAACGCGGTGCTATGAACAGTAGGTTACGGCGCAAACGAGCTGGTGATGGTAGATCATAGTAAAAACACCCCGAGGCTGGCCAATAGTCCCGTGTAGTCAGTCAACCTCTGTGTTTGTCCGTCCTTTCTTTTCCCCACTCTCGGGGGTGTTTTTACTTTATAGCGATATATTTTTTTTTATGAACGTTTATTCTTTCTTTTTATCTTTCGTGTTATATCTGAGCATTTCATCATGATTTTGGGAGCTAGCTCTCCTTTAAAATGAAGCTACTCTTTTATAACTGGCGCAAAATGAGTGGTCAAAGACACTGAGAAACGCCCACCATAGTCACGCGAATTGTGGCTCATAAAAATCGGTCATGGTATATATTTTTGTTCGGATAAAAAAAGCTAAATGCAAGGTTCAAAGCAGCGGGGACCCAGCGGACTTTTCGACAAACTCTCCTTCGACTAGTTAGCCTAACTCGAGTTGACCAATTCAACAAGTTGGCCTTCAACGAGTACGCTTTCAACGTCCGTACCCCTAAAACCAAAACTTCGAAACGGATATTTTGTTTTCTGGGATACCTTCAGTGGCCTGGTGAGGAAATGTGTGTTTTGTTCGATACTGCGATAATTTTTGTTTTATTGGGTGTCATTTTTTTTTCTGTTACTCATTTCCTAGTTTGTACACTTTCTCATTCACTCCCCTACTCGCAAGTTTGTTGATTCACTCTTTCACCCACTGAGTTATTTATTGATTAGGTCAGTCAGGCAGAGGTCGTTCTTATTGAAAAAGAAAAATGAAAGACGTTTACAGTTCTCTGTAATGCCCAATCAGAGCGCAGCTCTTGAGGAGGAGGAGCGAAAGGTATGGAAGGGAGGGAAGGGTACGCAGGGGAAATTACCGGGAAATTGTGGGACAATTTCACAGTAAATTCCCCCGCTAAATTTAGCACTGAAATTTCCCCGCTAAATTTGGCGAAAAAATTTCCCCGTTAAGTGTAGCGGGAAAGTTTCCCCGCTAAATTTAGCGGAAAACTTTCCCCGCTAAAGTTAGCGGAAAAAATTGGCGGAGAAATTTCCTCTAAATTCAGGGCCAAAAGTTGCCGTCTAAATTTGGCGGAAAGTTTAGCGGGGAAATTTCCCGCTAAATTAGGCGGGGAAATTTCCCCGCTAAATCTAGCGTAAAAATTTACCGCAAAATTAAGGCGCCGCGTGACGTCACAATGGTGACGTCACACGTGACTCGGGACGTCACTTTTGACCAACGTTATTAGATTACCTCAGTTGTGGAACTCCCGCGGAGGGGGGTACCCCCCCCCCCTCACTCACCTCAATCCGCCTAGAGTCGTTCGAAGCGCCATCTATATTTTCGTTTCATAACTGTGCATTCTAAAGAGCACAGCTGAAGCGCCAAATGGCGATCACAACGCCGCCATTTCTCCCGCAGCGGTCACTTGAGGAACTGCACGTGACATCTATTTTTGGCTTCAATCGGGTTACAGGGGGTTCCACCCCCGTCTCTCTTGCAGACGCGCCGCGAAATACCCCCACAGTTAAAATGCGCCTAGGTCGGGACGCGCTACCTGAACTCCCCGCTGAGGCATGGTTGTATAAAAACAATATTAATTGTGCTGCAAAACCTTGAAAACTAAAAATTTTAGAAAACATCACCCGCCCCCATTTTGTACTAATCTCCAATAAAAGTTACTACAAAAAGAGTTTTTTTCGTTGGTTTTTACGTTTCTAGTGACGTTGAAACGAACGTATCCCGATTCAGTTACCAAAGCAGCCGTCCGGCGGCGCGTCGAGCGAATCTGGGCGAGTCGTGGTGAGTGAGGGGGGGGGGGGGGGGGGGGGGGGTACTGTTCGTGCATGCAGCGTCTATGAACAGTTCCGTAACTGAGTTAATCTAATAACGTTGCTTTTGACCCTCGTGACGTCACACGTGACGTCATGTGTGACGTCAATATGAGAAACGTCCCATAATGCAACACGCGGTTACGCCGACGGCGACGGCGACGCCACTCAAGCCAGAAACGGGCGCCTAAGAGCTGGGCTCTAAAAGGTTGAACTCTACACGCTTGATTGATATCATAAACTGAGAGTGTGGGGACGATTGTAAAGGACGGGGTAGGGAGGGATGAAAGAGGGGTCTAGATGAAAGGTGCAAGACTCGCCGACTTTATATGGCCGGCGGGGGAGTAGAAAATATATTTTCAATGGTCCGGTGTTCCTACCAGTAGGTACCACATTCCGAAATAAGTTGGCTTTTCATTATCGGGCAGATCATTGATTGCGGCTTCCCTTTCTGAGCTGGAGAGGGGACAGTCCCAGGAAATGTGAGCTGTCATTGCGGGGACCTTGAACGATGTGCAGAGTCCGACCTGTACCTCTCCGGTGCGGACGTCCTTAAACTTGAATGTTACCCTTCGCGCTGGTGTCATCGTTGCATTCGTACGGAGCCTCCGAATGCACACACGCTCCCACAGGCTCTAATGCCGGGACGGAAGTGGGTGCTCGTCTGTTACGACCAGGCCCGCCAGTCTATGTCTACGAGTCGCATGTTCGGCCGCTTTCAGCTCTGACGAGTCCGAGCATTCCTCTTGTGAGTGTTGCACGTTATTAACGACGGGGTTGTCGGGCCTGAACCGGGAAGGGATACGTGAAGATGCTCCTCTGCGGCCGCGTGCGCCCAGCCGTTCTCCGGGATGTCTTCATGTCCCGGGATCCATCTTATCATATGGTTACTTTCCTACCTTCGCTGCGGTAGATTGTGACAATTTCCTCAATGGTACGAACCCTGTTACTTCTGCTGGAATGTGTCTTACACTCGCGTATGGCTTCCTGTGAATCCGTGTAGATAACTATATTAGGGTATTGCGAGAATTCCGATGTCTCTATAGCCAGTTGAATTGCCTTGAGCTCCGCTTCTTTGACACTAGTGTATTTGGGTAGAGTTCGGGCTTCCGTTGTTTTCGTGAGGGCGTGGTGTTCCGCAATTGCCACTCCCCCTTTGTCTTTTGCTGCGGTAGGAGACCGTTGCGTCCGGGTCTTGTAGGATTCAGTGTTGGACAAAATACTCGATAAAAGTATGTAAGTTAAGTTACTAAATACCTGCTTCATAAAGTATTTAAAATACTACTCAAGTTACTTTCACTGTAAAGTATCTTGAGTAGAGTACAAATACTTAGAAATGTATTTCAGTTACTTTTGAAGATACTTCCGCATTGTTTAATTTGTATGTACGTTATTGTCAATGACAATTATGCAGCTACGCAAATCTGGGTTACCAGAATGGTTTATTAGCACGCGACAACACAAAACGGGAAAAAGTATCGTAGCGCTATTTTATGCAGTCCAACTATAAGGAGTAGGATATTGTCAAGATATTGTCGAGATTGTCAAGTTGAAAGAATAAATAAAAGAGGAGTCCGCTCCCTGATACCGAACCCAAAGCCTCCGCGCGCGAGAGCCAAGCGCGGTAACCATTCGGCCACGCGCTCGCTTGGCAAAGCGCGTGGCAATATCACTGATACATAATACAAAACATTTCTGGGACAACAAGAAAGAGGTCACTTTAGCTATTGGGAAGGAGATCAGACCGTGGCGCCCAGGTGGTTAACTTTAGAACTACACGAATGGGGAAAACGAATAAAAGTGACTCAGCGCTCGGCTGACATAACCGAACGCGGAGTCAGCGTTCGGCTGGAATTTGTGTTCTCCGCTGAGGGGGAGGAAGGCTCTTTTGTTACCACTCCGGCCAGCATGAACAATGCAGATGCACGGTGCCCAGCTCAGCACAAAAGCCCAAGTGGGTCAAGCTCGTATCCTCTGACGACTGCTTTCGGGACAGATCGGGCACTTAACGGCACTTCGCTAATTGTTAGTATTTTTACATTACACTGTGGCCCACACTCTATTAAAAAGATGACATGAACTGCACAAGGCTTGTGGGCATGTGCACAGGCCTTGTGTTCGGTAAACACGAAGGTCTAAGGGCAACAAACGGGTCAGAGCTCCTCGCCAATAGTGACATCGCTGAATATCACGTCCTGCGGCGCACCTTAGACGCATCGTTTAACTACAATCCATATTCCCTGTATTGGGAGTTCACTATAAACAAACTTGGGATAAAGATATGAGCGAATGGATAACAAAGGGAACCCACGTAATATCCACGGCAGTGCTCGCACTTTCTTCAACTAGGTTGCGCTCAGAAAGGCACTCAACTTTGGGGGACACTTTGTTGGCATTTTGAGAGGTCATCCAGCTCGTAGTTCGTTTCCTGTCCTGTTCTCTGCTTATCAGTGTTCGCTTACAGACAGTGTTCATGAAAGCAATAAGTGGCGGACTGACGACAAAAAGAAAAGAAACAAAAAAAATCTCGACGTTTTGCCGTAGCGAAATCAAATCTACAAAAAGCAAAACAAAATTTAATTTTTTGTGTGTGTGTCCACTTCTCATTTTCTTCTATTTGTTATTTTCTTGATACTGAAGTCTGCATTGTTGTCGTAGGTCGTTTCCCTGTCTGCGCTGCGCCTCAGGGTGGCGGCATCTTTACTTCCGTAAAACCACACCTTTTGTTTGAAGATTTTTCGGGGGGAAACTCTATGGAAACAAAAGGCGCCTTTGGGAAGGAGAGGGGAAAACCTTCATTCTACGAACTTTGGGCTAAAATATGAGTCACAATCGGCAAAAAAGCGATGTTTTCACGAGCTCAGTCAAAGTCACCGTAGCTAATCGGAGCTAGCAACAGGATTTGGTTGCTCGAAAGAATGTTCACATTTGTTCGTTAAACGCCGACGCCACTTCATACCGAAAAACTCGGAAAATAGCGGTATGTCAAAAATTTAAAGGTGAACATTTGAGAGAAGTCTCTCTGGTTGGGGAGCAACAATAATAATAAATAAAATATACACCAACCAAATCTTCGTTTAAAGGCGGAACCCTACGTTTCGAGACCTGCTTGGTCTCTTCTTCAGGGGTTGACTGCGGCTATAGCCGTTGAGGAGAGACCGTCTACGTGAACGGACTTCGCCACCTCACCGATGCAAAACGACAGACACTGCCGTAGAAGAAGAAAAAAACAGAACACCGCTCCTCAACGGCCATAGCCGCAGTCAACCCTTGAAGAAGAGACCGAGCAGGTCTCGAAACGTAGGGTTCCGCCTTTAAACGGGGATTTGGTTGGCTGTATATTTTATTTATTATTAATGTCAAAAATTATTTGAAATAATGAGTACAAGATACTCAGAAATGTAATTAAAATAGAGTATAAAATACTCTCGATCAAAAGTATTTCTAAGATACCAAGATACTTCAAAAAGTATTTGAAATACAGTATCTTGAGTAGAGTTTTTGAGATAGGCACAAGTCTGGTAGGATGGCGTGAATATACTCATTCTGCTTTTTCGCCGCGAGCCTGCGTCTGTAGTGATGTTCACGGCTTTGGCTTTGCGGGACAGGGCGAGCGTCTGCCACATCCACGTCGTCCCATGGGGGTGGTGGGATCGTTAAGTTGGATGCGTTAGGGTCGAATTGCTGTCCTAATTCCTTCAGGATGCTTCTTCCCGCGGTCATCTTTTGTAATTGCAAATTTTGTAAAATCTTTTTTTTTTTCGCTAGCTTTTTGAGTGTGTTTACCCCGGCGATGGCGTATAGTTTTTCAAGCTTCGTTGATTTAGGTAGTCCAATAACAACGCGTATGACTTCGCGGTTAAGAACCTCTATAGCCCTAACGCTTGGCTTTAGTCAGAGTCAAGTAGTTGATGCCGTAGAGCATCCTAGACACTAGGAGCGCCTTTAAAAGTTTCTTGATGATTTTTTTTTCGGCGCACCCCATGACTTGCTATACTTCGTCTCACCCTACGATGGACTAAAGGCAAAAGCTACGGACCGTCAGATCTAATCACGAGCCACTTAGAAATCGTGCGGTATTTCGCCTCGATGCACGTATCGGTGCTTGCGTCTCGAATCACTGATGAGGGGACGGGTGGACAGTGGTTCGAATCGAAGAGCACTGAGTGACTCAACAATTTTACATCGCAAAGAAAGCCACGGCATATAGGCTCTTTGCAGCGTCGAAGCTATAGAAATGATGCGGCGCTTTTGGATTCGAGCATTATTCGTCCACCCTTAATCAATGTTAAGCGTGTCATAGTATAGCGCGGAGCGTGATTGGACCTGGCGGCCCGTGGCTTTGGCCCTTAGTCCATCGTAGGATGAGACAAAGTATAGACCGGCACGCAGCCCTGACGTCACGCAGCTGCGGTGGCGCTGTCGACGGCACTGCGCATGCGCAGACGCTTCACTTCACGCGAATTCGGTTTCTGCGCACGCGCAGTGCCCACACCTGGTGTGGGCAAAGAGGGCTTGTTTGTAAACAGCGTGTCGGTCTATACACGCCGAATGGATGTTGGCAGTATATGTCTTTGAGGTAGGTTGTTCGATCTTCGGAAACTTTATAAGCTGAGTGTACATTGCTATTGTCTGTTCTTTATTGCGCTGTGTCCATTCTGTTTCGCTGGCGAGAGCTGTTCTTGCCATCGTCGTCCATCAGTTTATGCCCCTGGAGACGGTGGTCGAGATTCTCCGGAGTTGGGTAAGGGCTGGAGACTCAGCCATGTTTCGTCCCAATCGAGCTGGGTGTTGGTCGATTTTCTTTCTAACTGCTCGATGTGGCTCATCCGTCTGTGAACGAGAAGGTAGAGCTCTTTTCGGACATTCTTTGCTGATGGCCGAGTGTTCACCGTTGCAGTTAACACAGTGGGGTTTCGCGCTGCAGTCTCCCATGTTCTCGTACGCGTGGCCACAGTCCATGCAGCGTTGAACGTCATTCTGGCACATGTCGATTTGTGTCCGATGGCGTGACATAAAAATCAGACCACCGGCGGGAGTCTGTATTCAACCACCTTGAAGGCTTCTCCATAAAATTTTACGAATGTCGGCCTTGTGGTACCCTCGAACGTAATCACGACACTGTTCTTTTCTCTACCGATGATTCGTAAAGCTAGAATTTTATACGTCCTGCAAGTCATATCAGCCTTAAGGCTCGCGTATGTTTCGTTACAGCCGCGGATGTACATGACACCTTTAACCTCGTTGGGACCTTACGCTTCTTAGGCTTGTACTGCCATGCCACCGCCTTTGGTAGGAATTCGCTTCACGTTGAGCAGTTCGTGCTCAACAAAGGCGTTCTTGGTTGTTACAGCGATTGTGTTCGACTTGTTGTTGATCCTGATTGACAAGTCGTTTAGTGTCTGCAAAACAATGCTTTTCATTACATCGCCGATGGCTCGGGTGGAAAAGGTATCGACGCTTTGTTTTTACATGTCTGCCTAAAAACAATGGTCTTGATAGGAGGGGCTTTGGGTCTCACACGCGTCGACTCCTCATTGTCTGCGCTTGCGCTTGTACGTCTTCAAATGCCACTTTGGCTTTGATTCGGTGTTCATTTCAGTGCTGGACGTCTCGAGTACTGTTCTTGGGTCTCCATTAATAAAACCCAGAGTGCGGATGTCGCGTCTTGTGTGTCCTTGTCGTTGCATTGCATTGTAGTCAAATCTGGGATTGATACGTTGATGAGTGGCGCCTGAGACGATTGTAAATGTTCTGCAAAGAACTGCTCTTGCTTGTCCTTATTTTAGAATCACGTTTGAAAAAACTCAAAGTTCCGCGTCACTAGGTTGATGACGTCTTTCAGTTCTGTGCCCTCAAGGTGAAGCTCGGCGTTTTCTTTCAGGGCTTCAGCTACGTTGGTTTGATTTGTTTCGTCTTGAGAGACATGAGCGCTTACCACTTCCATGGTGAAATTGGGCCCACCTAGAGCCGTTTATACTGACATCTCTTAGGACGCATACCACAGCGTTATCAAGTGTTAATCCAGGCATCACCACCGCCTTCCACAGCTCCTTAGATACAGTGAACCTATCGCAAGTCCAGAGGCTGCGTTTTCGGAGAATACTGGCTCCTCGGCGAAGGAAGCCGTGGTGCTCTTTCGGGTTGTCGCCTGCGTTTGACAGCATAATGCCCAAGTATTTGTGCTCGCTGAGGACTGGCATGTTAACTTCACCAAGACGAAGGTCGCCGAGTGTTATGTTTGGGGAACCTGCGAAATACTACTGCTGCCGACTTGTAAGACATTCAATGGCAAACCAAGCCCAGCTGCTTCTTCTGTGCAGATGTCTAATAGAAGCTGCATGTCGTTCACTTATTCTGCAGTTAACACTATGTCGTCTCCATATGTCAATCCCGGCAGTATCCAGCTGATTTGTTCTCTACTTCTAGGCGGACGAACGAAAAGCCTAGCCCACGCACCGGATAAGTTCCTTCTCTAGCGAGATACATACAGCATGTATACAAAAGTGGATATAATGAGCATGCCTGACGAACACCTCTCGATACCAGGACCTTCTCAGAGTTGGCTCCAATCAGCTGTGTCCTAAACGTGTTGCCTCCCGTATGCCGCCGCGCCATCTATCGTAAGCCGGAGGCACCTGCTGAGCGGAAGTCGCTAGGAGGACGCAATCCGCTCGCACCGCTGCCGCAGGTCTCAGCGGTCGTTTTCCTCATCAGCCTAGCTTACACCCTGGTGTAGACCTAAGAAAACAATGTGCGCTGCGACACATGACGTTTTCCCGCGCTCAGAGTTAGAGCGCCGACCACGGTAGAAGGGAAGGTTGTCTGAAGGGCACCGCCTCGCCGCGGTTCACTCCGATTTCTGGCAATGGCCGTGAGATGGCGCAGCATGACAGGAGCTCGTGGAGCTGTCCTAATCCTAACATTTGATGTTATTATGTTAATAGAAACTTTGTATTCGGATAATAGTAATGTATTTGAAATACCTATGTATGACGAATACTTCTGAAATGGAACAATTGGGCGAGGAGGGGGTGTGTCGAATAATGCTCAGATAAAATATGTGTGCTGAAACCGTAGAAGCATACTGTTGTGTGTATAACAAATTTTAAGTACAATTCGTTCTCGTGGGCAAAATTATTATATCGGTATTTTAAAACCACCAATAGAAATCTGGCGTAGTTTTTTTTTTTTTTTTCTTGAAACCTACTTTTGATTTGCTACGGCAAACAAATAAACTGTTATATTTGGTGGAAATTTTAACATTAACATGCTTCAGGACATACCATATAAAAGACAAATTCATTTGCTAATTAACAGTGGTGGTTGTTCGAATATCATATAATATTCCTACTAGAATTACAAAATAATCTTCAACTTTGCTTGATTTGTTCAGAACAAATATTGATTCATCTTGCATAAAATCGGGCATAATAAGTACAGACATTAGTGACCATCTGTCTGTATTCATCTGTGTGAAATACGCTGCATGTCGCAGCTTTCTTCTCGGGCTCCTTCCGTCAGACTTGTGACGAAAATAAACACCAATACTATAATTGATACACACGTCTTCGAGGCCTAGAAGCACCCGACCGCGGCTGACCGCCGAGCCTCAACCCGACAGCGCCCTGCCGGGAAATGCGCGAACCCTTATTCTGACCCACAGTCTAGCCTTGTTCAGACCTCTGTCTCTTCTTGCCCTTTGTCGCAGACCTTTTCTTTTCTTTTTTTTTCTTCTTACGTGTAGACATATTTTTCGTTCATTATTCGCCGAACTACCTCCGTTGATTGCAACAACTTGCTCTCCCAAGTGCTTACCGGGCGAATAGACGCTCCAGACTGGTTGGAGTTAATACCGTTTACTGGATATTTCCCCAATTCGAACGAGGTTGCAGGCTCGGGCGCCTTACCGCGCCACGACAGGTGAATTGGTTGGCGTTCTATTCCGTTTTTGTCGCGGTGATTCAAGGCCGAGCATGGCCTCTGGGAAAGAGCGGCTGCAACAGCCCCCGACGAGTGAATAATGGATAACGTAGGCGTTGCACTGACCGTCACACGGACGCCGTGGCGGTGGGCGTTGTTCGTTTCGCTTCCCGCAGATCTCAGACAGCCCGCTCCTGTCGTGCCGGACTCTGATACGTGGATCGGCGAGGCGCGCAGGTCCCCGAGGTGGTCGAGAGTCTGCAGCACGGCGCAGTTCCAGGAAACGGGAGGAGAGAGAGAGAGACGGTGGAGAAGGAGGGAGGAAAGGGAAGAAGTGGGAAGAAAGAGAGAGAGATGGGTGAGGACAGAGAAAGAACGAAAATGAAGTACGAGAAAGAGTGGGGAAAGAGAAGAAGGAGGCGAGGTAAGAAAACTAAATGAAAGAGAATAGGAGGGAGAGAGATAGAGTAGATAAAGAGAGGAGAGAGTGAAGAAACAAGGGGAAGGAGTTAAAGGGACAGAGTCAGGAGGAAGATAGAAAGGAAGGTGTGCGAAAGGAAAAGAGAGAAAACGGCAGAACATGAGAGCGAGCGGAAGAGGTGAGGACAGAATACGGAAGAGAGGAAAGAAAAGGCAAACGTGCGGAAAGCAAAAAGAGGAAGGAAGAGAGGAGAGAAAGAAATAAAAAGCGAACGAGAGAGAAAAGTGAAGAAAAAATAAGAAAGGAACCAAACAGAAAAAAAAAAAACATAATGACAACAGTATGTTGTAATCAGAACATCGACGAATGTAGCTGCCGCCGCGCAGTGTCCGATTCTGCGATTCGGATGGCACTGGCGTTGATAAGGACGGCACGAAGAGAGGAGCAAATAAGGAAAAGAACATGGATGTGCACACATAAAGGGGACCAACGTCAATCTAATTAGCAAGTAGTTGCGTTCTCATGCACTGTTATCGTTGGTGGGTGCAAAGATCGCTGATCGATCGCTGGTTATTTCTGCTGGC
This sequence comes from Ixodes persulcatus, assembly GCA_013358835.2. Classification (NCBI taxonomy): domain Eukaryota; kingdom Metazoa; phylum Arthropoda; class Arachnida; order Ixodida; family Ixodidae; genus Ixodes; species Ixodes persulcatus. The sequence goes on from JABSTQ010010198.1 coordinate 594,053, forward strand.
TTGGCGGTCATAGCATGCGTTTGCAGTTGCGTTAGAGTAAAATACGCATGCACCACGAATGGAAATAACACGAGGCAGTGATATCTTTGAAAAAAAAAACACGCGTTCGAAGGCACAGAGATCTGCTTTCCTTCGTTTAACTTTTGTAACGTATTACAAACGCTATTACGTCCCGTCAATGGCAAGATACGGCCAAAAAGTGTCGTGCCTTATCAAGGCAAGAGGCTATGTAATCAATACTCATATCGCGAAATGTACAATATAACTGTACATACATTCATTAGACCATGTGTCGTCTGCTTGAACGACTGGGGGTCGGGCGAATAGGACCTTGAAGGAAGTGCTGTGGATCGTGCAGTCGTTTGTTTTCATCAGTTCGATCACTCGCGCATTTTGAAGCACTCGATGCATAGTTCTCGCTCGCGCAGTACCATACCATACAGGAGGTGCCACGGGGGAAGAAACGCGCGTTCAAACTGAAATTCTTGTCAGATTTGGGTTTCTGATAATCTGTTACACGACGACACCTAGACCCTTAGGCGCTTTTGTCTTGTTTAGTTTCAGAAATGTGTACAGTAAACCGTTAGCTCAACTCAGATTGTAACTTCATTGCGCCTAATGTTGACGGTACAGTTGAATGCACAAAAGAGTTATATACTCAAAAACAACTGCATTTTGCGGACTCGCGATCCGGTGTGCATTCCGTATGGGGCCAATATTAGCTCAAATTAAAGTGTGTCTTATTAGGTAGGTCTTATCCCAAGCTAAAATGATGTCATTAGTTTCCCGACTTCACTCCATGCTGAATAATAAACTAATACGACTGTAAATTCGAAGAATTGTTTCATAGCGAGTAGACAGGCGATCTGGTTTATATTACAGATTTTTGAAAAACCGGGACGACGCATGAAAAAGGGAGCATATACAAAACGAGACAAATTTATAAGTTGTTTCTCCCCTTTTTCGGCCGTCGTCTCCGGTTTTTCAAAAATGTGTATCATCGTAGCTCTTCGTAGTCCTTATTATTTCTGTAATTAGTATCGTTTTAACCAAAATGAATCGCTCTTCGTTTCGAAGGCGTCGCGACCATAATTTCAGAAGGTCTCCATAGTCACTTATTCACCCCTTGTTCCGCTTTACCGACCGCAAGCATTGGGTGTTTAAATTGGGCCGCCATGATCAGCATTTATCCACAAGCAACAACCTGGAGTGTCACCCTCAGGGACATTCAGCGCGAAGGCAACACTCCGACAGTTTCGCCTTTTCTTGCTGACGAATGCCCGGCGTGAAGCAGCGTCGAGTAGCTTCACCGGGCGACAACCGCGGAACGATCCTTAAAAAACAAATCCTTGTATACACTCTACTTCACCTTATGATGTGCCGCAGGAAAGTCTACAAGCGCGAGATCCTTGCTGTCGGTCACATCTCGGCGGCACAAGCCCTCGTGCATTTAAGGGCAGCCGCCGAGGCTATGAGATCGTGCTTCTAGCCTTCGCTGCGGTATAACATAACGTGAAAAGGAGTTTAGTTCATGTCATTGTATGGTCAGCACAAGGTAGAATATTAACTTTTAACCCTTTGATGCACAGCGTTGCCCAGTAACAAGAACTCCAAAGGATTTAGTTTCTCCCGAGCCACGTGCGCCTCACTAAATTTAGCGCCCTCTGCCGCAAGGGCGAAGATATCTGCGGTTACCAGTTTAGGATCGAAATGAATCTGTGAAGCAAACCACTCGTTCCTTAAAACCAAAACCGACAGTGGAAGCGAGTTATAATGGCGTGCACCACAGGCCTCAAAACGCTGAGAAGAAAAGCAGGCACAAATGTCGCAAGTTCGGCGAAATTCGAAATACACCTGTGCCTTCTCCCAGGTCGTAAGTGCTTCAGTCGTTCAACGCGGAGTAGTGCTGCAAATGCCCAATGTTGCTCAAAGGCAACATTTCGGACTACAAGCTTTCAATAAGTTTTTTTTTTTTTTAGATTAAGTGTACTATTTAGTTTTTTTTCTTTTTTTTTTTGTGGTAAAGTCACGTTAGGGTTTGTAGGTCTTCGGTATATCAAGTAAGGTTTTGGGCATCAAAAAATTTTAAATATAGTCCGTGAAGGACACTACAGCAGCCGTGCCTTTGTCGGCACCACTGATGACGGGTGCGCGAGAGGAAGCATGAGGCGCCAATGATAACGAGACCTTTCACGCAAGAGTTCTGCGCATGCGCGATGTCTTCTCTCACCTTGTTTCGAAGTATTTCACGTGTTTCGGGCAAAATTACGAAAGCTTGACTATTCTCACAGAAACAAGGAGCACAGATTGTGTCCAACAAAAACCACAAGTTTTATTTATTTTTTTTTTTTTTGTGCACCCCAGATGTCAGCCAGAACTGAAATCAGAATGAGACAGTGCGAATGAGGGCGCCGCACACACGCTACTAGAGCCACTAAATAAGCTACGCCTCAGAGTAACGACACTTACCCATTTTGGCGGTTAAACTCATGGTTGCCAGGTATCTGAAGCTTTATCCCAAATCACAAGAAACGCTTTTCCGTCCTCCACAAACGTTTAAACAGTTCGCTATAGAGCAAAGCAATATTACAGGAGGAAGTCCCACTTTCGAATCATGACGTTCGACAGCCGCTTCTGCTCTGTACTAAGCACCAAGATGGCGGCGCCCACAACGATATCGGGGAACAGAGTGCTGATACTTTAGCGGCTCTAGGATCTACAATGTATGGCTCTTGCGCGAAGCGTGACGTCAATGACGCGAGCGGTCACGTGGTACGACGGCGCACCGGTCTTCGCCGGCACGTTTTGTCGTGGGCGCAAAAGTTCGAGAATAGCTCTGCTACGCAGCGACTGCCGCCGCACCGACCCAACTTTTTTAGACAGGGTGTTTGATCTTTTTATTCGAACGCATTTATTCGAAGGAGGCCGTAGAAGGTAGAATAATGCAATCTGATCAGTTGAGTTATACGGCCAGGAGGATATAAGAGATCATTCGTCACGAGGAGTCGAATAATGAACTAAAATTGTTAATTAGCTTTTTAATTAGTGAGAATAAACATATGGTTTCAATTACAAACTTGCCGAGCATCATCCAAAATATCTAAATCAGTTAGTGCTTAGAGAGTTTCGATGCGTGTGGTAAACTCGACGGTGCGCTGAAGTTTTTCCTCATACAGCAGGCACCACACTGGCAGTCCGAAAACGCGGATGAAAAGATAATCGTCTCGCGTTTGCAAACGGCCTGAACAGCGGTTCGAACACGCGGTCTGAAAAATTTCCCCTCGCAACAGGCGTTCCCGTGCTTACCAAGTAGTTTACGTCTGTATAAAATGGACTGATTTCGTGGTTTTATTTGACTCTCAGCAAAATTCTGATTGGAAGAAGTTTATTTTCAGTAATTAAAAAGTGTATTAACACATTTTATTCAATTATTAGACTTATCGTGAGAATTAGCCCTGTATGTAATGTGCCCTTGGCTGCATAACTCAACTGAACAGACCGCGTTAATATAGATTTTACGACTTTTTTTTTCTTTTTTTTTTTTAAATAGGTATATTTTATGCAAAATCAAACACCCTGTATATAAACTTTATGCATAACCTTAACTTCGTGTACCACTCCCAGCGTGGCACTCGTCTATGATGCTCGTCCTTGTCGATCGTTCCTGGAGCTCGCTCATGACGATTTTCTCATACAAACACGACTCATTAAACACGTTCTGCGTGAAAAATAAGAACAGGCGAAAAGAAGGACCAAAGCTCGGATACTCGAATGCAACCGAGCGTCGTCTCACTCCGTTCGAGCGCAATCTTTGACGAGGCTTTTTTTGAGAGACACTGCATGCTTCCAACAAGTTGACGATGTGTGCCTCCAAAAGTGCGTTTATACGTTCACCGTTAGGTACTGTCTTTGTGCGGAGGACGTCCATCGCTTTGATTTTATAGACATAAGCCCCGGAAAATCAGGCATAAATTTATAAATTATAAAAGCTTAATATAAACTTTCTTTTTTTTTCGTTGTGACCGTGGGTGGACAGCCTAAGAACGGAGTTAGGTCGATTACGCAAAACTTTGCATCGACAAAGAGCAGCTCCTACACTTCCGCTCCATTTCCTGTTTCTGCTTCTTTCTCGTGTTCGTTGAGAGCGGATATTTTTTTTATTATTTTTTTATGAAGGGGTACTGCAATGAATGGCGAGCCGTATATCTCGAGACCAACCATTGCACGCCCAGCTATTACGTTCACTCAATAAAGACTCCCAAAGAGCGCCGAATCAGAACCCCTATTTCTAAACTTCTCTTTCTTTACCGAGCCACCGAAACTGATGGCGCCAACCCGTACCAAGCCAGTGTAGATGCTACGAGCAGTGTGCCATTTAGGGTTCCTTCTTGTCGCGAACACATTAAATGGGCTGAGCAACGATATTGGCTAGGAATGTTGCTCGCTTTACACGAGCTTACTGGCACTAGTGAGACCCGGGAATACTCGAACTCAACGCCACTGACCACGAAGCGTTTTCGTCGCGATGGAATTCGAAGAATAAAAGCGGACGTTTTCTTCCAGTCTCTTCTTCGCAAAACTTGATGATGAAGTTGCGGGGACAACGTCATCAATGCGATACGGGTGGATGAATGGATCGCAATGGTTATACCCTTTGTAACGGGCGGCGGCTTGCGCCATCTAGGCTAACATTTCGTCATCCTTCTTGTTTTAATTTGTATAAATTTTGCTCTAACACCCCCCCCCCCCCTTTTAAAGTCTTTCCGTTGCTCATTTTATCTGTATTTGTACCCCTCCCTAGATCTTTTTCACAAATATTCCAGTCTCCTCTTAGTTACCGCAATTCTTTCTCTATCCATTCGTCCAGCCATATCTGCAAATCCCAGTGCACCCTTCAAATCCGCAGTCATCCCCACCAAGAGGGTGGGACGAAGCCCCGTGCACCTTAAAATTACAGGTTCTATAGTTTCCCCTTCGCGGTTGCATATGTTGCATAGAGTTTCAATTTCCTGGAATTTAGCCCTATATGTTTTCGTTCTTAGCACCCCCGTTCTAGCTTCAAACAGCAATGAGCTCCCCAATGAATTATCGTACAACTGTTCCTTATTTATTTCTTGTGTTAGAACTGATTTCTCCTGCATTCTCTCTTCCCACAATTTCCTCGTTTTCCTTTACTCCCTTTTCTACTGATATGCTCTAATTGGCCCCATCTCGTTGAATGTATTTAGAGCTCAACTTGCGGGTTCGGTTTGTCCACTTAGTGTTTAGACTTTTCATATATAGATACTTGTACACATTTCCTGCCCACAGTGTCCATTCAATTTCAGCTAGTCTTTGTTCAAATGTTGCTTTACTGATCGCTTCTATACTCTCAAAAGATGCCCAACCCATATCCCCCTGTACTCTCTTATTTGGTGTATTCCCATGTGCCCCTAGTGCCGACCTACCCACACTCCTTTGCTGTATCTTTAAACCTGCCTGGATGTCTGACCTCATACATAATACCGCATTCCCAAATGACAGTCCTTGCACCGTGACTCCCTTCCATACACCCCTGACGACTTCATATCTGTTATAGTTCCATAGTGCCCTGTGTTTCATAATAGCTGAATCTCGTTTCCCCTTCTTTGTTACAATATCTTCATGGTCTTTTAGATACTTTCTACCCTCACTTAACCATACTCCCAGATATTGGTACTTTCCTACGTGTTCTATCACTGTGTCCTGTATCTCCAGGGGTTCCCCCTTCTCGTCGTTGAAAACTATTATACCCGACTAGGCCCTACTGAATTTTAGTCCTAAAATGCCCCCTTCCCTACTGCAAATCCTGATCAGTTCCTGTAATATCTCACGACTTTCTGATACAAGTACAATGTCGTCTGCATTCATTAACCCTGGCAATACTTGACTTACTTTATGTCCTTCCTCCATGTTAGGTCGAAATCTAGGTTGCACTGCTCTGATCTTTGTTCTTCAATTTCATTGAGGTATATCATAAAGAGCAGGGGAGACAATGGGCAACCCTGTCTAACTCCTTTTTTTATTGCTGCTGGTCTTGAAGTTTCGGCTTCCCATGTTATAATCACCGTATCCTCCGTATAAACCCGTTCTAGAAACTTAACCATGGTTCCCCCTAGCCCCATATCTCTTCAGTTGGTCCCAGAGTTTTTCCCGATTCACACTGTCATACGCTCCTTTGATGTCCAAAGTGCTACCCATAATGGCCTTTGACTTGTCATTGCTATTTCTATGCACTGAGTGATTACCAATAAGTTATCATCTAGTCGTCTATCCCTCCTAAAACCGTTTTGAAGCTCCCCCAGAATCTGCTGTCTCTCTGCCCTTTCTTCTTTTTACAATTTGCATAGCTAGCCTGTATATTACTGAGGTCACTGTGATTGGTCGGTATGATTTGATACTGTCTTTGTCTCCCTTGCCCTTATATAATAATCTCATCCTGCTCAATTTCCAGTCATTGGGTACCTCCCCTCCCACAAGTATCTGGTCAATCCCCTGCCTTAGTCTCGATTAGCTTGTTTTGCCTAGAACTTTTATCAGCCTCATTGGTATGCCGTCTGGTCCTGTCGCAGTTCCAGCCGGAACCTTTTCTTCTGCATTTTCCCCTTCCCCTTTGGTCATTTCCTCTTCTTCGGTAGGATTCTCCCTTCGTGTTGTGTAGACGCTACCATTCCCTATTGCCGGATCTGGTTCTAACTCCGAAAACGCTGCTACGATTGTACGTAGTCCCTTCGTGTGTGGTTAGTGTCTGCTGGTACCCCTCAGTCTTCTTTTTCTGTGCACTGATGTGTCCCCAGAACCTTCTTGCCGCATTCCTATCCTTCTGGTTTATCTCTATCATCCACTGGACCCCTGCCCTCCCTATTTTGGCCTGTATTAATGCTGATGCCTCCCGCTTTATTTCCAGAAAGCCCTCCCATTTTGATGCTACTTCAGCTGGTGTGGCCCCCTTTTTCTTTGCCCATCTGTGTTCTCTAGATGCCGCTTGGCGTCTCGATATTGCTGCTTTAACCTTTTTACCCACCAGTTTTTGAGCTTTCGTTTAGTTTTCTTCCTCCTTGTCTGATTTTATATTTCTCTAACTCTCTTTTGAAAACACTAACCAATTCTTCATATTTCCATTCCCTTTCAGGTGGCTTGGATACTATATTCTCGACTAGCTTAGATACCTCCTGTAATTGTTTATCATTTAAGTTTTTTCTACCCTCTTGTTTTTGATTTTGCATTCTGGTTTTACTGTGCCAAATATGATCTCGATTCTCTTATGGTCGCTCCTCAAACTTTTTTGTGGCTTCCTCATCTATTTTCATAACTCCTAATCTGTTGTATAGTTTCCGCGACATTAAACAGTAGTCAATAGTCAAGTGCGAGTTCTTTCTTTCCTACGTTAATTTTCCATCACGTTTTACCTGAGCATTAACCAATACCAGACCAAGAGCTTCGCAGAACTCCTCTAACATCCTCCCTGTTGTATTCGTATGTCCATCAAAGTCTTCCAAATGCACATTCATGTCTCCCAAGATAATTATTTCCCAAAACTCCTGATATACATATTAGGTAATCTGCGTTTTCCTTCCCAGCATCACTCCCTGTTTTTAGATACACAAAACTCAGGATTTTCTCCAAACTCCCAATATTGCCTTTGATCCATATGTGTTCCCTGCAGCCCTCTCGTTCCCTTTCCAATTCCTGACCCTTCACTAACATCCCTAATCCCTCTCCCTTGCATTCACTTTGGCCCGGTTGCATCCCATTCAATGATAGCCCTGTATGTATGGTGGTTCTTCCATATCCCTCAGACGTGTTTCTGCTAATCGATATACTGCAAAGTTTTCGCTTTCTAATTGCTCCTCAATCTCCTCCCACTTTGTTTTGTTCCTGACTTCCTGTATGTTTATGAACCCTATGTTAAGCTGTTTCTTTTTCCTATTCCTGCGAGGCTTCGTCCTACCCTCCCAAACCCTCTCCTCTGGATCCGCATTACGGCTCTCATTTGCACCGGCGCCCTTAGGGCTCCGGGACCCCCAAAAATATGCACGATGGGACGTCCAATTCAATCGCCTACCGTGCTACCAGTGGTTCCACTGTAGTGGATGCCCCATGTAAAAGGGTCGGAGCGAGTCTCGTGCACAACCCTGTTAACTTCCATTACTCCGTACTCAAATCGTCGGCTCATCCCCCTTATCACCCGGTTAACCTCCACCACCCGCTTCTCTATCTGCAAAGACTGTCCCCAGACCTCTAGGATGGCGCATATTTGCACATGCACCGTCTCGGACACCTTCCTGAGCTTACGTAACCCCAACTTTATTTGCCCGCCGAAGTTCTGGCTCTGTCCTTTTAACACATCATTTAGTCCTGCATGTACTATCACTAGGTTCTCTCCCTCCCTGTTTTCCCACCTCTCCTCCTTCGCTTTGGCCATAGCGTCTACCATGCACTTTCCTGACTGGGCCACTACGTTTACCCTCCCTTCCCCTTTCACCCTGTCCAGCAGCCCCTCCTTAACCCTTGTTATGTTTGAGTCTCCTACCACCAGCACCCTCTTAACCCCCGACTGCCTGTCTTCACCACCTCCAAGCTATCTGTGCTTTCTCTGCCTCAACCTCTGCTTCCTTCCTTGGACCCTGCTGTACTGCAGCGCTTAGAGCTCTGCAGCCTCCTTTCTTGCACTGCCAACCACATCGTCACAAGTGAACTGTCCCCCTGAATCTGTCGCCCCTACCGCAGTCTTCTCTGCCACCTCCTTCTTTTCCTCGTTAACTACGCCTGTCAGGTGCTGCACCATTTCCTCAAACTTCTTCATATGCTCCTCCAACTCCACCTTCCACTCTTCCCCCTGTCTAAGCTCCTCGCTGCTCCAGTTCTTGCCAATAAGTTCTCCCGCCATGCTCTCTACCTTACTTTCCCAGTCCCTGGTCATCTTCTCCACATCCCCTTCGGCCCTCTTAATCAGCTCTCCGGCCTATGGCTCGAGCTGACCATGCTTCTCCCGCTCTACCATAGCCGCCCATTCCACTCCTATCCTCCTAAAACCATCTTCGACCTTCTCGCAACTCCGGCATGTAAAGCTGCTCCCCTCGGCTTCTGCTACAGTTTTGAACTCCGTCTTCATCATGCAGCACCAACGCCCACACTCCTCACCTTCTACATCGGGTCCTTCTTTACTTTAGTCTTCGCATCCTTCTTCCGTCGCCTATTTACCATTGCCTACCGACACACAGCGCGACCCCCCGACAAATATCCCACCAAAACTCAAACCAAGAAAGCCTGGACACGCCTCTGCCCACACAACCAACTAGCCCGCAAAAAGTTTCAAACGTGTACGTGCTTCGGTCTCGTGACCCTACCTAAAACGTATGCTTTAACCCAACTATCCTACCGCTACTTTAAAAAAAAAACTGTTTTTTACTACCCCATAAACACACACGCGACTAAACTAAATGTACCAAAAATCATTTAGCTTCGCAGGAGCTCCGGAAAACACGTCCTCTTTGTCATCGTTTTTCGTCTGGTCTGGTTTGCCTTATTTTCCCATTACCTTGTCATTTCCTCCCCATCCGCTTCGGCCCCATTTCAGGAGTGTGTCATCGAGGTTTGCGATCTCCGCTGTGAGGATATTTCAATGTGACTGATACCAAATACCGTTGAGACTAATACGGGAAACTCCAGGGTAAAATGGGAGACGGAAGTAGAAAGCTATCCTGGCGGTAAAGAGTGGGCAACTCGCCACTTTTCCCTGAAATGAATCAAGTGTGTGTGACTCAATATAAATTTTGATAGTCTATGAAATATTTCCTTTTTTTGATGGAGCATAGGGAGCATGAGCTCGTGATATTGGATCTCCTGGTATTTTGATGTCAAAATGCAGTGTGTTGTATAGACCAGCCAGGATTTTTGAATAGCGATTTTTTAAAATCTAAATAAATAATAACCTTTTCTGAGTTTGTTGTTTTATTTGTTTTATTCCTACCGAAACATGTCTTATTAGATGTCCTTGGCTCCAATGACCATAATTGGCAATAGGCATCAATTTTTAATGAGATCGACTTGAAATGACTCTAAATGACTAAAACTGATTATTATTGATAATTATGTGATTTTCTGTTTCTTCACACTTATGAACGGCTTCAAGTAGCTTTTGTTGGCTATTATCATCTTCTTAGACCAGATTGATCTTAAATGGCTACCAATGGCTATTTATGAGATGATTGACAATTATTGATTTCGGTGTTGGTGTATGCATATGGCTTCAACTGGCTATTATTGGCTATCAGCCTCCAGTTTTATATATATTTGCTAGATATGGCTACCAATGTTAATAATGAGTAATAAAAACTGAGCTATTTGTGTTTATAAACTGGAATGACTTCAGGTGGCTACTGTTGGCTATTAGAATATATTTTCGACCAGATTGGCTCAATGGCTACTAATGGCTGTCAGTCAGTATAATAGCAATTATCTGCTGTTGGAGTGTTTATGAATGAAAATGGCTTCAAGTGGCTATTAATGGCTATAAGCACGTATTTTTGATAAGATCGGCTTCAAATGGCTACAAATGGCTATTAGTACCTAACTATTGCTTGAGCTATTTTTATATTTACGAAATGGAATGGCTTCAAGTGGATAATGTTGGCTATTTGTATTTAGTTTTGACCAGATTGAATAGAAACGGCTGCTGAAGGATATTGATGAGATCATTAAACAATTCTGTGCTATTTCGGTGCTTAAAATGAGCAATGCTTCAAACGTCTATTATTGGCTTATGAATCAACTTTTAGATAAATTTGATTGAAATGGCTACAAATGGCTATTACTGGCTATTAGTGAGTAGTGTTGATAGTTATGGGCGATTTTTTTATGTTTACTAACTAGAATGACTTTAAGTGGCTATTGTTGGTTATTAGCATCTATTTCTGACCAGATTAGCTTCAAATGGCTAGCAATGGCTATTAGTGAGTACAATTGACAATTATGTGCTACTTCAGTGTTTATGAATGAAAATGGCCAATAGTGACTATTACTGGCTATAAGCATTTATTTTTATTGTAATGGCTTGATATGACTACAAATGGCTTTTCGTGGCTAGTCTTGATAGTTATGAGCAATTTTAGAGTTTACTAACCGGACTGGCTTTTATTTGCTATTGTTGGCTATTATCATCTATTTCTGACAAGATTGGCTTCAAATGGCTAGCAATAGCTATTAGTGTGTGTAAACAATTCTGTGCAATTTCGGTGTGTGTGGAGAAAACAGGCTACAAGTGTCTATTATTGGCTATACGCATTTATTGTTTTATTAGATTTGCTTGAAATGGCTACAAATGGCCATTAGTAAATAGTGTTGATAGTTATGAGAGATTTTTGTGTTTATTAACTGGAATGGCTTTTAGTGGCTATTGTTGGCTACTAGCATTCATTTCTGACCAGATTGGCTTCAGATGGCTAGCAATGGCTATTGGCCAGTATAATTGACAATTCTGTGCTATTTCAGTGTTTATGGATGAAACTGGCTACAAGTGCCTATTACTGGCTATAAGAATTTATTCTTTATTAGATTGGCTTAAAATTGCTACAAATGGCTAGTAGTGACTAGTTTTATACAATCTTGTGCGCAGCAAGGACCAGGACAAAAGAAGAGAACAGGACACAACAAGGCGCCTTGTTGTGTCCTGTTCTCTTCTTTTGTCCTCGTCCTTGCTGCGCACAAGATTGTATAAGATGTCAAACCAACTCGCCCGAACAACCACACTTCGTAGTGACTAGTGTGGATGTTTATAAGCAAGTTTTATGTTTACTATCTGGAATGGCTTTTAGTGGCTATTGTTGGCCATTAGCATCTATTTCTGGCCAGATTAGATTCAAATGGTTCGCAATGGCTATTGGCAAGCATAATGAACAAGTCTAGGCTATTTCACTCTTTATGAACGAAACTGGCTACAATTGGATATTATTGACTATAAGCATTTATTTTTATTAGAGTGGCATGAAAGAGCTACAAATAGCTTTTTGTGGCTAGTCTTGATAGTTATGAGCAATTTTAGAGTCTACTAACTGGACTGGCTTTTAGTAGCTATCGTTGGCTATTATAATTTATTTTTTAACCAGATTTGTTTCAAGTGGCTAGCAATGGCTATTAGCAAGTATAATTGTGGATATTCACGAATAGCCATTCATAGCCATTCAGTGGATATTCACGAATAGCCATTCATAGCCGTTCGAAGCTAATCTGGTAAAAATGGATGATAATAAGCAAAAATACCCGCTTGAAGTCATTTTAGTTTGTAGACAAAGAAATAGCTGCTAATTATAAATACTAGTCATTTATAGCCATCTGTAGCCAATTGAAGCCAACTAGATCAAAAAAAGATGCTTATAGCCAATAATAGCCAATTCAAGCCAACCTTGTCAAGAATATGTGCTATAGCCAAAAATATCCAGTGGAACGCATTCAAATCTATACACACTCCAATTGCATATATTGTAAATAATAGTTGCTGATAGCCATGAATAGTCATTTCAAGCCAATCTAATAAAACTAGATGCTTATATCCAATATTAGCCATTTGAAGTCATTTTCATTCATAGGCACCGAAATAGCACAGAATTGTCAACTATATTTACGAATAGCCATTCATAGCCATTTGATGCCAATCTGATGGAAAATAGATGCCAATAGCCAAAAAGAGCCACATTAAGCCATTCACGTTTGTAGACACCGAAATAGCTAATAATTGTCAATACTAGTCACTTATCGCCATTTGTAGTCATTTCAAGCCAGCCAGGTCAAGAATAGATGCTTATAGTCAATAATAGCCAATTAAAGCCAATCAAGTCAAGAATTAATGCCTATAGTCAAAATTATCCAGTTGAAGTCATTCAAGTCTATACACGCTCCAATTGCATAAATTGTAAATAATAGTTGCTGATAGCCATGTATATCCATTTCAAGCCAATCTAATAAAAATAGATGCTAATAGCCAATAACAGCCATTTGAAGTCATTTTCTTCCATAAACACCGAAATAGCATAGAGTTGTCAACTACATTCACGAAGAGCCATCCATAGCCATTTGAAGCCAATGCAGTGTAAAATAGATGTCAATAGCTAAAAAGAGCAACATGAAGCCATTCATGTTTCTAGAAACAGAAATAACTAATAATTATCAATGCTAATCACTTTTAGCCATTTGTAACCAAAGAAAGCCAACCAGGTCAGGAATAGATGCCTATAGTAAATTAAAAAAATCAACCCAACCAAGTCAAGTATAGATGCCTATAGCTAATAATAGTAAGTTGAAGTCAATCAAATCCATACACACTCCAATTGCATAAATTGCCGATAATAGTCGCTGATAGACATGTATAGCCATTTCAAGCCGATTTGGCCAAGAACTGTCCATAGCCTAAGTAGCCTCTGGAATCCATTCATATTCAAAACGTCATAAATACCATGTCACTAATTCTCACTAATCTTCATTCTGAAGCCATATCAGGCGATATTGTTAAGACAAGATGCTATTGCCAACAGTAACCACTTGAAACCATTTTCATTCATAAGAATAGAAATAGCAGAATATTGCGACCAATGAGCAATAATAGCCAATTTTTTGGCGATTCGAGCCAATTAGGTCAATAACAGACGCCTATAGCCAATGATAGCCAAATGAAGTCAATCAAATCTATGACCACGCCAATTGCATAAAATGTCAATAATAGCGACTAAGATTCATGTATAGCCATTTCAAGCCAATCTGACTAAGAACATATTCCGATAGCCAATAATATCCACTTGAACTTAATCCCAGCCCTGAAACATGAAACACCAATGCCTCAGAAGTGTGAATAATGGATGCTAAAAAGTTATTCCTAACCAAATGAGACTGATCTGGTCAAGAATAGTTTCCGAAAACCAATATGAGCCACTTGAAGCCAATCTCCCCTTTAAGAACATGAATATCCCAATATAGTTAAGTTTTAGCTAATAATAATGACTTGAAGTTGCCCTAACATATAAATACTCAAATAACTAGAAATAATTACTAATAGCCTGACATAGGCATTTAGCTACACAGGGTCAATATGAAACCCAAAGTTTACTGATTTGCATATGACCTTTCTTGAACACATCAACTAATACAAAATTGCCATAACCAAGTATTTTCGAATTTTAATCGGTAGCTATGTATTCTTTAGCGATAGTGTAAGGGGGAAAAACAGTGAAGCACACGACTGATATCAAATTAATTTTCGGCACCGAGTTGACCACTCCACGCCAAGAGATGGCATAACTTCTGTGTCTCCTGCCAATCCTATGCATTTTTGGTTGAGGTTCCTGTATTGGTCTCATCGGTATTTGCTGATACAGTGGACACAAGCAGTGGGTGGTCATTCGATTTGGGCTCATAACAATCAATGTTTTTATATGCATTTGGGTAGTGGCTTGTGCCCAATAGCTGTGACGGCGGGAATAACCGAACCTTAACAAGGCTTGGAACTCATCGCGCGCCCATTGCTTTCCCAACACCAGAGCGTGGCATACGTCAAACAATGGCGGCATTTTTTCGGATCCAGATGACGTGGCCATTCGTTCTGGCTGCGAGTAGAGGGGCAAAAACGCTGTTCATTTTTCTCGATTTTTTTCTGCGACTGCCATTGCAAAGAGAAAAACAAAAAACGCGTGTTTCATGGGTTATGAATAATGAATGCCAAGGAGCAATTCTAAATGGTATTTCCGGAAAGAAAAATTTCTAGGGAAACCACTATTGTTGGTTGTCTATGAATTGCGATAGCATTCGTCCGGGACAACCCCAAGCACGACGTCCTAGAGGACAACACCAAAAACGACGTCTAGGACGACATCTAGGACGGCCTCTAGGGTGATCTCAAGAACGATCTCTAGGACGACGTTTAGGATGACGTCTTAGAGGACTTCAAAGACGAGGTATAGGACGACCTCTAGGACTTTTGGGTGATCTCAAGGACGACCTCTAGGACGACGTCTATGTCGTCAGGTCCTTCGAAGAGGGTATGAATTTGAAGGAGTGTGAGAATCGGAGCTGAACTGGTCTACTGCGCATACCTATTGCGCATTAGGAGGCCAGAAGGTCCAAGAAGCCCGGGGGTGGAGGGGGGGGGGGTGCTGATGAAGAATGCTGTCGCGTTGGGGGGATTCACCCTCTCGTCATTCAGTGGGCAAATTTCGCTACACAAACCTCAATTTCAGGAATGCACCAGAGTTCTGATTATTCTTCGGGTTCATTTTGAAGATGTAATGAAGGCCGTACGACCCTTAAATTTTTCCCTGAGAGCGCTGGAGATTTTTAATAAAATCCAGAAATATGACCATTTTGACTGTTTTGAGCGCATTGTGAAACAACTTTGAAATTAAAATCGCTTAGATGACAAAAGTGACAAAACCAATCGTAGCCCTACCTAGAGATGTCTCCTATCTTAATTTGAAGACTCTTATGGGAAGCCTAAATGTCTTAACTTGTTCACCCTCTGCCAAAAAGCCGCAAAATTCAGCTTGAGGTTTCGCTTCGAGACGTGCACCCAGGTTGGCACCGACTATTCTGCCAAAGTAAGATTTACTTTTATTGGTGTGCTTTATTAGCTCCATGCAAACCAAATTTGAGCAATCTATGGTTGCGCTTTTTAACGCAATAATTATTTTCGTATCGAGATACGCTCGAGACAAAACGCGACAATCTGACATTATGACGCGCATGTCAATAAACGCAGGAGTCGCCTGGTTGCTCCTGAGCTATATTCTTTTTCTCCCGATGCCTAGGATGGTCTGAACACATAAAAGAAACACAACAATACGGGTTTCAAAGCGCGAAAGTCACGTGAGCAAAGCTCTTGAAAGTGTCAAGCAGCAATGCCACTTCCCCTTCGCACTGCTGCCTCACTTCTCGGCGTACCAAAATGTACCCTTCAAAGGCGAGCCTTTGAAGCGCATTCTTTGACTTCTTTCAATTGCATCCTCTGAAGCGCATCCTTTGACTTCCTTTGGCTCGGCGAATGTGAAGAGCAGAGGCTCGACTAAAAATGGCTGGTTTACAAAAGGCGCATTCTTTCCGACGTTTCAAGCTTCACGAACATTTCTTGTGTACCTAAAGTAGGACAGAAAAAGAAAACCAGCAGGTCGGAGAGCAGCACTGTTCTAACGTCATCTCCTGACAGGACAAAGCCGATGTCGGCGAAACCAACCAAAAACCAGTGTTCCACAGCCCCCCCCCCCCTTTTTCTAAAAAAACACAAAAAAAATTTAAAAAAATAACGAAGAACAAAAGAGAAAAACTATTAGTGATCCTCCGAAGATACGCACAGTGTCCGAGCGTTCTGCAGACCGTGCGATGCACACCCCAAGAAACTGGCAGTGCCTAATATGCAACAAACTTTGGAGCCAAGCAGTCCTGCATTCAGTACGAATCGAGAGCATGAAATGCAAGGAGTGGGCGCATGAAGAGTGCACGTTGAAGCTCACACAGTACGTCGCAAGCGTTTTATTGCAAAAACTGAATGCATATCAGTTGTTATAAGTGTGCTTCACAGTACCCCACTTTGTTGTTTCATTTTGCCCCAGAGGGCTAGGTAAAAGGAGACATTGTGTGACTTTCAGATATTGTAGTTTTGTTTAATGTTTCGCTTGCTCCAGTTAAATAATATTTACTGAGGATAGAGCCGAGAAATTTTGAAATGTCCCCATGCTGTGTTTTTGTTTTTAATATTAAAACAAAAATGCAAATTACTATTAAAATTTAAAAACAATCATTTTGCCTTACCGTGTTAGTGCGGTAGCACTAACAAGGCATTGCGCGTTGCCATAGTATTACTACGTCCTACATACATCGTCTCAAAACCATTCTCAAAGTCTATAGACGGCAATGAAATCTCGCAGTTCTCCAGCAAAGCCGTTGGGCAAAGCCGATCTCGGCCGCATCCGGTGCCAAGCAAACGACACGTGCCGCTCGCCGTTTGCTTGGCACCACTTTCTGTGGCTATAAAGCAGTGTTGGAACTAACGCGTTACAAGTAACGACGCTACTGGTAACGCGTTAGTTTTTTGACCAACGTACTAACGTGCTCGTTAGAATGCCAATTGAGTAACGAGTAAAGTAATGCCGTTATTTTAGAGCGCAGCTCTTAGGCGCCCGTTTCCGGCTTGAGCGGCGTCGGCGTCGCCGTCGCCGTCGCCGTCGGCGTCGCTGTCGGCGTCGCCGTCGGCGTAACCGCGCGGTGCATGATGGGTAAATTTCCCCGCTAAATTTAGCGGAAAATTTTCCCCGCTAAATTTAGAGGAAAAATTCTAAATCTAGCGGAAAATTTTTCCCACTAAATCTAGCGGGAAATTTTCCCCGCTAAATCTAGCGGAAAGTTTTCCCCGCTAAATCTAGCGGAAAATTTTCCCCGCTAGATTTAGCGGAAAATTTTCCCCGCTAGATTTAGCGGAAAATTTTTCCCCCTAAAGGTCGAGGTCATGTGACCCCCAGGCCACGTGACCCCCCCCCCCCCCGTGCCTTCCCCTCCTCCTCAAGAGCTGCGCTCTAATTCGGCGTTACAGGGAGTTGTAAACGGCTTTCATTTTTTTTACGGTATCTCTCATGAAATTACGTTACCCATACTCGGTACTTTTGATTAAAAATGGCCGCATGGTTGTTTGAAAACAAAATAATTTTTATTCTGTACACTACGTAAAAGTGGCCAAGGAACCCCAACAAAGATATGTATACGCGGCGTCATTTCAAACTCCTTCGGAAGGGTTCCCACGGCCGGGCCCAAAAGGCGCGAGATTATCGCTGCGCGGAACCCTAAGCGTTTTTTTTTTTTTTATTGATGTAGATAATGAAGTTAGAGAGATTAGCCGGAAGGTATCTCCTGACTGGCTACTCTAGTGAGGGTGGGGATTGAGGATAAATAGAGGAAGTACGAGTTGAAGGCACACAAAAATAAAAGGAGATTAAATAAAAAATTAAAATTGAATTAAAAAGAACATGTATCAGTATTAGAGTTTCTTGTTGAGACCTGTAGTTGACAGGTATCGCAGGAGAGCAGTTGAAGCCGTTGTGGCGGAGGCTTCATTTTCACATGGGCCCAGCAGTTTGCGTAGGCCAAGTTCTTCTCCAAGGGGCAGCTAAATCTCCTCTTTCAGTTGTTTCCGTTCATCTTCATACTGAGGACAGACCAGCAAGACGTGTCCTAAATCTTCTGTAATTCTTCCGTTAGAGCATTCTGGTGAATTAATCCTTCTTATGCGGTATAAGTATTGGTTAGTGTATGCCACCTTTAGACGTATTCGGTGGAGCACAGCTTGGCGTCGTCGAGTGAGACCGCGAGGTACACAAAACGTTAGGTGAGGGTCGATAGCTCGTAAGTGTGTGCGTTGATCAGTGGCGTCATCCCAGAGGCGTGTGGCTATAGTCTTCCCCAGTATGTTTACTATTCTTTTTGTGTCTGATCTAGGAAATGGGGCTTGGATCTCATGAATGGAGTTTTGAGAATTTGTTACCACAGCGTCGGTTATTTTGTTGCCTGGAACGCCGCAATGACTGGGGACCCACTGGATGCATAATGAGTGACCTGCACAAACTGCGTCCCAATTTAAGAATGTCTAATAATAGTTGACCATTTGGGCTTTTCTTAGATGGGCGCTGGAGGGATTGCAGGGATGTTTTAGAGTCAGTGATTATTGTCCAAGAACGAGCAGGTATTGTGAGGATGTATCTTAGGGTTTCACGTATAGCTACAAGCTCGGCTGCTGTTGACGACATCCTGTGAGAGAGGTTGTAACCCACTTTTATGGAGTGCGCGGGAACTACTATACCAATGGATGACTGGTTGTGTGTTGTGGAGGCATCAGTGCATATGTGACATGAAGAGCAGTGTTCAAAATGGATGTAAGACAAAGATAGCTGTCGAAGGGCGACATTGGGTAGCATAGATTTCTTGGTAATTCCCGGGATAGTACTGTATATTCTGATAGGTGGCAATGACCATGGAGGTGGAGAGAGAAGATTGTGATGTTGAAAAGATGTTGGTATAATGTGCGTGTGATCAAGAATCTCTTGCGCAATACGGCTGTAGAAGCACCGCTCCGGGATATTTGCAAGGTGATGGACGTGATGTCGTGTAAGATGTCGCTGCTATGGAAAGTTGCTATGAAAAACTGGTGGGACTCTGCTATAGTATCTAGTGCGCATGTGCACTTGGGGACGCCTAGAAAAACTCTTAGGGCTTGTGCCCGTAGTGATTGAAGCTTTTTCATGTTGGTTGGACTAAGGCCATGCATTACAGGGAGGCAGTATCGAAGAATTCCAATGAATAAGCTGCTGTACATGCGAAAAAGGGCGCCTGTCGAAGTTCCCCACGTTGTTCCACTTATAAACGCCCGCAACATCGGCACGCGCCCTCACCCGCGGGCTTTATTTCACATCGTCAGCACAGCTCTGTCATCTACACGTCGTCGTCCTCCCCTTGTACATATCATCTCATAGTCATCATCACTAGACGTGGCACCGCGGGCCTCCATGGTACGGGCTGTAGCCTTTCCGCGGTGCCACGGCTCTCCTGAGCCAATAAAGCTTATTATTATTATTATTATTATTAAACCTGCCAAGGCTAGTAAATGAGGATCACTTGACCCTGAGAAGGGCTAACTGGGATGGGCTAACTATTGACCACGGCCAAGTTAGGCCGTGGTCAATAAATATTCCAAGAAATTTGTGAGACGGGACATAAGGAATCCTAGTACCATTTACTTTTAGCGGGTATCGATCCATTTTCATCCGTGTGAAAGAAATAGCGGCGGACTTTTCAGGTGATATTTCAAGCCCACGCGTCGTCAAAAAATGAGATACACTAGTGAGTGCACTAAGTAATCGAGTCTGTATGCTTTTAAGTGAAATAGCAGATGCCCAAAGACATATATCATCTGCGTAAAGCGTGATGTGAATAGACTTACAGACAACCTCGGAAATACCAATAAGAGCCGCGTTGAAAAGCACAGGACTCAAAACCCCACCCTGTGGTACTCCTTTCTTCAGAACATGTTGTGTAGTGTCCCCTTCTCTCGTCCGCATAAAGATTGTTCTATTATGAAGGTAATCAGCTGTCCAGCGATAAAGACGACCCCTGATACCAATCGTTCTAAGTCCTTCCAAAACTGCTGAATGTGTTATGTTGTCGAATGCAACCCGGACATCGAGAAACACGGCTATTGTTGTTTTGCCACGAAGTTTTTGATCCTCGACGCTAGTAACTAGATCCATTACATTGTCGATGGAACTCCGTCCTTGTCTGAAGCCAGTCATTGTATCGGGGTATATTGACTTTGACTCTAGAAACCATTCTAGGCGTGAAAGAATTATGCGCTCCATGCATTTTCCGATGCAACTCGTCAGTGCAATGGGTCTATAGGATTTCATATCAAAGGGAGATTTGCCAATTTTGAGTACAGGCACTATGCAGGCAGCTTTCCACTCTTCTGGAACTTTGCCTGTGGACCAGGAAACATTGAATATTTCTAAAAGGTACTGACAGCCTTCATCTCCAAGGTGTGCAAGCGTGCCATTGGTAATTCCATCTGGTCCAGGTGAAGAAGAGTAGTTTAGTGACGCCAGAACTTGCTCCAGTTCCTGAGCGGTAAAGATATAATCCATCTCGCTTGGATATCGGTCAGGTGAATTTGCAAGGTTTGCCTTTGCCAGACTGACGCTGGTCACTGCAGGCAAACTTACTAAAGAAGCGCAGAAGTCTTCTGCAATTTCTAGAATTGACCTTCGCAAAAAGATTGCGAGGGCATTAAACGTTGTTCTTTCTTGCGGTGGAAATCGCACGCCACGCGCGATGTGCCATAATCGTGTCAGAGGAGCACAAGGATCGAAAGAAGCACAAACGCCTCTCCACTTTTTTCGACCTAGCTTGTCCAAGTGACGGCGGATATGTTTTTGAGTTCGTCTATCAACCCGAATATCTTCAGGTAGCTTAGTACGCCTTGCTCGCCATTCTGCACGCCGCCGGATTGCACGGAGACGTTCATACTCTGCGTCTTTGAATGTGCGCGAAGAAGGAAGATAAACGGACCGCTTGGACTCAGTTACAGACTGCTGAATGGTGGAAATGAACGCATCATATGTCCCATTGGTTTGTAACTTAGACTCCACGTTATCCTTAAAGCACGTCCAGTCAGCGCACGAAACACAGTTTCGGTTGACTCCGGGCTGTATACGGGGTACGGTGATGTAGGTAGGTGTGTGGTCGCTACCGTGGGTCTCAACGTCCGTAAACCAGGACGTCCGGGACACGAGTTCACATGACATAAATGAGACGTCTAGACAGCTACTGGAGCGTGTGCCACGAACAAATGTCGGTGTCCCGTCATTTAGTACGCAAAGTTCGTAATCATCCACTAATTCTAGTAGTTCCCTTCCACGGCGTGTTGTTCTAACACTACCCCAAGCTGCATTATGAGCATTAAAGTCACCCGTCACTAAAATTGGGGGAGGACATTGTCTGATGATAGTACTCAATCTGTCAACATCAAAAGAACATGACGGAGCAACGTATGCGGCGATTACAGTGAGTGAAAGTTTCCCCTTACTAACAGTGACGCTGACATACTCATTACTCGGATGTGATGAAATGTTATGCGACACATATGTTAAATCTTTTCGTAGAGCAATAAATACCCGACTAGTACCAGAGTCTCGACTTGATTGAAAAACTTGATATCCAGAAAGTCTAAAATCTGGCGGAACACGTGACTCGCTAACTGCTAAGATTGGGAACTTATATTTGAAAATAAACTGCCTAAAGTCAGAAAGACGAGAACGTAGCCCTCTAGCATTCCACTGGAAGACTGTAGCTTGTTTTACATAATCTTCGAAAGAGAGAACATCAGCCATTAGGACTGACGCAAGCTCCCAATCAGTGCTACCATTGCAGGCTCAAAATCCAAAACTCCCTCAACTATGTTCTTAAGAGTGCACGATGGCAGTTGTGACATTAAGTTTCGCACGCCAGAAAAAACTAGACCTATTATGTCACTGACCGTCATCGTGCCAAAGGCAGGCAATGGCGACTCCTGAAGGGGGGAGCACGAGAGGCTGCGTCGCTATATGTACGCTTGCCAGATTTGGATCGAGGTGTCTCAGAACTACTTTGCGTCTGTGAGGCAGGCGGTGGCTCACTAGGAGGCGTGTTTTGTGACGCCATGTGCTTGTTCGAAGAAGTGCGCTTTGTCTTGTTCTTTTTCATCGGCAGCTGCTGCTGGGGAGGCGTCGGGTTCGCTTGATCTCGAGGTGGAAGAGGTGGATAGGATTCCTGGGAGGGTGGGTCATCTCTGATCGGAGGAGGTGGTGGTGGTCCTCGTACAAAGGTCTTGGTCTTTTTCAGAGCCGCCAGACGGACTTTGCAGTTTGAATAGTTTGCTGGGTGCTCTCCACTGTAATCTGCGCACTTTACTGGTGCCTCGCCCTTGCAGCCCTTTGTTGAATGGGGTTCACCGCATTTCTTGCGTTTTGTGTTTTCCTTGCAAGATTTCGCGATGTGCCCGAATGCCTGACAATTGAAGCACCTGGGTGGTGCCTCAATGTACTCGGCGACGTCATGCCGGGTGAACCCGAGGTTGACTTTCGACGGACGTTCAGTGTGTGGACGAAACGTCAGAATCACTCGGTCTGACGCTTTTGCGGCGTCACCAGGTTTTCCACGCCGGCGGTAGAGGTGGTGGGCCGCGATGACACCTTCCGGCTGCAGGAATTCTGCTAATTCAGTGTCCGTATGCCACAAGGGGACTCCCTTAATCATTCCGAAGTTCTGGAGGTATGCACTTGGTATGGTGACTTGTATTGGAATATTCCCAAGGGTACGGATTTGCAAGAGTTTATTCACCGAAGCGACTTCTGCAACCTTAAGCAGGAGACCGCCCCTAGCTGTAAAGCAATGGCGTATAATAGGGCCACCCCCTGCGGTGTTGACCTCGGCGCTTAACCTCAACGGGTTTTGCTGCTGGAGGCGCTGTGTTTCGCTGGTGGGGGTCAAAAGCACCGGGACTCCCGTTGTTCGGTGTCGACGGTGTTCTACAAGAACGAAACCTTCCAGGTCTCCCTCTGTGAACCCCTCCTCCATTTTGTCATTTTCTGCTGCCAGTATCTTGGCAGGTGTCGAGGACGATTCAGCGGAATCGCCGCCCATGTCGTTCGGTCGTTTTCGTAGACCGGAGCGGCCAGACTGGGTATCTTGAGTAACATGATAGTTGTGGTCTTTGTCAGCAGGTCTGTGCTGCGAGCATGAAGGTTCTGTCGCTGATGCCAGTACGGGCGTACCGGGTTGAGATGTCATGCCCTGTCTTGGGTTACCACCACCGGAAGTAACCCGTACCGCGATGAGCTACTGCCGATTCCTGGTAACGTTTGATTCCTCAGATGCCAGTCGCTTATGTATGTACAGGACCAAAAAACAAAAGAATCGGGAGAGCGAAAAATAGCCGTAGAATCCTCTCTCGTCGTCGTCGTCCTTTTTCAACCCTAAGCGTCCTTGGTGCAGTCTTCGTCGTCGTCGCCGTCGTCGGGATCGGTGAAAAAGTAGGCTTTCTTCTCTTTCTTTCTCGCAAAGGTGTACCTCGTGGCACATCCGGGAACAAAGCAGTGTGTTTGCCGTTTAGCCATCGCGGTAGTCTGGACGCATGGGGCAATTTTTCCACGAAGAGCACCAGAAACGATCGCCCCTAGCGACGGGAACGGGCCTTTCATGGCGCGAAGTCTGCAATTATCATCTCAGAGTCGATGAGCGCGCCACCTATCTTCGGCATGGTACACTAGCGCAACGCCGCACACGGAGCAAGCTGCGCGATTCTGACACGTCCCCTTCTAGCCACCGCAGTAATGAAGCAAAATCGCGAAGCAAGGTTGTCGGATGAGTTGCTCATATTCAGGCGGACACCTCGGCCGGTTCGAATTTATAGTTAAGCCACCCGCAACTTGAAGAATGATTACTGCGCCGAAGGCGTGACGGAACTGTAATTTTTAGTTGCACCTTACAAATTACCCCGTGATCTAAGTTAATAGTCACTCCTTCGCCGTGAAATGTCTGATCTTCATTGGTTTGGCAAATAAACCCCTTATATTTCGCTTTATTTTTTAACACGAACTTAATACTAACGAAGATACAGATTTATAAGTATTTATATCTTGGTTTAAAACTAAATCCAAACGTCCGTGTATTCAGAATGACAGCCGAGAGGCGTAGTAGGTAAATTAAATATATAGCAAAATGCAAGAAACGATGAATTGTAAAAGCCAATCGCAGTTGATTTATTCGTGCATGCATCAAATTTTACTTATGTTTGTATATTTTAAAGAGATCGTCAGGTCTAACTCAGCGCATGGTCCGACTCTGTACAAAAGGCATTCATAATAACGACTCAAAAAGACCGTTCATGCGCGCCCGTCTTTCTTGTACAATTTTATATTTACCTTTTTTTGCACGAACATATGACGTCATATCCAAGAAAAGATACACGTCCAAAAGGAATTTGGTGTATAGTTATTATTCATCCGCTGTACCAATCTACCTATCGGGTCCTTCACTGCACCACGTAACATGAACTAGTTGTTAGTGCGTCAAGCACGCTTCACGGACCACTCTCACCGCTGCCGTACCTTTTGAAAAACTGGAAGTTCAGTGGATTTTGAAATCGGAACGTGTTCCGGTAGATGGTTCGCACTGACATCAAACCAGCTGGGATGGCGGTGACCTTGCTACCGAGCGCGTACCTTGTGCGGGTACATTAGGAGGCAGCGCATTTGTTTTCCTCAGCAAGAGTGAATACGAACGACCTCCAGCGTGGTGCAATGGCGTCAGGTGTAAGCAGTATTGTATACACGTTCCTCCAAAACAGGAACAAAAGCTCGTTTCTCGTTCCTTCTCAGTTTTCGAACGATTGAGTTCCCAACAAGTTCAAGTGGTTCAAAAGAAAGACGTCACTTTTACGTTTCTGAGATCGTACCCTGCCGTAACTATAACGTTACTTACAGAAGCTTCCGCGTTTTTGCTTCTTGCTGCGACATCTTTGAATTATCGCGACAACCAGACGTGCTTTTACCGTTTTTCCCCTGTTCACGCAAAAGAAAGAAAGAAAAAAAATTGAGAACTGAGTTTAACTGCGCGAACGAACTCGTGTAAACTGGACATAACATAAACCTTGAGACTGCAGGTGTAGGGCTAGATTGTTTTACTAACACCTACACTCGTGGAATGTTGAGTATGATATATGCACCCCTTAAATACACCTTTGTAAAAATATAATTTAACTCAATTCGTTGATTTTCTATAAAATTCTTTGTTTTGCCCAAATAGCGCTCGAAAACACCATGTATAATGCGTATCGATCTGCACGCTCATTCGCTATGTTTGGAATGTGAGAATCTCGCTCGGGCCTCGCGGGTTTCTTCTACGCATACGGAAAAAGTGCGAGCAAGGGCGGGTAAATTGGCAGTGCGTGACACCATCCATCTCGGAACACAAACGGCCGGAGCCCCTGGCGGGGAGCCCCCGATTGCGCCACCACCAATATGTTGTCTCGACGAACATTCCAGCGACAAAGCCTCCGACATTCCAGGGTATGCACCGAGCATTTACGAGAAGGCCCTGCCAGAAGGCTTCGATGGGGGAACCCTAACTTAGATTAAGGTGAGGCAACAACACCTTTAATTTGTACGGAAACCCCTTCCCCGTCACCCGAAAGGAAAATTTGTGTGTCCAGAACTAGGGCGTGATTAAAGAAAATATATATCTTGGGAGCTTTTACACACATAAAACCTCGAAGGAGTGATTTCAAACAGCCCTTCTACATGGCCTCGTCCTTTGAGTCGTTCCTATTTTTAAGTGTGCATTGCTACGCATTTTACCACTTTGATAGTTTATGCTCCCTCTGCTTACTCCAGGGCGCCGATGAAGATATATCTATTTATAAAGACGGTAACAGTTCAAAGAGGGGTAAAGAAAAAGGTCCGGCAGCATGCCTATCACGTAGGCAGGCGAAGAAACAACGCACACGAGAGAACAGTTATCCGTTTACAAACACTAAGGGCCGGTTGCACCAACGCCGCTTAGCGCAAAGCAGAGCTTAGCCGGGAACCTAAGCTAAGTTTCGGTTTCGTTCGGTTGCACCAAAATCGCTTATCGCTAAACCTAGCACGAAACTACGCTTATCGTAAGCGCTCAACATTGGGCGCTTTGCTTTTGGTTGTTTCTTAATCCTGGATTTAAAACATGGCGGCTGGTTTGTGGCGGTCGACGCGGTGGACGAAATTGGTTGTACAAAGTGTTTCAGGCTACGACAGCGTGAGAGTCTAGACAGAATGGCCTTGGATTGTGACAAGGATGCAAAATATTGTCGCGTGAAGTGTTTATCGACCCCTGTTTTCAAGCTGGATCTCCACTCTCAGTGCGTGTTAGCCCTAACCGAGATACTTATGGAGCTGTGGGGCTCCCGTCTGTCTTCACGTTGGTTATTCTGTCAACGAGCTTATTCGTATGTATACCTTACTGATTTTCGCGTAACTGTAACGTATTGTTATTTACCAGCTTGTTTATTTCTACTTGCAACGCATATCCTTCAATCCGATGAGCGCGTTGAATAGTGGCAGTACATGATCTCGGCAATCAGCTGATTGTCGACCCTTCTGCCGTTTGCATCAGATTGCGGCGCTTTTAGGTTATAAAACAGCGAAAAGTCAATTTCTTTTGTTTTCTGAGTTTCGAGACAATCTTCAGTGAATTTTCCTTGTCTCGCGAGTAGAATCTTGGCTTCAGAAAACTGTATCGTTCCATAACCGTAACTTTTCTGGTGATCGCGCTTTTTAGGAATATTTTGCTTTATATATTTCATTCGTGGCGACGACAACTTCTATTCGTGGCAACGACAACTCGACGACTTCTATTCGACGATTTCCGGGCATTTTCGCAGCTGCCGTGGCGAGTTCGTCACTGTTTTGAACTTCATCGGTCTCAGGCATGACTTGATTTTAGTAGTCATCTTACCTGCCTACTTATTCTCGATGATGTTTTGTCTTCAGCGATGTAGCGAGTAGAGCGTCCTTCTCGCGTTCAGTGAGATTTGGGGCCCCCGATGGCTCCTTTATCTCAAAATGTGAGCACGAAAACTACTGTCCCTGTCAAAATATTCTGTTATCAACCGATAATAAACACAATCACAGATGTAAAGAGCATTTGTGTTTATTTAAAGCGTTGACTCCTGTTTTTGAAAGTTAAGCGAAAAAAATGATTGAATTTGGAGACCTTTAATTCGTTACTCACCGAAGAAATACAGCGAAAAGCAGACGGCGACGACGGCTACTACAGCAGGTTTTTTATTTACATCACGAGATTCCTCTCCGCCAATCGTATTCGTCCCTCTGAGCGTTCCCTAGTTCGCTCTGTTTGTCCCTACATTGCCTAGGCAAATCCAGGGTTTAGCTAGGGGCGCGTCTGTAAAGCCGGGTTAACGTTGGTGCAACCGGAATTTAAACCCGTGCTTACCCGAGCTCGGTTTAGGGCGCTAAGCCGACTTAGGAAAGAGCCGCTTTGGGTTAAGGTAAGCGACGTTGGTGCAACCGGCCCTAAGAGGTCAACCTGCATGTACTACTTTGTTCCGTGTCCGGAAAAACAGAATATGGAGTTGGTTATAAACTAGACAGAATAAAAACGAAAACAAAAGCTGTGTAGACTCACCAAGATCTCCTTCAATAGACCTCTTCTACGATACGCGCCTTCTAACGTTTCGTTAAAAAAAAAAAAAAAACTTATTGAGGAATTCATGATCAAGTTTTGACATCCGAGCCATCCTGCATTTTTAGAATGTCTCTAGCAAGCGCTGATGGCTGGGCTGGCTTCGGTAGATCGAAATCACTGCCTGTTTCTAAACTTCACGAAGAAGCAGATTCGCAGGTATAATTTCGATTATTTCCGCAAAGCCACGAAAACGACTTTCTAGCGCGTTTTTTTCCAACAAAGAACGCCGAGTCAACCTAGTGAGAACGCACGCGCGGTGTCTGGCACTCTGCAGAAGAGAGGTGCACTATAGACGGACACGCTGTTTACAAACAAGCCCGCGTTTGCCCACACCAAGTGTGGGCACTGCGCGTACGCAAAAACCGAATTCGGGAGAAGTGAGGCCTCTGCGCATGCGCAGTGCCGTCGACAGCGCCACCGCAGCTGCGTGACGTCAGAGCCGCGTGTTGGTCTATACGGGAAACGCCCGAGGTAACTTTAGAGTACAACGCAGCCAATCACGCGTCAAACTCTAGGACAACGAAGCTCGGAGTACAATTAGGCAAAACATTGCGATGTCTGGTATGCGTTGGGACAATGAACATGACGTTTGACTTGCACGTTCACAACAGAGGCTTGGGCATGTTGGTAAGGGAGGAGGATTAATTCGTAAAGCGCACAAAGACCTTGTGTGTCCTCTTTCTTATGCATCCTGTCTTTGTGCGCTGTACGTTTAAATCATCGTGACTTGCTCGTTGTTCCTGCAAACATTATTTTTTTAAGGTCTCGTCGTATTGTCAGTTTCCTCATTCGCTGGATTGGTGCGACTGGCTGTCTCCATGTTCTGCGGGAAAGTTACCTCGCAGACGTTCTTTTTTAGACTGTACAGTACAAGAAGTACAGTGCATCTATACTATCCCAAAAAGCACGTCGGAAAGCCAATCGCTTAGAAACATCTTGGCGGATGACAAGGCTAAGAATCTAATAAATCTAAAATAAAATTGCGCTTTGACATTGGATACGACGTTTCACAGGCTTACGAGGTGTTCAGACTCACAGCGCAGACAGCCTTTCTAGGTCTAGAAAATGGCGCCAAGAAACTGACGAAGAGGAAGAGCCGAGTCAGCTCGAGGGGACGTCAGAACGCCGAGACCTGAAGTCAGCTGGACCTGAAGTCAGCTGACTTTGTCTCCCCTGCACTCGCCAACACGTTGGAACGCGGAGCGCAAGTGTCCGGCGTTTGACTATCGCATTCCAACGCATTCGAAGAATGCAGTGAAGACAAAGGCCGCTAGCTTTAGGTCTACCTAGAGCCACTTAATGGGCTCTCAGACAAAAGATTGTAAGTATAGTGCAGTTCCTTCGCCAGTAAAGCTACCGACGGTGCACTCATGCATGTATCCCCTTTAGCTGCTATGACCTGCACCTCATAAATTTTTCTTGTTCTTTGATCACTGAATTGCCTCAAGATTTTTGTTCGGTGTACTCTGGAAGTAGTACACTTGCAATCTCGTACGTGTAGAGCGATATGTGCCGCGTTGATGAGTTCAGAGGTAGTGCATGTTCTCTCAGTCTCATGTTCACTACTTACAATGTTTTGTCTGAGAACTTCGTTTAATTGGTTTAATTTTCGGGGGCCGCTTCCTTCTTTTTCTTTCTTTCACTTTATTGGAGTATGTTCTCATTCCACTTTGTTTTTGCCGATTTATTCTTTCCATTTTTTTCTTTTTATGCGTTTATATTTGTGTAAATTTTCAATTTCTAACCCCGCTTCTTTTCTTTTTAATTTTTGAAGTCAAAAATAATTTTTGCTTTCGTCTTCGTTACTCTCCTTTCTCATTTCGTATATGTCCTTGCACTCATGTTCTATCTTTCTTTGATTCTTTACTATACTTAAAAATTGGGGTTGGGCGAATAATAATTGGGGTTGTGTGGATATTCTTATAGAGTGTAGTTGGTCAGCCATTTCAAAGTTGCGACGACTCACTCGTTGTAGATGAGCAATTTAAACAGTGCACTACACCCGCTAGCCTGGGCCAGTTTGCTCATCTTGAGGACGCGGCCGCGGCTGCGGCCAAGAGGGATTTTTCTGTCACGTGACTAGCTCCATGGGTACAAGGAAGTACCTAGCGTCCCTGCCTAATGGAGGAGAAATCCGTATCGCTTCAAGCACAAAAGCCTAATTTCGCTCGCAGAAACTGACCGCAGGGACTTTCAACTGGAGTCCAATTGACCGCCCCTTTATACTGTAGGAGCGGCAGGTAAAGTTACGGCCAGGGAGAGTAAACATGAGCCAAAATAAAAAAAAAACACGCGAGATAAAAGCGGTGGCAGTATATTTATCTATCTCCGCCAGCGCCGGCGGCTCGCGCCTTCTGCTGTGGTCGAGAGGTTAGAGCGCCGGTACTTGACGTCGCGGCGTGAAAGTCCCGGGTTCAAATCGTGCCAGAAACTCCCTTTTTTTCTCTTTTGTATTTGACTGCACTCCCACTAAGAATGTAGACAAGGCCCTATGAGCTCTATAAAATCATTGGGCGGATAGTTCTGACTCACCAGTTCGTTGTTCATGACCTCGGAAGAGCGCATACATGTCTCTGGCTTTCTTTACCAACTTCCGCCACGCCTTCTGCATCTGCCGTACACTCCGCGGAAAGTTGGCAATATCTTCCCATGCCCGTCTCTTCGTTTGCCAGGTAACTGTGCTGCTGAATTTCTCTAGAATTTGTTATTTCCGTTTTCCAACTGCTCTAATTAATTCCATTTGTTGATCCAAAGTCATTTTAGGTGTTTGTGTTAGATAGTTTGCGATTTCGACGCCTGATTCATTTTTGCATTCGGTTGTGATCGTCTGCTATTCTAACTAGAATTCAACAAGTAATGTGTTAATATTACAAAACGATTGGCACAGCAAAATGTAACGAGTAAAAATATATTTTTATCACATTCCATGCAAGTAAAAGTATGATCTCTTTTATTTCGCTTTTACTACTTTCTCAGACGGATTTCGCTCAATCAATGCATCCACAGCTGCTAGTCGTTATTTCTTTTTTGCTTATTTTGTGGAAGTTTTTGAGTGTCTTTTTAATTGTCACAACTACAGTTTTTATTAGTACTAAATAGGCGTCTCCTGTTATTGAAATGAGTCGTAGCACGAGCGTTGTATATTTAAAAACACATAAAATTATAGTTGCAGGGGAAAGGATGCTTGTTTCGGCTCCGTTTGTGTGAAAGCCATACCGATGCTGTTACCTTGGTTTCGTTTTAATGAACATTATGAAACGATTGTATTAGCGCGTTAACTTGCCTTGATCTTTTTTTTTCTTCCCGGTGTTTCGATTGAACAGGTGAGACTAACAGTAAAAACAGTGTAAGGTGCAGTAGTGCAAGTGGATTATCCGTAAAAAGGATCACAGTTAAAAAATGAGACACGCGCAAAATACAAAAAAAAAAGAGTTCCTAGCGCGATTTGAACCCGGAACTTTCACGCCGCGACGACAAGTACCGGCGCTCTAACCTCTCGCCCACAGCAGAAGGCGCGAAGCGTCGGCGCTGGCGGAGGTATATAAATATACTGCCACCGCTTTTATCTCTCGTGGTTTTTTTTTTTATTTTGGCACATATTTACCCTCCCTGGCCGTAACTTTACCTGCCGCTCCTACAGTATAAAGGGGCGGTCAATGGACCTCTTGGCGAATATGTGCTGCCACCTAGACTCGCGAATCGGTTCGAGACTAGGTGACTGGAAAACAACGCGCGCCCAAGGCCTCTCCCACCCGTTCCACACCCAAAACGTCAGCTACATCCTGTTCACCCATTGAGGCGATGTAACCTGAATACGGCTCCCCCAAGCTCACCTTTGTCCCCATCGTGCGTAATCTTCCGCCCCGAGGTCGACACAACGAAACCGCTCAAAGGCGAGAAATGCAAGATGGCGGATTGTTTGGAACTAGATACTCTCGAAGCCAGGCGCATGAAATACTCCGCGCATGCGCACCGCGTATTTCTACAAAAGGTCCATTGGACTCCAGTTGAAAGTCCCTGCAGTCAGTTTCTGCGAGCGAAATTAGGTTTTTGTGCTTGAAGCGATACGGATTTCTCCGCCATTAGGCAGGGACGCTAGGTATGTACTTGCTTGTCCCCATGGAGCTGGTCGCGTGACAGAAAAATCCCTCTTGGCCACAGCCGCGGCCGTCTTTAAGTCTTTAACGTGCTCCACGCAGTTGTGATACACGACCGCACGCCGGTACGATGCTCATTCAGATCGAAACGGGCAGGCGTGGGGATTGAACCCAGGATCCCTGGGCTCTGCAGCGCGAGCTTTCGCTCCACGTGCTCCGAGCTGGTGTGCGCTAGCCCACTCGGCCACCGATCCCCCTCACTATACTTCGTTTCGCCTTAAGTGCAGACGTCTTTGGTACTGTGTATGCAATGAACTTATCAATCATGCCCATCTCCACGGATCTCTTACAATTGTATTGTACTTCTTGCGTATCTACAATATACAATATATATAATTTATATACAATTACAATTGCGTATACAATTTATACTACTATAGACTTAGCAATACATTCAATTTGTAAAGCAACAGAAATACGCAGTTTTCTTACGAATTCGGCACATCTATCTCTGAAGGAACCGGTTTACCCTTCTCGTCACGCAGAACATTTTGAGATTGTAGCGCGGAGG
Organism: Ixodes persulcatus; assembly: GCA_013358835.2. NCBI lineage: Eukaryota > Metazoa > Arthropoda > Arachnida > Ixodida > Ixodidae > Ixodes > Ixodes persulcatus. Next base: position 626,534 of record JABSTQ010010198.1, read on the forward strand.
ACAAATTACGATTTTCAGATGATTAGATATTGTTAAGAATGGAACCTTCGGCAACCTTCTTCCGAATTTCAACGCTGCGGAAACGAGTCACGATCTGTTCAGGACTGTCGCCCACCTGTCGGAGCCTGCCCAAAACGAGTCTCAACGCGTCCGTGACGTCAACGGGACGTGTGTGTGTGTGCGTGTGGGTTCGTGCGCTCCGGAAGGGGAGAGAGGCATGACCTAACTGCGGAGAACCATGGCTACGACGCACCTCTGGCTACGACGCGGCGGTCTTTGCTGCAACGCACTTGGCGGCGGTTTGCTACTCGCACCTGCTGCCCAGGCGGAGAGTGAGGGAGAAAACGGACCCTATATAAGGCGGAGCGTGAGGCTGCTCCGGTGTTCTCTCGGATTTGACGACTGTATCGCAACCATGTAATTAAACCGTTCGTTACGTTACCAATTCTCCCACCTCCACTGGACCCCTGGGTTCTTCACTTCGGGGAATGGGCGTCGTCACGAGCCAGGAAGCCTCCGGACGTGCGGCTTAAGCCCCGCCTCGAACAACTGGTTGGCAGCGGTTGGGATCGGACCATGCGACATCGTGCTACATATGTGGGTGAGCGTTTGGACTTTGCTTTGAGATTCGCCAGGCTTCAGATTATGGGTAATTAATTTTGAACTGCTGGGAATCCTTAGGTTTTGACTCGGTCGCTAGGTTTTGGTACAACCTCGCGACAAGTTTTTGAACAAAGCCAAAGCTAAAGAGCAGCGATCATGGATCTAATGAGGTTACTGAGAACAGATTTACTCTGTTTATGTGAAGAATTGGGTGTGGAGGTGGAGCAAAAGATGAAGAAATCTGAGATCAGTAAAGCGATTTCAGAGAGCGCGGAAGCAGAGGAAATTAAAATTGCGTGGGAACTGCTTCAGAACGCTAAGAGTGAAGCTGCAGCAAGAGAGGAACGAGAGCAGGAGCAGGCTGCAGCGAGAGAGGAACGAGCACAGACTGCAGCGAAAGAGGAACGAGAACAGGAGCGGGCTGCAGCGACAGAGGAGCGAGCGCTGAAAAGGCTAGAGCTCGAAATTGAACAACAGCGATTAAACTCGCAGAACAGTAGAGTCGGGGCTCCGGTACAAGCAAGTGAGACCGAGTCGTATCAAATGAAGAAGCTCCTGCAGCCGTTTAAAGTTGGGGAAGACGTGGGCCTGTTTTTAGTTAACTTTGAGAGGACATGTGAGAAGTTGAGCTTCGCCCCAGAAACGTGGCCGCAACGGCTTTTGACTTTGTTGCCCTGTGAGGCTGCAGAGGTTCTCGCGCGCCTTAGTGCTGGAGACGCGGACGACTACGACAAGGTGAAGTCCAGCCTTTTGAAGCGGTACCGCCTTTCTGCCAAGGCGTTCCGTCAAAGGTTTAGAAACGCATCCAAAAAGAGCAGCGAGGGCTACTCGGAATTCGCGTACGGGCTTAAAACCAACTTGATAGAATGGTTGAAGAGCGAGGAAGTGTACGAAAGCCGAGACAAGGTAGTCGAGTGTGTGTGCCTCGAACAATTCTTTCGTAGCATTCCGCAGTCAGTCAAGCTCTGGGTGCAGCATAGGGTGGGAGTCGACTCTGTCGAAAGGGCCGCAGAGCTAGCCGAAGAGTACGCAACGCGTAGAAAGCTGAGCGGAGAGGACAGCGAACCCGGCCGGAGCGATCAGCGCATGACCTTCCGACAGGGAAACAGCTCGCGAGAAAACGGGCCCGAAAAGCCCGAAGCAGGACAAAAGGTCCCAGAAAAGAGCGCAGAACACTCGAACGGAGACGAGGCGCGGAAAAGCCCAACAGGGCAGTTCGAGGCAAGGAAGCCGTTCCTGTGCTACAACTGTCAGGAGCCGGGACACACAGCGGCCAGATGTAAGAAACCGCGGGTTGTGTTCTCATACGTGAATGGTAGTGACGGGGACCTGAAGCTTCTTCGTCCCTATCTTCACGAGCTCCAGGTAAGCGGAAAGCCGTGCAGGGTGCTTCGGGACAGTGCAGCGACGATGGACGTTGTTCATCCGTCGTATGTAACGACATCCGATTTTACTGGAAAGGTAGTTTGGATCAAGCAGCTGCTCGAAAAGCACAGTGTCTGTCTGCCTATGGCGACAGTAAGGATAACTGGCCCGTTCGGAGAGCTAGTGACAGAGGCGGCTGTCTCGCAAACAGTCCCGTTGGAGTATCCTTATTTGTTTTCTAACCGGTCAGATTTCCTGCTGCGCGAAAGGGGTCAACAACTGGGAGAAGGGCTAGTTCAGTCGTGTACGAGGTCCAAATCGCGTCAGGTCGCCCCTTTGTTGACGAGTGATCCAGAGTCAGAGGCAGCTGACGGGGAGCAAGCACTCCCAGTGTTGGAGGCAGAAAACCGGGATGAGAGAGACCAGGTTGTAGAACAGCCTGACCTCGTAGCACTAGAAAGCGTACGCCGTCCCAACGCGCCGGCGAAAAAGGCGGAGGAAGACGGGATCAGTGAAAGATCTCTCGTAGCTCCGGCGTCACGTAACTTTGGTCCTCTGCTACGAGTAGACAGAGTGTCTTTGACAGTCGAGCAGAAGAGCGACCCTAGTGTGTCAGGGTTTCGCGGTACAGCTCAGGAGATTGCTAGGACCAATGTGACGGGGCATAAAAAAGGCGGATTGTTTTATCGGCGCTATAAGGACCGCATTTTCACGTCTAGAAATCACGTGAAAATCGATCACTATGACTTCAGCGTAAGAAAAAGGAAAGGCAAATTTAACGGCAATGCCGATGGGTTGAGCAGATTTTTCTGACATCACGAAAAACAGTAGGGATGATCTCAGAGGTCTTCGTCATCCACGGGAATGAGGATCAAAGGGGGGGCACTTCGTTAAAACCCAAAATGACCTCACAAATTGCGAAACGTTTTTGTCTTTTGTATTTTGTTCATAGTGACCTCGTTAGAAAAATGAGTTTTGTTTTGGCGACAGCGGGTCAAATTTGCATTGTTTTGGCAAATTATGGTAATCCGTAATCCAGTCTGGCGGGTCTCTGGCGAATTCCGAGCGTTTGACTGCGGTGTGGCGTGGTGTTGTGGGGGACGTTTCCGCTAATGCCTCCGTTGTAAGAGGTTTGGGAGTTTGTTTAGTGCTTGCAGCGTCTTCTCAAGGCCTACTCCAAGCCCACCTCTTCAGGCCAGCGATTGTACCACCGGCCATTCGAGGTTTCCCTGGCCCCGGAGGGGCTGTTAAGAATGGAACCTTCGGCAACCTTCTTCCGAGTTTCAACGCTGCGGAAACGAGTCACGATCTGTTCAGGACTGTCGCCCACCTGTCGGAGCCTGCCCAAAACGAGTCTCAACGCGTCCGTGACGTCAACGGGACGTGTGTGTGTGTGCGTGTGGGTTCGTGCGCTCCGGAAGGGGAGAGAGGCATGACCTAACTGCGGAGAACCATGGCTACGACGCACCTCTGGCTACGACGCGGCGGTCTTTGCTGCAACGCACTTGGCGGCGGTTTGCTACTCGCACCTGCTGCCCTGGCGGAGAGTGAGGGAGAAAACGGACCCTATATAAGGCGGAGCGTGAGGCTGCTCCGGTGTTCTCTCGGATTTGACGACTGTATCGCAACCATGTAATTAAACCGTTCGTTACGTTACCAATTCTCCCACCTCCACTGGACCCCTGGGTTCTTCACTTCGGGGAATGGTCGTCGTCACGCGCCAGGAAGCCTCCGGACGTGCGGCTTAAGCCCCGCCTCGAACAACATACGCTGCCTAAATTGCTCAATCAGTTTGATGCTAGTGAGTTGGATCTGCTTAAAATGTCATTTAAGCAACTTAGAGAATATTTTGTAAACCTAGATAGGTTAAATACCAGTGATCGGGCGGTGTGTTTAATATTTTCAGGATCATTCAATCTTCTTTAATATGTGTGTTGTGCTCGTATCTTATCCACCCGTTTTCTACTTTCGCATGAAGTAGCATTTTTTCCTGTACCTCTGCTGTTGTGCCATTGTAGGGGGTCGAGGGTCTTGTCAAGCTGTATTTCACAGCTCTTTTTCTCAACCTCCACCATTAGTGTAGATGGAAATAAACGAATTATTATTAATTATTATTTCAAAACAGTAAAATTATTTTTCAGTGCCTCCAAGCGCCAACACAACATGTGGTGGTTGTACGAAGTTGTACGCTTGTTTCGCCAGTGTGTGGATAGCAAAATCTCGGCATACAAGAAACGTCTCCATAAAGCTGCCCGTCATCAGCGAGTTTCGATAGGCTCACCAAGAACGAAGGGTCAAGGAGAAATTACACATTTCACGGACCAAAATGGCGACCATAAGGGAAGCTTGGCGCTACTTTCCCAGGATCCAGTGACTTTAGTCCCCACAACCTCAGATCAAGCTCCCACTTGTCGTCTGCTAAGAACGGCCATCTTGATGGTGTGGAATGCACGTTGCGGAAGCACGGTAGATTTCTTTGCCATGCTTCGTGATTCCGTTCAAGCCCGATTTGCGCTGTACGTCTGTGAGTGACGCTGGGGCGGGAGGCATTGAAGGTCTGAACTAGAATCGGCCTCCCAACTACCAGGTGGTACTGAGAAATCGTTTTATTCGTTTTAAAACTAGCTTTCGTGCGTTTACGAGCGGAAGACTGGTGTTTCTAAGGTGCTGACACAACTTAGTTTCTGGCTAAAGAAAGAAATCACAGCTAACATTTCGTTTCCGTATCCCTCTAAAGTGTAGCATCGCAACCGTTGGTTGTGAGACTTTGCAAGACGGATGCGCGACGACATGGACGAAAAATAGGCGGTCCTGCGTGAATCCACGAGTAAAAGCGTTAAGTCTCAGACACGCGTCTCATAAACAATACAAAAAACACGGTGTCCGCTGCAGACACTGGCGAATTTAGAGTGCAGGTCGGGATGTCAAGATGTCTCCCCGGCCTTGAGTTCCGAATGTGTAAACGTTGAAGGTAGAGAGAGGGGAGTGGGTGGGGGGAGTGATTTTCGAACATCCGGTAGTCTAGCCCCTGAAAGCGCTCGCATCCGCCCCTGGCTGCAGCCACGATGACAGGATTATCTGCGGTCACACTTTAAAATCATGTTTCTTCATGCATGCCTGGAACGTGTCTAAACACACTTTTTGTACGACCAGTGTTAGAGGACCTTCATGCAAGGAAGAAACGGGTCTCAGACAGTGTCTACAGACTGTCTTTTGTAGGACGCAGTGGGACCGCTGCCTTAGAGTATAAGAAAGGCGTATAGTCCGTGTCTTCTAGATGGCAAAAGGCGATTGTTGGAGTGGTCTATAAGCATTTTCAATGGTCGTCACCTTGGTTACATACGCCTAGTCAACACTGGGCAGTGGACGCCGGTCTGCGATATTTCGAGAAAGGCTATCGCGCGTGCTCGAACAACAACTCCTAAATAACAAAGCCTTAGTGCTGATAGAGATGTCGTCATCAGCGAAGATCAACGCTGGGCACAGATTAGACCCGACGATTGCGTCCATGTTCGGCTCAAACTTGAACTCGAAGCCGAACTTCTGACGCAGCATTCGTTTCCAGTCTGGGGCCAACGTTGGCCTTCGTTGGTGACGCAAAAATATCAGCCCTACTGCCTTGTCTTCTAGGCGTTGTTAACACGAATCCCTATCCACACACTAGAAGGCAAAAATGACAGCCCACTAAAGGGTGTCATTAGATACATGTGCACAAACCTGCCACGCCCAGGCAAGCGCACAGTCATCGAGATCTTACAAAATGCAAGGCCGCCATTAGCAGGCACGAGGGATGCGAGGAGTGTTGGCTGCTAATGCGTGGAGGCGTGACAGGGGCCAGGCGCGACTGATGGAAGGGGACAACGCTACATTTCGTTTCACTCCGCGATACACCGCAGAGGTCGCAACGAGTCACCGAAGCGAACCCAATGACGAAAGCGAATGTCACGTGGCCTTCGGTTGGGGTGCAGCGAAGCGCGGGTAACTGAGTCACGTGACGCGTCGACGGCGTTGGATTGGCTAGGAAGGCTTGCAACGTCCGTTGCAGTCCATCGAACGGACAATGAACGCTGCTTTGTCGCGTGTTTGCACCTCGTCTAAATTGCTTATAAATAATAAGGCGCACGGGGTTAGAAGAAGGAAAGAAGAAGAAAACATGCACCTCGCTTTGTTGCTCTGCACGTAGCGGATTATTTACCAGGGTTTTCGCAGACTCGCTCAGTGACCTGACATCCTGTTCATATTCGATCCTCGCAGCTTATTTATTGATGACGGTGAGATTGAATCTTTTGTGCCAATTTTTTTTAGTTGTTTTTCTTTATGCGTTGCTTTGCAGATACTTGTCATGAATATACATATATATATATCGTGGAATCGATATCGGCTCTTGACCGGCCAAGCACAAAAAGACCCTGTGAGCGTTCAGCTCGATATGGGAACCTTTTTCTTTCTTTCTTTTTTTCTAAAACAGGAAGTTTTAAATAAAGGCGAATGCGGAAGATATAACAAGTCTGTAAATTTGCAAATGGTAGAGCACCGTCAAGGTCACAGAGGTAGTATTTTCAGATCAATACGCTCTACGGTTTCGGCCTCTTCGCCAGGTTGTCCGCAATGTTCGGACTTTCCAAAAATCGAAAAGTGGCTTTTAAAAGAGGTGTATATATATGCTCGCAATACAAGATGTTTTTTTTTTTCTAGACTTTAAAGAACTTTTGAAAAAACAAAAACATCAAAAGTTATATTTATGCGTTCTGTGCTGGTGGGTTATATGTAAAGTTCCGTGTTTTCGAGAAAAAATTCGAAAGACACTCGCCGGTATATTTTCCGTCAATTCGGATTTATCCGAAAAACTCCGAATTTCGAGGTCACAGCGACAAAATAAACCACAAAAAAGACGGAGTTTTACAACTAAACTTTATAAGAGCACAAGGTCAGGGTCACAAAAAGATTCCACATAATTTTTTTTTTTTTTTTAAGTTTAGAACTACTGACAAAAAGGGTTTGCTCTTTAGCACGACGAGGTTTCTTCGGGACAGCCGGTCATGGTACCTGGACCTTATTTTTTTTTTGTTTGCGACTTTTTACATTTTATGCAGTAAAATAAACTCCAAATTTCAAAGAATTGCGAATCTAACAAAAATAAACTCCCGTAAACCCCGCACCCCCAACGAAAAGTAAACTTCGATAAACAGCTTCCCAATTTCACGAGAAATAAACTGCGAAAACACGGAATCCTGGACATGGCCAGGGGGACATAATATAGTAAGCTAACCGTCACATTAAGTCGAATAATTACCTAAAAGCTGTTAATTAACATTGGAAATAGTGAAAATAAACATATTGTGAGGAATACAAGGAAGAGGAGCGATAGGAAGTTTATAAATAGTCGTACGTGCACATGTATGTGTGTATTGTGTGTGTTTTGTACGCAACAGAACAAATAACGTGTTTGCTTCATCAGGCAACGTCCAGTTGTTGTTTCTTTTTTGTGTGTGTTACGTGGTTTATCGTCTATGTACTATGCTTCAGACATTACACCGTGCCGATATCTGAGGTTATTTTTATTGTTTTTGTTTTGTATGTCGAATGCTACAAGCTTCAGGGGTCCTGCCTTCATATGAGCCAAAAAATCTTATAAGCTCTCAACCTTCCTGTGTCATATCTTTTTCCTCTCATTCCCCTTTTCATGAAGAGTAGTCGGTCACGGAAATTTTGTGGCCAACCTTTTTGGAAGTTTTATTTCTAATAAAAAAAACAATGAGCCAGTACTCTGGACAAAGATTTTGACTGGACAACCTCCGCAACATCCTCAACACAGTCACTCATTGTACACTGTAAAACATTAAACCATCTCAGAAGTGGTGGAGATGAGCACGTTTCCCCAACCTCTGCGCACCTTCCTATCCCTAATCCTGTTCTGGAGCTTCGAAGTGGACGAACCACTGCCACCGCGGAAGACAGTACACTCTAGCAGCACCCACCGCCACGGCAAAACTCTGTGAAGCGCCGCCAGCGGGACACTTCAATTTTAAGCGGCTCCTCCAATATCGACGACCATGATTGGCCGAAGAAATGCTACCGCGTCATCATTCACGACCATTGGGACAACAACCAGAAATTTCCGAAAGCTGTGTTGTTATTGTAGTTGTTGTTATTTTCCTAAAAGACAAAGCGCTTTACTGGTCTGACAACACCGAGGGGGATATCAACAACTGGGACGGTCTCCTGACCGCTTTTTGAGAAGCATTTAGGAAACCTGAGAGCCACAAGCAACCAGCAAAAGACAAGATATTCCGCCGCAACCAGTTGCCTCATCCGAATCGTCCACCAAGCATATTAAAGGGTAACTGCAAAGAAAAAAAATGTTTGTTTAAACAGCCTAATTGGGATAAGCATGTCACAAAACAAATCTTCCGCGAAAAAACAATCTTTTTCTAGCAATATTTACGCCACAGGACGTAATGTAGTCGGAGTCACAACTTCTCCACATTTGAAACTCCCGCTCTTTCGGCGCGCGCGGAGTGGCTGTTATAAGTCACTCCGTGACGTATAGCAGCCACTACGTGACGTATAATACCAACTTTGTGGCGCGCGATTTAAAACGGACGAAATAGCCGCAAACTAAAATCAGTCTCGCGGAATACGTATTGCTGTAAAAAATTTTGTTTTTGGCGGAAAAATTGTTTGGTGACATGCTTGTCCCAATTAGGCTGTTTAAAAATACACTTTTTTTTTCTTTGCAGTTACCCTTTAAGGATGTCCTTTATCTCTGTCGACTCGTCAATGAACATATGTCCGAGGGCGACAAGATCAAACACCTGTTTCAAGGATTGTTTCAGGGAGTGTCTTCAACTATTGCCCCGAAAGCACCCGTCAGCGTACACTCTTAGATAAAAGGTAGTAAAAATATAGAAATTGAGCAGTTACTACCTATACGCGTTTGCAAGCTTCTGCTTAATCCGTGATGTGCTTCTCAGCGAGCGATATCAAATTTCTAAACAATTTTAGTAAAAACTGGATAGAACAAATTAATCAATCGACTGAATTTTCGGGGGCATGTCCGATAATTTAAGAATTTATAAAAATTTCTGCGTTTCTTTGGTGCAGAAGTTGTGATGTGACAAACGTCTTTGCCACGTATTCAGTACTGGTATGTGACTCGACAGTTTCTGACGAGGATTTGCTCGTCAGCAACTGCAGAGTTGCTGACGAGCAAATCCGTGTAGCTAAAACAATTGTGTGGCGCTTTGCATCACAACTGTGCGCTAGTGCATAGATAAAACAGCACGTCATTTACTCTGGTGAATGCAAAACGTTCTTCTACAGCAGCCTCCACAGATCCGAAAAAACCAGAACCAGAGAGGCTGTAATAGCCATGACGCACACCACGCAACCCATAATGTGAAGCTCGATGCTCGTTATCGAACATTTTTTAAGTATTTTTAATATAAAAAGCAACTTTGAGGCACTGTTATCCATTAGAAAGGCCACTCACAAAAACGTCATACACGTTTCTTTAAAACATTAACCGTTTTTAATCGGCATAGATGCGAACGAACATAGCCACTAGGTGCTTTGACACAGCGCATTCTCTGCTCGCATCCTACTACCTCCGTCACACGAGGGCGCCCGCGAGGTGGCGCCACCAAAAGATCTCGTGGCCAATAGAGTGTTGGAGTTAAAAGCTATGGGCGTTCGAGCACCTTGAACGCCGATCGAAGCTATGCAAAAGAAATCTTCACTTCTAAAAGTCACAGAAATGCGGAGCTATACGGAGAAGCGAAAACATGAGCTTTGAACCGCAGAGGAGCAGGTAGTCATATTGACTATTGCAAATAATTACAGAGTAAATGTTTTTCTTTTTACTTTACTAAGATATTTATTTCATGAAGCTTTCCAAATTAATTTTGAGGAATGAATTTAGTGACAAAAAAAAGGAATTGTATAATTATTTATCGCAGATGTGATCATTGAGGCAAGGCCTGATTTCAAAAAGGCGAGTTTAAAAGGCGCAAGAGAAATCGACGGAGCCAGTGATTCGTGTAGCGTGCGTTCATGCTTGTGTTTACATTCGTGAGTGTGATCCTTGTAGGTGACGCATCCAGCCGATTGACGACACGTGTAATGTGTGTGCAATATTACAGTGTAGGAGATGTGATGCTAAACGCTCGAACAAAGCAAATATTTTGGTGGACTTTGAATCGGGCAAAAGCTAGCGCCACCTAGCTTCTTGAGCCATATGTGGCAACTAGATTTTTTGCGACAGTTAGTATCCGTATTTTTTGTGACAGTTAGTATCTGAGAAAATACCCTGCGCTGTGACATCGAGCATGAGGTGACACATAGCCTCATCTATACTCACAAAGCCTAGCAGCTCGACAACGGAGCCATAGAGTGCCCGGTCGCAGATTGTGAGCGCGAGGATCTCGTAGCACCGAGGATTTCTCGGGGAGCCTGTAGTCAGCGCACAGCGTTTGCAGCGGCGAGGACCCGAAGCATGGTTTTTAAACCACGGCCTCCGCGATCCTTAAGCGCGCGCGCTTCGGGATCTTGGAGGCCGTGTTCAAACCCGACGAAAAAAGAAGCGGTTACGTGAGGAACGCGAGGAGCACGTGCGGACATTGCATCGCTCGGGACAAGTGTGTTTCGGCGTCTCGCCGCAGTGGGGTGCCCGTTACATGCCTCTCCTCTCATCCGTTGTCTGCCACTCTACGTTTTCGCTTTTGGCTGCCGCGTATCGTGGCGATCTGCCAGGCTTTGTCAGTATGGAGGAGGCTATGGATGAGAGCACGTGAAACCTTATGCGGTGTCACAACGGAGACTCTCTTTTTAGGTTTAAACTTATTTTCAGCCTCCGTAGACCACAGCGATTGGCTCACCCAAGTACTTCGAAGGAAGGTACCAGGTTTCTTATGGTGTACCTCCACATCTTCCTGTCGACCGCTAAGAAGCTGAGTGATCGCCGTCGGAAAACCCATCCATCCTTCCATTCAGGCTCCGCTCGGAAAGCTCGAGCCTCGGATTGCGTCACGAGAGCGTTGTAAAAGCCCTCGGAGAGAATAAACGAACCGGTGATGCCCATGTAGTCTATACCACTTAACGGAAAAGTTGCCGGTTACGTCAGAGGAACAGGAGCGAGTAGTTTGCGCACTCACCCGTGACGGAACGTCGACCGATCAACTGACGGTTCGATATCTCACCCGAGAAGGAATGGACGGACGTCCGGCTCTCGTCTCGGACGTGCGTGGGAACAAAGAAAGACGCGCGACCTCCCGCTTCCGCGATCGCCAAGGTTGCGGGAAGCCTTAGGAGAAACAAAAATCAATATTTCCATTCGATGCCACCTCTCTGACGTACCCGTAACGTCAGTACTACCATCCGCGCTTTGTAGACAGCAACGTAGTCGACGCTGGGGTGTCTTAAAAGCCGCACTCGCACTACTCGTACAATGTGCAATAGATGCCGAGCTCGCTGCAGACATGATACCAAAATCATCTGCGGAGTCATCTCTTCGAAGCATCTTTGCTGTATACTTAAGTGTGCTCCGAAAATGTCTGCAAAGCGTTTTTGTTTGATCAATGTTACAGGACCGTCATATATCTTAAAGGAAGAAACACAACACAGCGGGGCGAATCGCCACAATGCGGATACGGAGCGGGCGGGATGATAAATTCCGAAAAGGGGGGGGGGGGGGGGGGGGGGATATGACGAACAGTGAACTCTTATGCAGAGTACTGCACGCTGCACTTGGCGAGGTACTTGAAGCCCAGGTTCGGACTCCGTGATCCTTGCAGAACAGCACAGTGTTCTGATTCGAAAGTCCGAAGAACCATACAAACTGAAAGCCGTCTAATTGCTCGATGTTGTGTGGACTAAAAGATTTTTTTAAGCGACAGGTTTAAAGAGGTCGGCTCGCAGAAAAAGCCGGCCGCCAGTGGGATGGGAAAATACTGGTTGGACGATAGGCTCATGACGTCACAGCCGCATGACCCCGCGCGGGAATTTCCCCGCAACGCTCACGTAAACCATGACGTCACGCGTAGAAATAAAGTGATTGAAACATGACATGTGATCCTAATTAGAAGTCGCCGTCTGTCTCAAAAGATATCACCTTATCATAAGGAATTCATAATTGCTTTAGAGAAACAAAATTAAAGAAGTTTTGGCGGAGGCGGGATTCGAACCCACGACCCTTCGGTTGTGAACCAGACACACTACTGAGTCAGGCTAGTCCACGCAGATACCTTTCTTATTATATATTTATTTCAAGATTACAACGTTGCCGAGTTGGCCGCGACAGAAGGGGACACAGGTGCTAACAATACGTAACGCATAATTTCATGACCTCGGCAATGTACACTCTTCAGCATGCATTTACGCATTATAGACTGCCTATTTATATACTTGTCTGCTTTCACCATGTAGCGCTTTAAACTGGATTGCCTCAAGGTCCATTGATCGAAGTCCGACATTTCAATATGTTCCAGCAGGCTACTAGTGTATGAGCTATCAACAAAGTGGTTTCAAGCGGGTTTGCCCTTTTCAACCACCATTGTGTGATCTTTTGGGGATCTCAAAATCCCATGCAGGCCAAGCAAAAAAAGAACTTCAGCAATTTTTTTTTTCATCACATTTGACTTTAAGAAATTTGAGAGTAATCCAGTCCGGGTGTGTATCAATGAATGAAAGCATATCGGAGCTCTGACGAAAATATTTCGGCGTTTGTATATTGCAGGAAGACATGCTGCAAGGTCTCCAGGAAAGGACACAGTGCAAAATATGTAGACCACGCCATAAAGCACCCTTTAGTTTCTAGCTATGTTTAAACGCGCAAAACTTCCGTGTATAAATTTCACAAAAAAAAAAAATCTTGCTGCTTGTTTGAGCAGGTTACTTCCGCAGATGTTTAAACAGTTAACCCTAGGCTTCTATATGGGAAATGATATAACGGTGTGTCGGGATAATCAAGTCAATGGTGTCTTTGTAAAGTTTGTTTCTTTTCACCTGAAGTAGGTATAACCCAAGGAAAACCGGCTGTGGAAGAAGTCAATTGCTCCCTCAATTTCCTTAGAAAACATGATTACCGGTGCCCTCGCGGAAGCTGCTTCCCTACTTAGTTGCCAGGCAATCAAGTAACGCCCACCTATGCATTTTAAGGATATTGTAAGCACGGGGTTAGTTTGGTCATTGAAGAACATAAACCATAGAACTTTTATCTTGAGCTCCTGGTTAACGAGCCCCAATCCAAATTTGAAAAAACTTAAAAAAAGTGAAAGCCGTTTACAACTCCCTGTAACGCCGAATTAGAGCGCAGCTCTTGAGGAGGAGGAGGGAAGGGTACTGAGGGAAGGTTATACCCCTTCTCCCTCCTCCTCACCTCCTCATCCTGCCTGCTACTCCTCCCTCCGAGCGGAGTCGGCGTCACCGTCGGCGTAACAGTGAAGTCACGTGACCCTCGTGACGTCGCGTGACCTTCGCGGGTCACGTGACACGTGACCTCATGGGAATCACGTGACCTCACGGTTACGCCGACGGCGATGCCGACGGCGACGGCGACGCCGACGCCGCTCAAGCTGGAAACGGGCACCTAAGTGCTGCGCTCTAATGAATTTGTCTTGCGCATTCGTTCGAAGAAAGATTGCCATATGAACGTAGCACAATGTCTGTGAAACATGTAAATATTCGCCTGACGAGATTGAACCATATGCGTGTATAAAATACAGAATTGCACAGAAAGGACCCGTTGAAAATTGAAATGTATCTTCCATACCATCCGCTCATTTTTTACTGTACTCTGTTTAAGTGTATACCGTCGCGGCCGGTACGTAGCTGCGCAGTCTCCAGTACCACCCCAAGATAATTTGATAGCGAGCATGACCACTTCACATTCTTTTAATACTCTGGTTTTTTCGTCCATGGGCCTAGCCAAGCGCCAGTCGAATTTGAAACGTTCATTACCGCCCCGGATAGGCAAGAGAATTCGTTGATACGCTTGACTGCAAGCCCAATCTCTCGCTTGGACGCACACACTATGGCAACTTCGTCTGCACAGGCCAGTATTTTCGTTCGACCCGCGGACACGTTTACACCCCCAATGTTAAGATCAGCTATGACTGTTTTGCACAGTGGTTCTAGGTATAAAGCAAAGAGTAAGGGTGACAATGGGCACCCTCATCTGACAGATTTCACTTGAATCGGGTTAGTTGCGCCCGTTTACCAAACGTCGAGTGGTTATATCTCTATAACAAATCCTAATGTACCTTGTTATGCGTTCTCCCATGCAGCATCGTTCTGGCAAAGCAAAAAGGAAGGAGTAGGATACCCTATCAAAGGCTTTACTGAGGTCTACCTGTAGAACTGCGATAGGGCTTTGCTCCGCTTCCACCGTTTCACATAAGGTCCTTATTGTGTGAGCGTTCGTTGTGATGGATCTTCCTTTGAACCCGTAAAGCTGGTGGTCTCCAACAATAGAGGTTAGTCCAGATTCAGTACGCTTAGTGATAATTTTAGCGATAATCTTGTAGTCCGTCGTCAATATACTGATTGGTCTGAAATTGTCCGCACCTGTGACATTGGATGCCGTATTTTTCTTTGGAATGGGTACAGTCACGGCTTGTCGCATTAATGGGGGAAAAATCTTTTTTTTTTGTTTTGAAAATATACGCGTATACATTGCAAAGTCGTTGTGTTAAGAGGCTCGAAAACTTTTTATAAAAGCTAAATCCCAATCCGTCTACGCCCGGCGACTTTCTGGTCTTAAGGTATTTAATTGCCGCTTCTATTTCTCGATCGGCGATTACGTCGTTTATTTTTTCCGACACATCAATGAGAACTTTCGTTATGACTCTGAAAAATCTAGCCCATATTCGCGACTCCAGCAAAACGGACGCCACCAAGCGGGAAAACCGGGAACCAGCCGGACCAGGTCGCTCCACGCCCCTCCGTGTCTCTTGTGGCTTTCGCGGCGGACACTTGTTGTTGGCGCGGTGGCGAACAATGTAATTTGACGAAGGTCCGAAAATTTCTTAAGTTTGGATGAGTGTTCATTAGTGCGGTGAAGCCTCAGTAGATTGTTTCTTTCCATCACGTGTTTGAAAGCCCGTTCACTCCACAACACACGGTCGCGTGCTTTCGATTTCTTGGATGGGGAGTAATCACGGAAAAACGTTTTGAATTCTGGTCTGTATGGAATCACATTCAAAGTGACGACTACTTGGTAACTGATAAGTGGTTTCTTTATAAGCATGTAGAACAGTGGACTGAGGACGACAGGCGAGGTGTTTCACTGGAGGGAACACCAATGTTGCAGTCAAGTGAATGGTAAGGTTCGATAGATACTTTTCTTGAGTTTGGTTGTGTTAGATTAGCTTCAAGTTTGAGCCACCCACGCCGGTCGGTGCGTTGGCTATTCATTTTGAGTGCTTTTCGCCAAAAAAGCCTCCGCACCACACTGAAGGAGTTGGGCTGATTTCGCCATTACTTAATCAGAAAAACATGCTCGCTGTATATGATTAATGAGGGAAATTATCTGCTTTCAAAAGGTGGGGGATGCGTCTCGCAAAGTTAGAAGCTGTCACGACATTATTATGATCTATCGCGCCTCCAATATTTATATTATACCCCCGTCGAAGCCAGCAGCAATATACGTCTACATTGCTCAGGTTGACCGGTCACAAAAAATACTCATTTTATCCGTTCAGGATTCGAAGTCAAGTTCAATGCACAGAGGTTCTGCGTGGATCTTCGATGAAGACACTCTTCAGTTTGTCCGCATTCGTCTCCGTGCTACCGGCTAGAACCATTTGGCTAAGTTTAAGAAGTAGCTCTCTGTCTGTCAAATATACTTTTATTCAGCAGTTCACCTAATAGCTAGTCAACTAGGCTCATATTTCAACAAGAAGAATATACTAATATTGCTTTAGTTGGCCATACTGCGTAATATAATACATAATCCGCTCGTCAAAATGACTTTTTGATTGCTACTAAAACCTGAATTGAAATACGAGTATCAGCTGCTTAGTGGGGCACCAGAGGGTTAACATGCTCCTTGGCTCAAGAAGCTCTTGCTTAAGTTTCGTAATTTTCCTGCAGCCTGTGTTCTTGACCGAGCAGACGATCGGAGCTGTTTCTTAGACGCGGATACGCAGAAAAGCTCGATTTCGCGGACAGATAAGTCGCATGGTCGAGGCATGCGAGTTAGCTGAAAATTACTCTCGGTGGAACAATTCTGTAGTCATCGCCGCTTTCCTTAGATGATCAAACCTGATTAGAGTCTATTACCGTCCATCCGGAGCCCATAGTTTCGGTTTTGAACAAAATCTCCGAAACGAAAGTTTGACATGAAAAGAACAAAAAAACATCGGGAAAACAAAACTATGCTCTGCAAGTTTATGTGCACCGGCTACACTTAACCGTCTCAGTTCAAATACCTATAAAATTGGGCATTAAACAAAAGAAAATCTGTTAAATTGAATGCGCTACCCCTGCAGGCGGCCCGGCCGAGCCGACGCGACCTGGACTCAGCCGCCATGTTTGTTTGGTGGTGGCGCCCCCTATAGGTCGCTGGAGTCGCGAATAGCTTCATCTGTATCTTTTCTTTTACTCAGCAGTTTAGTGAATACATCGACTAGTTCTTCTTCAATGTTTTGCTGCTCTGATAACACGTTATTGCCAGTCTAAAACGACACTATTTTGTTACAGAGAATATGATTGCGTTCTTTGGTTTTGAAACGTTTTACGGGCCTTTCTTCTTGTTGCAGCGTATGAAGTCTGTATTGCACCATCGCGCCTCGGTACTCTTCCTCCGGAATCAAGAAAAGATGTGGCTTGCACTCGAGGATATCGTTCGCGAACACGCCGGGAATGAGATTCTTTTCGGGAATTAGCATCTGAAGAGTTTTTTTTCTAGGCCCCGCTACTCTGCTCGCCTTTGTGCAGCCTTATCCGGGTTGTAGAGGAATGTAATTAGTTGTAGCTCTTCTTTTATAAGTTCTCAGCTCGCTGGGCCTTTTCCGCCGGAACTGTATTTTCACGGATCACTTTCTCGTGTATTTCGGCTAGGGGTTCATCCTCTAATAAGCTCTCATTCATTTTCCAGGTACTCCACACCGAAGATTTGTTCTTTTTGTGCTTAGTTGTTCCAACGCGAACTGAGACAACAGCCTGATCGAAAAAAGCGACGGCAGTGACCATGTATGTTTCACCAGATAATCACTCGCATATGCGATCAAGACTTGAATGACAATTTACTTGCCAGTGTGTACAGCCTGGACACGGCGCCACGGCCACTTCTGTCACGTCTAGCAAATCAAAATCTTGTAGTAATTTATTTAATTCTCCCACATTAGTGTCTGATATAAGCCCGACCGAGGAGTCGCGTGACTTGAAAAGACAGCTAAAATCTCCGGCCAATATCGTTTTATCCGGTGTTTCTAGGTTCTGCCGCAGGTTAAAAAAAATTAAAGCCGTTTACAACTCCCTGTAACGCCGAATTAGAGCGCAGCTCTTGAGGAGGAGGAGGGAAGGGTACTGAGGGGAGGGTATACCCCCACTCCCTCCTCTTCACCTCGTGATCCTGCCTGCTACTCCTCCTCCCCTCCTCCCTCCTGCTCCTCCCCTCCTTCCCGGGGTCACGTGACCTCGGGGGGAGGGGTCACGTGACCTCGGGGGGGGGGGGGGGGGTCACGTGACCTCACGGTTTCGCCGACGCCGACGCCGACGCCGCTCAAGCCGGAAACGGGCGCCTAAGAGCTGCGCTCTAAAAACTTTCAGCCTTTCCGAGGTCACGTGCCCCCCCCACCCCCCCGAAATCACGTGACCCCCCCCCCGTGCCTTCCCCTCCTCCTCAAGAGCTGCGCTCTAATTCGGCGTTACAGGTAGTTGTAAACGGCTTTCATTTTTTGTGAAGAAGGAAGTTCAGCGGAGCTGCACTCGATACACTGCCGCAACGCGCACGCGCTCGTTTCCTGCTGCTTCTCATCCGACACGCAGGCGATCGTGGATACGTCTCCGGCGAACAAGAGTCGGTCGCACACGGCGCACGTGACGCCAAACGGGTTCTCCACGAACTCCCTCCGGAACCTCGCCGTCGTACCCGGGAACTGCTCAGCCGGCGTGGAGTGCTGTCGTCACCGGCCTCGCGCTTGTGCTTGGCCTCCGTGGCGTTGGCCCGCCGGCACCATTTACGTCGCTGGTTCTGTTCTCGGGGGCGGCTTTCCAGGCGAGCGATGTGCTCTTCTTTCGCAAGGGAGTCTGAAGCGGTGGACGTAGTGGAAGTCGAAGCGACAGCGGCTTCGCGTCGGTTGCGGACCCATTCGCGCTGCTGCGTACGTCGCCACTCCTTCCGCACCCAGTCTTCTTTCCCCGAAAGGGCACGCGGCCGACCCATCCTGATTCCGAACCGAAACTGATAAGAGCATAGTAAACAGCGAGCAAAACAGACGAGGACGAAGAAACATACGTGACGAGCGCTGGGGTTGTCACGTGTGTTTCTTCTTCGTCCTCGTCTGTTTTTCGCGCTGTTTCCTACGATGAATTCCCACCAACGTACCCAACTATCCATTCTTCTAAGATAGCTGGAAAAGTTGCCGCCATCTACGAGCGACGGCGGCAACCAGACTGGTTGTGTGCTTGCCGCCGTCGCTTATAGATGGCGCTAGCTGTCCAGAGTTTTGTGTAGGTTTGTGTCGACAGGATTTTGGTACCGGACACGATCTTGGGGAACCTAGCCCTTAACAGCTCCGCTGTAAAAAAAATATATATATATTTGCGGTCGACTGGAAAATTCGGAGCCTGAACACAGGAAAATTTAAATACCTCATGATGAGACAGCAGATACACTGCACAGACGCGGCCGGTCCTATCACTTTCCCACTCTGGAAGGAAACGAAAGGCCCTGCCTTTCCGAACAAGAATAGCCGCCCTCCCGGTGTGCGTGATAGCGTTCGAATGAAACAAATAAAAGTGCCGTTCAAAACACTAGGCTAGTTCTAGTACTTGGAATTCAGAGGTAAGCGTCGTCTCTTGCAAAAAAAAAAAAAAAAAAAAAAAAAAAAACAATATCCGCGTTTTTTCTTAGCAGCTGATTTAGTACCCATTGTTTTCTTTTACGGATAATGAGACAAGAGCAGTTCGAAGTTAGATTCTCAAATGTTTCATAGTGGAAACTTAATAAACAAAATCATACATTATACCGGCGTACACGAAAATACCACAAAAGGGGACCCCGACATACGTACATACATAAAAAAGCGGACGCCATGGTAACATTGCGCAACACTCCTCATGTAGCGTTCAAAGCAGTTCCCTTACTAGGAGGTATTTTCAGAAAGGACGATCGTCGAGGTTTCGACGGCAGGAGACGACCGCGTGTTGCCGTGGCGAGCTTGCGGCGTTGTTGGATCGGTACACTGTCGTCCTCTTCCTCGCCGCTCCTTTCCTGAGCAATCGCATGCTTGCCGTCACAGACGGCAAGCACGCGATTTTCTGCTCTTCGTCTTGTGCCGTGTCGTGTCGTCTGGTACCGCATCTTTTGTCGCCGCTGCAGCTTGTGCCTTGTGGGCCTGGCAGCGTATATTCGGCATCGATTTGAAGTCCAGGGGGCGTGGCCAATGACGTCACAAACGTCAAAATAACGGCTTTCATTTTTACGTCTTTGTTGTTTTGAAGTCAACGACACGTTTTCTTTGGATGCCGCTGACTGCATTTTGAAGTGTAGGTCTCTCGTCGTGTGTGTGGCCGGGTGCTCGGCGGCTCGGCGGTGTCCGCGCTGGTGGGTGTTGTCGGCGTTGCCGCCTGTACTCGTCGCGTTTTCGAGAACATCAAAATAAGCGTTCTCTATTTTCAAACTTCACCCTGTGCCGTCCGTCACTCCTGTTGCAAATGAAGATTACGTGTACCGGAGGTTAAAAACAAATACCTCCGACTTGCGTAACAATACCAACAATTTATAGGTAGACGTTTCGTCTCCTATGCGGGAGACATCATCAGTGCAGCTAGGAACACCCGACTAGCTACCAGCAACCAAAGGCTCGCTTCTTCCTTCTCTTCATCTGCAGCGCTGGTTCTGCCGACTTCTTCGTCCATGGCATACGGGAGACATCATCATCATCATCGAGAAACATTGTCGGTTCTCGTTTTTTTTTTTTTTTTGTCCGTTGTAGATGTGAAGTTATATTGAAAGTTATTTCAGGATGTCGGTGTAGACGTCGGGGAGGGGGCCGCGGTTAGTGTTACAGGCGGATGGGTCACTGCGAATACACCATGATTCCAGAAATCTTCTGGGGCCCCACCGTTCTTCACGTGCCAGGGTCACAGCGTTCGCGAGGTCAAAAGTGTGACCAGTCGTCCAACAATGTTCCACCAGTTCAGTTTTTTATCTTGTGGCATGTGTTGCCTTCTCCACGTCTCTTCTGTGCTCTTTGAGGCGGGTACTCCGTTTGCGGCCGGTTTCTCCGATGTAACACTTGTCACAGTCCTGACAGTTCACTTTATATACCACACCCCTTTGCGATTCAGGAGGGGTTGGATCCTTTGGCTTCGAAATGAGGTCACGTAATTTTATATGTGGCTTGAAGGTTGTTCGTATACCTAATGGAAGGAGGGACCGGCGAATAGATTCCGAGACGCCTTTTACATAAGGGATAGTCACCACGCCTGCTTTGTAATTATTAGTCGCTTTTGTCGCTTTTGTTCTTCCCTGCTGCATCTGTTTACGCGTGTTTTCAATAAAACCTTTTGAATACCCGCGCCTCAAAAGGGATCCGACAACAGTCTGAACTTCCGATGCTCGTAAATCTGAATTTGAAGGGAAATTTTCTGATCGGCTAATTAAAGTTCTTACAACAGCTCGCTTATGTTCCACAGGGTGATGAGAATTGAAACTCACAAAGTTACCGGTATCACAAGGTTTACGATACACGGTGGTTTCAATATAACCGGTGTCACTTCGGCAAACAGTTACGTCCAGAAACGGTAGCGTGTTATTTTGTTCTACTTCTCGCGTGAACTGTATGGAAGGTTCAATGCTGTTTAGGGTTGCATGGAAGTCGTTGACGTGATCTTCATTTAAAATAACGAAAGTGTCATCTACGTAACGTCGATAGAATTTTACAGGGCATCCTTTTACCTCTAACGCGGTTTGCTCTATGTGTTCCATCACCAGATTAGCCAACGTCACAGATACCGGACTACCCATTGGGCAACCTTCAATCTGACGATAGAATTGTCCACGGAAGGTGAAATGCGACTGATTTAGACAAAAGCGCAAAAGAATGACAATATCCTCAACTGTAAGAGATGTCCGTGCCGAAAGTGTGGAATCATTGCGCAGGCGTGTTTCGGCAACTTCCACTGCGAGAGTGGTCGGAACATTAGTAAACAAAGATATGACATCAAGCGAAACCATTACATCTCCCTTGTCCAGAAAATGACCTCGAATCAAGTCAACAAATTCTCGAGAGTTTATAACTGTAACGTTGTTATTCCCTGTTATGGGAGAAAGCAGCTCTACCAGATACTTAGATAGGTTGTACGTGGGGGAACCAACAAACGACAGAACCGGTCGTAGAGGACAATCGGGTTTGTGAATTTTGGGAAGGCCGTAAAGTTTTGGAGTACAACCATCGGAAGAGAAAAGGCGGCGGTAAGTTGTGTCATCTAAGCGGTTCTTCTTTTTCAGATCACGTAGATGGTCCACCAGGGCCCTTTCAGATTTTTTGGTCGGATCCTGTGGTAACATTACAAAATGAGCAGTGTCCTGGAGGATGGCATCCATTTTTCGAAAATAAGTCTCTTTGTCAATTACAACAGTGCCCTTTCCTTTATCTGCAGAAAGGACGAAGATTGATTGGTCTGACTTAAGGTCCCGTAGTGCCGCTTGTTCGTGCTTATTCAGATTCGACGGGGTGGTTTTTGCGTTATTTAAAGTAGTCATTATACGGCTGCGTGCTAGGTTAATCCCCGAGCTATCATGGAGATGACGCAGCTTCTCTTCTATTTCAACGATAATATCTCGTTTGGGGCCAACGCGTGGGGCCAAAGCGAAATCTAGTCCCTTTGACAGAAGGCTTACATGACCGTCCGAGAGTTGTTTAGACGACAGATTATAGACGGAAGTTGAAGTTGGTCTGGTGGAGGGCTTGGGTATAAGTTGTGATAATTTCTTGTCGTGGATGTTCGTGAGCTTGATTTTCTCCAAGTCTTCAGCTTGCTTACGCGCGCCAAAAACGTGGTGCATGTCTTCGGGTTGAAGAGCCCGCTGCAGGCATTTCTCAGCTGCAGCGAGACGGTGCCGACAGTCGTTGATCCTCTGCTTGTTGTCCAAGATCCGGGCCCTTAGGCAGTTTCGGCTGAAGTCTTGCGCCAGTTTTCTGCCGTAATGGGTGTCAACACGAGGCCGGCAACGAAGAGCTAGAGGCATCACATTGTGATTCAGGCACTCACGATTCAAGTGTTGATGACATTCCAAGCGGATAATCTTGGTTGCCTGGTTGAGGTACTCTCTCAGGTGTCCCAGGGTAGCAATGCCGTACACAGTACGAATAAATGCAAAAATGTTCCAAAAGCCGGGAATCATGATTAAAAACAAATACCTCCAACTTGCGTAACAATACCAACAATTTATAGGTAGACGTTTCGTCTCCTATGCGGGAGACATCATCAGTGCAGCTAGGAATACCCGACTAGCTACCAGCAACCAAAGGCTCGCTTCTTCCTTCTCTTCATCTGCAGCGCTGGTTCTGCCGACTTCTTCGTCCATGGCATACGGGAGACATCATCATCATCATCGAGAAACATTGTCGGTTCTCGTTTTTTTTTTTTTGTCCGTTGTAGATGTGGTGTATTCGCAGTGACCCATCCGCCTGTAACACTAACCGCGGCCCCCTCCCCGACGTCTACACCGACATCCTGAAATAACTTTCAATATAACTTCACATCTACAACGGACAAAAAAAAAAAAAAAAAAAAAACGAGAACCGACAATGTTTCTCGATGATGATGATGATGTCTCCCGTATGCCATGGACGAAGAAGTCGGCAGAACCAGCGCTGCAGATGAAGAGAAGGAAGAAGCGAGCCTTTGGTTGCTGGTAGCTAGTCGGGTGTTCCTAGCTGCACTGATGATGTCTCCCGCATAGGAGACGAAACGTCTACCTATAAATTGTTGGTATTGTTACGCAAGTCGGAGGTATTTGTTTTTAATCATGATTCCCGGCTTTTGGAACATTTTTGCGTGTACCGGAGGCGACACAGCCTAGCCGCAGTAATTTTGTACGCATTTTTCTGGAGCTGTACTTGTGTAATACGACAGATTATCACACTTGCACAGAATACCTGCGAAGGCCGTGCAAGCGGCGAGCGAGTAGCCTTGACTGGCATGACTGCACCCGCTGCAGGAGCTCGTGCCGCGTAATGCAAAGCAAGTAGCTCGCGCTTTTAGCACTGTCATCAACATTCTTTTTTTCTTTTCCCGTACGGACACCGTACGGGACACCGTACTTGGCTCTGAAATCCGCGGAGAAGGAGAAACTCAACGTTGCCATACGCCAAGCCTACAAGGCCGCCCTGGGACTACCCCCAAAGACGGCCTCACGAAAACTCCTACAGTTCGGCCTCCATAATACATGGGAGGAAATACAAGAAGCCCATCGAGTCTCACAATTCTCCCTACTCAAACTCACACCGGCAGGCAGAGCTACGCTCAGCCCGCTCGGCTACACGCCTCCTGCAGATTGCGAGCAGAAGAAACGCATCCCTCTCGCCATCCGACATTCCATCAAAGTCGCACCTATCCCAAGAAACATGCACCCCATCTACAACAAGGCACGCCGAGAAGCCCGGATACGAGCCCTCAAACTCCAATACGAACACTCCCCGGACTCTTCGTTTACTCGCTACACGGATGCTTCCCCGTACCCCCAACAACCAGCCCATGCCGTGATCGTCACCGACGCCCATTGCAAAGAACTGACAACAGCTACAATCCTCACTACGTCTATCGAGACAGCAGAAGAGCTCGCCATTGCTTTGGCGGCCACCACTGGCGACGAGTATATCACTGTACTGACCGACTCTCAAGCCGCTTGCCGCAACTTCCTACTAGGCCGTATATCACCAGCGGCCCTCAAAGTTCTACAAAACGTGCGCCAGCTCCCGGAACTCCATATCGTCTGGACCCCCGGACACGAGTCCTTCGAGGGAAACGAAGCGGCACACGCCGCTGCCCGCGCTCATACACACCGGGCCGTTTCTCAAGAGGGCAACGACACGCAAACCCCATGCACTTTCAAACCCACTCCTCTTCAGAAATACGCGGACATCCTCGCTCATTACCGCCACGAACGACGACAGTTCCCGCCACCGCACCCCCACCTATCCAGAGCCGAAGCGACCGCTTTCCGCCGGCTACAAACTAACTCGTATTCCCACGGCACTCTACTGCACGCTATGTACCCCACCCTCTATCCTGCTACCTGCAACTTCTGCTCCCAGCCTGGCACCCTGTACCACATGGTCTGGGAGTGTCAGCAAACCCCGTCCCTTGCCCCCAACCCTCACGCAACCTACGAGCAGTGGGTGGGCCAGCTGACCAGTTCCGACCTCTCAGCCCAGCGTAGCCTGGTAGAGAGGGCCCGGGCAGCCAGCGCGGACCAGGGCTTCCCGGACTAGAGGAGGCCCCCCACCGGGCGGGCGCCCAACCATCAGCGCCTGAAGCTCCATTTATTAAAAGTTTATTCCTCCTCCTCCTCCTTTCAGTGTTAATCGTAAAAAAGAAATGTCGTAAATATCGCCAAATGCCCACACAAAACAAAATGTCCGAAAAAAAAAAAAGGAAAAAAGCAAGCCTCTACTGCGGATCAAACCCACGACCGCTTGCGTATGAGGCAGAAATCTTAACCGCTAAGCAACGCCGAGCTTCGGAAATCTTGTTTTGACAATTCGTTTTATACGAAACTTTCGGACGGCACTTAACGCGGAATACCGACAGTGTATACCGTCGGACGGTACTGTAGTCATTACGAATCTTCTTTTGCAACAGGAAAGACATACGGCACCGGGCGAACGAAATTGAAAAACACTGTTTCTGGATGTCGGCAATTGAAACGCGACGAGCTCTATCTCTGGAGGCTGATCCTCGGCTGCGGCCGCTGGCGTTCCGCTGGTCGCTGGTGCCACGAGTTGGGTGTTTTCAGAGGCGTCCACGGACGCAGCTTGCTCTGCTTCCCCCTCCTCCATCAGCAGAATGGTGTTTTCGTCGGGCAGTGGACCGGCGGCTGTGTAGGATCTGACGCAGTCCGCCCTGGTGTGGTCGTATTGGTGGCCGTCCTTGCAGCGTGGGACGCGGCAGTCTTTTCATATGTATCCGGTGTTTTTGCACTGAAGGCACAGAGGGGCGCGGCAGGGCACCAGGACGAGGGCGATGCCACCAAAAAACCGCAGCTGGTGAGGGACGCTCTCCTTGCGGGCGGCGTCCTTTAGGGTGACCCGGACCAGCCTTGGCGTTGACTGCACTCCTTGGAAACCCTGTGTCCGCCTCGTTTCGCGGTTGACTTCGTGCACTTTCACGTAGTACTCAAGTGCTCTGCGGACACTGTAGTCTGGTACGTGAAACTGGACCCAGTGAAGTTTCAGGTGACCTTCTGAGTATCTCGGGTCTATAAGAATGCATCGCTTGCCTTTGGTGGTAGTTCCTGAGCCGCGAGCAGCCGGTCCCTCGGTGTCGTTGACTGGAAGGTGGCCAGCCACACGTGATTCATTTGATACACGCCAAAAGACGCCGTGCCGCCCAGGACTTTCAGTCGTTGAAATTCTTCACGAAAGTCGTCGATTCGATACGGCCGGCTCGTAACGTCGCAGGGCAAAAACAGGAAGGTAAGGGCGACAGATTCAGAGGGTAGCGGGGGTCAAAATTTTACGATAGTCATCGCATGCAGAAACACTGAGGACAGCGAAGGCCGTCGTAAGAGCTCCTGTCGAGCGTTCTATTCCACGTTCGATTTGGTCCGCGTTCGAAAATGGAATCTAGGTCACGCAGACAC